>CM033711.1:85277001-85981453 GCA_019671005.1 Hibiscus mutabilis
CAAATAAAATTTAAAAAACTTTTTTACTACTACTACTAATATAATTTTAATCCTTAGTCCTTATATCAATCACCAATTTGCCTTTAAAACCCTTCAACTTTAAGATTTTTACAAACTAGTCACTAATTTACTAATTTGGCTTCATAACCCTTCAATTTTAAGATTTTTACAAACTAGTCACTAATTTACTAATTTCAATTCCAATACTACTTTTCCTTTTCTACTTATAATAAAAACCTAATTACAATCGGAATATACATAAATTTTTTAAAAGAACTCCTAAATTAAAAAACATTAATATTTTTTTTAAGTAATTGCCAACTCCTAAATTAAAAAAATTCTTCAAAATTAAAAATAAAATTTAAAAAACCTTTTTTACTTCTACTACTACTAATATAACTTTAATCCTTAGTCCCTATATCATTCAGCAATTTGCTTTTAAAATCCTTCAACTTTAATATTTTTACAAACTAGTCACTAATTTACTAATTTTTTCATTCAAGTCCAAATATACTCATTTTACTCCCAATATACACGTTTGTTTTTTCAAAAATCATTATAAAATCTAACAAACAATTAATTAATTAAACAATACAAATATTCAAACATAAAAATTTCAAACATCAACTTCAAAATTATAAAAAAAAAACAACTTAACCTCTTCATAAATTTAAAAAATTCAACCATCAAATTAAAATTTTAACATACTTACTATATTTCTTCAAATCTTCCTTTCTTTACTCAAACTCTTCACAAAATTTCTTCTCTTCAACAACCTATTTAAGACAAAAATTTCAAAAATTCAAACATCAACTTCAAAATTTCCAAAAAATATAAAGATATAAAATTCAAAAAAATTAACTAAAAAAATAATAATAATTCGTAACTACAAAAAACATACATACATTACATTACAAATAAAACTATTAACCTAACATAATTTTCTAAAATAAAATACACACACTTACAAAATTTTCTCTAAATCTTCCTCTTCCTCTTCGTCTTCTATCTTATATCTTCTATATTCACCAAAATTTCATCACAACCCCTATTTAACCCCAACCACTTTAAATTTCAACCACCCAACCCACTTATCATTCATATAATCAAAATTAAAACAAATAAAAAAAAGCTTACCTCTCCTCTGCCAGAGGCAAGCACACCAGCCTGACAAGGTTGAAGCACCACAGACCGACATTGTTTGAAGTCGGAAGGTGTACTACCCGACTTTGAACAGTGAATGGCAGCTCCAGCGTTCAACACGTGACAAAAATGGGTGGTCCGATCACTGTTTAAAGTTAGATGGTGGTCTATCCGACTTTAAATAGTAAAATTTTTTTAGCTCTTTAGGGAAATCACTATTTAAAGACGGGGTAAAGCCTGAGTCTTCTAACTCAAATAATAAACTACCCAAAACTAAAATTAATTTGGAGAACCTTATTTAAAAAAATTACCCACAATATTTAAGTAATTTTACCATAATTTAAAGGTTAATTTTTCATTTAAGCCTTCCCTAATCTCTAAACAAGCGGTGGTGGGAATCTCAAGATGACACAAGGGGAGCTGCAAAGTATCACAAACTGTTACGATGCACTGATACAAAGCAATAGCACCATTAATTATTGCTGAATAAATGGTCCCCAAAATCGTACTTTATTTTAATTACTTACCATCGTATTTGAGTTACGAATATTGATATATATTTACGGAAAATATTTTGATATATAAATTTGACTAAATTCTAGTTTATACAAGTTTTTTAATTTTAGAGTTTAGATATTTATGTTGTAGTTTAAGGTTTAAGGGTTTGGGTCGTATAGTGTAAAATTTAAGGTTTATGGTTAAAATTTAGAGTTTAGGGTTTAAAGTTTAGGTTTTAAGGCATTAGGGTTAGAGATTTAAGTTTTAAATTTTATAATTTAAATATAAAAGGTTGTATAATTTTTTTACTCATTTTGTGTGTTAAAATATAACCCTATATTTACCGAGAAAAAAAATGACATGCTGATTGCTGATCTTTAGGTTTGCAATAGGCATAATTTTTTTTATTAAGTACGGAAAATAATTTTATTATTTTGATATAGTAGATCTTGCGTTTCTTTTGGGGAAAGATGAAAGATAGATACACAAATCTTTAAAAAAAATTCTAAAACACATTACATACAATTTATACAATTATTCAATATATGGATGAACAAAACTCGACTTAAAAATTGAATCATTTGAGTCGACTCGGTGCGAAAATATTAAACTTGAAAAACTTCAAATAAAGTTTGAGTTATAAAATAGAAATTCTAATAACTCAAAAAGAATTGTATATAGTTATAGAAAATTATTTAAATTTGAACTAATTAGTACCATAACATTATAAAATGTTTACAATAAAATTTGTACAGAAAGTCGGACCACTTGACTTGAATTTCATAAACTTGACTTGACTCAAAAATTTTCAAATACAATTTGAGTTATAAAATAAGACTCTTCAACTCAACTAACTCGAAAATTTTTAATATCGAATGTTCATCCTAATCCCTCGCAGTACTACTGATTCCTTATATATACATATTTTCCCTTAAACTATATGTATATTATTTGAAAACATGTTTTTTATGAGAGTTTGAGAGCTTAATTTCTTCCTTTCTCATTTTTTTTAGAGATTCTCCACTTCCCAAAGATGGTGAAAAAAAAGTGCAAGTAACTGCTGTATGGTAGAAAAGAAGATTGATTAAAAAAGACGAGTGTTTCCAGATTGTTTTGTTTGCTTGACAAAAAAGGTATGTCCCATAGCTCATATATTTTCACAATTCACAAGTTGTTTTGAACATTTGAAGAAAAACAAATTAGGGTTAATTGATTTCTGCTTTCTCCATCTTCCTTTCCCTCAGTCAAAGAAAAACCAGATATCAAGTGCATAGCAATTAGTATACATTTTTGGTATATATTTGCAGCACAACTATAAGAACAAGTAGAAGAATTTCCAACTGATTTTCACCTCTTTTCAGTAATTTGATATAAGGATTACATGCCTTGCCAAGGAAAGTTTTTGTTTCCAAAGACTGAAAAGTTGCTTTGCAATTCATTCTTCATTTATAGCCCTAGGGTTTCTATTTTTGCTCGTCTTGGAACATGAATTGCATATTCACACCAAATACAGGAGAAACTTTTGCATATAGAAAAATAGATATTCAAATCCCAGAAAGACATATATGATTTCTATAAACCTACCCGTTTGAACAAGTGAAGGGCTGTGTTTTTCGTTTTTGATAATGTTTCTTATATCATTTTTCCAAGATGAGCAAACCTATTTGCCTACGGCACTATTCTATGCTACTAAAGAATTTGCCGGTCCTCCATGCATATCTATTTCCCTGCAGAAAATAAAAAAGTTGTGGTCCTATTTTCAACGCTAGTGGATGTTTATATATGTATAGATTGGTCCCAGTCCTGTAAGGTAGCTGTTCATGTCTCCAGCGTCAAATTGACTATTCCCCCCAACACCATACATACAGTATATGCACCACAAGTTCTGCCATGCTTAACCAGAGGAGGACTTATCTTGGTACGTATTCCCTTGAAATTGCAATGGGAAAGTGGGCAACAAAGCAATAAAATCCAACAGAGTTTGTAAAAGAAGAAACGAAGTAAAGGGTTTAGCTTCCAAAATTCGGTCACATGAACATCATCCCTAGTACTAGCTAGGCGTGCATTCATCAACCCATGTGATGGGGATTCAGTCGCAAGTCCTTTTGAAGCTGTCGACAAAACATGCTTCATCCACTTTTTTTTCCAAATATATGCAGCATGGTCCCCCTCTTATCTTGTATTCACTTTGTTTTTGGGGTCATAAAATGAGAGGTTGTTAATTTTACTCCTCCCCATCTTCTCTGATCTTGCTTTCTTGAATCTATAAAAAATTAAGCTTAGAGTTAGACTATGCTTTCTCAAATTTGATGATTCCCACCCTTGTTTTGGTTCTCAAGATTAAGCTTAGGATCCATTTACACTATGTAAAATAGATGGAAGAGAATGGTCTCAATGATTGCTTAATATGCTTCTAATCCATCCATTTCACTCCTCCAGGAAACGATGATATAATTAAGTATGTATGTATGTATGTCCCATGTATACTAGACTAAAAGTATTTGACATATGGTGAAATGTGACACGTGGCAACCCTACTGCCATTGCTTCTTTTTTTAGTCTCTTCATTTCTTCCATGGACAGTGGTCGGTTAAATTCCAGCATCTTTCTTCTTTTTCTTTCCTTTTTTCCTCAAATGGATGGACTTTATCAATAAGGTTTATTCTGATACCAAAGAAAATTTTTCATCTTTCAATATACAAGCAGCGAGTTTTGTTTGAGCTCAGCACCAAAAGTTCTAAAGGGCATTAACTGGTACACTTCAATGTTTGATAGTTTTTGTAGGTTTTAATTGATTTGCAGATTTTCCTATGAATACCTAATGTTTTTTTTTTTTATTTCTAAAATTCAAAAGAATCTGCTCTTTCTTCTGGATCTCTCTATTTTAGTGATAGATCTGTTTCATATTCTCATATTTTCTTAGCTTCCTCTTGTAGGCTGATCAAACAAGTGCCTAGTCTGAGCTTTAGTTTCTATAAGACAAAAAGATATGAAAATTAGGGTTAGATACATACAAACATACATATATATACACACAGTGATCTAAGTTAGTAGCTATTGACTGAAATCTAATTCTTATTCTCAGGATTCAGATGATATGAAGCTGAAAGGAGCATTGAGCTGCCTTATGCTTCAATAATGAGAGACCTAAGATGAACACAAGTTCAAAGGAAGCAGATTCTTCCACCAAACAACAAACCAACACAAATGATACCAAGTTGAGCAGTAAAGGCCAATCTAGCTCTCCCCCATGGTCAAGATTGAAGGATCCACGAGTGGTACGTGTTTCACGTGCCTTTGGGGGAAAAGACAGGCACAGCAAAGTTTGCACCATTAGAGGATTGAGAGACCGAAGGGTGAGGCTTTCAGTTCCCACTGCTATTCAATTATATGATCTTCAAGACAGGCTTGGACTTAATCAGCCTAGCAAGGTTGTCGATTGGTTGCTCGATGCAGCTAAACATGAAATCGATGAACTCCCTCCACTCCCATTGCCACCACCAGGGAACTTTGCCTTTAACAATCACATGGTTCTAACTAGTACTACTTCTCAAGAAGCCAGTCCTTCCCAATCCAACAAACAAGGGCTTAAAACCGGTACCGGTGTTGATTTGGAAGATCGTTCAGGCGAGTTATCGATATCCAGCTTTTGGAACTCTGATGCATTTTGGAGAGCTAAATGCAAAGAAGTTGCAAGGGAAACGACCAATGAGAAAGATGATTGGAACAAAAGAAATGAAGAGGAAAAACAGCAAGGCATATGTGGTTCTTACTATCATTTTGAACCTCCAAGTTTTGCTTCATCACATTTGAGTAGCCATGGATTTGGTTCCCACACAGAAGATCTTCATAATTTTAATGTTGTGCAATTACCATTGCCATTGCCATCTACACTGTCTCTATCATCTGGTACTTCTCAAATGCTTGATCCTAGACAACAAGTTAACCATTTCCAAATGCTCAGCTCTGCAGCTCAAACCATCTTGCCTAGTTCACTTAACCCACCACCATACTCAATAAGCCAATCTATCAGACCCTTCCATTTGAGCATTACCCCTAGGTTTCCCATTCTCAAACCAGCAATGGAAGTCAGCCTAATAAGGAACAGGAGTTTCCTTCTAAATGACAAGAAAGGTACTGTTTGAATCTATTTGCATACATAATTTGAAGGCCTTTTACTTCCTGGAACTGAGAAGCAGACAGCTAAGTTATAGTATAACAATTAAGGTTTTTTGTTTTGATTTCATTTTTTTCTTTCATTGAGTGATTGGAAAAAAAATCCCAGATCTTCATATATAGATTTGAATTCCATACTGCTGAAAATAATTCTAATCAATATTTGATGCTTATGAATAGTTTGATGGTATACATATATTCTTTCTTTCTTTAGTTGAAGTATGAAGGGATTTGAGGCACTACATGTGTCAAGTTCACACAAGACCATAGATGGAAGTAAGATTTTATGTTAAGGGTGCGAACTATTATTCTTGTTAAAACTATATGAGAAGTTGAAATTTCAAAAGTGCGATATTAAATTATTGATATAAAATATAAAAAAAATTCTAAAAATGATAATTTAAAATTTACTGGGGTGCCACTGCACTAGCACCCTTCTATCCATCCCTGCACAAGATCCAACAGGATAATGTCATGATGAAAGAAATAGCAGGTTGAGAAAAATAGGGTTAAAACTTAAAAAGGACCTGCAATTTGAAAGTTTCATGAATTGTTCTCATGCATTTATCATTTGTGGTCCTTAACACAGATATCCAGAAAACAGAGAAAAAAGAAATAGTTGGGTTTAAATAATTGTTCTCAGAAGTTAATTTATCATCTCTGGTCCTCCACCTTTGGAAGAGAAATGAAAAGTAAAACAGCCCAAACACAATCCTAATAAACCCCCTGGGTACATAATAGTCTCCATTTTAATATTTTAACTGTCAATCACCCCCACAGGCCACAGCTATTTTATGTTAAAGCAAAACCTGTTGGATTGTTTAATTGTTATTTAATGCAAATGTTTGATTGCTTTATAGCAACCCTAAACTGTTATATTGGAAGATCAGCTTGGACTTGCCACTACAGGCTACATGAGCTGCTGTTTATCTAGCTTTCTAGGGTTTTGTACAGTGACAAATCCTAAATTCTTAAACCTAACCCTAAAAACTAAACCCCACACCCTAAACCCTAAATTGTAAACACTAACCTTAAATTCTAAACCCTAAACTAAAACCCTAACCCCTAAAACTAAAAGGCCATGTAAATTTTATCAAAGTTTTTTCCTTTGTACAGTGACTGCAAGTTTTAATCCAAGGAAAAGCTGTATATGCATGTATATATGTGATTTATATTTGATTCATCTATAAGTTCACACGGCGACCACATATTAAACAGTTTAAGTATCTGTATTTAGTTTTTCTTTTTTATGAAAAGGTGAAATAATATTACAACCTTAAAAAAACATAAGCTCTTAGTCATTGCGGTCATCATGTACAATGGATTAAATTATGTCCGGTGATCCGAGGAACACCTAGTAATCGCAAGTAGCAGACTTTGCAATCTTACCATACTGTCAGTCAACTTGTTTCCCTCTCGGTTTACATGTTGAACACGAATCTCCCATTGCCCAGAGGGAAACAAGTTAAAATTAACATTAAAAATTTCGTGTTAAGCTCTTTGTTGATTCACAGTATGGCTAAGATTTTAATTTTAATGCTAATTTTTAGAAATTAGTATTAAAATTATCATTAAAATTAACATTAAAACTATATTATAACATGTTGAACACGAATCAAGGTGAGTTTCATTCAAACTTCTTATGCAAAAATAGGCCAAAAGAATTTTAGAAAGAAGAAATCTGGATCCTATTTTCTGTTTCCCTTCACCCCCAAGAAATTATAAAACATTATCCGAAATCTTACTTCAAAAACAGTCGTCTGCGGTGCCCACCAGGGTGCACTTGTGGGTTTGCAGCTTCACCACTAATAACTTCACATATTAAGTCTTTGAATATTAACCTCTCCACATCTAGCACTACACATGGAATCTCACTTCGGTTCTTGGTCCAGTCCATTGATCCGACCGTCAATTCTTCCCATAAGATGGTTTTCGGAGTGTCATCATCATCCAAGCTTATATTTGGTGCAGTTTGTATTTTGTCTATTTCTGAACATAAGTCTCCTACAAGCTGCTGTCTTTCTAGTCTTCTATCCTCCGCTGGTGAGAGCCACTGCTTGTAAGATCCTTTCTTCACAAATTTTCTGAGAAGGATTTCGTTAACTGCATCGAATATAAGCTTCCTGTGGTTCTTCTCAATGAGCTCTAACTGTTTGATCTTTCTGCCATTGTGCTTTCCATCTAGAAGCCTAATGCTTGCCTTGGTTTTTTCTAGGGAAGCAAACAAGCTGGGATTGATCGGATGATGGTCGTAGACCATGAAGCCGGAGTCCAGTTCATTGAGGCGACCTGATTCCAACAATACTTCTACAATGTATTGATGGTCTGCACTTGGACTATTGCAAACTGGTGCAATTTCATTGATCATTGACCACTCACGGATAGAATCCAAGTTCACAACTCTCTGAATCAAGTGCTGGATGTTTTCTGCTTTCCCTTCATCTGTCTTGACCCTGAGACTGGTAGGACTCCAGTCTGATTCATCAGGGATAAGACCCTCATCATCTGTCATAAAAAAATGATACAAGATTTAATTTTATAAACTGGCCAAGCCTCTTGTAAGAAATAGCTAGGAGCTTCCATAGGTATACAGAATTCTTAAGCTGTGTATGTTATGCTTTATATATCTTGTGATACTAGTAAGTTCGATCGAGTCATAAGGGATATAGGAGCTTCACCTTTAAAAACATTTGTTTTTTTCTTCACAGGAGATGGTGATTCGTCTCCATAAAATGTGGCATCTAAAACAGAGACCGGGCTAGGTTGTTCTGGCACAGTTCTTGGAGGTTCTGCTGTTGAATAACCTTTACCAGACCTTGCTGTTGTATTCTGAATGATAGAAATATAAGCTGTTTAGGGATGATCATAGTACTAATATGATTGAAAAAGAAGGAAGAAGACTTACATTCTGCCAGTATTCATGTTTTTGGGATCTGTCAGCACTCGTGACTTCTATGTCACCATAGGAGGCTGCACTCATATTGCTCTCAGATCTCATTGACCTAGCGTCTCCTTGCTGACTTGAATCTCTCATATCACTACTGATATCACTCAATTGGTCATCACTTCTCTGCTGAGGTTTATGCCTGGGTTTTCGATGTGGTAAGCCTGGTTCTGATTGTAGCCTGCTTGGTTGCCTTCTGCTCCTGCCCCGATCCGATGTTGGACTGGTGCAATAAGACTGCCTCTCCAATTCAAGCCTCTTTTTCTGCAATCTAAGGCATGCGGTTTCTGAACTTATTGCCAGCCTAGGATTTTCTCGAGATGTAGGAGACGGCTCTTTTGAAGTTTGGTTGAATTTTAGAGTTCTGGCAGTACCCTTATCCATCAAGTGGAGTCGGCTGGAAGGCTCCCTAGGATGATTAGGTCTTGGACTCAAATCCTTATATAACTGCTTGTCAACTGTTTCGTTTCTGTTATCTGATGGGCTGAGTAAGCGAAGCTTTCTTAACCTGCGTACCGGTGAAGTACAATTGCTGGCATTTTCCACAATTTTGACTGGTTTTACAACGGAGATAGGGGATTTAAGGCGTGTTGGAGAACTAGTTCCCTTAACTGTTGCTGACACTGCATTGTTATTTTGTAGCTTTCTCAAATTTGGTGCTTCTGAACTCACACCAATGATGCTGTTTGTATGAGATACAAAATTTGAAGCTTGGCCTTCTTCTCTGGTCTGTAGTATTTGTTTATGCTTCTGCATTGCTTCAAGTATTTGTTTAAGGGCTCTGAGATCCTTTCCCGACTTCTTGAACTCGAGTTCTGCCAACCTTTTCTCAATTTCACCATAAACTGTTAGAGATGAGTTTGGGGCATTTGTTGGAGTTTTTGGACACTTGGACACAGACGTTTGACCCTTGCTTCCATCCTGCTGCTTCCATGGTGCTGGTTCAATCGGACATTTAGTTGCAGCCGGTTTCTTTGAGCTTGTATTAGTCAAATGGGGTGAGCTTGGTTCTGTTTTCGAACTTCTTGTCGAACCGGAAATCCAACTCTTCTTGTTCTCATAAAGCCTTGACGAGTATGAGAGGAGATCATCTTTCAAGGCTTGACTAGTATTGATTGGTCGACTTTGATTCCCATTGATTTGCATGGGGCTTGGCAATGCTTCCAACCCCATTAACTTGGCTACAATACTAGACTGTCCATTGTAGCTTCCAGGTCCTTTCTGTTGGCTACTTTTCTGCTGCTCTCCGAGAAGAGAATTCGATTTCATACCATCCATGGAACCCTTTATGGAGCTCTCCCTACTATCTAATGATAGCCTCGGGAGATCTTTGAGCTTAATGTTAAGTGCATCCTGCGAACCTCTCTCATCATAAGAGAACCGACGAACATCCCTTGGTGTACGTTCATAGGACATTGCAGGAGCATCTTGAAGCTTAGGAAGAACATGATTCAATTCGTTGAGATTGATGTTCCTGGTCTTTGCAGGTTTCGATGGCCTTGGCGAATCTGCATATGCATACACTCGGTGCTGCCCTGCTTCCACTTTGGTTGCTGTTTTAATTGATAATCCACTGGCCTCTCTGTATATGGAGTCTTTAACCACATTACGGAGATCAATGGAATGTTGTCTTGAGTGCAAATAAGCATTTGATTGACAATTGGCTATTTCCGGCCTTGCGGTTTCGGGGAAGGTGGTTTGGCTCATCATCGATCGGTCAACTTGCGATGCTTTGCTGCAGTCAGCAGATGAAAAGCTAGATGAACAATTAGAGGAAGATGAAAATGAGGTTCTTGGTGATTCACAGGAGAATCGTTGTTTTTCATTCACAGTCTTCTTCATGTTAATTTCCCGCGGCTCCTGCAAAGTAAGCTCCATTAGCTTCTTTTTGTTATCAATTCCCCAACAAGTCTAAGTGAAATTTAAGTGATATTATTTCTTACTTGCATCATTTCTGTGGCAACCTTAGGCTTTGTTCCTTGCTTGCCATTTTGACCTACAGTAACATTGAATGTCAACCATGGAAATTTGCAAAAATAGCAAATATATAAATATTAAAGGGAAAAAAATAACAATTGAAAGAAACTATACTAAAACAACAAAAGTTCATTTTTGCATTAAAAGAGTGAATCATGAGCATAAACCAGTAAGAACCTTTGAAACAAAACTAAATTTTCCAGAATTGAAAGAAACTGCACAACTAAAATGCCAATCTAAAATTTTAATATAATTCTGGTGTATGACCTACAATTTATGAGAGCATAGAGCTTTAACTTATAAAAACTTAGCTAATTTTCTTGCAAACAATGGAAAAAATACTTATGAAAACTGAGTGAAGAAGAAGAAGAAGTACCTGGTGGTGGAAGCCTTTTGGGGTTGGGACTGTGAATGCGGCGGTCAAAGAGCTGAAACAGTCCATTCATGCACCCAATTTGCTTCTGCAGATCTGGGTTTTCATCTGATAAAGAGTATACAAACTTTGCAGACATGTTCACTTTCTCTCCTCAACAAGAAACAAAAGCTAAAAAACTTTCCTAGCTTCCAAACAAATCTCTGGGTAGTTTAAACTTTCAACGTCTCCTTTTTTAACCCCCTAAGAACAAATGAAATGTACAAACACTATACACACACACACATATATATATACACATGCATTGGCAGCCATCAAAATCAAATGTCAGGATTCTGAAACCTGAACGCTGATGTTAACTCACTTTGTTTTGGTGTTTGTGGTTGTTCATAGCCGAGGTTTCTGAGAATTTTCAAAGTAACAGAAAGAAGGATAGATTTAAAGATAAAAATACAGATTGAAGGAACCCCACATAAGTTTTATTCCCTCCATCTGCAATGAGATATATAAAAAAGTTTTCTAGCCCAGAAAAAGCCAAAAGGAAACCAAATGAGAAAGTGAACAGAATTGATAGACCCCAATTATCCAACCTGATACAAATGCAGACCCCAAGAAGAGATGTTGGTTTCGGGTTTCCTCAGAAAGAAAGAAAAGAAGAAGATTGGTTGTGTTTTTGGATCTGTCTTGTGAGTTGTGAGTATATAACAGGGGATGTTAGTGGTTTATGCTTTTTAGTTAAACTAACCACTCAGTTTGATCACTATAGTTTTAATTTTTATAATTTATTACGTAATTATTTAATTAGTTCTAATCAAGTCACCAGTAGTTAAAAAAAAAGACTTATATATAATTGTTAAATAAAATTCGTATAATTACACATTTAATCCCGTTATTTATATAATTTATCAATTTAGTCTTAATTTTAATTTGATAAAATAAATCAATTATTAAATATGGTGGTGACACGATTGATTAGAGAAAAAAATAAAATGAGAAAGGCTTAGCAATAAAGGGAATCAAACCCTTGCCTAAGTAAGTGCAAATGGCATGTTTTTGCCACTAAACCAAGCTCAATTTTGAAACATTAAAGACAACATTTATTATATACTTTATTTAGCTATTAATAATAAGAAAAAAATAAATGTAAATTAAGAAGACTCGAAAATAACACACGTTTAAATAGTTAAATTTATTTCATTAGTTTAAATATTTTTATACATATTCTAATTGGATTCTCATAACCTAAGGGTTTATTTTAATGATAAAATAAGATTACAATATTAATAATAAAGCCCAAGTCCCTCTTTATTCTTCGTTTTCTCTTTGGCTTTCAAACCAGAAAAGGGTTGTTTTCACGCCGTCGTCATCAGACCAGCATCTAGAGCCGCGCGATTTCACCTCTTGTCGTCGGAGCGCCGTCAATCCCCTCTCCTCAACGTCGACCAATCCTCTCCCTGTAAGTCTCAACAGCTCGCCTCCCTTTACACTCTCACGCTCACCCTTATCGCTCGCCCATGGATATTTTTAGATTTTACAGTAACGGGAGAAAACGGGGATAGCGGCCCGTTACTACCGTTATTTACCGATACCCGTTAAATTGCGGCCGCGATCCACCGCTACTAGGGTGATTCCGCGTCCCACCGTTGTTTTCGCCTATAGCGGTTTCGGCCGGCGGCTTTACCGGCCGTTTTTTGAAACCCTGGCTTGTTCTATAATGTTTGCGTTTTGTTTCTTGTAGGTGAATTCTGATTCTAGTTTGAAGTTCAAAAATGAAAATGGTCAAAGTTTGCAACTCTCATGAAATGTTGGGGTGGATTACATTGGTGAGAAGATATTGTTCAAGTGAACCAACACGGGATGTTTTAGTTACAAGCAACAAAATTTGTAAAATCATGATGTCTTCTTCTCCAGTGGTGCTTGATACTGCTCTTGATCAAAGTGGGATAAGGGTTTCGCCTGAAGTGGTGGAGGATGTTCTTAAGCGGTTCGAGAATGCTGGTATTTTGGCTTATAGATTCTTCGGATGGGCAGAGAAGCAGCGGAATTATATGCACAGTGTTAGGGCTTATCATACCATGATTGGATCTTTGGCTAAGATTAGGCAGTATCAAATCATGTGGAATCTTGTGAACGCAATGAAGAGCAAGAGCATATTGAATGTCGAGACGTTTTGTATTATTATGAGAAAGTATGCAAGGGTTCAGAAAGTGGAGGAATCATTTTATACTTTTAATGTCATGGAGAAGTATGATGTCCAACCGAACTTAGCAGCATTCAATGCCTTACTAAGTACTTTATGTAAGACTAAGAATGTGAGGAAAGCGCAGGAGATTTTTGATAAATTGAAAGAGCGATTTGTGCCGGAATCAAAAACTTATAGTATTTTGCTCGAAGGATGGGGCAGGGCTCCAAATTTGCCAAAGGCTAGGGAGATCTACAGAGAGATGATTGATATGGGTTGTGTCCCAGATACTGTGACCTATGGTATAATGGTTGATGTTCTCTGCAAAGCAGGCAGAATGGATGAAGCAATTGCAATTGTTAGGGAAATGGATTCTAATGGTTGCAGACCGACCTCATTTATATATAGTGTTTTGGTCCATGCTTATGGGATAGAAAACAGAATTGAAGATGCCATTGATGCATTCCTAGAGATGGAAAGAAATGGAATCAAGGCAGATGTGGTTGTGTACAATGCTCTGATTGGTGCTTTTTGTAAAGTAAACAAACTAAAGAATGTGTATAGGGTCTTAAATGAGATGGATTCTAAAGGCGTGGAACCAAATGCTAGGACTTGCAATATAATTCTCAACAGCTTGATTGGTCGCGGAGAGACTGATGAAGCTTTTAAGGTGTTCCGCAGGATGATTAAAGAATGTGAACCAGATGCAGACACTTATACAATAATGATAAAGATGTTTTGTGAGAGAGATGAGCTAGACATGGCGTTTAAAGTGTGGAAGTACATGAAATTGAAGCGGTTTATCCCAAGCATGCACACATTTTCGGTTCTCATAAATGGATTATGTCAGAAGGGCAATGCTGCTAAGGCTTGTGTCCTACTAGAAGAGATGTTGGAAAAAGGCATTCAGCCCTCAGGTTCGACATTTGGGAGGTTAAGGCAATTGCTTGTAAAACAAGGGAGAGAAGATGTACTTAAATTTCTTCAGGAGAAAATGAACCTCCTGATTAAGGAGCCTTTATACGATTGAAGAATTACGCCTTTTTAGTTGTTGATATCAGCCTTTATACGATTGAAGAATTACGAATGTCTAAAAACATTTAAACCAATGAAATAAATATAAGTGTTATGTTTGAGTCATCTTAATTCACATTTATTTATTTTTCTATCATTAACAGCCAACTAAAATATATATTAAATGTTGTATTCCATATTTCAAAATTGAGTTTGATTTAGTGGCAAGAGCACGCCACTTGCACCATTCGGGCAAGGGTTTGATTCTCCTCAATGCTAAGCCTCTCTCATTTATTTTCTTTCTCCATCACCATCATATTTAATAATTAATTTATTTTATTAAATTAAATGTGTAATTATATTAATTTTATTTAACAGTCACGTCAACCTTTTTGATATTTTTATTGGTTGGTAAATTGATTGAAATTAATTAAATAATTACGTGATAAGATTACTAAAATTAAAAGTATAATAGTTAAATTGACACTAATTTTATAATTAAATGGTCATCTACATAGCTTACCATACTTTTTAATATAGAATCATATAAGCCAGCCATGGCAATGTGAAAATATATACTTTATGACAAAGAATTATAAGCTGTACTGCCACCTTTATATAATCTATCGTGGAAGAAGAGGGTTTTGAATTTGTCTAACCATGTGTCACCATCATATTTAATAATTGATTTATTTTATTAAATTATAATTATAATTAAATTAATAAATTATATAAATAACGAGATTAAATGTGTAATTATATCAATTTTTTTTAATAGTCACGTCAACCTTTTTAATTTTTTTATCGGTTGGTAAATTGATTGAAATCAATTAAATAATTACGTGGTAAGATTATTAAAATTAAAAGTATAATAGTTAAATTGACACTAATTTTATAATTAAGTGGTCATCTACATAGCTCACCATACTTTTCAATATAGAATTATATAAGCCAGCCATGGCAATGTGAAAATCTATACTTTATGACAAAGAATTATAAGCTGTACTGCCACCTTTATATAATCTATCATGGAAGAAGAGGGTTTTGAATTTGTCTAACCCACTGGATATTCTTTTATTATTTTTTTCATATTTTAACTTGGTATTGTTATGATTTTTTTGACACAATGTTTATACAATTTAAATCTTTTTTCATCTATAAATTTATAGAAGATATTATGAACTTAAACACATTTGAATCTATATACTTGTAAACATGGGAATGAAAATAAATAATTGGAGGTGAAAGGGGATAAAAATCTTATGCTCCTTTTCGGCTTTTTATGCCCCAATACTAAAATAATAAATTTTAAGCTCTAAACTTAAGATTTTAGTGTAAGGCATAAAAATAGACACCAAAAAGTTACACAAGATTTTTATTCATCAAAATGAGGGTTGAAATTGGAGTTTGTGGGTCTGGTGTGGTTTAGTGATGGAGTTCCATGTGGACAAAACAATGTGGGGGTGGGTCTGGACCATGGACCTCTCCTCCTGCGTGTGGAATCTGCCAGCCATTACAAAGTAACTACAACTCATAAGTCATAATAACAAGACTCAGAGGATTAAGAAGAAGAAGCCCTTTTCAGTCCTTTGCTTTTTAATGGAGAAGTGACAGTGTTGGAGTTTGGAGATGAAACGATAGGTGGTAAGATACATGTAAAGATTAAATCGGATTATGTGATACTTAGTATCAAATTGATATATATATACGGATCAAAATGATAGAATTTTTAAATATTAAAGATTAAATTAAATTAAATTAAATTATTAAAATACATAAAAATAACGACTAAATTGATAAAAAAAAATTAAACATTGCAGGTTGAATTATTTTTGAATTATGATTGAATTGATTGAATGAGTAAATAGTGGTGACTAAATTGATAGTATGTAGACATAATGAGAACAAAATGTGTAATTATATAAAATTAAAAAATAATAGCATGCAACGATGCATAGCGTAAGTGGTATATAGTGGCGTGTGTTATCCGTTCTAATTTTTTTTTTAAATAGATATTATTAGCAAACGTTGAGGAGTGGTTTTGGTTGCAAAATCATAGTATAGAGGCGAATATAATATAGAGTTAGATGTTGATGATGAAATGGAAAGGATAAGGAAAATGGACGGAAAATCACATGCACAAAGTGGGAGAATCACGTGAAGGAGTATGCCTATACTTCGTCAAGCAGGGACCAAATAATAATTAAACTAAAACTTTAAGTTCAACTCTGAATTCAATCATTGATTTAGAAGAGATAACACGTGATCTGTCATCTGAAAATCTGCAATTTCCCGTATTACTCCATCAAATTACGACTTTTTTTCATACATGTAAAAATGCATACCAATTAAGTCATCCCTACCCTGAAATTAGATTCGCAAAGACCCTATTTACCTCATCAACTCAACCTTAAGTTACCCACTCAAAACGTCGTTAAGCTTTTATAAATCATGTGATTAGTAATTATTTCATAGAACCATTAATCTTATATTCGAAATTCGATATTTTCAATTTCTCTTTCTCGTTTATATATAATAAGTTATTTCTACCTTGAATCTAACATATATCACATGATATATCTTGCTCAAAACATCCCTAAAGCTTAAATGAACCATGTGAGTTGTAAATTTTTTAATTTTTTTGTAGGGTTGTTGTGAGTCAACACCAAAATTGGGATATTGAAAGATTGAAGATGGAAGTTTTGAGAATAGCTTCAAAATAAAGTAATACTTTTGAACAACCTAAAGGCAGTTTCATGCTAACATTCTAAGGTGATTCATAAAGGAGGGTGGATGGTTTGACCATTAAACAGGGGAAGGGAAAGATTTATTAATTATTTTATTGATAGTGGGCAGATACATACACAAGATTTTATGTTAGTTGATGTAAACTTATATATTTAGTAAAATTATACGAAAATTTAAAAATTCTAGATATATAAATTTAGATTATTAACATAAAATATAAAAAATATAAAAATTTAAAAATTTAAAATTTTATAGAGGTACGACTGCTCCTAACCCTCTTCGGTCCATATCTAGTGGGCGGATAAAGTCAAGATTCCATCTTATTTCATTTCCCACATGTGAAAGATTGCAGCACCGGAAAATCTTCTCAGATCTAACCTTGGAATGCAAGCATCCCAGCAAATTGAAGTTGAAATTTGGCAAATTCATGTTTCTTCTCGACTTCCTATAACCATTAATGCAGTTTGTTTATGCTAAACTAAGGAAAGACATGTTCATTTGGTGAAAATTGCTTTGCTTTGTGTACACCAAAGGACTTCAATAAATTTAACATGATCCCAAGATGTGGTCCTGCCACAGATTTTCTCAAAGGTGGCAAGATCAAGTGGATTTGGGTAACTCATAAATTAGAATTTATTTTGGGTTCTTGAATTATTTTTATTTAAATATTTTTGAATTTGTATGATTTTGTGCTCAAAGTCAATCATTTTATAAATAATAAAAAACCACTCATCAATAGGTACAAAGGTTCGAGTAAAGGAAAAAAAATAAAATCATTTACGCCAATGACTAAGAAAAATAAATACGAAGTCATGCCTAAGAAAACACGATCAAAACAAATAGCATCTACTCGAAAACATACAACAAACAAAACATGACATATTATCCAACGCAAAGACAATATGCGACTCTTACATCATAGAATCCGCAAAATCAATAACATAACCGTTAGAAAAATCGACATGCTTCACACCCTACATAATACACCAAATCTAATTGAAGCGGCTTCACAAGGCCAACAAGCTTAACTCATGATGTTTTTCCTACAATTCATACTTCACAACATAGACAACAAGGCTATTAAGGTTTCGAGCACCATACTTGGAACAGGCAACAAAGCCCACTCTATCAATATACCAAGAAAAAACAATGGACTGACCGCCAGCTGCTCTCCCCTGAATCCATCAGACACATCTAGATGTAAAATTCAGCTCCTCTATGGTCATAGACAGAAATTTAAATAGCGGTCTGCAATTGCAATAGCGATTTAAAATAACTAAACACCACACGGACACACAAAAAAAGAAGGGATCTTCCAGCCTAACAAATTCGTTCACTACTTTCTGTTCATCTCCATTAATAATCCAAAATCCTATCTTCGTCAAATCCCATGCTTGATTTGTCTCCCTCATAATCACTTTCTTTAGAGTCGAATAATTTAATTTTCTAGTTGAATCAATTTTTTCACGCTTATAATATCTGTGTTTAAAATTCAATACCTTGTAGAATTAAAAGCAGTAGCATAATTTAGTTTAAATGATGGCATATGTCATAACCACACAAAACTCATCAAAATTACATTGCTTGTCCTGGTTTGGGCTGGAATGGCCCACTGTTCTAATCTGTATACTTTTGTCGTTTGGGCCATTGAGCCTCTGTTATAACCATCCATTCTCTTTAATAGTATCGAAAATTAGTCTAATGAACCAAGTAATGTACTATTATCGAAATTAATGCACACAATCGTCTATTAATGCATTGCAAATGAAAGAAACCATTAATCAAAAAAATAATAAATGAAAGAAACCAGCTGCATATTTAAATAATGGCTTAATGCAAAATCATTAATCAACTGAAAAAAAAATAACATTAGCAGATTTTTAGGTTTTTTCTCTTCCCAACCTTGCCCAATCTTGCGCGGCTCTTTCATTTGATATTTTAATCGCTGGTCGGCAATTAGTTTTAGTGTTGGCTGTCGATCATCGAAGTTTATTATTTATTATTTTTATATTTTAATAAAAATTTCTGTCTTTGCGGCATGTATTTTCTCTGTTTTATAGCATGTTTTTTTATTTTGTGGTTCGTTTCATCTGTTATTTTAGCATACCTTAGAAGTCGTTTAGTGCTCGTATAAAGATCTTCACGACGCTAGTTTCTGATTTTGATTATATCGGTGGTCATAGAAAGGTAGATCTTTCCACTCGATTTATGGTTGTTTGCTGATGTGATCAGACCTGGGCAGCGAAGCAATCTTCCTGATAGTTTGGTTCGCTCACCACTCTTTTTTCACCTCGTAAAGCATCCCGTTTGAATAGAGACAAGGAGTTTCAGGAAGACTTATGGATTTTTTTCAGTATGCTAATATCTATGGAAGTATTTACTTTTCTTTGCACCTTTGGGTTTTGTATGGGATTCTGATAGACTACTCTTATTATTCTCCATTTTAGATGTGTTGTATTGGAGATACCTTTCATGGTTATTAATAAAATACAGTTGTCATTGTCAAAAAATGGCTTAATGCACTTCCCCCTAAACTTTATCTATTTTCAATTTGTCCCCTAAAGTTTATTTTGACCATTTTTGTCTTTTAACGTTTTCGTCGTTACCTATATTGTCATCTACCATTAAAAAAATGTGTCTTGACATATTTTATTTTTATTTTATTTCAAAATTTAAAAATAAATGAAAAAAATGATATGACGTGTTTTGATTGATCAAGACAATTTTTTAACGGTAAGGGGCGATATGGATAACGACAAAAATGTTAGGGGGCAAAAGTGCAGGTAATATTAATAATGGCAAAAACGCTAAGGGACAAAAATTGTTAAAATAAACTTTAAGGGGCAAGTTAAGAAAATATGTAAAGTTTAGGGAAAGTGCATTAAACCTTAAATAATCAAAATCATAATGCATTTATATAAAATTTATAAAGTATAAAAAATACCTAATTATTTAAATATGCTAGGGGTTTATTATTTTAAATTCTAATAATCTATTGGGAAAAAGTGTTTAGGATTTTCTTTGCCCAAGCGTCGCAGCTTCTTTTGTCTTTGTTTATTTAGCCGGTGGTAGGTCATTGGTTTTAGTACTAATTGTCAATTATCACGTTTATTATTTTTATATATTTTTATTTTTTTATATTTTTAATATTAATTTTTGTTATTGTAGTACGTGTTTTTTCTATTTTTGTGGCACGATTTTTTTTATTTTTGTGGTTCATTCATCTGTTATTTTAGCATGATTTCAGTATATTTTAGCGGTTGTTTGGTGCTCGTACAAAGATCTTTACGGCGCTAATTTTTTATTTTGATTCTGTTGGTGGTCATAGAAAAATAGATCCCTACTTGGTTGATGGTTTTTTGCCTATGTAATCAAACCTGGGTAACGAAGCAATTTGTCTGGTAGTTTAGTTCGCTCACAACTTCTTTTCACATCGTAAAGCGTTTCATTTGGATAGAGACAATGATATTTAAGAATATTTTTATATTTTTTCTATATGCTAATATCTATTGAAACATTTACTTTTCTCTGCATCTTTAGGTTTTGTATAAAATTTTGGTGGACTAGTTATCACTATTCTCTTAAGTTATAAGTTCTAAACTCATTAAGAGCATTTTCCTCTTTTCTTCAACAAATAATAGTGATTGAAAACTATCGACTTCAAAATTTTAAAAAATTAGAATTTAACCTCTTTAATTTCTAAAAAATTATATTAAATTTTAAATTTTAAAATTTGTTATTAAATCTTACAAAATTAATATAAATTTTAGTTACACTTTTAAATTTTTTAAACATTTTAATTTAAACCTTAAAATTTTAATTTTTTAAGTTAAACACCAAACTCTTTTTCTCAACTTTCGTCAGCGTCGATAACAATGTTGAGATTCACAGTTGAGCACGTTGCTGTATGACAGCGGTACACCAATTTATGTCATAATTAATTAAATTCGATTCGGTTGCCACTAATTTCATGTTTTCTCAACCACACCGAAACCAATGTAACCCTCTCTCTGTATCCAAAATCCAAAATCCAAGCTCATCATTCTTGATTTCTTGTTATAATTTATAATGGTTTCCCCCACGCAAAGCAATTAGTTCTCTCTTAAAAAACTCCCAAAGTTTCTTGTTTTCTTCTTGCAAACTTATCAAAGCACTTTCCTTTTCTCCTCCCCCTTGGATATGGATATCCCTTTACCCTTTCACATCTGGTTTTAATCCTTTCTTTGCCTCTTCATCTCCTCTGTTACTCGCTCAAATCAAGTTTCTGCCGACAATATTAGATAAAAGGGTGATCTTTTTTGTATTCTTTCTTGTTTCTTTTTCTTGGTCTTCTGCATTCTTCACCTGTGTTCGGTTTTTTTCTTTCTTTTTAATTATGGGTTTCTCATCTGGTTTTTCTTGATCTGAATCGGCTGCTTGGTTCGTAATCCTTTTCTGGGTATTCCTTATTTCCCCCCTTTACTTGCAATCTGATTTATTTTCCAGTAGTTCTGTCTTTTTTCTTAAGGTATCTGAAGGTAATAGTTTTAGCTTCTTGGTATTGTAAAGACTGTACATTACTGTCTTTTTTTCAGATGTGGATTTTCCGTCATTCCTACTTGAAACCCCTTTTTCTGTCTTCTGTTTTCGAATTAAATTCCTTTTATTTGTTAATTCCTACATTTTATTGTTGATAAATGTCTCTCCGTCTTATCTTTTTTGAAATGGCCATCATTTTTATAACGCAATGATAATTTTTTCCTTTGGTTGTCCAAGTAATGATTGAAGTTCCCAAGTCCAACTTTGATGCAATTTGCAGACTTTGGGAATTCAACAGCTTGGTGAACTAAAGTAGCTAAGATTGCGCATATTTGTGATGCCTCCAATTTGATCACCAAGCTATTTGATTAATTGTCTGCAAATATGATTGAACTTGAATTCCAATTTGATGCAATTTTAGAACAGTATACTATGGACGGATGGACTTTTTAGAAATGACCCTTGTCTCGAATTAAATCATGCTCTCTTTACTTGAATGCCTCCAGTTCACCTCGGATACGGTGATAACAATATAAGTCCTATTGTTTTGGATAGATAACTATATCTGCTATCGATGAGCATGTGAAGTTCTGAAGAACAGTTATACTATGGACGGATGGACTTTTTAGAAATGGCCCTTGTCTCAAATTAAATCTTGCTCTCTTTGCTTGAATGGCTTCTGCCAACCATTAAATTTTTTCAAATGGGTGTTGATAGCTCCTCCAAACATGGCTTTATTGCCGGCCTAGGGAGGATATTGTTTTTGTTGTTGCTTAGGAAGTAAACCAACAATGATGTGCCCATATGCAATTGAGCATGTTTCTATGGATTGGCTCTGTTATTGGAGTACTTTTTAACATTGATTGGGATATTTTAATCATTATGTTAAAACAGAACAGCTGGAAAATTGAAACTGTTACATTAGGCACTTTGTCAAAATGGATTTTCTTTTCTAGCTAAAATTTAAGGTCCTATAATAGTTTTTTTGGCGAATTTTCAAGTTTGAGATGCCTCCAAAGTGATATACTATGGAGTTTTTGAAGCTAACCCTTGTCTTACATGATATGTTGCTCTCTTTACTTCCTAAGCTCTTTTATGAAGGATAAGTATAAAAAGGTTGGCATTTGCATATTTTTTGAAAGATAATTGAAGTGATTGTTATTAGGAAATAACATGTACCCTTCTTACAATTGCATGTGTTTTTTATGACTTAATCATGTTGTTTTTTGACAGTGATAATGGTGAAGTGTGAGTCTCTCTTATGCTCAATATTTGAAACCAACAACCTTTTGACTATTTTATGCAGGGGTTTATTTCTCGTGATTCATCAGAGACATTCCTTTTTATGCCTGTTGCTATTTTTCTTACCACTCCTATAATATATGGGCTGAGGTGCACATTTCATGGGAGGTGTAGGGGACGATGAACCAGTCTCAAAACGCATGAAACTATCCTCTGAAGAACTGAGACGTCTTTCAAACAGTTCAACTCTTAAAGAGCCTATAGTTGGGTCTTCAAGAGACTTGATGGCTCGGCCCCTGCAGTCTGAAGAGGGCGAAGAAGTTGTTGGCTCAAAAGGTGTTATAAAGAAAGTAGAATTTGTCCGAATAATAGAAAAATCATTGTACTCACTTGGTTATATAAAGAGTGGTGCCCATCTAGAGGAAGAATCAGGGATAGCGTTGCATTCTTCTATTGTTAATGAATTTATGCGGCAAATTCTTGAGGGGGATTGGGATGAAAGTGTTCTCACATTGCGCAATATTGGGCTAACAGATGAAATGACCATAAAATCAGCCTGTTTTCTGATATTGGAACAGAAGTTCTTTGAATTTCTGGATGAAGAAAAAGTCATGGATGCTCTGAAGACGCTGAGAACTGAGATATCACCTCTTTGTATCAATCATAGTCGGGTTCATGAGCTTTCTTTGTTCATTGTATCACCCTCTCGCTGTTTTTCTGTTCTGTCTCCAAAACAAGATACTTCGAGAGCAAGATCCCGGACTGAGTTATTGGAAGAATTACAGAAGCTGCTTCCTCCAACAGTTATGATCCCTGAAAGAAGGTTGGAGCATTTAGTTGAACAGGCCCTTGTTTTGCAAAGAGATGCTTGCATGTTTCACAACTCATTGGATAAGGAAATGTCACTATATGCTGATCACCAGTGTGCAAGAGATCAAATTCCTTCTTCTGCATTGCAGGTTAGATTCTATTCTGGTAATTGAATTTTTGTAGTTTTGCAATCCGTCTCTTATCTTTCATGCTTCTCTTTAAGATGTCAAACTTATTAGGAGTTCTTTTACATTTTTTATTGATGCAAGATTACGTGTCTTGGTATTGTGGAAATTCAAAGTCTTTTCTAGATTGTGCTTTATCAGTATGGATATTTGTTGCAATACATAAGCAGATAATTTGATTACATGCTAGTGATAATCTTTTCTTGATTCAGGCATGGTAGAATTGATATTAGGTATTTGGTTATAAATTCTAGTGTTTATGCTTTCACTGACATTAATGTTTGAATACTTCTTTTTGGATAGACAATTTTTGTAGAAGCATAAGACTGCTATTGTAAATAGATTAGAATTATATTTAGATTAAATATTATCTAATAGATAGAGTTTGTACTTTAGTATAACTCCTTATTCAACAAGGAGTCCTCAAAAACTTTGTATTACTTTACTTAGAGTCTATTTAAAGATTCAATTCTGTAATTTAAAATATAATTAGAAAATAATGAAAAACCTTATTCTTTCTCATTTCTCACCTCTCTACATGGTATCACCTTAGTTTCCAATCGAATAAACCTAGTTGATGGCCACTGCTTTCCGCTTACATCTTCTTCTAATGAAGTTACATCTCTCGCCAAATTTCTTCCTGTTACGATGATCTACAGAGGTTGTGTAGTAACTTTCCAAAGATCCAACACGGCATATCCGACCCTAAAAGAGGTCAAGATACTCCTTCTCCACCGCCCTCTTTTTCGCTCAATCAAAATCCTCTTGGATTATTGATTCCGGCATCCGACCACATGACTGGTCACAAGGAATTATTTTTTACATATTTTCCTACCTCTTCTCGCTTCGCTTCAATTAAGATCTGCATTGGCTCCTATCTACTATCTTGGGTTGTGGATCTGCTCGGATTAATGACGATCTAGTTCTGCACAATGTCTTGTTTGTTCCCAATCTTGCCTGCAACCTTGTATCTGTTAGTCAGTTATCGAAGACTTTAAAGTGTTCAATCAGTTTTAATGGTTCTGGTTGTATTTTGCAGGCACTAGACTCGAAGAAGATGATTGGAAGTGCTAGATTTCAAAGCGGGCTCTATATTCTTTCTAGTTCTTTCCCAAATTCCCCTACATGCTCTCTTACTACTATAGGACAAATTGATGAAGTTCTATTATGGCATTACAGACTAGGACACTCTAGTTTTCGATATCTTGCTAAATTGCATCCAAATCTCTTTGTTCATAAAAATCCAGATTCTTTTACATGACATATTTGTCCTCTTGCAAAACAAACGAAATCTTCTATCCTTCACCATACAAACCTTCCAAACCTTTTTCCCTTATTCATAGTGATATTTGGGGCCCTTCTAAAGTGAAAAACGTTAATGGCAGCCGTTGGTTTATAACTTTTATTGATGATCACAGTCGGTTAACATGGACTTACCTGATGAAAGAAAAATCCGAAACCAAAGCAATTTTTGAAAAATTTTATAATATGGTTGTTACTCAATTTGCAACCAAAGTTCAATTATTTCATTCTGATAATGACAGTGAATACTTTGCTAAATCTTTGGGAGACTTCTTTTACCAAAAAGGGATTGTTCAAATGAGTTCCTGTACCCATACACCACAGCAAAATGGTGTTGCTGAAAGAAAAAACCGCCATCTCCTTGAAGTTACCCGCTCTTTGCTTTTCACTGGTAACGTTCTAAATACTTGTGGGGTGAGGCTTTGTTAACCGCCACCTACTTAATTAATCGCATGCCTAGCAGAATTTTGAAGTTTCAAACACCTCAAACAGTTTTCTTGAAGAGTTACCCATTTTTTAAACCTGTTTCTTCTATACTGCCGCCAAAAGTGTTTGGTTGTACTGTTTTTGTCCATAACTCTGCCCCACATACATCCAAACTTGATCTTAAATCCCTTAAATGTGCTCTAGTTGGTTATTCATCACTTAAGAAGGGCTACAAATGCTATCATCCCCCCACACATAAATTTTATATCACCATGGATCTTACATTTTTTGAACAGGAACCTTACTTTCCCAAGGCTGCAATTCAGGAGGAGACTTGGAGTGATTTTCAGCCTTTTCAGGTACATTCCGACTCTTCTGTGTTTTCTTTAGAACCTTCAGACTTTGAGCCTAATCTTCCTTTAGAACCTTCTGAGTTTGCATCTACCAAATCTTCTAATCCACTTACTACTTCGACTAAAACACCCATAGACACCTCACATCCGCCAACCGCATCTCCACCTAAATCAACCAAAAAGCTGCAGGTTTACACTTAACGGAAGAAAATATTTGAGCCCATTTTGCAATCAGAAACTTGCCGAGAGTTGGATTTCAGTTCAGATGCTAATAGTGAAAGGTGAAGGTAATGAGATCAGTGAACTTCCTCTCATTTTTACTAATCTTGATGATTTTCCTATTGCCATAAGGAAAGGTGTTAGGCAATGTACAAAGCACCCCATTAAGAGATTTGCCTCTTATGGCTGTTTGATGCCCTCCTTCAAGGCCTTCACAGCTTGCCTGGATCAGGAAGTTCCTACAACCATTGATGAGGCCCTTAAAGATCCTAAATAGAGAAGGACTGTTGAGGAAGAAATAAATGCTCTAGAGGAAAACGACACTTGGACTGTTACAGATCTTCCTCAAGGTAAAAAACCTGTTGGATGTAAATGGGTATTCACTGTAAAATTTAATTCTGTTGGCAGCATCCAAAGACACAAGGCAATGTTAGTTGCTAAAGGGTATACACAGACTTTTGGAATCGATTACACTGAAACTTTTGCACTTGTGGCTAAACTTAATACAATCCGAGTTCTCTTGAGTCTAGCAGTGAATTGTGACTGGCAATTACATTAACTTGATGTTAAAAACGCTTTCTTAAATGGGAAGCTAGAGGAGGAAGCCTATATGAAGCTACCACCAGGATTGAAACATGCTGCAAGAGAACAAAAGGTCTGTAAGCTTAACAGATCTCTATACGGCCTAAAACAATCACCTAGAGCTTGGTTTGACCGATTTACAAGTCATTTTGAAGAATGGGTACAAACAATCCCAAGCAGATCACACCTTGTTCATTAAGGTAACTTACAGAAATAAAAAGGTTATCTTAATTGTGTATGTGGGTGATATAATAATGACATGAGACGATGAAGAAGAGATTGACTGCTTAAAGAATCTTCTGAACAAAGAGTTTGAGATAAAGGACTTAGGAAAACTCAGATATTTCCTAGGTATGGAGGTGGCAAGGTCAAGCAAAGGATTGGCGATCAACCAAAGAAAGTATATCTTAGACTTGCTAAGTGAAACTGGTATGATGGGATGTAAGCCAGCCGATACACCCATGGAGGCCAACTTGAAGTTTGGTAAAGATGATGCCGTTTCAGTAAATAAGGACAACTTTCAAAGGTTAATTGGTAAGCTAATCTACTTGTCATTAACTCGGCCAGATATAGCCTATCTTGTGAATGTTCTCAGTCAACATATGTCAAACCCGAAAGAAGAACACTTGGCTGTAGCAAATAGAGTTCTTAAATACTTAAAGAAAACCCCCGGACACGGTTTGATGTTTACAAAGACACAAGATAGAACTGTCAAAGTTTTTACAGACTCGAGCTGGGCATGGGAGCTTACTGACAGAAGATCCACAAGTGGCTACTGTACCTTCGTTTGGGGAAATCTTGTAACATGGAAAAGCAAAAAATAGCAAGTTATTGCTAGAAGCAGTGCGAAAGCTGAATTTCGAGCATTGGCTTTAGGGATGTGTGAGGGAATTTGGCTACTTAAGCTACTCAATGAACATGTAGACCAACAAGGAAAATTCGAGATTCTATGTGACAATCAATCAGCAATTCAAATAGCAAAAAATCCTGTCCAACATGATCGCACTAAACATGTTGAAATTGACAGACATTTCATCTCGGAAAAAAATTATAATGGAACAACCTCCTTGAGCTATGTCCCTACAGAAGGTCAGCTGGCAGATCTGCTCACAAAAGCCTTACCGAAACCAGCATTCGACAGGCTATCATCCAAGCTGGGAATATATAATATATATTCTCCAGCTTGAGGGAGAGTGTAGAAGTATAAGACTGCTATTGTAAATAGATTAGAATTATATTTAGATTAAATATTATCTAATAGATAGAGTTTGTACTTTAATATAACTCCTTATTCAACAAGGAGTCCTGAAAACTTTGTATTACTGCCGAGTCTATTTAAAGACTCAATTCCTGTAACGAAAATATAATTAGAAAATAACATAAACCTTATTCTTTCTGTTTCTCACCTCTCTACAATTTCTTTATATAGGTGCAATCTTTAGGCTTTCATTAACCATACAACTATTTCCCTAGACTCAAAAACCTGCCGCAGGGTTTCTAAGATCTGAAAATCATAATGGAAAGACCAATCTTGAGTCATTGGAGATGATGACTTATGTGTTTTAGGATGCTCTCACCTTTTGGAAGAATCCTGCGTGTAAGGTTCCTAATCATGGTTCTCGAGAATTCTTTGGCAAAGCTAGAAGATGAGGTCTGTTAGGTTTAGGTTTAAACCGTGATAGGTAAATTCTTTTATTTTATTTTCTGCAATATCTTCCCTAATTATAAATGGATCAGAGCTTCTGTATTTTAGGTTTATCCTGCATGGGGAAATGATTGCATAATTTTCCACAATCATACAACACCCAAATTTGTTTACCTCTATGTTGTGCTTATGCCTTTTTAGTGGACTTGCCTAGTTTAGAAAAATTATTGGATAATTTGTTTGCATATGCTTCCATGTGATTTGTTTAAGTGTCTTCTGACTGGAATATTCTGATTCTTGATGCATTTTTCTTTTCTTTAATTATTTTTGCATTTTTTTTCATTCTCATGCGACAGATACTACAAGCTCACACAGATGAAATATGGTCCTTGCAATTTTCTCATAATGGGAAATACTTGGCTTCATCATCAAATGATTGCACAACAATCATTTGGGAGGTATTGCTATTAACTTGGAACATAGATATAACATATATGTTGACTTTGCTTAGTAATATATTGATTTACATTTTCAACTCTTCTTTCTGTACTCCATTAGGGGCATGAGGTCTATATTCTATACTTCCAATGAAATCTTGGAAAACATGTATCTTTTTTGATGCTTATGTTCAAGGCTTAATCTTTAGCATCTTCCTTTGGTACCTTATGGTTCATTTGTATCTTACAGTGTTAGTGTACCTTAGCTACCAACACAATAAAATAAGGAAAGAAATGATAAAAGAGAAGCGGTTCTTGTTGATTAAACTTAGATTATGCTTGATTGTTATTTCTGCTACTTGATTTCGTGTCCCAAGAAAAATTGGTTTTTTTGAAATATTAAATTTTTTACAGTTCACTACAAACTGCATCATTTTTTAAGGATAAATGATGTCTGAATGTGGTTTATTTTAGCCATTTGGTCATTTTAATTATATGTAACTTTGCTTTTTCCTCATTATTGTTTGTCTTGTTATGAAGTTCATGAAGGTGAAAGAATAACAAATAACAAAAACAACAATCATATTGAACCTTAGCAAACAGTAGACTAGATGTAACAAAGAAGGAACTCTGATGATTAAAGCTAGTTCTTTCCCCTTATAGGACCATAGTTGTGCAAGCATTTGAACCTAGATGAAAAATAATTAAATAGGTACTGTTAGAATCAGATAACATTTTAGAATGTTTCTCTGTTAAATCTTATTTCAAAAATGCTGTATAAGAGTACTCCTTTTATAGGCTTTACAAGTAGTCTACCTAAGAGATATAACTCTTATCCTTTAATGAGATAAAGTTTATCTAGATTTAAATTTTTAAATTCAAACTATTAGATGAGATAAGATAAGATTACAACATTTAACTTACATCCAATATCCTACACTCCCCTCAAACTGGTGTGTATATGTTGTACACTCCCAGTTTGGATGAGAACTCGTCAAAGGTCACTCTCGGAAGTGCCTTTGTAAAGGTATCCGCCAGTTGACTCTTTGTAGGAACATAGTGCAGCTTTACGACACCACCGTCTACCTTCTCATAAATAAAATGTCTGTCAATTTCGATATGTTTAGTTCGGTCATGTTGTACTGGATTCTTAGAAATACTCAATTGCTGATTGGCTATAACTCAGTACCTCGAACTCCTATTTTTCATCCAACTCCAGCTCGGTGAGAAGTTTTTTAAGCCACATGCCTTCGCAAATTCCAAGGGTCAGTCCTATATTCTGATTCTGCACTACTTCGAGACACCACAGTTTGCTTTTTACTCCTCCATGTGACTAAGTTTCCCCACACAAACGAACAATAGCCACTCACCGATTTTCTATCTGTTAACTCTCCTGTCCAGCTAGAATCTGTGTAAATCTTCACAGATCTGTCTTGATTTTTCCTGAAAATAAGTCCAAATCCTGGTGTAAACTTTAAGTATCGCAGGACTTTATTGGCTGCCTCCATATGTTCTTCTCTAGGATCGCTCATGTGCTGGTTGATTATGCTTACTGGATAAGCTATATCAGGTCTGGTGAGTGATAAATAAATCAGTTTCTCAACCAGCCTTTGGTAAGATTCTCTGTTCACGGGAGTACTCGTGCCATTTTTTACAAACTTCAAGCCTGCATCCATTGGAGTATTTGCTGGTTTACATCCAAGCATTTAAATTTCCGAGAGCATGTCCAAGATGTACTTTCTCTGATTTATGACTATTCCCTCATTTGATCTAGTCACCTCTATTCCGAGAAAGTACCTAAGACTTCCCAAGTCTTTAGTCTCAAACTTTGTTGCCAAAAAAGTCTTTAGTTTCTCAATTTCCTTTGTGTAATCTCCTGTAATGATCATATCATCAACGTAAACAATAAGGAGAGTTTTTTTACCATTTGAAGCTACCTTCTTAAACAAGGTGTGATCTGCCCGTGTTTGCTTGAACCCGTTCTTCACCATGGCCTTCGCGAATCTGTCAAACCAGGCCCTTGGTGATTACTTCAGCCCATACAAGGATCTATTTAGTTTGCACACTTTTTGTTTCGTTGAGTCATCCTCTAAGCCTGGTGGAATCTGCATATATACTTCTTCTTCAAGCTTTCCATTCAAAAAAGCATTCTTGATGTCCAGTTGGTGCAACTTCCAATCTTTATTAACTGCTAATGAGAGCAGTACCCTTATTGTATTCAGTTTTGTCACAGGTGCAAAAGTCTCCTGATAGTCTACTCCATATGACTGAGTAAATTCCTTTGCCACTAACCTTGCCTTGAACCTCTCGATGCTTCCATTAGAATGATACTTTACTGTGAAAACTCACTTGCATCCGACCACATTTTTTCCTTCTGGCAGTTTAGTTAAACTCCATGTGTTATTTTGTTGTAGGGCTTTGACCTCTTCTTCAACAGCTTTCCTCCAATCAGGATTTTCAAATGCCTCTTCCACTGTTCTAGGGATCCTTGCACTGTTAATATTAGCTGTAAAAGCCTTGAAACTAGACAATAGTTTTCCATAAGCAACAAATCTATCAATAGGATGATTAGTGCATTTTCTTACCCTCTTTCTGATTGCAATTGGAAAATCATCTAAATTCTCATGAACTGGACTTGTTGTGACATCATTGCTTACCTTTTCCTCCATGGCAGCAGGACTTAAGATCAGTTCTTGGCAAGTACTAGGCTGATCAATGGGTTCTGTGACAATTTTCTTTCTTCTGGTATAGGGAGTAAGCTGTTTGACTAGAGATTGTGGGGTTTGAGTAGTGTGAGGCCTGGGAGATCTAGGTTTTGCAGAAGGTCTTCCTACTGGAACATTAGAAGAGATGGGAGGTGTAGGCTCTGGGGAAGATCTTTCTACTAGAACACTAGGAGAGCTAGGAAATGTAGGCTCTGGAAAAGTTGTAGGATCATCAGAGTTGTTAGGTTGTTCGTCCTGTGTTTGTTCAAGGGTCGGAAAAGGAGACAACAAAGGAAGAATATGAGTAGGAGTAATAGGCTGAGATTCCTCACATCTCTCCCCCTGAATCTTAGTCCCTACAAAATGAGGTTGATTTTCAAAGAAAGTAACATCAAATGAAACATAGGTTTTCTTGGTAATAGGTAACATTTGTAGCCCTTCTGACTTGATGTGTATCCTATAAACACACACCGCAAGGACCTAGGATCAAGCTTACTCCTATTGTTGCTATGCACGTGAACAAAAGCTGTGCAACTAAATACTCGAAAAGGAATAGGAGATGACCATGGTTTGAAATGTGGAAAAAGATGTAAAAGGGTGTCAAAAGGAGTTTTGAAGCCCATAATTTTGCTAGGCATCCTATTAATTAGGAAAGTAGCAGTAAGAAGTGTTTCCCCCAAAGATACTGAGGAGCATTTGCAGAAAACAGAAGACATCGAGTTACCTCAAGTAGATGTCTGTTTTTTCTTTCAGCAACCCCATTTTGCTGATGAGTGTTGACACAAGAAGTAAGGTGAAAGATACCTTTCTCTCGAAAAAAGGAACCAAGCGATTTAGTAAGATACTCACTCCCATTATCACTTTGAACTATCTTTATTTTGCGTTCAAATTGGTTTTCGATCATGTGATAGAACGTTTTAAATATCGTTTCAACCTCCGATTTTTCTTTCATGAGATAGGTCCAAGTAACCAGAGAGTGGTCATCAATAAAGGACACAAACCAGCGAGCCCCAGATACATTTTTAACTTTAGAAGGAACCCAAATGTCGCTGTGTGTGATAGAGAAAGGAGAGGTAGGTTTAAATTTAGTGGGAATATATGATTGTCTTGTATGTTTGGCAAGTTGACATGCATCACAGGTGAATGACGAGGGATGTTTATTCAGGAACAACTTAGGAAACAATCTCGCAAGATGGTAGAAATTCGGGTGTCCTAATCGAAAATGCCATAGCATGACATCATTGGAAAGAAGGGAAGAGGAAAAAACTGTAGACGTAGGACAACTGAGAATAGTTTTGTTTCGAGACAATAGGCCATCAAGAATGAAGAGTCCATTTGTGTCGCCTAGCATTGCCAATCACCGTCCTCGAGTCTTGTGCCTGAAAAATACAACCAGACAGCCCAAAGTTAACATCATAATTCTTATCTTTAATAATTTTGCTAACACGCAGAAGATTGCAGGCCAGTTTTGGTACATAAAGAACATCAGACAGTACTAGATGATCATTTAATTTAATAGAACCACTTCCTGATACAATGGAGAGAGATCCATCGGCAACTTTGATAGATGATGCAAATGAATGTGGCTGTACTCATGAAAAAGGTCACGATTGCTCATCATATGGTCAAAAGCACCGAATCCACTATCCAACTCTGTGGATTGATGTGGCCAAACAAGAAATTCTACCTTCAGAAAAATGAAATGCAGATCCGATTTGGAGAATATTTGACCAAACATCTGTTGGAGCTCCACAATTTGTTGCTTATCAAATTGCTTTGGAAGAACTATCATGCGCAGTGAACATGTGCTTCTCTCGGGGCTTTGACCCGTTGGGATTTCCACTCTTACGTCTCACCGATTGAGACGGAATGGGAGAAAGAGACGATCCGAAAGGGTAAAATCAGATGGACGAGAGCTTCTTGGAGAGCTAATTGTAGAAGCAAAGAGTTCTCTTTGTAGCCATGTTTTCTAAATAGGGAAGAAAGGTCGAGAGAAGAGAGGAAAAAAATTGAAATTTGGAAGAAATGATCGACCTAAACTGATACCATGTTAGAATCAGAGAACATTTTAGAGTGTTTTTCTGTTAAATCTTATTTCAAAAATGTTGTACAAGAGTACTCCTTTTATAGGCTTTACAAGTAGTTAACCTAGAGTAGTCTACCTAAGAGATATAACTCTTATCCTTTAATGAGATAGAGTTTATCTAGATTTAAATTTTTAAATTCAAACTATTAGATGAGATAAGATAAGATTACAACATTTAATTTACATCCAATATCCTACAGGTACTTCCTGTGCTGGTTTAGGCTGGAATCACGGAGTTGATCACAATGGTGCTTGTAGAATGAAATTAGATAACTGAGGCTTGAAGTATGGTTTTTTCATTGAACTACCATGTCATTGAATCTTCCATTTAGTTTCAGCTATCATTTGTATAGAAGGAAAAGAAAACATAAATAGTATATAATTAGATGATTACAAAAAGGGAGAGCTCATTGTTTTAAAACATCTGTTATTGAACCTTTCTCCTGTACATTTCCACATATAAATATTAGTCTGATCGAAATGATTTGATTTTCTAATCTTATCTTTTTTCATTGATTTCATGAGCTTTTTTTTAGCAGTGGAAACCATAATTATTTGTTTCTTGAATTATTACCCCTTTTTGAAGTTTTATTTATTGTATTCAAATCTCTGCTCCTGGAAAATTTTACCTAGTAGTCTAGTTGAAATGTTTTTCTACTTCCAACTTTTTCATGGACTTCCTGAGTTTGCCTTTTTTAGCAGTGAAAAGTATAATTGTTTATTTATTTTCTTGAAATATTAAGCCCTCTTGAGGTTTTATTTATCCAAATTTAAGCAACTTATGGGAACACCTCCATCTAACATCATTATCTCTATAAGAATAACTTTTTAATTTTCATCCTTAATCGCTTTATCATTTAAATCCATCCTCTTATTTTGTTTCTTGTTTTGGCAAGTTTTTAGTATTTTCAAACAGCAGACTCTTGCCTTTTTTTCATTTTGAAATTTTCTAGAATTAGGCAAGGGTGCTGGTGAAATTTAGACTTTCTATTGGTTGGAGTCTGAATTTTCAAGCATGCATGGGTTGTACTAATGTGTGAGCATTCTTAGATCACTGTGAACCAGCTATGTTTTCGCTTCTCAGAAGCCTAGCAATCAGCCGATTTTCTCATTGTAATATTTTTACTTATTTTAGGTTGATGCAAATGGAGTATCTTTAAAACATAAACTCTCTGGTCACCAGAAACCTGTTTCTTCTGTTTCATGGAGTCCTAATGATCACCAGCTTCTCACTTGTGGTGTAGAGGAGGTTGCAAGGCGGTGGGACGTCTCTTCTGGTGAGTGTCTTCATGTTTATGAAAAAGCTGGTCTTGGCATGGTTTCGTGTGGATGGTCTCCAGATGGCAAATGGATATTTTCCGGTGTTAATGATAAGAGTATCAGCATGTGGGAATTGGATGGGAAAGAGCTAGAATGCTGGAAAGGGCAACGCACTCTAAAAATCTCTGATTTGGAAATAACAAGTGATGGAAAGCAGATTATAAGTATATGTAGAGAAACAGCAATATTATTACTTGACAGGGAAGCAAAAGTGGAGAGATTCATTGAAGAGGCCCAAACAATAACTTCGTTCTCATTATCAAGAGACAATAGATTCTTACTGGTAAATCTTTTGAACCAAGAAATTCATCTATGGAACATAGAAGGTGATCCGAAGCTTGTCTCTGAATATAGAGGCCATAAACGCACCCGCTTCCTCATTAGGTCTTGTTTTGGTGGACTCGAGCAAGCTTTTATAGCCAGTGGTAGTGAGGACTCACTGGTAAGGACATTAAATTTATACACATTTTTCGTAAATGTAAATTTACAAGGAATGTGATTTATTTCTGCAGTTTGAGGGAAATTTAAATTTCCTTTTGCTGTATGTTTAGGTCTATATTTGGCACAGGGACACAGGAGAGCTTATAGAATCATTACCGGGTCATTCTGGAGCTGTTAATTGTGTCGGCTGGAATCCAGCAAACCCTCACATGTTGGCATCAGCTAGCGATGACCGTACGATTCGGATATGGGGCTTGAATAATCTAAGCGCTAAGCGGAAAGACGCTCATGGTAATGGCATCCATCATTGCAATGGAAGTAGCTGAGGTTGAATGCTTGGTCTCCAATCTTTCATGCCAGATATAATTGGTTTCATGTAAATACTTGACCTTGTTGAATGCTCTGACATTCATCTCAAAAAAGATTGTGAACAATGCTGCAACTTTCTGATAATAAATTTGCTACATCTCTTTTTAGCATTTCAGTGAAGGAAGCAGCATATGTACTTGTGTGTGCACATGTGTTCCGATGTCTACTTGCTGCGTTCTCATGTTTTATTACTGTTAAAGTATAAAAACCTGTTACAGCATAAAGTCTCTCAACTCACTGGGTTGGTAAAAAACCCAGTTGGGAGGGCAAACATTCCAAGAATCAAAAAGTAAAGACGAGAGAAGTAAAGCTCTTTCAATAGCTGCACTTTTCAATTCCGAATGCTTACGAGAACGTAATTGAGAGATCAAGTTGGCATTGTCTGACTCCACAATGACTTTACGATAACCTTAACTAAGGGCACCTTCTTTCAAATCTAAAGCCTGTAAAGTGTCCATCCCTTTGTTCCTTCTCAATTACCCAAGAGAAGACATTAGTAATCAAAATGAATAGAAATGGTGATAGAAGGCCGCATTGTCTCACCCTCTTTCGGGGTTAAATTCTATCTTTTTCTCCCCATTGATCATCAGAGGAAAAAAAGATTTTCACGCATTCTCAATCAACCTTATCGTCCGTTGTCTCGAGGTCCGGCTTCAAGGCCATGACTTTATTTGATTCTTCTTGTTTTTATCGCATGCGCAATGCTAATGTTGTCTTAAATTTATCTTCCCTCGATAGAAACAGATTGTATAATGTCGAAAGTCGAAAGTTGTAGAAACTAATTGGTCTAAAATGAGCCGAGAGTTTTTCTTTGAATAAGGACAATGTTTGTTTTGTTAACATCATCTAGGATTCTTATATTTCTAAAGAAATCATAAACCATCTCAATAACGTCTACCTTAATCATCTCCCAAAAAAATAATAGAATCGGACCTTAGGGGGGGCATTTTGAATAGCCGCAATTTTTTTTGCATATCTCCACTGCTGACATTCGCCTCCTATTATATTTTCCTTTACTCCATCCCCGAAGCTTTACTCTTGCCTTATGCATTTTACTGTTGAAAATAGGCCGTGTCAGATTGGTACTCGAAGGATTCCATGCTTCTTCAACTGAGACTTTACAATCATCCTTGAGCAATCATTTAGACTCGAACTTAAACATTCTTCTCATTGTCTTGATGCAATTATAAAGACGGAGGAGAATGGGACAATGATCAGAACCAATCGCAGGGTCCATAAAACCATCCGCCTTCCGAAATTTATCATTCCACGCAGCATTGAACAGAACTTTATCAATTCTCTCGAGGATAGCATCAGCATCATCAGTTCTCAAATTAGACCAAGTGTAAGTTCCACCTTTGTTGGGCATGTTCATCATTCCACAAAAATCGGAGAACTCGTTAAACATATTAGCTTGTGACAAATCACATAAGTTACCCCCTAATTTATCACATTGTGCACAGACAATATTAGTATCTTCCATGAAATGCTATGTATGTAACAATAAAACTGAGAAACTGGATTTGTAGACGTGAGGATCAAAATTTTTTTAGTAGGTTTAAGTCTCGGTGAAGATACTTGTTTTAAGTCTCAGTGAGATAATTGAAACAGCAGAATCAATAAGTTTCTTAGTAGAAGAGAGGATAGAAAGGATTCAACCGAGTTGGATCAACATAAATTCTCAAAAAATCCGGATTCGAACAACTCGAGTTACTAAGTGATATTAGTACATAGTTTGAGTAGTTTTGGACTCTCATACAATGGGGTTCCAATTTTGAACATGAGGTGAAAGGATCTAGAGGAAGGTTAAGGGCTTAAGGCCTTGATCCCTAATGCACTCTTGTTGAAGAGGCGATTTCTTTATACTATTATGCAAAGAAAATAACAAAAGTTGGTACATGAAAACATAGTACATCACCTGTACAAACATTACAGATTTCTCACCCCTCTTCAAGTATATTCAATGCACATATAAAATTATTTACATTATCAATTTGGTTAATCCTCTTACCAGAAAGACACATGTGTCATTAATTTAAGTTCATATTTCTACAACTTCATATATCCTCCTTTAATATATCATTATAGATTTGCATGTGTATAAGTTATTGTAATACATATCATGTAATGACCCGAATTCTCGAGCTAACGTTTGAGCATTGACCAGAGTGAAAATGGATAAATGAAATTAGAGATCGGGTTTTATTGGAATTAATTTGGGTGAATTTTGGACTTTTTTATAAGTAAATTAAAATATTTGGAAGCTTAGGAAAAAAGTGACAAATTGGGTGGCCATACGGGTGATTAACCCATTGTTCAAAAAAAATTGATGGAGGTTATGGCCGGCTGATTACACAGGGCAATGAGATTTTGTCCCCTTTTTCTCAGTTTAAAAACATTTTATTTCTCTTTATCTTTTTTCCCTTATTCTATTTTATTTTCCTCCCATCATTTCTCCATCTATTTTATATCACATCCTCCGTTTTTCTCCATTTTAGAAGAAAAAACAATCTTCATCTTTATCTTCTTTTATAAGCTTGAGAAAGATAAAAGTTAAGTTTGAACTTAAAATTTTCATGACAAGATAAATGGATGGAGGTGGAAACTTTGGGGTTGGAGAAAATTTAAATTCAAAAAAACTTTATTATGTATTTTTTTTTTATTTTTTAAGTTTAGATTGTAATTTTTTCCATAAATATTATTATATTTTCTTAATTAATTTAAAAGGGTGGTGATCATTTTAAAGCTAAAGGAAAAAAAATGGTGGAAAGCTAGGTAAAAAAATTTGTTTGGGTTTATCTCTCAAGGTGGTACCTTCTAACTCTCCAGGCTTCTTGTTAAGCCATAAATATAATGCTTGTGTGATAATGTATGCATGTTGTGTGCCTTTTGGTGAAAATTACGTTTGGGTGATTAAATGAGATTAAAAGTTCAAGTCATTAAATCTGCCCAGAAACAAATCTATGTATGAGCAGCAAGTTTGAAAATCCGCCATAAATTTCATAAAAATAATTAGGACATGAGGTATACATCGTTAGAATCGTAAGTTTGTCTAGTTTCGTTTAAAACAAACGAAAATCGATTTTGATTTGTATGTTAGAAGATATGAATTTTTGAGTGTTACAAGGTCAAAAAATCTGGTAGCAGAATTTTTACAAAACTGTTTAGGCAGTAACTTTAAAAACTCACCAAAATTTTCACAAGCTAAATCAGAAAGTAAACCTTATATTATTATAACCGCGAAGAAGTCTAGTTTCATTTAAAACAAACGGTGCTCGATTTCGAGTTATATATTAGGAGATATAAATTTTTGAATGAGCAAAGATCAACAGTAGTCTGTTTTCAAAAACAGCAGTGGGTGTGACTTCAAAAATTCACCATAAATCGAACGAGTTAAATTAAGAGGTGAAATTTATATGATTGAAAAGATTATTGAGTCTAGTTTCTTCTAAAACAAACAGAACATTATTGGATATGTAAATTATTAGTTACGTATTTTTCTTTAAAGGTAGCACAAGATGTCATATTTCCATGATTAAAATGACTAAGATATTCGATCAAGCATAATACACGTTTTATGAAGTAAGTTGAAACAAGTATGAGATTTGAATGTCATTTTTGGATATCTGTGATTATAAGTTTGATTGGTTATTTGTGATTATATGATTGATGTTATGCTTGTGGGCAGCCTTCGGGCTCTAATCTAACTAGCGGCCATGAGTGGCGCTCGGAAAAACACTTCGAACACCTGAGATTATTTGACTAGCGGCCATAAGTGGCGCGAGACTATTCAGATACCTGATATTTGAGCACATGTGCAATTTGGTAAGTTTGACAGTCTAACAAGTTTGACAAATTTGATATGCAAGTGATTTGTTTGTGTAGATTGTGACTATTTGTGATTTGAATGTTCAATGCTCATGTCATGCTTCTATGTATACATTTGATTTGCATGCTTATGTTTATGAACTTCTAGAAGTATGGTAGATTAGTTGTGTACCACTGAGCCCGTAAAGCTCAGACTTTGAATTATTTTTATTTTCAGATTAATAGGCTTTTGCTCGTGTTCAAGGAGCTTCATCGACGAGAAACTTCCAACATCCCGTTTACAGAGTACAATACCTTATTTGTAGTGGGCATTGTATTCCTAGAAGCCTAACTTATATTTTGTAGGTCTGTAACTCAATTATCGTTTTGACTATTTTGACTATTTTGATATACGATATTGGAGCTCCAATAATTTGTATAACTACTTTTATTAAAATTTTAGTGTAAATATTTAATGGTATTTCTTGTATTGAAATGTATTTTCATGTTTTAAAAATCTTTGAAAAATTTGTTGGGTTGTTCCCCATATTCGAGATTAGGGTGTTACGTATCATACCAATCTACATGGACGAAGCTACCCTTAGGCAGATTTTTTACCATAAAAATATAATGAGATTTTTACTTATTTAGATCTCAATTTTCAATTCATTTGAATTTTGTTCCTCTCATTTTTTATGGTTAACTATACTTTTCTCTCTAGTCTTGATTCATAGTTCGTCACTGCCAATTTATATATTGATTTAATTACAAGAATGTTTTTTTCCAAACAATCAATATATATATACAGTTAGTGACAAAACTCAGTATTATTTATTGAATTTTGTTTAAAGTTTTAAATTTATAAAATAGTCAATAATAAATTATATATTTTGAAAGATAAATTTTTTATTATTGTTATGTATACTTAGTCACTCAAATTTATCGTTTATCTCAGGTACCGCTGCTAAGTGGTTGTTATGCGTATATTTGTTATTTCTCTTTTGTTGTTAGGATGGAAATCGTCTGTTCTCAATGATGCTTTTTATGCCTTATACTAAAAATTAAGTTTAGAGTCTAAGGTGAAGGTATAAGGAATTGGGGGTAGGGTATATTTTTTAAGGTGTGAGATTTAGGGTTTGAAATTTAGAGTTAGAGTTCAGAATTTATTTTTTAGTGTGGAACATAGGAAGATAGAAAGGGACAGAGAATTTTTGTTCGTCTATATACCTTAGATTACTTTCAATGTCATTATACTTGATTTTGATTATATTATTTTTCTTAATTTTAATTTTTCTAAATTGAATTTACATGATATTTTCTCTAACCTTTTTTGGGATGATTTTAAACTTGTTTACCTTCAAGTAAATGTGAGGGTGCATGTGGAAATGAAGCTCAAAAGTTTGCAGGCCTAATGTCTCCACGAGTGGGCAACAATCCTACATGAGAATGGCTCATGTAAGGGACCGCTGGTTGCCATGTAAGAAGAATGTATGCACATATACCACAATTTGCCACCCATGTTTCTCTCCCTTTTCCTGCTTATGTACCACCACACATACTTCTAACACGACTCTGTTAATGGAATTTATAATTATCGCGTCATATATCGTTCGTTACAATAACACCATGACACTATTACATTCACGTTCGTGACACCTACGGTTGCATCCGTAATTAAATTCGTTAATGAAATTTAGAACAACTCCGGTATCACTTTTTCCGGTTATAAATAGGATAGCATGTGGTTTCTTTTCAGCACACAAGTCTTAATTTTTTCCCTTGACATCAGTACTTATAGCTCCAGGGGACGGTCACTGAACAACAACAATGGTGCCAGTCAATAGCAAGAAACCTGCAACAGGCCTTCCCAAGCTGCTCATGGCCAACCGCCTAGTCGCGACTCGTCTGTTTATCTACATGGAAAACGACGGGGACGATGACAATGACGATGATGACGATGGAGTCGACGTCGCACCCGCGGCGTAGCTGGCTAATTACATAATGGGAGGGTGGAGGAGTTTGTCAATAATCTCGGAGTACATCTAGAGAGCTGAATAACATCCAATATTATATGTATGTGTTTGTAGACAGTGATCAGATTATAAGTAGTTGAATTAATAAGCTGATGGCTTTCATGCTAAAACTTATATACCTGTGTTCCAGTAGAAATTAATTAATGCTAGCTTGCCGATCTCTCTCTCTTCCAGTCACATTCACACAATAATTTTTTATATAAAAATTTATAATTTAAAATATTGCAGATATTAAGATTCGAATGATTTAATTAAATTAAGTTATGTGGTTTTAAAAACATATTTTTATATGTCATTAAATTAAATTAATCTTTTAGGGTTTTGCAATTCTAACGGGTATGGTTAAGTTTTACTTATTAATTAGGATATGCAGACAAACATTTACAAGTTTAATATCACTTTGTGCATCTATTCTGAACTCTCTGGGGAAGAAAACGCCTTAAGACAACTTGATTGTATGCTTCATTTTTGTTTAACAATCATCAACGTTAATGCTGGTGAAATTTTATATATATTTTTCAAGTACTAAATGTAAATATATGAGGTAATTATGCAGAACAGAAAATATTTGTCCACCCAACCAGAGCATGTAAGAAAGCAATCATTGAAAAGATTACTTATTATCATTGTCGGATAGATGGTTCCAGATTATATACGGATTGCTTTTTGCGCATTGTTTGATCTTTAAAGCTGCACCTGACAATATAAAAGCTACTCCATATTCAGACATGTCCATTAAAGTTTATTTGAGCATACATAAATAAGGGCGTTGTAAACCTAAGTACCGCTGCTAGGGTTTTTAAAAAATTTCTCTTGGAAAAACTTTATTTTTTTATTTTATTTTGCCGCCAGTACCGTTTTGATGTTGATTGTCGACCACAAATAATTTTTGGATAATTTTTATTATATTATATCTATATTTTTCTTTTTAACTTATTTTTATTGAAAATATCTGTCTTTATGATATGTTTTTTTCTGTCTTTTAGTACATTTTTTATTGACAGTTGTTTGACCGTTACATTTTATTTTTATATTTTTAAGATTAAAATTGACATCGTCTCAACCGATGAATATGTCACTTATTTAATTATCATGCTGATCTTCTCTACTTTGAGTCAAAGGCCAAGCCTCAACCAGCAAAGGTGCCAATCCAAGCAGAGCAACCAGAAGCCCACTCTACCTTTCTTTCTTTATCTTAGACTCCGTTATTCACGGACACCCATGTGCATTTCCTCTGTTCTGTGCTCTTGAACTCTTGATTCCCTTGTGCCTTTAGTTGGAATATAGAAAATAAAGAGGAAATAAGCAAGGAAGGGGGTCTGTGATTAATAGGTAAGCCTGTGCTGCTAGTGTTAAGCTAGTGGTAAGGTAGCAGTAGGCCAATAATCCTTCTTTATAAGAGTTCTAAATCCTAGGGTCCTCGTAGTCCATTAGGAAGAAGGGAAAAGAGCTTACCTCTGAAGTTGAACCAGTAACAAGATCATCCCTTTTCGATTCTAGAGCAAGAGGACCTTTCCTACCTTCTGATAGACAGCTGTCACTGCTACGGCTATTGGCTTTAGCTCTACTATGGCATTCCCTGTAGTTCTTGGAGTAAGAACTTCTGTTCTATCAAGTGATTTTAGGCAAACTGGTTCTAGGGCTCACGATAAGATATACATTTTTTTCCCTTTCCTTAGGGGGGATTTTGATTCCGGAAGTATGATATTTTTTAATTCCATTTTTCTGCTATTCCCATTGAAGCAGTAGTTGAAGTAGTGGCATTCAAAATATAAATCTTTGTAAAAGTGCTATTCATGGCCATTGCTAAGTACGCAAATAAGCCAGTTATCGATTTCTTTTCTTTCCAAGGGAGGGTTAGATCAAGCGCATCTAGTGTTGGAGAAAAAAGGGCATCCAATGCTTCAATGGTTAATAGCAGCGGGAGGATTTCTCGCAGGACCATCGAATAAAATAATATTAAAAAGCAAATAATATTAAGTAGCATATGTATTTGTTTCCATTACTTTTCTGCAATTGATTTACTAATAGCTATTTATTGGACGAACAACTGGAAATGCAATAATTTTACTTTTAAATAGAAACAATTTCATCTTCCCTCATTGTTAAAAACCCAGCGGCCAGCGCCACCAGGGAAGACCGAGAGGTATGGTGGTGTGGGGTTGTGTAGAGCTTGGCGGGGATTAATGAAAATTGGTGAGAGCATGGATGAAGATGACGCCAAATTGATCAACTTCGTAAATGCGGAAGATTAAGTTTGATAATATATTTAGAATTAGGATTAACTTGATAAGATGTGTAACCATTGAAAGTTAAATGGGTTATTATACCAAGTAAAACAGAGCCCGCATCATCGTTTTGTTACCTGAGTAACCACAATTTTGATAACTATTGAACGTTGAGTGGCACAAAATTCTCATTTCAAAGATTGGGTGACCAAAATGTAACTTTTTAACGTTGAGTGACTAAAATAGAATTGAATCCAAAATTAAGTGACCACCTTGTAGTTTACCCAAAGTTTAAAATAGTAACTTATTACTAATAAGGCTTGGGCGTTAACTGAGAGAAGTGACAGTTACGAAAATTTATATAATAACATATTTAATCCTCAATATTTACACATTCAATCAATTTAGACATCAATAATAATGGTTAAATTAGGAATAAATTGATTAAATGTGTCAATATGGAGGAATAAAAGTTATATTATTTAAATTTCTGTAACTGTCACGTCACATAATTAACGACAATTAATAGCTTAGTGACTAATAGCAAAACTAAAATTTAATGACCATTATGAAACATTTGAACGTTTGATGACCATTTTGTATTTTTAGAGATAGTTTAGTGACCATTTGTGTATTTTACCCTAAAAATAGACTTAATTATAAAATAAGTGTTAAAACTATAATTCTTATTAAATTTAAAGTTTCTAACTTTTTTTTGTCAAACTAATCCAAAAGACTTGAGAATTTATTTAAACTTATGGGTAAACTACACCCAAAGTCACTTTATGGATTTTAAAAAAATATATTTTAAAGTTACAAATAAATTACTAAATTAAAATACTATTGCAAAATAAAAAACCCACTAAATTAAAGTACTTCTCATGTTACAAACAAGTCACTCCAAAACAAACGTCTAATATGGTTTAGGGTAAAATACTTAAATCATCATTCAACTTTACTCTGACTTATTTTGGCCACTGAACTTTCAAAACGCTCAATTTACTCATTGAATTTTACTTTCTAACTTATTTTAATCACTCCGAATTATTTTATTAATATTTTAGTATGACATGACATATATTATTATTATTAAATATAAAAATAATTTAAAATAAAAATAAGTTATTGGGTAAATTACACAAACCATCATTGAACTTTGCTCTCTGATCTATTTTGATCACTGAACTTTAAAAACGACCAATTTACTCACTAAACTTTATACATTGACTTATTTTGGTCACTCCACCGTTGATCTATTAAAACTGTTATGACGTGTCATGAATAAATAATAAAATATTAATATTTCTCTCTCTTTCCCTAAAACTTTTTAAACCATTTTTTTATTTTTACATTTCATCTTTTCTGTAAAAACAAATAAAAACATCCCCTAAAAGATTAACAGCAACACCCGCCTCTGAACTCTCAAACCACCACCATTCGGAGCTTCTTTCATTTCTAAAAGCTTTCCATTTCTATTACCTCAATGACTCAAAATAATGTTTGTTGAACTAACCTATTTCTGGTTCAAAGCTGTAAAAATTTCTCGTAACCGATTTTTAAATTCGCCCTAGCATAACTTGTTGTGCTGCATTATACTCAAATTTTTGCAACTCCTCTCATTCTCTCTATCTCTCTCTCGCAATCATGACTATCATAATAAGTCACCGTCTCCCCAAAATCCTAATCCCTCAACCACACCCAAATCGATAGTCCAAGTCGTATCCAAAACTAATACAGTCAAAACATCGATAGGTCTTCCTCCATCACTACCTCTCCCATAAACCTTAACTTGCAAAATCCCCCCCAAAAAGGAAAAAAAATCAAACTCAAATACGGAACCAAATTCAATTGAAAGGTCATTAAAGTCAAAACAATCATATGTGTCTTACACAATCGCTCAGTGGAGTGGACCTCTTTGTCACCATTTCTTCATCGAGGTGCTTAAAGATGGTTGTATCATTGACCACTTTAAAGTGTAATTGTCTTTACCCTTTTAATCCTTCATTTTCATTGTTTATTTAGGGGATGAGGAAAATTTGTGAAATTTGTTTGTGTGGGTATAAGAAGGGAGTTTATATGTTTGGATGTGTTGATCTTTGCGACTTTGTGCTTTAACATCCTACTATCCCCAAAGTTTCTAGCCTTTTCAAGTGTTTCAACCATATTCAATGGTAAAATATTCAAGAAACTTTCATAGTCTTCCACCTAGAGATAGGTAGGTCAGTTCAACAAACCGTATTTTGGGTTACTGAGGTAACATAAATAGAAAGCTTTTAGCAATTATGTTTAGTTGAAAGAACCTTCGAATGACAGAAATGGGAAAGGGAGATAAAGGGAGAGAAATATTAATATTTTATTATTTATTTATAACACTTCATAACATCGTTGATAGATTAATATTGGAATCATCAAAATAGGTCAATGTATAAAGTCCAGTGAGTAAATTGATCATTTTTGAAGTTCAGTGACCAAAATAGGTTAGAGAGCAAAGTTCAATGATGGTTTGTGTAATTTACCCAATAATTTATTTTTAAAAATTATTTTTTATATTTAATAATAATAAAATATGTCACATCATACCAAAATATTAATAAAATAATTCAGAGTGATCAAAATAGGTCCGAAAGTAAAATTTAGTGAGTAAATTGAGCGTTTTGAAAGTTCAGTGACCAAAATAGGTCAGAGTGCAAAATTGAGTGATGATTTAAGTATTTTACCCTATGGTTTATTATAATAACATTCAGTCCAAAAAAACTTATACTTCTATTAATTTTGTCCTAACTAAAAATCATTTAACAAATATAACCCTACATATATAAAAATTCTATCAATTTAATCTTTCTATGATATTGTTAAAGCAAGCCAGCTCATCAGATCAAATCAGTAGTTGGATAACGACATTCTATCATAAAGTAGCAACAAGTTACTGTCAAATGATAAAAAAAGTTAATTGCGAAGGGTTAAATTTATTGAATTTTAGCAAATTAAGATCAAAGTAATAATCTATATAAATTTAAGGACTCAATTTGATATTCTATCAGGCTATGCAACTATTCGCATCTAATGATCAATAACATATATAACAATATTTTAACTTAATGGCATGTTTGCTACTTTTAAAGAGAAAAAAATTGACTTTTTATTATCAAATTTATAATTAAATGACTTGTAATATAGTTTAACCTAAATTTGTTCTTTAATTAAGTGATTATAGATAAAATTATTTATTCACCCATAAATATATAAAGTTGCATAACTGAATTAGGCATCATTTTTGTGTGGCCAAGGTAATTAAGAAAAGATAAAATAAAATTTATTTTTGGCTTTGAATTTCCAGAGGAGTGATCGATGGCCATGAATGTGAGCAGTGCATTTTTCTCAGTTTTTAGCTACAAGAAAGTGAAGAGAATAAAAGCGGCTTCGTCGGAGAATTTTGTCGCCGCTACCGCTGCTCTCAGAACAGAAGAAGAAAAGAAGGTAAACTCTGGATGGGATGGTAAACTTCTTCAATTTCATACCTTTCCGAAATGGGTGTTCCTCTTTTTGTTTTTTCAATATGCTTTTCATAAAAAACGAATTTTGAATTGTCGGCCTTGTAATTGATGTGCTGTTCTTTTGTTTTTGTTTCTCTTTTTTTTTCAATATTTTGATTATAACATCCTCTACCCTGTCTAGAAGAGGATCGAGACCAATGAGTTATGAAGACATAAACAAGTTATTTTGTAATCCAAAATAGAAACCGAACATAGCTTTAATCTAGATGCACCCAACCCAAGCATTCGAAAATCTCCAAGCAACATCATGAATAGTAAGTAAGCCTTTTCGTTACTAAACTATAATCATTCTTGCATACAAAAGTAATTTAAACTCTTGAGATCATATATATATATTGTCACGAGGCCATTACCCTCTTCCCAAAAGACATGTCTGATAAGATGTGCAGTGTCACCGTATCCATTTTCCTTTTTGATGTGGGATTAAAATGACCCCGCCTCTTCTCAGGCGTGACATTCTCCCCCACTCAACCTCGTGACACCCTCGTCACGAGCTTCCGCTCTCGTGATGGGCCCATCATGTCATAGTTTTCCACCATGCCTAATCCCACTCATGGGCGCTCGACGTGAAATCGGACAGTCAAAGGGTCGCTCTGATACCACTTGTCACGAGACCATTACACTCTTCCCAAAAGACATGCCTGATAGGATGTGCAGCGCCACCGTATTTATATCCCAAGACCTTCATTTTCCTTTCCTATGTGGGATTAATGACCATGCCTCTTCTCAGGCGTGACGATATATATGATCTCAAGAGTTTAAATGACAAGTTTCAGCATTTATTAAATGTTTGTTTACCATCAACCAACCGATCGAATCACCAAACATAACTAAGCAAGCATTATTCGTTAAGTAACAAGATCATAGATGGGTTTGCATACATACATAATAACTCAAAAGAATTATCTCTTAATTATTACAACCCAAGATTTCCTAAGGCATTCTTAACAAGTAAGTTCTGTCATTCTAGGAGTCAAAATAAAGTGACAAAACATACTTTTATCTTGTAGAGATCTTGCTTTCCTCTAAAAGACTTGTTTAAGAATATCAACTATCCTGAAAATCATTAAGGAGAAACAATAAGCATGTGATCAAAAATTTCTTAGACATTAAGAAATTGTACATTATAATCTAGTCTCCTAATGATCAAACAACAATTCAAATTAATGTAATTGAACTAGCATACTGGAACTTCGAACACTACAAGAAGTTACAAATATTTTTCACACAAGCATGACTAATATTTCCCATGTTTAGTCATTCTCAAGAAGATTGTACCTTTCAATATTTATCAATCCATAAGAGTACGTTTCTTATTCATTCTTAACTATGCTCGAGTATATGTCCATATATTAATAGATAATTGAGATCAAGGGACATATACTACCATTGTGCATCAAGGAACTTCAATTAACATCAAACAAAGAGTCCGAAACTGTCTACTTGAGTTATAATTAACATGCTTTATCAATATAAAGAATTTTAGTTGTCTTGACCCTTGATTGATAGTTAATTGACACATGAATCCTTAGAAACATATCAATAACAAGGGTACACTTGGTACCATATCAGGGGCATACTAGGTGCCGAATCAAAGATTATTATACAAGAGTACACAAAGTACTGATAGATCATTCTATCTATTAACAAGGGACCGCAGTCCAAACTGACGAGCTCGACGGACTCTATGGCATGCCAACTGTGTCTAACTAACTTAATACAAGGCTGGATTTATAAGATAAATCTTCATGTATTTCAAGAGGCATCTAATACCTTATTTTATACTAGTCTTACATAAATTCCATTCAAGACCAGTTTTCCATCATCTATTAAGTGTAACACAATCAAGGTATTAAACTAGGTGGACTTACCACTAATTGCTTACCTCCAAGGTAATTAACATCAATTAAATTGAGCTAATAAGCAATAAACTTTCCACAATTGAAATTAGAGCTAAGCATCCTCATTCGTTCATTAAATCGAAGTTACACTTACAAAAATCCCAAGCTAATTACGCTCTTGAATTGCAATCCCCTTCTTCCTATCGTTGCTAGGTTCAGCAATCACTTTCTGGTCTTCTTGATCCTCTTGATCTACTTACATGTAACATTAAAATATTCTATTAGTCATAGAATTCGATCTGCTCCATCACATCTCTATCCAAATTTATTACTACTAGTTGGTCCTTTTGATCTAGAAAACTATCAAGCATGCATAGCCATCACAAAACAAAGATCTCACTCTAGAAATACTCTAGCAATCTTCTAGTCAATGACTTCAATTTTCCATAATTTAGCATACACTAAGAACGCTAAAACAGAGCAACATAAACAAGCTAATTTGCTTGAACCAAAACAGTCTTGAAAATTGCTACAATTTAAATCAATCGTTTTAACAAGAATCACATCATTAAAGTCATTAGCTTAACCCCTGTTTTTACTCCAATAAAAAGGTCACCCTAATAACAATTTACACATTTTACTATAGTCATTTAACTATTCGAATCCATTCCAATTCTGCTCAACTATATAATGTAACAACTTCTACAACCAGCACACATTTTCTAGTAAGCAATTCGGTTAGATTTTACCTTACTAATCTGTTTTCACATCATAAATACATGGCTTAACACAACCTAAACAGGGCATTGATAACCGATTAAATCTATAATCATTCCCCATGATTTACAAAGTCATATTTCACTTGAGAACCCAGAACAATTTGATGTACTAGTCGAAATAATTCAAGGTATTTCAACTTCACATTTGGTCATTAATCAACGAATTCATATATATATACATCAAAAGGTTCAAGCTTTCAATTCTCTATTTGATTCATCCCCAACAACCTCTAATTACATAAGTACATAGCCGATTCACTATCTCTAAATAGCTCTAAAAAATGATTTACATTCTACAAGATAATTTTCAAGACATGCATCAATTGAAACACAATTAAGGGAGTATAATTTGTTTACCTTCCCTTCGATGCAACAAGCAAGAAAGAATTACAACCAAACTACCATGTTCAATCAAGCGTTGAATTCTCTAGTTTTCTTTCCTCTCTCTCATTCTCGGCTATTCTCATGAAGAAGATGAACAATTGATTCATCTCTTCCACTCAAGACCGAGTATGGTCTCCTAAACCACATGGCATAACATAATTTGAAACCTCATAAAAACATTTTCCTTAATTCATCTTTCATGCAATCAACTCATTTTTTTATCTTTAATAATTTGATCCCTTAAAAATTGGTTACCAAGATTTTAATTCTTATCATAGAAGTACAATATCTTTTACTCCTAACAATTAACTTCTATAAGTGAAACTTAAGTTCTATTATTAAGTTAAAATTCTTCTAAGTCTTAATCCGGGTGTTACATTGATGCAATTATTCACTGCTTTTATCATAAAATAGTTTTAGAAGAATGTAAAAGGGAAATATGAAAGGAATAAGAAGATGGAGTTGAAGCTAGAAACACATAAATGAAATTACTTGAAAATTATCATTATTCTCCTCTAATATATCATTTATAGATTTGCATGTGTATAGTTATTGTAATACGCATCAAACCAATCTACATGGACGAAGCTACCCTAAAGGTTACGAGCTGTGGCCCTCCAATTTTTTTTTACAACAAAAAATATAATGAGATTTTTACTTGCTCTTTATTTTTTTGGTTAATTATATTTTTTACTCTAATCTTGATTCACGGCTCGTCACTGCTAATCTATATATTAATTTGATTACAAGAATATTTTTTTTCAAACAGTCAATATATATAACTAGTGACAAAACTCAATATTATTTATTAAATTTTGTTTAAAATTTTAAGTTATAAAAGAGTCGATAATAAATTATATATTTTTGGAAGATTTTTTTTTGTTTTGTTATTGTTATGTATAATTAGTTACTCAAATTTATCATTTATCTTTGGTACTACTATTAGAACAAAAATTCATTATCTTTTTTGGTGTCTCTTTCTGTACCTCACATTAGAGAATTAAATTTTAAGCTCTAACCCTAAAATTTAAATCCTAAACCTTAAACTATAAACTCTAAAAATACACTCTACCCTAAATTCTCTAACTTCTAATCATAAACCATACCCTAACCTAGACCTTAACCTTAAAGCCTAAACATAATTTTTTAGAGTGGAGGCATAAATAAGGTACCAAAAAGGGGCAAAAAATTTATTGTTATATGTATATTTGTTATTTCTCTTTTGTTGTCCATATACCTTAGATTACCTTCAATGTCGTTATACTTGATTTTGATTATATTATTTTTCTTGATTTTAGTTTTTCTAAATTGAATTTGCATGATAAGATTGATATTTTCTCTAACCTTTTCTGGGATGATTTTAAAGTTTTTTATGGACAATCTCAAAACTTTTTGACCTCCAAGTAGATGTGAGGGTGCATGTGGAAATGAAGCTCAAAAGTGTGCAGGCCTAACGTCTCCACGAGTGGGCAGCAACCCTACATGAGAATGGCTCATTAAGGGACCGCTGGTTGCCATGTAAGAAGAATGTATGCACATATACCACAAGTTGCTACCCATGTTTCTCTCCCTTTTCCTGCTTATGTACCACCACACATACTTCTAACTCCGTTACGCAACATCGAAATTATAATTATCGTGTCATATATCGTCCGTAACAATAATTCCATGACACTATCATATTCACGTTAGTGACACCCACCGTTGCGCCCGTAACGAAATCCGTTAATGGAATTTAGAACAACTCCGGTACCACTTTTTCCGGTTATAAATAGGAGAGCATGTGGTTTCATTTCAGCACACAAGTCTTAATTTTTCCCTTGAAAGCAGTACTTTCTTCTATAGCTCGAGGGGACGGTCACTGAACAACTACAATGGTGCCAGTCAATAGCAAGAAACCTGCAGCAGGCCTTCCCAAGCTGCTCATGGCCGATCGCCTAGTCGCGACTCGTCTGTTTATCTACATGGAAAATGACGGGGATGATGACGATGACGACGATGGAGTCTACGTAGCACCCGCGGCGTAGCTGGTTAATGACATAGTGGGAGGGTTGAGGAGTTTTTCAATAATCTCGGAATATATCTAGAGAGTTGAATAACATCCAATATTATATGTATGTGCTTGTAGACAGTGATCAGCTTATAAGTAGTTGAATTAATAAGCTGATGCGCATGAAGCTTACTCTTACTTGTATGACTACTAACTACAAAGTATGTGGCTTTCCTGCTAATACATATATACCTACGTTCCGGTAGAAATTAATTAATGCTAGCTTGCTGATCTCTCTCTCTCTCTCTTTTCCAGTCTCATTCACACATTAATTTTTTATATAAAAAATTATAATTTGAAATGATTACAGATATTAAGATTCAAAGTTATATGGTTTTGAAAACATATTATTTTTATGTTTTTATCATATTGTCACTTTGATGTCAGGCTTAGGGTTTTGCAATTCTAACAGCTACGGTTAAGTTTTACTTATTAATTAGGATATGCAGACAAACATTTACAAGTTCAATATCACTTTGTGCATCTATTCCGAACTCTCTGGGGAAGAAAACGCCTTAAGACAACCTTATTGTATGCTTCATTTTTGTTTAGCAACCATCAATGTTAAAGCTGATAAATATTTTTCAAGTTCTAAATGTAAATATATGAGGTAATTATGCAGAACATAAAATATTGGTTCACTAAACAAGAGCATGTAAGAAAGCAATCATTAAAAAGATTACTTCTCATCATTGTCGGATAGATGGTTCCACATAGGGGTGTTAGAATGCAGCCGCACTCCTTAGAATTTTTAAGTTCCTCTATATGTTATATATTTTTTTGTGTTTTTTATTAATAAGTTAATTTTGCACCTTAAAATTTTTGTAATTTTGCACCTCTTACATTTATAATATAGCTTTCAGATAATTCGCATCTCCTTACATAAAATTTTACGTACGTCCTTGCATGTTTGACATATCCATTAAAATTTATTTGAGAATACATAAATAAGGGCGTTGTAAACCTTAGTACTGCTGCTAGGGCTTTTAAAAAATTTCTCTCGGAACAACTTTGCTTCTCCATCTTGTTTGGTGGTCGGTGGCGGCATCAATTTCGATATCGGTTGTCGGCCGCTGTTAATATTTTTTTTGTTGGTTTGTATTATATTATATTTATGTTTTTATCTAGGTTTTATTGAAAATAAATTTGTCTTTATCACATACTTTTTTTTGCCTTGCGACAGTCTTTCTTTGGCTAGTGGCATATTTTTTTTCTTTATTGACCGTCGTTTGTCTGTTTCTTTTTATTTTTATTTTTTTCGGTGTTGAATTTGACATCACTTCGACTGATAAAAATAGTGCTTGTTTAGTTATCCCGTTGATCTTTACTGCTTCGAAACCTCGAATAAAATAATATTAAGTAACATATGAATTTGTTTCCCTTACTTTTCTGCAATTGATTTACTAATAGCTTTTTATTGGACGAACAACTGGAAATACAATGATTATACTTTTAAATAGAAACAATTTCCAATTTCCTCTTCCCTCATTGCTTTCCATCACCAGTGAAGACCGAGAGGTATGGTGGTGTGGGGCTGTGTAGAGCTTGGCGGTGGTTAATGACAGTTGGTGAGGGGATTGATGAAGATGACGCCAAATTGATAAACTTTGTTAATTCAGAGGGTTAAATTTGAGAATTTATTTAGAATTAGGATCAAGTTGATAAAATGTGTAAACTTTAAAAGTTAAATGAGTTATTGTACCAAGAAAAACAGAGTCCACATCATCGTTTTGTTACCTGAGTAACCAATTTTTTTTAACTATTGACCGTTGAGTGGCAAAAAAACTTCATTTCAAAAATTGGGTGGCCAAAATAGAACGTTTTAAAGTTGAGTGACTAAAATAGAACTGAATACAAAATTAAGTGACCACCTTGTAGTTTACCCAAAAGTTTAATATAGTAACTTATAATAAGGCTCGAGACGTCGAAATTAATATGTGCAAATAAATATAAGAATAATTAACAAATAATATCCTAAGACTAATAATGAAATAAAACTTCTAAACACCTAATTTAACAAAATTAACTTAAACAGTAACGGAGTGAGGATTGAATTATAAGGGGTAAGTAAATTAATTTTAAAATAAATAGGGTTTTTAAAAGTAATTAAATCATAAAAATTAAAGAAATTAAGGTTTAATTTTATTAATTTTAAAATTGAAGGGTATTAAAAAAGTAATTAAACCAGAAAAAATAATGGATCAAGGCTTAATTTCATAAATTTTAACTTAAAGAGTCTTAAAAAATATTAAACCAAAATCTTTTGGGAGGGACAATAACTTAATTGCAATAGTTTTAGAACTATTAATGGCCTAAAAATAATTAAATCATTCAAAGTTGGAGAACAATTGCCCCTCCTACCCTCCATTTAGCTCTGTCCCTAACTTTAAACACCTAAAAAATTCCGACACTTACATTACAGATAAACCTAAAAACTAATAATTATTTGAAAAGTTATCACTCTAAATTTTTACATATAAATACATTTTTTATAAGTTCTCGAATAAATTCAAGAAATATAGAATTAATTTTAAAACAAATTTTATTTAAATTTATGGGTAAACTACATTCAATGTAACTCAACTATGGATTTAGTATAAAAACACATTATTTTTTATTACAAATAAGTCATTAAATTAAAATATTATTACAAACAAGTCACTCCAAACGAACGTCTAATATGGTCTAATCGGGGTCGACTGATAGGGGAACACAATGAGTGATCGCCCAAGGCCTCCAATCAGTCCAGTACCCCTAAAAAATAATTATCCTTATTTTCAAAATTTATTTTTTAATTTATTAAATTAATTAATTAATCTGACAATAAAAAATAATTTTCAACAATCAATTGGTTTAGTGAGACACTGGCCTTTTAAGCAAAGTCATATGTTTGAATCCTGACGTTGTGAATGGAGCAAATTGAGTTGGGAGGGTTGCCCCCATAATAGGTCTGTAGTACCCAATCCAATGGGTTGTATAACAGCGGTTAAACAATAAAGAAAAATCTCTTTTCAAACATTTAATTCTATTTTCCAAATCTCAAAATTTATTTATTTATTTTCAAAATTTAATTCTCTATTTATTATTCTCCAATCTAACGATAAAAAATAAATTATACAATATTTTAATTTTTTTGTTCATCGTTCAAAATCAAGCTCTATATCATACTCAGTTACCCACAATTCAATTCCTTCAATTTTTCTTAACAAAGCAATAAAAATAATGTATTTGCCAAAGTTTAATCATGTTTCTATGATTTATTAATGAAATATTACATTAATTGTTCAAAGTAATGAGACATGTATTTGTTCTATAGGAGTCTATTTTTAAATTTAACACAAGACCTCGAAAATATCTGAGACGGCCATGGGTCTAGTATAATAACATTTAGTCCCAAAAACTTATACTTCTATTAATCTTGTCCTAACTAAAAACTATTCAATAAATTTAACCCTACATATTTAAAAATTCTACCAATTTAGGCTTTTGCATGATGTTATTAAAGCATGCGAGGTCATCAGATCAAATCAGTAGTTGGATAACGGCATTTTATCATAAAGCAGCAATACGTTACTGTCAAACTATTATTATATCATGAAAATAATATACTAAAATTTATGTGAGAAGAATAAAGACTAAAATGTTTTAAAAATTAAATATGAAAAAGTTAATTTTATTGGATTGCATTCAATTAGGACCAAACTAATAGACTATATAAGTTTTAATGACTAAAATTGATATTCTATCGGGTCATGCCACTATTCACATCTGATGGTCAATGACATATTTATAACAATATTTTTTAACAATATGCCAGTTAAATTTTATTAGAAATTAAAATAGAAAACAATCCAAAAGAAATGAAATTGTAGCAGAAAAGTAAAAACACAATAAATCTAAATTGAAAAAAATTATCAGACCAGCAAAACACCTCTAGTGGGCTGCAAAACAGTGATAAAAGATAAAATATCGGGGAAATAGAAGCAAAGAACAAGACTTCTTGTCTCTATCCATATACACGCTTCAAGCTTGAAGTAAGAGTGGTGCAAAACTAACAATCTTAGAAGCTGCTTCGCAAAACAAATCTGACTGCATCGGTGATAAGTAGTTTAAATGATTACATTTTTATCTTTAATTATGCCTATAATGGTTAGTTCATGGTGCTGATTTGGATGTTTTTTTTTTGCATTTTCTATGCATGACTTCAATTCTGGAAATTACACTTAAAAGGCAAAGTTCTGCAGTTTTATTTTCTGGAATCAAGGCTAGGCTAGTGGGCATGACTCTGGCATGAAGTTTGACGTGGCATCCAGTCAGTGTTGGAGTATGCCCAAAGACCAATCTGAGATGGTTGTAAAAGACATACTTATTTTATCTTGTTTATTAAAATAAAGCCATTATTATTATTTCAGTCTTATTCTGTGTATCTATAAACAAACTGAACTATAATAAAGTCCTTAGAATAATATAGTTATTCTTGAATGTCCTTAGTCAAGAATTATTGTGGGCTTGGACAACAATAATATATTAAGACTAATATGTAGTTGATTGATGACAAAGTGTTGTCATTGACATGAAGATGTCAAAATCAATACATAAGTATGTGTTAGGGAACAACATGCTGGACTGACCCACTATGAGCATGTTTCTTGGATTATTATGTGACAGTCACAACATTGTTTATGGTGATAACTACATGTATGATCCTCAGACTTGAGATCATCATTATTTCAACATCGTGAGTGACATATTTTGATACGGTCAAACGTGTGTCGTAACTGACTACATTATAAAGACTGATATTGGATATGTCATAATCCATGTAGCGAAATATGGTTGATCAAGATATGATTTGTCCCTCCTACATAATAGGAGTAATATCATAGGCCACTTGATTGAGTGAGACTAGAAAATGCATGGCCATGCTCAAATAAATTGATATGGGATATCATAATTATTCGTTTATAATAGTCTACTCAAGATATCAAGAAACATTAGATGGACTATACAAGTGTGACTAATCCATGACTTGTGTCCGATCTAGATATGAGGACAAAAGGATGAAATACATAAAAGAAGTTAATCACGAAAAAAGGTTACATTTAACCACGATTTCATGTAACTTAGGTAGCAATGATGTATTGCTAGATGTCACTCGTTGCTTGTAATATTAGAATTGTTCTGGATATTACTGCTAACGTTACATGAACCTACAAGGGTCACACCCTATGATTGAAACGAACGAATATCGATTAGATAACATGTGTACAAACTTGTTGTACACGTAATTAGTGAGAAACCAAAATTGTTATAATTATTGTAATTATGGATAATTTCGTATATATATATATATGTTAATATTTGATAAGTTATTGTAATTATCAAATATTATTAAAGTGTATATATATATATCTAAAAGAAACCTAATTAAAGTATAATCAGATTTTACATATTTAATTATATTCAGCTAAATATATTGTATATTTAAGAATCCGATTTTAAATAGAATTAGATTTTTAAATGATATATAAAGGCATAAGGTCTAGCAGCCATTTATTCCGATTTTTTGAAAAACCACTCTAATAGTTAGGGAAACAAAAATATTGTTCGTTTCATTCAGGTGGACTGCGTAGAGGTTGGAACGCTATTGTGACGACTCGGATTCGATTTGGTTATTCCGAATTCCCTACGGATTTCCAGATTCTAGATTTATTATGGTAACGTTTCATCATTCAACACCCCAAATTCATCCCTTGTACATGGATCCCTAGTGAATTACGCTGGATAATTTTTTCGCTACGCCATTGGGTGTACCGGCGTTTCCCAACAGTCAGTAGCTTCTAGAAGATTCAGTCAGCAGCTTCCAGAAGGTCTAGTCAACAAGAACGGATAATCAGGATCAACTGCGTTTTGAAATTCAAACTTGGAATTATCTTTTGTTTTTAGGAATTAATTTGAATATTTCTAAGATTTATCTTTTATCATCTCTAGGTTATTTTTAGGGTTTCAAAATACTATAAATACCCCCTTAGGGTAAGCTAGAAAATCATCTCTCATTCTTAGTTTGTTCTTGCTTTTGAAGTTCTATAAAATTTCCTTTTCTTTACGTTTTTATTTTTAAACTTTTATTTATTTTCTTTTAAAATGCTAAGTATGATTCCCCCTATAATTGTGCTTAGCTAATTTCCTAATTACCCGAAGGCTTAAAGCTATGCCTCAATTCATTTTGTGAGAACGGAAAAATACTTAATATCTTTGGATAACATTCTCAGTTTTCTGGAAACTTAGATTGGCAATCGAACTTTCTTTTAAAAATCTTTACACTTTCATTTCAAAAAAAGCGCGTTAGTTTGAATGTTGTTCTGATTTAAAGTTGGGAGGAAGGACCGGCTTGTAGCATATTCGACTTCATATGAACAAACTTAGCGACGGATTCGCTAAGGGAAATTGAGATCGAATTCGATTCTCATTGAGACAACATGATCCGAGTTGGGCTTTTCTAACACTTAAACTACATTGGTGCTAGCAAAGATAGTTTTGGCTAGTCCAAGTAAGAACTGAATTCCAAAGATTGCCTTTGGATTGTTGGTTACAAAAGTGAAAAGTAAGTTACAAGGGTTGGGCCTTGTAGATTGCAATTGGCATGTATCTGGTGAAAAGATCTTTTTCGATGATCAATTTGAATTAAGGCTAAGCTAAGCTTGAGGCTATTCCATTTAATCAGTTTTCTCTTAAAAATTTACCTCCGTTATTTTCGGCTTTCAAAATTCTCTTTTACTACTTACGATCTGCTTTTTACTTCATTTTCTTGATCAAACCCCCATTAACTTTATTTTCTCGCAACAGTCAAAATCAAATCCTCCAAATATCAGAAGCTCTTTAGTCATTGCGGATCGACCATTTTTCTCTATTACTACGTTATTTATTTATTTTATTTGAGATTAAGGCATATTTATTTGACAAATATGACGCTTGTCAAATTGGTGTCGTTACCGGGGACTTCGATAAAGTTACTGATAAAGTTTGTTTTGATTTATGACTAGGAAGAATCCGGGCGAACTAGCAGATTTTGAACTAAAAATTGAAGCATTAGCCTGAAAACCACACGGAAAAACGCTTTAGGAAAGAAGACAACGGAGATAGCAAGAACAACAACAACAAATCGAACCAGATTTAGAAACACCCTTTGACACCGAAACCCATTTCGAATTCGATCTCAGAGAATGATTTCGATGGCGGCGACGATTACCAAACTATTCATAAACTTGACACAACACCGGAGGATCAACAACCATTGCGCATCACATTCTCGAATGGAGAAACACCATTCACACTTAAGATGGGCCTAATACATCTTCTACCGACCTATCATGGCTTGCCCAATGAGAACCCGCACAAGTATCTCAAGGAATTTCACATGGTTTGTTTAAGCACAAAACCACAGGGAGTGTCCGAAGACCAAATCAAACTCCGTGCTTTTCCTTTTTCTTTAACCAATGTGGCTAAAGATTAGTTATTTGATTTATCATCCAATTTGGTTACTATATGGACTGACATGGCTCGACTTTTCTTGACAGGTTCTTTCCTACAGCCAAGGCGAGTGAACTAAGGCGAACCATCTTGAGTATCCGAAAAAAAGAAACTGAGTCATTATATGACTACTAGGAGAGGTTCAAGAAATTATGCGCAAATTGTCCACAACATGGACTGTCAGAACATACACTTTTCCAATATTTATACGAAGGCTTACTCTCTATGGAGATAAAGATGGTCGATGCAGCAAGTGCAGGGGCACTTGTAAACATGACCTCAACTGCGGCTAGAAATTTAATTTCAACTATGGCCGCCAACTCCCAACAGTTTTTCCCTTCTAGTGAACCTTCTCGATGAGTTCACGAGGTAAGTACAGTTTCTCTAGAGCTTAAAATTGATAAGTTGGCTGACATAGTTCAATCCTTGGTTGTAGACAAAAAAAGGTAAATCTAGACTTTGCAGAATATGTACGATGCCCGACCATCCCACCGATTGTTGTTCAATGCTGAGGAAGATGTTACTGCACAAGTAAATGTAGTAGGTAATTTTTTGGGACCTCCCTAGAGACCTTACAATCCTAACGCAAGCACATACAATCTGGGATGGAAGGATCATCCGGGCTTCAGTTATGCGCAGAACCAGAGACCAAATCAATCATATTAGCCGGGACCGCCTCTACATCAGCCATATCAACAACCGAAGTCGTCATTAGAGTCCATTGTCGAAAGATTGGCACTATCTCAAGAGAAATTTCAAAATCGCATTGAAGCCCATCTACAAGAGTTAGATAAGAAAATGAGCCAACTGGCTCAGGCAGTAGGATGACTCGAGTCTCAAGGAAAATTACCTTCTCAAACAGAGCCAAATCCGAGAGAAAATGTTAGCGCCATCACTCTCCGAAGTGGTACCGTTGTTACACCAAAAACCACGGAGAAAGGCGCCTAAAAGAAAGATGAAGAGAAAGCACCATCGCCCACCATACAAGGTACGTCTGACTTATCTCCCATTCCCTCTCGCTACGCCATTCCACCCCATTTTCTATCGAGGTTGGTGAAACGATATAAGCAAGCTGAAGAGGGGGAAATCTTAGATATATTTCAGAAAGTGGAAATTAATATCCCACATCTCGAAGTAATTCAAAAAGTGCCGAGATATGCCAAGTTCCTAAAATACCCATGCACAAATAAAAGATGAATTACCAGAATTGAGAAGGTAAATTTGGGGGAACATGTCTCATTCGTTTTCCAATTAAAGCCCCTGCCCAAGTTAAATGACCAAGGTATGTTTGTTATTCCTTGTAAAACCGATAATATTTGGATTAAACGCGCCATGTGTGATTTAAGCACTTCTATAAAGGTTATGCTCATTTCTTTGTACAACTTACTTTCTGCTGAGCCTGTGAAGGATACGAAAGTGACGATACAGCTTGCTGACCTGTCCATAATATACCCAGAAGGAGTCCTTAAGAACGTCTTATTAAAGATAAACAAAATTATTTTTTTGACAGATTTTTATGTCATCGATATGGAAAATGACCGATCAAACACTTCTTTAGAAATCCTTCTCGGTCTTCTTTTCCTTAGTACGACGAATACAAAAATCGATGTAATAAGCGTAATTCTTACAATGGAGTTTGACGGTGAAGTTGTTAAGTTTGACATTTACAAAGCAATGCGATATCTATATAATGTTGCTAGTATTAATTTTATTGATGTTATTGAACCTGCGGTTGAGGAATTTATAGAATCTAAGATTGTTGATGCTCTATGCAGGGAATTGAAGGACTTTAAAGAAAAATCAGGGAGTTTGATAAATTTTTTTGCCTTGATTCTGATTCATGCCTTATACTATCAAACCCTAAAATTTTGCCTTCCATTTTACAAGCCCATCAAATTAACTTAAAGCAATTGCCGAAACACTTGAAGTACGTATTTTTTGGGAGAAAACAAAACTTTACCGGTAATTATCTCAAACAAGTTGTCAAAAGAAGAGGAAGATGACTTGGTGACGGTGTTGCGCGTGCATAAAGAAGTCATCAGATGAACTATTGTTGATATTAAGGTACTTAGTCCCTCGACTTGTATGCACAAAAAAAGATCGAAGAGGGAGCGAAACCATCACGAGAAGGTCAACGTCGGTTAAACCCACCGATGATGGAAGTCATAAAAAAGGAGGTACAAAAGATTCTTTTCTCTGACATCATCTATCCGATATCTGACAGTAACTGGGTAAGTCCGATCCATGTAGTTCCTAAGAAAACTGGAGTGACGGTAGTTGAGAATTCAAAAACTGAACTAGTCCCTACGCGAGTTCAAAATAGATGGCGAGTTTGCACCGATTATAGGAAATTGAACTCCCTAACTCAAAAAGACCATTTCTCCTTCCTTTTATAGATCAAATGATAGAAAGATTAGTTGGTAAATCTCATTATTGTTGCCTTGATGGATTTTCAGGTTTCTTCCAGTTTATAGTGGCACCAGAAGATCAAGAAAAAACGACATTTACATATTCTTTTGGAATTTTCGTTTATCGACAAATGCCAATCGGCCTTTGTAACGCCCCTACAACATTCTAGAGATGCATGCTTAGTATCTTCTCAGAATACGTCAAGAAAAGAATCGAGGTCTTTATGGACGACTTCACCGTATACGGTAATTTATTTAGTAAGTGCCTTTTAAACTTAACTAATGTACTTAGACGGTGCCTAGAATTTAACCTCGTGCTAAATTATGAAAAATGCCATTTTATGGTTGATAAGGGGTTAATTATAGGCCATATTGTTTCTTTTAATGAAATTACGGTTGACAAAGCGAAAATGGATATTATACACTCACTCCCTTACCCCACAACTGTGAGGGAAGTCCGCTCTGTTCTTGGTCATGCAGGATTTTGCCACACGTTCATTAAGGATTTCTCGAAGATAGCGTAATCATTGTGCAATTTGCTTTAGAAAGATCAAGCCTTTGATTTTAATCAAAAATGCAAAGAATCATTCGATATACTGAAAGGAAAACTTGTATCAGCTCCGATTGTTCAACTACCAAATTGGGACTACCCCTTCGAGCTCATGTGTAACGCACCAGATACAAGCGTTGGAGTTGTCCTTGGTCAGAACATCGACAAAAAACCCCATGTCATAGCTTACGTGTCTCATACCTTAGATTCGGCTCAAAAAAATTACTCTACAACAGAAAAGAATTATTTTCTATAATTTTTGCTTTAGAAAAGTCTAGATCTTATCTGCTTGGCACTAAAATAACTATATTTTCTTATCATGCAACCTTGCAATATTTAATGAGCAAAAAGGAGGCGAAGCCGAGACTCATCTGATGGATTCTGCTTCTTCAAGAATTCAATCTAGAGATTAAAGACAAAAAGAGGTGTGAAAATCTAGTAGCCGATCACTTGAGTTGTATTCCCCTCTCCACATTCGATCCGCCGATTCAAGATAAATTCCCTGATGAGAGCTTAATGGTGGCACAAAAAATACCCCATGGTTCGCAGATATAGTCAATTATTTGGCTACAAGTAAGTTACCATTAGATTGTTAGAGTATGCCCAAATACCAATCATAAGATGATTCTAAATGACATTTGTTTTTACCTTGTTCATTCATAAAGAGGCATTGCCATTATTATTTTCAGTTACAAATTTGCGTGCATAAATAAACTAAATTGTAATAAAGTCCTTAGAATAATATGATTATTCTTAAATGTTCTTAGTCGAGTATTATTGTAGGAATGGACAACAATAGTACATTAAGACGAATATGTATTTGATTGATGACAAAGTGTTGTCATTGACATGAAGATGTCAAAGTAATACATAAGTATGTGTTAGAGAACGACATACTGGACTGACCCGCTATGAGCATGTTTCTTGGATTATTATGTGATAGTCACAACATTGCTCATAGTGATAACTACATGTATGGTCCTCATACTTGAGATCATCATTATTTCAACATCGTGAGTAACATATTTTGATATAGTCAAACGCTTGTCGTAACTAACTACTCTATAAAGACTGATATTGGATATATCACAATCTATGTAGTGGGATATGGTTGATCAAGATAAGATTTGTTCCTCTATCTTTGGATAACATTCTCGGTTTTAAAACTTAGATTGGCAATCGAACTTTCTTTTAAAAATCTTTACACTTTCATTTCAAAAAAAGCGCGTTAGTTTGAATGTTGTTCTGATTTAAAGTTGGGAGGAAGGACCGGCTTGTAGCATATTCGACTTCATATGAACAAACTTAGCGACGGATTCGCTAAGGGAAATTGAGATCGAATTCGATTCTCATTGAGACAACATGATCCGAGTTGGGCTTTTCTAACACTTAAACTACATTGGTGCTAGCAAAGATAGTTTTGGCTAGTCCAAGTAAGAACTGAATTCCAAAGATTGCCTTTGGATTGTTGGTTACAAAAGTGAAAAGTAAGTTACAAGGGTTGGGCCTTGTAGATTGCAATTGGCATGTATCTGGTGAAAAGATCTTTTTCGATGATCAATTTGAATTAAGGCTAAGCTAAGCTTGAGGCTATTCCATTTAATCGAGTTTTCTCTTAAAAATTTACCTCCGTTATTTTTCTAAGTTTTCAAAATTCTCTTTTACTACTTTACGATCTTTCTTTTTACTTCATTTTCTTGATCAAACCCCATTAACTTTATTTTCTCATAATACCAAAATCAAATCCTCCAAATATCAGAAGCTCTTTAGTCATTGCGGATCGACCATTTTTCTCTATTACTACGTTATTTATTTATTTTATTTGAGATTAAGGCATATTTATTTGACAAATATGACGCTTGTCAAATTGGTGTCGTTACCGGGGACTTCGATAAAGTTACTGATAAAGTTTGTTTTGATTTATGACTAGGAAGAATCCGGGCGAACTAGCAGATTTTGAACTAAAAATTGAAGCATTAGCCTGAAAACCACACGGAAAAACGCTTTAGGAAAGAAGACAACGGAGATAGCAAGAACAACAACAACAAATCGAACCAGATTTAGAAACACCCTTTGACACCGAAACCCATTTCGAATTCGATGCTGTAGAACAGATTTCGATGGCAGACGATTACCAAACTATTCATAAACTTGACACAACACCGGAGGATCAACAACCATTGCGCATCACATTCTCGAATGGAGAAACACCATTCACACTTAAGATGGGCCTAATACATCTTCTACCGACCTATCATGGCTTGCCCAATGAGAACCCGCACAAGTATCTCAAGGAATTTCACATGGTTTGTTTAAGCACAAAACCACAGGGAGTGTCCGAAGACCAAATCAAACTCCGTGCTTTTCCTTTTTCTTTAACCAATGTGGCTAAAGATTAGTTATTTGATTTATCATCCAATTTGGTTACTATATGGACTGACATGGCTCGACTTTTCTTGACAGGTTCTTTCCTACAGCCAAGGCGAGTGAACTAAGGCGAACCATCTTGAGTATCCGAAAAAAAGAAACTGAGTCATTATATGACTACTAGGAGAGGTTCAAGAAATTATCAAATTGTCCACAACATGGACTTGTCGAACATACACTTTTTTCCAATATTTATACGAAGGCTTACTCTCTATGGAGATAAAAGATGGTCGATCACGACAAGTGCGGGGCACTTGTAAACATGACCTCAATCGGCTAGAAATTTAATTTCAACTATGGCCGCCAACTCCCAACAGATTTTCCCTTCTAGTGAACCTTCTCGATGAGTTCACGAGGTAAGTCTGATTTCTCTAGAGCTTAAAATTGATAAGTTGGTGACATAGTTCAATCCTTGGTTGTAGACAAAAAAAGGTAAATCTAGACTTTGCGAATATGTACGATGCCCGACCATCCCACGATTGTTGTTCAATCTTTGAGGAAGATGTTCTTGCACAAGTAAATGTAGTAGGTAATTTTTTGGGACCTCCTAGAGACTTACAATCCAATCCTAACGCAAAGCACATACAATGGGGATGGAAGGATCATCCGGGCTTGATTATCGCAACTGCGAGACCAAATCAATCATATTAGCGGGACCGCCTCTACATCAGCCATATCAACAACAACCGAAGTCGTCATTAGAGTCCATTGTCGAAAGATTGGCACTATCTCAAGAGAAATTTCAAAATCGCATTGAAGCCCATCTACAAGAGTTAGATAAGAAAATGAGCCAACTCAAGCTCGGCGATAGGATGACTCGAGTCTCAAGGAAAATTACCTTCTCAAACAGAGCCAAATCCGAGAGAAAATGTTAGCGCCATCACTCTCGAAATGGTACCGTTGTTACACCAAAACCACGGAGAAAAAGGCGCCTAAAAAAGAAAGATGAAGAGAAAGCACCATCGCCCACCATACAAGGTACGTCGACTTATCTCCCATTCCTCTCTCGCTACGCCATTCCACCCCATTTTCTATCGAGGTTGGTGAAACGATATAAGCAAGTCAAAGGGGGAAATCTTAGATATATTTCAGAAAGTGGAAATTAATATCCCACATCTCGAAGTAATTCAAAAAGTGCCGAGATATGCCAAGTTCCTAAAATACCCATGCACAAATAAAAGATGAATTACCAGAATTGAGAAGGTAAATTTGGGGAACATGTCTCATTCGTTTTCCAATTAAAGCCCACTTGAGTTAAATGACCAAGGTATGTTTGTTATTCCTTGTAAAACCGATAATATTTGGATTAAACGCGCCATGTGTGATTTAAGCACTTCTATAAAGGTTATGCTCATTTCTTTGTACAACTTACTTTATGAGCACAGCTGTGAAGGATACGAAAGTGACGATACAACTTACGACTTTGTCCCATAATATACCCAGAAGGAGTCCTTAAGAACGTCTTATTAAAGATAAACAAAATTATTTTTTTGACAGATTTTTATGTCATCGATATGGAAAATGACCGATCAAACACTTCTTTAGAAATCCTTCTCGGTCTTCTTTTCCTTAGTACGACGAATACAAAAATCGATGTAATAAGCGTAATTCTTACAATGGAGTTTGACGGTGAAGTTGTTAAGTTTGACATTTACAAAGCAATGCGATATCTATATAATGTTGCTAGTATTAATTTTATTGATGTTATTGAACCTGCGGTTGAGGAATTTATAGAATCTAAGATTGTTGATGCTCTATGCAGGGAATTGAAGGACTTTAAAGAAAAATCAGGGAGTTTGATAAATTTTTTTGCCTTGATTCTGATTCATGCCTTATACTATCAAACCCTAAAATTTTGCCTTCCATTTTACAAGCCCATCAAATTAACTTAAAGCAATTGCCGAAACACTTGAAGTACGTATTTTTTGGGAGAAAACAAAACTTTACGGTAATTATCTCAAACAAGTTGTCAAAGAAAGAGGAAGATGACTTGGTGACGGTGTTGCGCGTGCATAAAGAAGTCATCGGATGAACTATTGTTGATATTAAGGTACTTAGTCCCTCGACTTGTATGCACAAAAAAAGATCGAAGAGGGAGCGAAACCATCACGAGAAGGTCAACGTCGGTTAAACCCACCGATGATGGAAGTCATAAAAAGGAGGTACAAAAGATTCTTTTCTCGACATCATCTATCCGATATCCGACATGAATCGGGTAAGTCCGATCCATGTAGTTCCTAAGAAAACTGGAGTGACGGTAGTTGAGAATTCAAAAAGCGAACTAGTCCCTACGCGAGTTCAAAATAGATGGCGAGTTTGCACGATTATAGGAAATTGAACTCCCTAACTCAAAAAGACCATTTCTCCTTCCTTTTATAGATCAAATGATAGAAAGATTAGTTGGTAAATCTCATTATTGTTGCCTTGATGGATTTTCAGGTTTCTTCCAGTTTATAGTGGCACCAGAAGATCAAGAAAAAACGACATTTACATATTCTTTTGGAATTTTCGTTTATCGACAAATGCCAATCGCCCTTTATAACGCCCCAAACATTCTAGAGATGCATGCTTAGTATCTTCTCAGAATACGTCAAGAAAAGAATCGAGGTCTTTATGGACGACTTCACCGTATACGGTAATTTATTTAGTAAGTGCCTTTTAAACTTAACTAATGTACTTAGACGGTGCCTAGAATTTAACCTCGTGCTAAATTATGAAAAATGCCATTTTATGGTTGATAAGGGGTTAATTATAGGCCATATTGTTTCTTTTAATGAAATTACGGTTGACAAAGCGAAAATGGATATTATACACTCACTCCCTTACCCCACAACTGTGAGGGAAGTCCGCTCTGTTCTTGGTCATGCAGGATTTTGCCACACGTTCATTAAGGATTTCTCGAAGATAGCGTAATCATTGTGCAATTTGCTTTAGAAAGATCAAGCCTTTGATTTTAATCAAAAATGCAAAGAATCATTCGATATACTGAAAGGAAAACTTGTATCAGCTCCGATTGTTCAACTACCAAATTGGGACTACCCCTTCGAGCTCATGTGTAACGCACCAGATACAAGCGTTGGAGTTGTCCTTGGTCAGAACATCGACAAAAAACCCCATGTCATAGCTTACGTGTCTCATACCTTAGATTCGGCTCAAAAAAATTACTCTACAACAGAAAAGAATTATTTTCTATAATTTTTGCTTTAGAAAAGTCTAGATCTTATCTGCTTGGCACTAAAATAACTATATTTTCTTATCATGCAACCTTGCAATATTTAATGAGCAAAAAGGAGGCGAAGCCGAGACTCATCTGATGGATTCTGCTTCTTCAAGAATTCAATCTAGAGATTAAAGACAAAAAGAGGTGTGAAAATCTAGTAGCCGATCACTTGAGTTGTATTCCCCTCTCCACACATTCGATCCGCGATTCAAGATAAATTCACGATGAGAGCTTAATGGTGGCACAAAAATACCCCATGGTTCGCAGATATAGTCAATTATTTGGCTACAAGTAAGTTACCATTAGATTGTTAGAGTATGCCCAAATACCAATCATAAGATGATTCTAAATGACATTTGTTTTTACCTTGTTCATTCATAAAGAGGCATTGCCATTATTATTTTCAGATTACAAATTTATGCGTGCATAAATAAACTAAATTGTAATAAAGTCCTTAGAATAATATGATTATTCTTAAATGTTCTTAGTCGAGTATTATTGTAGGAATGGACAACAATAGTACATTAAAGACGAATATGTATTTGATTGATGACAAAGTGTTGTCATTGACATGAAGATGTCAAAGTAATACATAAGTATGTGTTAGAGAACGACATACTGGACTGACCCGCTATGAGCATGTTTCTTGGATTATTATGTGATAGTCACAACATTGCTCATAGTGATAACTACATGTATGGTCCTCATACTTGAGATCATCATTATTTCAACATCGTGAGTAACATATTTTGATATAGTCAAACGCTTGTCGTAACTAACTACTCTATAAAGACTGATATTGGATATATCACAATCTATGTAGTGGGATATGGTTGATCAAGATAAGATTTGTTCCTCCTACATAATAGGAGTAATATTGTAGGCCACTTGATTGAGTGAGACTAGAAATGCATGGCCATGCTCGAATAAGTTGATATGAGATATCATAGTTATTCGTTTATAATAGTCTACTCAAGATATCAAGAAATATTATATGAACTATACAATTGTGACTGTTCCATGACTTGTGTCCAATCTAGATATAAGGGACAAAAGGATGTAATACATGAAAAAGAGTTAATCACGAAAAAGTTATATCGAATCATGATTTCTTGTAACTTAGGTAACAATGACATATTGCTAGATGTCACTCATTGTTTGTAATATTAGAAATGCTTTAATATTTACTACTAGCGTTACATGAACCTGCCGGGTCACACCCACGGTTGAAATGGGCATATATTAAATGAATTATATATTTACAAATTTGTTGTACATGAATTTAGTTAAATTAATATATATTTGATATATGTATAATTTAACTATTGGATAAATATTAAAAGAAAATAATTGTTATAATTATAACTCTTTTACTATATATAAATAATATAATTCGATTTAAATTAATATATATATTAAAATCCTAATTAAAGTTGAATTGGGATTATATATATTATAATATATATATTAAAATCCTAATTAGTTGAATTGCGATTATATATATATATATATATATTGAAATCCTAATTAAAGTTGAATTGAGATTATATATATTTAATAAATATATTGAAATCCTAATTAAAGTTAAATTAGGATTATATATATTAATATATATATTGAAATCCTAATATGAGTTTAATTAGGATTTACAGGCTATATAAAGGTATGAGAGATCTAGCAAGAATTAATGCTTTTGAAAAACCCTCTAAATAGTTTAAAGAGTTATATATGCTCGTTTCAATTGGGTAAACTACGTAGAGGTCGGAGCGTTATCGTTGCGGCTTAGGAATCGACATCGTGGAATCGTGATTGGATATCTATATCATCCAAATTTAGAATTCCAGATTTTAACAGGTAATTCTTTACCCTTATTCACCTCGATTCGTTCCTCGTACATGGATCTCTGGTGGTAACCGCCAGATAATTTTTCTGCTGCACCATGGGGTGTACCGGTGTGACCCAACATAGATATGCCGAGAATTGAAGTTAACCGAATTAAGCGAGAATCATGATTTTATATTTTGGATGATCCGTACCTTTGGAAGCATTGCTCGGTTCAGGTAATTCGGTGGTGTGTCGCCGAAGATGAGGAAAACTCAATTCTAAAATTTTGCCATTCTTACTCTTGTGGCGGTCATTTTGGTTCAAAGCGATCTGCCCATAAAATTTTTAAATGTGGTTTCTTTTGGCCTGACATCTTTCATGATTCTTATTTATTTTGTAAAACTTGTGCAAGATGTCAACGCATGGGAAACATTAGTCGCAAAAACGAAATGTTGCTCAATCCAATTCATATCTGTGAAATTTTTGATGTATGGGGAATTGATTATATAGGTCGATTTATTTCTTCGCTCGGGAATACTTACATAATTCTTGATGTAGATTATGTATCTAAGTGGGTAGAAGCTAAGGCTACCTGAAATAACAATGCTAAGACCACGAGCGACAATAAGCGATAGAGGAACTCATTTTGTCAATCGAATAATTAAAGCCCTTATGAAGAAATTTAGAGTAACTCAAAGAGTTGCCACGGCTTACCATCCGTAGTCAAATGGGCAAGCGGAAGTATCGAATCACGAAATTAAAACTATACTTGAGAAGATCGTCAAACCAGATCGTAAATATTAGAGTATCAAGTTAATCGATGCATTATGGGCTTACTGAGCCGTGTATAAAGGCCCCATTGGAATGTCTCCATACCGCCTTGTATTCGATAAACTGTGCCATTTGCAGGTTGAATTGGAACATCGCGTGTATTGGGCAGTCAAACAATGTAACATGGAGATGGATGCAACCAGCGAAGCACACAAATTGCATATTCAAGAACTTGAGGAGATCTGTAGAAATGCTTACGATATCGCTCAGATATTTAAAGAAAAACAAAAGCATTCTCTGATCGCAACATTTCTTTTAAATCTTTTTCTGTCGGTCAAAAGGTTTTACTATTTAATTTTAAGTTTAAACTTTTTACAGGAAAACTTAGATCGAAATGGCTCGGACCTTTTACGGTAACTCAAGTTTTTCCTCATAGTGCGATCAAAGTCAAAGATGACTCAGGGGTGCAGTTTAAAGTTAACGGTCAACGGTTGAAACCGTATTATGAAAATGCTCCAGTTGGTTTAATCGAAGAACTCGATTTGGAAGAGCTTGTAATCTGAATCAAATCATCGAGTTAACGACGTTAAATAAAGCGCTAAATGGGAGGCTACTCATTTTTAATTTATTTTTTGTTAATTTATTTCTTTATATTATTATTTCACAACAAATAATTTCAATTACGCAAGTTTGCACGAGCAGTGGTTTTTCAAAAAAAACAAAAGATGGAGAGGAATTAAAGAAGGGCATTTAGGACTTTTCAGCTTTGTCCCCAAAACCCCCATGCACTCTGCCATCATTCCCTTTTACCCAACCCCCATTCGCACCATTTAAACTAAAAGGCGCACGTTAGCAAAGCCCACATCTGCAGGCGCATGTTAGCATAACCCATTGACAGACTTTTAAGTTACCGGTTAAATTCCAACAATTCCTTGAACCAATTATCCCTACCTTTTTGTATTTTAAACCCATATTTTTACTTTTTACTTTTTTCTATTTTAAAATTTCTCGTGAACCCCACACCTTTTGACCACGTTATTCCTCTTTTTAAAAAAATTTATTTCCACTTTTTACCTAACACCTTCGCGTGCCTTTTTCATTTTGCTTTTTTCACCAGCATCACACATCTTTTTCCCCTTTTCGCCTTCATCTTCTTTGAACTTTCAACCCAGCATGGTGCACACCCAAGAATAAGCCTGCCTGCTTCCGCAAGAACCGATCGTTATCGGCGGCTGTCGTCGGTTTACGCCGCTGCAGTTCGTTCAAGTGCCCAGTAACTCCGAATCTGCACCATCGCCTCCTTCTCCTCGCCGTGGTGGGCGACGACAACAAGCAACTTCTTCGGTCAAACCCGCGTCTTCACCCGTCTGTGCCGCATCATCGACCATTCCACCACCATCCGCTGGCCACTTCTCACACTCATCTCAACACCACAACACTGCTGGCGTTTCTCGATCACGGCGGAACCCCTGTTCACAACCGACATCATCCTCATCTTTTCGATCGATGCCTACTGCCGCTTTATTTCGCTCAATGCTGGATGCTGCCCCTCCTATTCCATGCCCTCATCCATACCAGACCAAGCGGAAGAGGTAAACTCTGATTCGATTTCCATTCGACCTTTGCTAATGTACCATCCCATTTTTGGTTATACAGTGAATTGTGATATTGGATTTCCTATGGGCGGTCCATCGACGGAGCAACCAAATTTTGGCCATGAACAGCCTGTTTCATCTCACTTCAACAGTAAATAGCCTGCTCCATCTTCCTTTGCGGCTAGTTCAGGCGACAACAGTATACCAACTGATATACCAGATCAACCTGATCACTCCTAGCATCATTGTCGTTGCTGAACCTATTCTGTCCCTATCGAGGAAGTTCTGCAAGGATACTTGCACTTCGAAGACAAAGCTTTACGATTCAATAACATTTGACATCGTAAGTTTCAGGTTTGCAAATATATTCCTTCCCAAACTCTCGACAATTTACATTTGTGCGAATCTGTCATGCAATTTTTTGATGCCATTGGCTGGACATTATACTCTGAGATTAGATGTAGCACATAATATGAGTTGGTTTTTGAATTTTACGCTACATTTTCATTTCTGAAAGATCAAGTTGTTATTTCCAATTCGCCCGATGTTATATCTTTTCGGTTGATGAGCCAGTATTTTAAGATGTCTGTTACAGATTTTAATTTTTCCTTAGAATTTGTGACGGACGTCGTGGATCGTGGTTATCTAATTGCTTTACTTGAGATTTCATAGGATTTTGATACTGACGTAGCTTACGAAAGACTTACTAGCTTGGCGGGTTCAACGTTTGATGCCCACTCAACGAAATGATGGAACATACATAACCCCATGCTTTGCTACATTCACCAGTTATTAGTATACAACTATTCTGAACGTAACGATACTTTTTCCAATTTAAGTAAGGTTGAATTGTTCTTTTTATGGTGTATGCAAATCGGTACCAAGGTAAACTTGGGCTTTTGGTTCGCCCGCGCATTCGAGCGTGTCGTGCGATCCAACCGCCCACTCATTCTCGGATCTTATATTACTCATCTTGTATCTCGTCTCTTTCCAATGACTTTTGACACTGCACAATTTACTTATGCTTTTACAATGGATGCTTTAGATGCAAGGTGCTTGGACAGAATAAGACTTCTTTTCGGAACCCTCGATGCACCCTATATCGTTCCTCCGGGCACCATCACACATCGTAATGTGCATGTATTTATTTAGAGGACCGCATCGCAATCGGCAGAGAACCTACAGTCAGATGTGCACAACGAGATTCACGAGGTGCACGGTCGACCTGAATCTATTGAGACCAATATCACCGAGATTTTATCTTACCTTTGCAGGCACATCCCGACGTGGACGCAGCCACGACCGTCATTAGAACAGGGAGTATCTTTATTCTCTCTTGTTAAGTGTGAAAAACTACTATATTTTCTACCCTTTTATTCATGATTATTGTTAGACTTAATCTCATTTTAGGTGCATTTGTAGCCATTCATGCATAATTTCATAGTTTCCTTCATTAACAAGCTTGGTTTTGTGTTTTGGTTGGTTTTTGTGGAGAAATCGATGTTGTTGTGTGTTATTTTGTGTAGGATTGAATTGCCGTGGCAATTAGGATTTGTCGTGGAAATTAAGGAAGAAAACTAAAGGGTCTGCCAAGGCAATCAAAGCTGATTTCTGAAAGCCATGCCGAGCGAATTGCCAAGGCATGTTGGGGCAAGTCCACCTCATTAGTGATAAGCACGAAAGCAGTGGATAAATCCCAAAGATTTGGATTTCCATGCAACAATTAATGAAGATTTAAATTTAGATTTATGAGGAGTTTTTAAGGAAAAAGATAAAGGAGATTTTTTATTTCTTTTATTCAATTTAATTCTAAATTAAACTCCTCTTCATCAAAAAGTTTTTGACCTAGCCATCTTCTATAAATAAGAGACAAGTCGCCGCCTACAAGAGAGAGTTTGATTTTGAGAGAAAAAGCTAGGGGTTGTTCGACATCTTCTTATTTATTTTTTATGTGATCTATGACTGAGAGTTTTTCCTTTGTATATCTTCTGAACCCAACCATGAATTCATGTAAATTGGCTTAGATTATTGTTTTTTTTTGTTTTGATAAATGCTTGGATTTGTTTAGGTTTTTGAGTTGCAATTCAATTTCAAAGTTCATTTTTTGTTCTTAATTTTGATTGCGAGTGAATTGGGAGAGGATATCGTGAATTCATCCATTTATCTAATATCGAGAGATTTAGATTCAAGAAAGGAATAAGCATGGTTTTCATACAAACGAATGTTGGTGAAGACTAATTCGACTTAGGGATAAGTTGCGAATTTTAACGGCTAAGAGGAGCGCAAGATCGATTGTTGTTCACCCATGGTTAACGTAAGGATGTATCACCAAGGCATGCATAATTAATAGTGTTTCGAGTTAGGGATAACGAGAAGCCAATGAAGAATGCTTCGCCGAACTTTAAAGGAAGTCACCCAGTTGCCCAGACAATCGCACCATTTCCAGTTGCCTAGGCAATCACACCATTCCCAGTTGCCCATGCAATTACAATTGTCCAGGCAATTTGACTGATGCCAATTGCCCAAGACGATTGAGTTACTCTTGCAATCAATTACCACGATGATCTATCCGACAATTATACCACTAATTACGATAACCCGACCTACTCTCTTAAATCGATTACTCCTTTCTATTTTCTTTATTTTGTTTAGTTTATTTTACTTGATATTCATCATCTTCACTATTATTTCTTTTACAGTGTAATAACTTAAGCAAAGTGGCCCAAGCCGATCCTTGTGGAGACGATACTCGATACTTATCATTTATTACTTGCGACGTGTATACTTGCACCGTTTGCGTAGCACTTAAAACACGCAACAAGTTTTTGGCACCGTTGTCGAGGATTGGAAATTGGTGTTAGTTGTTTTTTTATTACATTTTTATTATTTTTACTAACTTTTCTTTTTATTTGTTTTATTAAAAAAATTCAGGTGCGCTACAAGTTAAGGGACATCAACATGTTGGGAAATAAAAGCCGATCTATTCGAGAGTTGATGATGGAAGATAGTAATCAATCCAATCAAGAGTTTCTTACACTCACCGATGATTACCTATACTAACCGAGAAAAGCCTATACCATGGAAAACTCATGCGCTTGTTATGGAGAACATCATGTGTTTGAAGATTGCCCTCACAATCCTGGTGCATATGGCTACATGGAGGACCATAGATAGAACCAACAACAAAATCTTTCATGGTACGATCAAAAAGCTCAATTTTTTTATCATGAAAATTTTGCCGCAGCAACAGATAAGCCATGGCAATATAGTCATTTTCAAGAGCATTCAAATTCCTTGGAGGAAACGCTTCTAGCTTACTTGGCTAGACTTGACAGATTAATTGAAGAGATTCGAGAGCTATCAAAGTCAATGGATGCGAGGATAGCTAAGTCGGATGCACCCTTGAGGGATTTAGAAGATCAATTGAGGAGATCCACATATGCCATGGATAACATGCCCCAACAATAAATTGTCAGGGATACTGAAATCCTAAGGGAAGATGAGAATGAGCAATACCAGGAGAGATCCCCGATGTGTGAGGATCAACTAAAACCTCCAAGTCAAGAGCATGCCAATGAGGAAAACTGCCCGACACTTGATGAGCATATGCAACAAATTGCCACGGAAATGATTGAGGAGTCTAAACAGAGCAATGTCGGGACAACATTCTGAGAGGCTAAGAAGAGTAATGCTACAGCAGATTGCTCGCATCCACATTTGTCACGGCAATTGCATGACCACATGCAAGATCAACGAGATGACAATACTTTGCTAATGAAATATGAGCAGGTGATGGTTGAACATTCTAAATTCTTTAAAAACTCACCTCATCCATTATAGGTATTTCTTGAGGAACCAATGCTGGTAGATTTGAAGCCATCGAAATCTCTACTGATGAAGATGTTTGATGAGCCTAAAGAAAATGATGTTTGGATTCATGAAGCTTTTCAAAAACTTGGTTCTTCCCTTAACATTCATAGAATTTTGGCAGATGATTGCCACGACAATTGGCTTGAGCACAATTGCCACGACAACGAAGGCTACATCCAACCATGATGAAGGTTGACGAGAATGAGGTAATTAAATGGTTGGGTGTTGATATAACTTTTCCTATTAATATATTCATGCTTTCAGGAATAGTAGCAAGGTGGAGAGTATACATAGACTACAATGGAACACGAAAGAAAGATACATCCACCATGGTAACGCAAAAGGGAGTAGCTGCAAGCATATTGGCGTAACTCTTTTTGGGCAATATTGTCACTCGATGGAGGGTACAATGGACTATAAGAAATATAAAAAACGACCATTCTAAAGTTTTCTTTTTATCTATATATTTTTTATTTTCATTTTTTATCCTTAATTTTGATAATTATCCTTTTATGTTTATTTTTATTTTTTAGGATAAAAGTTTCAAAGGATAAAGAGTTTCCTAGCTTCTTTATTCCTTTGAACTCTTAAGTTTTTCTTTCTTGTTTCACTTTATTTTTCCAATCAATAACCTACAAGAACCACAAACCCATGGACAAAAATCTCAAAACCATGCCCGGAGCAAGTTCTTCACGAGCACTTGAGCCTTTTTTTCTGGCGATTTGCATCACCACTCATTAAGAAGTGATTCCTCGCCAAGTTTGCAAATCGGAAGGGTAAATTATTGTTGAAGCTACTGCCATCAACACATACCTTTGGTGGACTCGGAGCAGCTATATGCGGATAATGTGCAAGGAACTGACAAAAGAACCAACAATAGCAAATATATCCCCTACTCCGACAATTGCCAGGGAAACTAAAAATGTCGCGACAAGTTCATATGCCTTGGCAAGCCTCGATAAGATTATCGAATTACTCAGCCCTTAGCGCAAAAATTGGAGTGACTCGAGGCCCGACAACTGCTTTTTATGAGGTATATGAAGGATCACGATGTGGACATCATGCGAGTCAAATTGGAGAACTATTCCGATAGCACCATTCCCTTCCTGATTTTTCCTACCGAACTACTTGCCCGGCAACTGAAGATGCCCCGACAATAGCTACACAAAAAGTTTCTACCCCAATAAAGTCGCCCCCCGACCGAGCAATCAAAGTCGAAGCGCAAAGCTTCTAACATCGATGAGGCCGCAAAGGAGGATGCACAAAGCCACAAGGTAGCGGAGACAAAGGTTCAAGAGGCACGACCAGCCACACGCCAACAACCACCACGAGCCGACAAAAGAACCAAGCACACGGCTTGAAGAAAACTTATCATTCAAGGTGACAACCTTTTCGACTAACTCATTTGTATTTTAATTTTAATTTTTGTACTTGACACATTGAGGAAAATGCTTCTCTCGAGTTTGGGGGGTGTTTGTTTCTAGTTAGTTTCATGTTTTGTTGCATTCATCTTTAGTAATAGTATATAGGTTGCATATATTACTTGCCATGCCTTTGATTGGATTTAATTTGCCTAGACTTGTTGGATATCCTATGATGAGTTTTGCCACTGCACTTAATTGATAGAACTTTTGATTTTAGGGTTTGCATGGAAAACACTTAGAATTTTACTATAATGCTGAATATACTTGAACACTGTTGTGACTTGATTGATTAAAAGAGACTTAGTGAACTTAGGTTGCTTAAGAATTGAGAAATTTCTTGCTAGAGGTGCCCGAAACTGGCTCTAGTTATCACATATTTAAAAAATTGCTAGAGGTGCCTGAAAATGGCTCTAGTTTATTAACATTAAAATAAGAAATTGCATGCTTTGCTAGATGTGCCCGAAATTGGATCTAGTAAAAATAAAAATAAAAACCCCGGTAATTAATTTGACAAAAACCTATTGTTCACATAGAATTCTGAAAATCAATTTGTACACAACTCCACACACACATTGTCACTAGCATTATAGTTTAATTTCGAGTAAATTCTATGCCATCCGAAAAATTGAAAGGCAATCATAATTTGTGCCACGGTTCTAAGGATTGAAGTCTGGTATGAAGCAAGTTTTTGATCGTCGAAGCCTTGGCAGGTAATTGTTGGTTTTTGCATTGCTTGAAGACAAACAATAGTTCGAGTTTGAGGGTGTATTAAGTGTGAAAAAGTACTATATTTCTACCATTTTACTTATGATTATTGTTAAACTTAGGCTCATTTTAGGTGCATTTGTAGTCATTCATGCATAATTTCATAGTTTCCTTTATTAACAAGCTTGGTTTGTGTTTTGGTTGGTTTTTGTGGAGAAATCGTTGTTGTTGTGTGTTATTTTGTGCAGGACTAGATTGTAGTGGCAATCAGGATTTGCCGTGGCAATTAAGGAAGAAAACTAAAGGGTCTGCCAAGGAAATCGAAGCTAATTTCTGAAAGCCATGCCGAGGCATGTCGGGACAAGTTCACCTTATTAGGGATAAGTACGAAAAGCAATGGAAAATCCCAAAGATTTAGATTTCCATGCAACATTTAATGAATATTTAAATTCAGATTTATGAGGAGTTTTTAAGGAAAAAGATAAAATAGATTTATTATTTCTTTTATTCAATTTAATTCCAAATTAAACTCCTCCCCATCAACAAGTTTTTGACCTAGCCATCTCCTATAAATAAGAGACAAGCCGTCGCCTACAAGAGAGAGTTTAATTTTGAGAGAAAAAGCTAGGGGCTGTTCGATATCTTCTTCTTTATTTTTCATGCGATCCATGGCTGAGAGTTTTTCCTTTGTATATCTTTCGAACCCAACCATGAATTGATGTAAATAGGCTTAGGTTATTGTGTTTTGGTGGTTTTGATAAACGCTTGGATTTGTTTATGTTTTGGAGTTGCAATTCAATTTCAAAGTTTGTTTATTCTTGGTTCTTAATTTTAATTGCGAGTGAATTGAGATAGGATCTCGTGAATTCATCCATTTATCTAATATCATGAGAGTTAGATTCAAGAAAGGAAAAAGCATGGTTTTTATACAAACGAATGTTGGTGAAGACTAATTCGACTTAGGGATAAGTTGCAAATTTTAACGGCTAAGAGGAGCGCAAGATCGGTTGTTGTTCACCCATGGTTAAAGTAGGAATGTATCACTAAGGCATGCACAATTAATAGTGTTTCAAGTTAGGGATAACGAGAAACCATTGAAGAATGCTTCGCTGAACATTGAAGGAAGTTGCCCAGCTGCCCAGGCAATCGCACCATTCCCAGTTGCCCAGGCAATTACAATTGCCCATGCAATTCGACTGATGCCAATTTCCCAAGACGATTGAGTTACTCTTGCAATCAATTACTACGACGATCCATCCGATAATCATACCACTAATCATGATAACCCGGCCTACTCTTTTAAATCGATTACTTCTTTCTATTTTCTTTAGTTTATTTTTCTTGATATTCATCATCTTCAATATTATTTCTTTTACAGTGTAATAACTTAAGCAAAGTGGCCTAAGCCAATCCCCGTGGAGACGATACTCGATACTTATCATTTATTAATTGCGACATGTATATTTGCACTATTTGCGTAGCACGTAAAACACGCAACACCTCTCTTGTATTTTCATTTATATATTGGGACAATATGCTTTTAGTGAGGGGGTAGAGAACGCTTGCATTGAATTACCCTCTTTTGTTTATATGCTTGAAATTAAGTTGCCTTGGTTGAATTGTTGGAATCTCTTGTTATTAATCGTGAGTTTTTCTTTGTTTCTTTGAATACCCTATTAGTTTGTGATCACACTTTAGTTGGATTTAGGGTGCATGATAGTAAAATGGCAAGATTGTTGTTTTTTGTTAAATTTTGCTTGATATTCCATGGGTTCATTGGTTGATATGTTTCTCGATTCAATGCACAATGCATCTTCTTGTGAAATTTGAGCCTAAACGAGCTTACTTTTTATTCTTGCTCATATTTTTTTGACTGAGTGTGCCAGATTAATTTTGATATTCTAGAACTTGTACTTAAATGCATGATAAGACTACATGTTGAATTGTATGTTTTAAAATGATTAGAGTACTTAAGATTAACCCACTTCTCTACCCAAATTGCCTACCCATTTATATCCATTAGTGAACCAATTTTGTGCCTTTACCTTTTTTATTTGTTTTTACCCCATTACAAAACCGAAGCCTCTTTTATTTTACCTTCTTTTGATACCCATGTCAAGACTTAGATCAATTTGTTCCACAAAAAAGTTCGAGAAGCAAATTAAACTGCTACCAAATAAGTGTTCGAACTTTTTTGTGGCATCGAAAATAGCAACGAAAAACCGAAAAAAATTGTTTGATTACGCCTCTTCAAATTACTTCATTGAATTTTGTGGCATCGACTTCTTTTAGCATCTCTTGTCTTGACATTTAAACCCACTTTTTGGCCTTATCCCTACCACAACCTAAGCTCCATTACAACATTTTTAAAGACCCTTTGATTAACGCATCCTGTTCATTCTAAGTAGTGGAGACTTGATTTTTGTACAAGCCTATGGTAATGTCTTTATTAATATTGGCTTTGAGCGTTTCCTTTACCCAAATGCATTTAGCGATAATGAGTGAACTCTTGTGAGGTATTGAATCTTGTTCCTTTGAAATTAATGGATAATTGGAATATCTTGACTTTTGCTTAAACTTGTTACTAGTTGAGCCTATTTACTCGATTGTCACCTTATTTCTGATAATTGATGTGATCATTGTTTCATTTGGCATTCTTTGACATATAGTGGGATTACAGATTGATAACTTAAGATTTCTTTTATTTGACTAAGGCATGCTTGAGGACAAGCATTGAATAAGTGAGGGAGAATTTGATAAGCAGTTTAAATGATTATCTTTTTATCTTTAATTACGCCTTTAATGGTTAGTTCATGATGCTGATTTGGATGTTTTTGTGCATTTTCTATGCAGGACTTCAATTTTGGAAATTACACTTAAAAGGCAAAGTTCAGCAGTTTTATTTTCTAGAATCAAGGCTGGGCTAGTAGGCATGACTCTGGGCATGAAGTCTGATGTGACATCCAATCAACAGGTCCTAAAAGATCCAGTCAGCAGCTTCCAGAAGGTCTAGTCAGCAAGAACGGATAAGTAGCATCAACTGTGTTTTGAATTTCAAACTTGAAATTATATTTTGTTTCTAGGAATTAATTTGAATATTTTTAACATTTATCTTTTATCATCTCTAGGTTATTTTTATGGTTTCAGAATACTATAAATACCCCATCGGGATAAGTTAGAAAATCGTATCTCATTCTTAGTTTGTTCTTACTTTTGAAGTTCTATAAAATTCTCTTTTCTTTACGTTCTTATTTTTAAACTTTTATTTATTTTCTTTTAAAATGCTAAGTATGATTTTCCCCATAATCATGCTTAGCTAATTTCCCAATTAGCCGAAGGCTTAAAGCGATGCCTCAATTCATTTTGTGAGAATGGAAAAACACTTAATATCTTCGGATAACATTCTCAGTTTTCTGAAAACTTAGATTGACAATCAGCCTTTCTTTTAAAAATCTTTACACTTTCATTTTAAAAAGCACGCGTTGGTTTAAATGTTGTTCCGATTTAAAGTTGGGAGGAATGATCGGCTTGTAGCATATTCAACTTTCTATGAACATACTTAGCGACGAATTTGCTAAGGGAAATTGAGATCGAATTCGATTCTCATTGAGACAACATGATCCGAGTTGGGCTTTTCTAACACTTAAACTACATTGGCGCTAACGACGATAGTTGTGGCTAGTCTAAGTAAGAACCGAATTCCAAAGATTGCCTTTGGACTGTTGTTGGTTACAAGAGTGAAAAGTAAGTTACAAGGGTTAAGCCTTGTAGACTGTAACCGGCATGTATCCGATGAAAAGATCTTTTTCGACCATCAATTTGAATTAAGGCTAAGCTAAGCTTGAGGCTATTCCATTTAATCAGTTTTCTCTTAAAAATTTACCTACGTTATTTTCTGCTTTCAAAATTTGCTTTTACTACTTAGATCTGCTTTCTACTTTATTTTCTTGATCAAACCCCCCATCTACTTTATTTTCTCGCAACAGTTAGAATCAAATCCTCCAGATATCAGAAGCTCCTTAGTCCCTGTGGATCGACCATTCTTCTCTATTACTACGTTATTTATTTATTTTATTTGAGATTAAGGCATATTTATTTGACAAATACGACACTTGTCAATCGACAAACAAACCATAAAAGGAGATGAATCTACTGAAGACCACTGATAATCCGCAAATCATATCCAATACGTCGTGGAAAACATATCCACAAACAAAAACGTGTCACAAAAAGAGTAAAAGCGTGTCACAAAACAGAAAAAGCGTACTACAAAATTTATAACAATATTGTAACTTAATAACATGTTTACTACTTTTAAATAAAAAATGGCTTCTTGTTATCAAACTTATAATTAAATAACTAGTAGTATAGTTTAACCTAAATTTGTTATTATTTTTTATCATTAAATTTGTTCTTAATTAAGTGATTATAGATAAAAAAAATATATATATTCACCCATAAATATATAAAGGTGATTAGGCGTCATTTTTGTGTGGCCAAGGTAATTAAGGAAAGATAAAATAAAATTTATTTTGGCTTTGAATTTCCATAGGAGTAATCGATGGCCATGTATGTGAGCAGTGCATGTTTCTCAGTTTTCAGCTACAAGAAAGTGAAGAGAATAAAAGCGGCTGCTTCGGAGGATTTTGCCGCCGCCGCTCCTCTCAGAACAGAAGAAGAAAAGAAGGTGAAGCTAGGAGGGTCGGAGCTGAGAGTGACAAGGCTCGGGATTGGAGCATGGTCATGGGGTGACACCGCCTACTGGAACAACTCTGGGTGGGATGGTAAACTTCTTCAATTTCATACCTTTCCGAAATGGGTGTTCCTCTTTTTGTTTTTTCAAGCTGCTTTTCATAAAAAAAGAATTTTGAATTGTCGACCTTGTAATTGTTGTGCTGTTCTTCTGTTTTTGTCTTTTTTCCCAATATTTTGATGCAATTTTTAACTGCTTTTATCATAAAAGAAGATTGTGTGGCAAAGCTGAGGGATTGCCTTTTAGAAGAATGTAAAAAAGGAAATATGAAAGAATAAGAAGTTGAAGTTGAAGCTGGAGCTGGAGCTGGAGCTAGCAACACATAAATGAAATTACTTGAAAATTATCATTATTTATCTCTAGGAAGAGTCTTCTGGACCAAAGAAAAATGGGTACTTCTTTTTTTGATTACTAAAACTTCCCATTCTTTTTCCCATTGAATTTTATGCATTTCTGCTACCTTCAAGATTAGCAGTTCCTATGTGTTTAGTGTTCTTTCTAAATTCTAATTTTCATGGATTAGAATTATGGTATTCTGTCCAATTACAAGATTTGATGATGCTAGTTTCGATCTATGCTATGTTGTAGTGCAGAATACTGTGTGAAGAATGTTCTGTATTTGTTCCTAAAATTTCTGAGTCTATCTGGATGTGTTTTTCTTTTGTTTCTCTTACATCTGATTGATTTGTACTTTGCTATGGAGACAGATAGAAAGTTGAAGGCTGCTAAGGCCGCTTTTGATGCTAGTGTTGATCGTGGTATAACCTTTTTTGATACAGCTGAAGTTTACGGCACTACGGTAAAAACAAATATGATTGTCTATCAGTTTATTTACTTTATTTTCTCTATTTGTAAAGAACACCATTTATGGTTTCATCCTTGATGCAGCTCATGGGTGCCATAAATTCTGAAACGCTGTTGGGAAGGTACATTTCTCGAATTTATGTGAGGACTGCTTTAAAGTTCTCACTGAAGTACAAATGCAGAACTATCTTGCACTATTTTTATTAGCTGCCTACTTAAACTTCTAAAATACTACATTGTTATTTAAGATTCATAAAGGAAAGGGAAAGAAAGAATCGTGGTTTGGAAGTTGCCGTTGCAACGAAGTTTGCTGCTCTTCCATGGAGGTTTGGTCGTCAGAGTGTCCTCAATGCACTCAAGGATTCCCTTTGTCGACTTGAGCTTTCATCAGTAGACCTTTATCAGCTCCATTGGTATGTGCTCAGAATGCTTTGTAGGATTTATCAGTTGTATTATGAAGGACAATTCCTCAGAATCGTTTCTATTAAATTTCAGGCCTGGTGTATGGGGAAATGAAGGTTGTTTGCAAATCCACCATTTTATCAAAGAATTAACTTTATGTACCCAGTACAATTGGATGTTTATGCTGCCCCATGATGTTGAATAGAGGCTGAGTCATTGAAAAACCAATTTTCAGGGTATCTTGATGGTCTCGGTGATGCTGTTGAGCAGGGCCTAGTGAAGGCTGTTGGTGTCTCAAACTACAGTGGTAAATATTTTGCTGTCAATTACTAGTTGGCAGTTGGCACTATTGAGTTTGACTACAAATCCACCATGAATAGTTCATATTCTGAAACCATTTACTTCATTTATATGAAATTTTTTGTTTCTAACCCATGTTATACGGACTTGAGATAATGTCAGATATTGGTATGTGTCTAAACAGAATAACAGATATGTCCAATTTTCTTTTTAGGTATTTTGATATTTGGAGGACTGTGCTCGTGTTCGAAAATGTATCAGACACAAATACTTGAAAGAAAAAGTCATAGTAACATAGTTTCTAACCTTGTGGCTTCTTTATTATTGGTTAAAATTTCCTACTTCAGAGAAGCGACTTCGTGATGCTTATGAAAGACTTAAGAAGAGAGGAATTCCTCTAGCTTCAAACCAAGTGCAATACAGTCTCATATATAGGGCACCAGAGCAAAATGGAGTGAAGGCTGCATGTGATGAACTTGGGGTCACTTTGATTGCATATTCTCCTATTGCGCAAGGTAATATCCATATTCCTTTGTTTAATTGGCTCTTTACATTCATTCATATGTGAGCCTTTCGTTGTTTATAAAGAGTCCGATGCAAGAACAACATAACAAATCAGGCTGTTAGGGGATTGCTGGGAATAGATAGTTCAACTTCAATTGACATGTAAACACAATAGGACTTTAAAATTTGTCTGCATACGATAATGCTTATTTTTCAGACGAAGGCAATACCTTCTTTTATTTGCCTGCATGAACGTGTTTGCATTCATGCACTTACAACGTGCCTGTATATGTCTCTCATCTCTGTTTGTACTTTGTAAATTGATCAGTACTTTAGTACTTGTATATGTGTACATACTGTGCACATGATATTAGAATTTTCTTTGGTATTTAGTTCATTAGTTCCAATTATTGTTATATGAAGTTTTAAAGCCTCCTTCCAAGAAGTAAATACAAAAATATGGAGTTTGAACCGGCTCGCATTCTTTTCCATAGATGCTTCTAAAATCTGCTTTCATTTTCAAATTTTAGCCAACCAATCAGGAAAGAAAGCATTGTTTACCACGTTAATTTGCAAGTTCATTTATCCACCAAAATGGGACGTAGTAAAAAAAAGTCGCTCAGAGTAAGTAGAGTTTTGAAACAACTAGAAATGATGTCAAATTTATGTACAACGTGGTCATATATCTACAAGATATATACTTCAGAGTGTGGATAATATCTACAAAATGGGATGTAGTAAAAAAAAAGTCGCTCAGAGTGTGGCATATATCTACAAGATATGGTTGATGCCATATGATTTTCTTTCTTAGCAGGTGCCCTTACAGGAAAATATACGCCAGAAAATCCACCAACTGGACCTCGAGCTAGGATTTATACTTCAGAGTTTTTAACTAAAGTAAGCTTCAAGAGCAGTTAATGTCCCAATGTTAATTTCACTATTTACTGCTTATGTCTTTATAAATGTGCAGCTTCAACCTCTCCTTAACAGAATTAATGAAATAGGAGAGAGCTACAGCAAAACTCCGACACAGGTTCGATCTATCTGCCTACAGCTGTCCATAGTTCTCCGTTTCAAGCATACGGGGGATTAACAGTTTTAGCACAGACCACAGGGACTCCGGCATTAGCAACTAAATATTGATGTGTTGACTATCTGACACCTGTAGGCATTAGGCTTGGATGGCATTTTTGTTTCGGTTTTCTTTTACCCGTTACGGGAGTGTAAGATGTGAGCTAAGCTAAATTACACCCATGCACTCTTTACAGTCTATAATAACGTCATGAGTCACGATCTACACCAGCTAAGGGTTCTAAAAAGAGCAGTGCTCTACTATAGGTTTCTTCCAAACATGTGCTTAGATCTTACACAAAATGAACTTGTTTTTTCATTACAGGTTGTGCTCAACTGGTTAATAGCCCAGGAGAATGTTGTACCAATACCAGGAGCCAAAACTGCTGAACAAGCTGAAGAATTTTCTGGTGCCCTTGGGTGGAGATTAAGCAACAACGAAGTTGACGAGCTTCGTGCGTTGGCTTCAAAGATAAGTCCTGTTACGAGTTTCCCTGTCGAGAACCTGTAAATCTTTCTCTCCAATTAACAGCAATGTAAGTCTTGTTTGTAAATTTATAGGATCAAATCTCACATTCAAAGGGAAAGCAAAGCTACCTAATATTGTCTGGATAATTTAAGGTACTTCATGGTTTTAGAGCCAATTATTTAATCATTATCAAAATTGTTCTGTGCTTCTATCTACCTAAATCTTAGCTTGATCCATCCGAACTCTCATAGTCTCATTTTCCTGTTCATAGTATTAAAAAAGTATTCCTTTAATATTTTTAATATATATTTAAAGTATTCTTTTAATGTTTTTAATATATATTTATAATTAAATATATTCAAAATTTATTTAATGTGAGTTGAGTTGGGTTGGACTGAGGATGGAAAATCGTTATTCAAGCCAGCTGAAATTAGATTGGACTAACCGGACCAGACTAACCATCCAATCCATAGACAAATCTATTTAAACAATTACTTTGGAAGTTCTTTTAAATAAACAAAAAATCCATGTTCATCACCTAAAATTCTTCAATTCTTTCACTTCATTTCATGATTTACACTTAAAAGCATCATATATTTATGCTCAATGCGTGTATAGAATTACAGATGAATGCAAGATTTAATGTAAGAGGTGTGAATTGTTAGGGAGTTATAATAGAAATTAAGAAATACAAAATTACAAAACTTTAGGGGTGTGAACTTAGATCATCGATAAAAAATACAAAAAAAAAAACTATATAGGAATTTAAAACTTTTAGAGGTGGGACTTCCCCCTGCAACACCCCCTCGGTCCATCTTGTATAGAAAGCACAACATACATTCTTAAATGATTTTTCTTTAATATATCAATGTGATTATATGACAGTATTTGTTAGCACTTATTTTAAATGGCCGTTTAAAAAAGGAAAAACTAATACCAAACATCTCAAACTAGAGCCAAAACCATGTAGGGTGTGGGCAGTGGCAGAACTTAAAGTAAAAGTATAAGAGGGTCAACTTAAATTTTTAAAAAATTAGAGGATTAAACAAAAAAATTAAAAAATTGAGGCTTTTATTAAATTTTTTTAATAATTTTGAGAGATCTAATAAAATAATTTTAAAATTTTGAGAGGGAATTTAAATAAAAATATTCAAAAATTTTGAAGTTTAATATGAATTTTTAAAAATCTTGAGGGGGCCAAATTAAAATTTTTAAAATTTTAAGAGTAAAATTCGAGTTTCTCAAAATTTTGGGAGGGCCGTGAACCACCGATCCCTTAAAGCATCCACCCCTGGGTGTGGGAGGGGTTGTTGCCTCTCCCAAATTTTTTGGTATAATTATAATTTTAGTTTCTTTTTAAATCAAATAAATTTTGTATCCCTTTCAACTTTTAGATTTAAAAGTTTAATGAATTCTTGTCACTTTCAACATTGAATCCTAACCCTGTCCTTGTCTCGAACTCATATAATACTTCTGTAGAACCCAAAAAGAAACTTGGGTTCTTATCAATTTTGAAATAAACTTTGTATTTGGTACAATAATTATTATTTGATAAATAGTCAATGAATAATAATAATAATTTCACAAGCAAATGATGTTAAATACTTTGTTATTTAATTTAATATTTTCTGAACAATTCTTACTTAGAGAAAGGGAGAAGAAATATATTTTTAATGGTTACCAAATATACTTAAAAATGTACTTGACACCATCTGAACATTACTCATAAAATTATTTTTTTATAATCTACGAAACTTATCTTTTTAAATTCACAACTATCTCTTTTAACAGCCTCATAATATACATTTTGTAGGGTTCTTTCTCTTCCCAATGTTCCCATTACATGTTGTAGGTTTTGAGAGTTGGTGAAAGAGAGTATGTATATTGCAATTTGTGAATGAAAATGTTGAAAGCGGATAGGCATAGGCATAGGCATAGGCATAGGCATAGATTCTATGGCCATTATAAAAAAAAGCAAGAAGAAGATAACATAAAGTAGACCAACATATCCAACTCATACACCAACATAGATCTTGATTTGACACAACCAAATTTCCACTTCCCTTATTATTTATTATATACCAACAATTATGTCTACTACATGCCCTCCTCTTCCAACATGCATTTTTCCATATTAATATATTACTTTGCATTTATGTGCGTTGCACGGGTTATTTACATAAAAAAAATATATATTTTGATATACAAGCTTTAATTTACATAAGAGATTTAGTATGGGTGTAAAATTTAAAATTTAGAATTAACATTTAGAGTTTATAGTTTAGGGTTTAAGATTTAGAATGTATGGTGTTAAGGTTTGAAATATATGTTTTAAATTTTATAAAAAGATTGTATAAATTTTTTTTACACAACTTGTGTATCAAAATATAACCTTAACTATATTATATATTTATATGAGTAGTACTTATAATTTTGAAAAAAATTATGAATTAAAATATAAAATAAAATTTGTTAAAAAATATAAATATAAAAATCATTTGAAAGAAATTATTGAAATTGTGATATTTTTATTTGTTAATAACAATTAGATCATTTCCATTAAAATAAATCAAATCAATGAATTGATTTTTCATGACTCATACAATCCCTCCCGAAAATGTGTGATTCCACATACAAGTTCAATGAAAAAAAAAAGCACCTCCATGGATGATCTGTTTTAACACAGATCTATCAATTTTGTCATCTTCAAGTTATGGCTCAATAGGTGCCGACGAGATTTTGAGGGCTCTTGGATCGTCTGCTACTCGAAGATAATTGATTACTCATCGATTCTATTTCTACTTGATGAATTTTGGAGAGTTTTTATCGGCCTCCAACTTACATGACTTCCACTTGATAATGCCTACGCCGCTAGAATGATATTCAGCCCCAGTTTGTTCAAATCTCATCTCTCTAGTTCGTGCTATTGACCGCCTCTGCAGGAAAAGATGGTATGTCGACTTTAAACTTATTAATCGAGAAGCAACGTGGTAGCAGATGGACTAATAAAATTGTATTATTTGTCTGACACTTCCACGGTGATGCACAAAAACATTCTTGTAACATTCAAAGTATCCTCGGAAAGGACATTGTTGGTCTCCTTGCTCTCGTGTAAAATGATGTGGGGTTTTTTATTTTATGGTATGGGATGGGCTTGTATTTATTTCTTAAAGTAGAAATGTTGATACAATAGTTTAAAAATTCATCGAAAAGTGTTGGTCGTCTTTTGGACATCTTCAGGAAATCTTGACAACTTTAATGTATTTCTTGCTCGTCCCTTCTTCTTCTGGACTTCATTATTGAAATAATTTTGCCTAAAGTCATGAGCATTTCCCGGTGTTTCCCCCCCAAAGTTGCCTACACTTCCCGATGAGTTCTCATGCGTTGCTTAAACATCTCTACTTCAAGAAATAAAAAGAAACTCACCCCAGATCATAAAATAAAAATGCTCCACATCATTATCTAGGTAAAAACCTCAAATAAATTAGTGTTAATTAAATTCATAGTTACTAATAATATAGGTTTAAACCATTAGAAACTGTGGCAAAGCCATAATTTTTATATAGTGGGATTAGAGTAGAGTATGAGGTATGAAGATTCTTATATCACTATAATAAGTATTGTTGACCTCATACCTTCCTCATACCCCAGCAATGGGGTCAATTCTAATATTTTCTATGAAAAATTCTATATTAACTCCTTAAAACCCTCATTTATAAGCTCTTTGAAAATCATATACCCAACAAATTAAGTGGGGTCAATTGATCCCAATTTATATGTAGCTCGACCACTAATTAAAAAAGTGCTTAAATTGTACCTTATTTTCTCGATATGTGCCTAAACTATTTTTTTTCCAAATGGTACTTACAATTTCATTCCGTAATTGTTTTAAAATTTTCCCGTCAATGAACGTTAAAAAAATTTCTATCATCCAGTCATTACATGGCACGTGGCCTATTTAACATTAAGAATTAATTCATTAAAATTGGACTCATAGAATCATTTGGGCATTCAATTCTAGACCATCTACATAGAAAGTTGTAACGACCCGAATTTTCGAGTCAAAGATTTGGGCGTTAGCCCAGGTTATGGACCTTCGTGTTGTTTGGAGTGGTTAGACCCTTTGGGCCAAGTTTGGGCCTTTTCGGATGAGTAATTGGTTTTATGGGCTTGAGTGGTGACTGTTTTGTAATAAGGGTAATGATAGAAGGTTTTATGTTGTGGTTTTACTTTTTTTAAATGGTGGCTGATTTCCCTTGGGATTTTTGGTGAGCCACGTGGGTCAAAATGGGGGGGGGGGGGAGACATGATGATATCATTTTTCATCTTTCCCCATCATCTTTCCCACACACTCCCATTTTCTCTCTACCCAAACACCCTTCCTAAAGACTAAAGATCCCACCTTTATGCATCATTCCTTTCAACCCACGTCTGAGATTTTAGTATGATGATCACTATCCCAAGAGCTCCATGAAAGTGATATTCTCTTCTCAAAAAGGTGAGTTTGGCAATTATGGGTTTTTGGAAGTTTAAGGCTTCATGGTTTTTCCTTTGGCTTTAAAGGTGTAAATTCGTAGTTAGGCTTTCTCCTAAAGATTATTCGAGTTTTTGATTTGTTTCCATGTTGTTTGGTAAGATGAGGTGTTGGGGGTTCTTCTTCATGCTTGGGTCTAGAGAGAAAGTTGAAGAGTGTTGCTTGGAAGCATAAATTCGGGATTTCTAGCTTAAGGTGTAACCCCCTTGACCCAGTCTAGACTCAAGACTGAACCGAGCGAGCTACATTGGGTTTACCAAAGTAAACTGTAAAGATTAAACTCGAATTACGTCTATTTTTTCTTTTATCTTATCTAGATGCAACATTTTAACCTGTGGTGTACATAATGGCAGCGGGTAAAAAGTTAACTTAATTGGGCGTCGAATTGACATCTAATTGCACTCAAATGCAATTAGGGACAAAATTGTAATTCTGGAGAATTATAGGGATCAAAACAAAAGAAACAGAAACTTCCAAACATCATATTAACTGAATTAATAGCTGCCCGTATCGGTACACGAACAAGTGTATCAATACGCTTTGCCAATCCTTAAAATTTCAGATTCTAGTAGCTCTAAACAGTACCTATATAGCTATACGCGTATCGGTATGCCTTGCCAAATTACCCTTGCCTGTACCGGAACATGTCCTTGTGTACCGAAATACAGTCCCAAACAAAGCTTACCCGTACCGGTACAAGGAAACATGTACTGATACGCTTGGACTTGTAATATCCATTTTTGCTGATTTTTCATACTTTCAAAGACTCCAATTCATTCAATCATGCTTCAATCATAAACACAACCAAACCAAGGATCAAACCTTATCATTTCATCACAGAAACCTCATCAAATCATGGCATTAACCTTCAAAAGATAAATTAGAAACATGCTTCCTAGAAACTGAGCTATTCAACATTCAAAACATATTCAAAGCATCAACCAAGCATATAAAGCCAATTACAACTCCAGAATAATACAACAAACTTGCTCAAAATAGGGGGTTTAACCCAAAACCATCCCAAAAATCAACAACAAACCCCATTGCCTATTACTACAAGTCTAGTTCGAAACCATACCTTCTCGTTATTCAAGTCCTTGGATTTTCGTCTCGCTTGGTCGCTGCCTCCAACCTTTAATTCTCTTCATTGATGGACAAAGAGAGTGTAAGCACACAAGGCTTAGTGAGAAGCGCTTTAAACACACACCATCAATGCATTTAAAACCATTTTCCAAAACCACATTGAAATCACCATTTCAATCGTCGCATAAAACATCATGCCTTGAAAACCATGCACTTAACACTTTCAAAAACCAGCATAGTAAACCATATTCAACATGCATCATGGATCAATAGCAAATCCAATTGCTAACACTCAATTTAAGCCTTCCCATGCATAATAATCCATATGCAAAGCTTAAAGAGTAAACAAGTATAAACCAACATTATACATCAACATTTATCAATATGATACATCACAATTATATTGGCTTTCAAGTGATCATAAAAACCAAGTTCCACTTTGACAAAATATTATATCGGATACAAGGATTCAACAAGTGTCCTCTCAACACTTCATGCCATCTGAATTGAAATTATAGTACCACTTACAACCTGGGGACACCAACCCCAATTATCGGTTAGATGCATAATACACTAACAGGAGTTTTTGGTACCATATAACCTCTCAACCGTTAGGGTACTTGGATGAAGTATTCAGTACACTGTATAAACCCCTCAACATCCAAGGTGCCTTTTATAGTGCACTATCAATCCTATGGTCGGCCAACTATATCTAATAATATTTTAAATCACATTACTTGCCAATATAATTCATATTTAACCATGTACCTCACTGTTTTCATATGCAACATTCCAAAACCATTTCCAGTGCATTAAACCATGCACTTACAAGTATTCCTCATGCTTACATGGATCATTTTCCCAATGCATCCATCATCAATATATGATCAAAAATCAATATAGACATACTTAAAACATGCATAAACAATAAGTACCATGTAATTCAAAAACAAATGCATAAAATCAAATTTGCCAAAACACAACTGAAGGATAAATCTCATTATACTTACTTTCAAGTTTAAACCAGCGTTTCAAGCTTAATTTAAACTCCCAAAATAACCTTTAAACCATTTCAAAGATGAAATTCCACGTTCTCACTCACTGACAACGCAAAGCCTCATTCGCCAACACAAATCACTCATCCAAAAGCTTCTAAAGCGACACCTCAAGCTTAAGGATCAACCTCCCCTGGTTTCACCATATAAAAATAGATGATTAATGCATCAAAATGCATTCATAATCCCAACAAAACAACTCCCCAACTTCGCCTCACTAAAACCATCAAACACCATCTAAAAACAACCAAAAACAACATCACACATCAACCAAACACTACCCAGTCAAAACATAAAGGTTTAACCCATCAATTATCTTTAATTGACATCCAAAAAAAACCTAACATCGACCTTATGCCTCTAGCATACATCAAACCTCCACAACTCAAAAACACATAACTAACAACCTAGAAAATTAGAGATTCACATAGCTTTGGGATTCCAATGTTAAAATCAATCTATTAACATTATAAAACATCACAATCTTGATTAAAGTCAATCAAGATCTCAGCAAAATAGATCCAACTTGAAAATCATATAATCATATCACTTAAACCTTGATTTAGCCAATTTTCCATAATCAAATCATTAAAACTCATTAGAAAACATATGTAAAGGATCAATAACTTGAGAATTTCAGTAAAGAACCATAAGTTAGAGGAGAATGAAGAAGCTCACCTCTAATGTTAACTTTCCTCAATTGTATTGATTTATATGAGAAAACGATATTAAAACAATAAGGTTTTGATAGGAAACAATTAAGAACTCATTTGACATTAAAAGATTGAAGAAATCAAGAAGTTACCTGAGGATTTTGAAAAATAAAGTGTGTTTGGCTAAAGAGAATTTGAGAGAAAATCTTTTAGAGAAAAGTTAGTTACGTAAAGTTTGCTTAGGAAATTAATTATAAAATTATTTCCCAAAATCTATTTATACTCTTCCCAAATCTTTTTAAAATAGCCAATTAAAGAGAGAATTCTGATATTAGACTTCAGGCAAATAGCTCCTTAAATATTCAAAGTTTCGATTCTTTTACAAAACAATCACTAAAATAGTTTCCATTCTTTACATTTTGGTCACTAGCCAAAATGTCACATTTCCAAATTCCATTTTTCAAAATTGACTTTACCAAAAATATTCATAATTTTAAATAATGATTTTTAGATATTTTTCCTAATATTTTTCTCACCCAAAAATATTTAATACAATTTTAATCCTAAATCTAACTTGAATCTCTAACTTGGTCCACCGGACTGTCTATTCAGCCCATAAACTGCTAGGCCCAAAACAGGAGCTTTACAACTCTCCCCCATTTAGGAAATTTCATCCTCGAAATTTTATCCAAAGAAAACAAGTGCAAAAACTATCTCATCATGTCCGCCTTTCTATTTTATGTGGCCTCCTCAACTCCATGGTATCGCCCCAACACCTCCACAAGCTCAATCGTTTTGCCACGAAGAACTTACTACTCGAACCAAGGATCTCAATAGGTTCCTTATCAAAGGACAACTTCGGTCACAACTCCATATCCTCCACCAACATAACATATGATGAATCTAACCGATACCTCTACAACATTGACACATGAAACACATCATGAACCTTCTCCAACTCATGAGGCAAACTCAAACGATAAGCCACATGACCTACACGCTTCTCAACCTCATACGATCCAATAAGCCTTGAACTAAGCTTACCCTTACGTTCGAACCGTATTAGCTTCTTCCAAGGCGACACCTTAAAAACACACAATCACCATCATCATACTCACTCTCCCTACGCTTCAAATTTTTGCGCAGGACTTCTGGCGATCCGAAGCCGCTTCCAAGCGATCACAAACAAGCTTTGCTTTCTCATCCGTGTCTTAAAACACATCCGGAAATAAACAACCTTTTTCCTAACCTCAGCCTAAACACAAGGGCGTACGTCACTTCCTACCATTCAAGGCCTCATAAGGTGCCATTTGAGTACCAACCTGATAACTATTGTTACAAACAATCTCCACCAAAGACAACTACCTCTCCCAGGTTCCTTGGGACTCAATGATACAACACCTCAACATATCTTCCAAGACCTGGATCACACGTTCAGACTGACCATCTGTCTGAGGATGATACGATGTATTGAAACTCAATCGTGTACCAAAAGCTCGATGTAACCACTCTGAAAACCTCGTTGTAAATCACAAATCTCTATCCAAAACCATAGACTTAGGCACACAGTGCAAACACACAATCTCAGGGATATACAAATCCACTAACTTATCCAAAGTATATGTGGTATACATCGGCACAAAATGTAATACCCCAAGGATTGGCTTAGTAGAATGTTACAAATTTAATACAATTTAAATGTCTTGTTTCATTTATAAACTTAGATTAATTTGAGGGTCTAGGACTCAATTGAAAGAGAAGGAAGAATGAAAGGCCTTTATCAAAGGTACTAAAACGAAATAAAAGGAAAGTTGGAGTTTGCATGATAAGGAAAATTTGTTTTGTGGTTATAACACATGTCAAAAGTAAAAATTGAACATATGGTTCAAGGGGTGTTCGATGGAGAATCAAATGGATGATATCTCCTTTATCTTATTTATTAACTGATTGAAACAAAACTAGAGAGAGAGTGAAAGCTTGAGAAAATTTCTTTATCCTTGTCCATTTCTTCACTTGTTCGAATAAGCTTGGGGAGGAAGGTGATTATACTTTTCTTTCCTCTTTAATTAATTTGAGATTGAATTTTGGATTGTAAATTTTCATGAACAACATTGTTATTAGAAACGTTAGGAAATTAAATTCATGTTATGCATATTTTTTATCTACTCGAATGGTAACATGTTTATATGGCCAAATTGTTTGATAATTTGTTTGGGTTGGCCTAGGTTATATCGGTTAAATATTCTTGGATTGTAAGAAATTTGAAGTATGGATGATGAGTGTTTTATTTTGTTATTATTTTTCATAAATTACTCCTTGTTGATTCTTTGATATTTCTGATTTGGGTTGTTTTTACTCGTTTTTGCGCGGGACTTTAATTTCTAGGAAATAACATTAAAAGAGCATGCTCTACAGTTTTTTTTAATTTTCTGGAATTAAGGCTAGACTCATGGAATGACTTGGGGTATGAAGATGTTCGACGTGGAATATTCTGGCAGTCTAGTCAGTAGTAGCTTCTAGAAGGCGATCCAATCAACATCATCTAGAAGGACAGATGGACAGGATTTACTTAGGATTTTAAGATTAAGTTTGAATTTAAATGTTTTGGGATTATCACTTTATTATTTAGGATTTTATCTTTCTATCACTTAGGATTTTATTTGAATATTTTTAGGATTATCTTTAGGTACTTTATTTCTTTATCTTTAGGTTATCTCAAGCTATAAATACCCTTTAGGGTGAAGCTTGAAAGATGTACTTAGCTTTCATTTGTTTGGGGGGGTTATTTTTATAAAAGTTTCTTTTTCTACTTTGTTTTTAGGCTTAAAGCTATGACTCAATTTTGATTGTGAGAATTGAAAAGCACCTAATATCATCGGATATTTTTCTCAATTTTCTGCAAACTTGATTGGCAATCGGCCTTTCCTTTAAAATCTTTACACTTCAATTCAAAAAGAGCTCGTTGGTTTGAATATTGTTCTGATTTAAAGTTGGGACGAAGGATCGACTTGTAGCATATTCGACTTTCTATGAACACACTTAGCTTCGGATTAGCTAAGGGAAATTGAGATCGGGTTTGATTCTCATTGAGACAAAATAACCCGAGTCGGGCTTTTCTAAAACTTTAATTGTATTGGTGCTAGCGATGATAGGTGTGGTTTGTCCAAATAAGAACTGAATTCCAAAGATTGGCTTTGGTTTGTTGGTTCACCGAAGAGAAAAGTAATTTACAAGGGTTGGGCCTTGTAGACTGTAATCGGCATGTATCCAGAGTAAAATCCTCAGTCCCTATGGATCGAAACCTCTCTACGTCAGAAGCTCCTTAGTCCTTGTGGATTAACCCTTCTTCTCTTTACTATGCATATTAATTATTTATTTTAAGATTAAGGATAATTATTTTGATAGTTAACGATCCTTGTCAAATTGGCGTCATTGCAGAGGACTTTAGCAAAGTTAATGATATAGTTTGTTTTGATTTATGCCCAGAAAGAATCTGGTCGAACAAGCAAATTTTGAACCGAAAATTGAAGCATTAGCCCGAAGACTACATGCCCAGACACTTCAGGAAAGAAAACAACGACAACAACAAAAATGACAACAACAACAAACCGAACCAGATCTAGAAACACCTTCTGACACCGAAACACACATTGAATTGGACAATGTAGAGCAGGTTTTGATGGCAGACGAAGACCAAACTATTCGAGAACTTGCCGCGGCACCTGATGAGAAACAATCGTTGTGCATCACATTCCCGAATAGAGAGACGCCATTCGCACTTAAGACATGTTTAATTCATCTTTTGCCGACGTTTCATGGTTTGCCTAGTGAAAACCTGCACAATCATCTCAAGGAATTTCATATGGTTTGTTTAAGCACGAAACCATAGAGAGTATCCAAAGACAAAATTAAACTCTACATTTTTTTCCTTTTTCCTTAGCCGTTTTGGCTAAGGATTGGTTATTTGATTTACCGTCTAATTCGGTTACTACATAGATTGATATGGCTCGACTTTTTCTTGATAGATTTTTTCCTGCCGCCAAGGCGAGTGAACTAAGGTGAAGCATCTTAGGAATCCGACAAAAAGATACTGGATCATTATATGAGTATTGGGAGATATTCAAGAAATTATGTGCAAATTGTCCACAACACGGACTGTCAGAACAAATACCTCTCCAATACTTCTATGAAGGCTTACTCCCTATTGAGATGAAGATGGTCAATGCAGCAAGTGGAGGTGCACTTGTGTCGCAACATCCTTTTTTAGGAAAAGGTTTGGACGTTATTTGGAAAACTTAAGAAAACACGGAGTTGCCACCGATCTTTTTTGAAGAAAGTGTGATTGGATCACTTTTAAAACAAGGGTTATTTTAATAAAATGTTTTATTTATTAAAATAACAAATTTGGTCCACAAAAACAAAAGAAAATAGGTTCGGGGGTCGATTACGTGTGGGGAAGGGTTAGCATCCCCACAATGCCCAAAAATCGATACCTAATTGATTTCAAAAAGTATTTTGAAAACTGGAATTTGCAAGTTCACAAGATTTTGATTTATTTCAGTGAATATAAATCTATTTTAACGACCTTATCATCCGAGAAATGAACTTCAATCACCGCCAACACTCCTAGTGTTAATCCGTCATCCCGCTTGAAAAGACACCACATTAATTAAGTTCTTACTTTTTAAACAAATCAACAAAAGGATTAGGCGTGTTACAGTCTTTTAATTAAAACCTAATTAGTGAATAAACCTAAAGAAATATCTATATTCATTTTAACTATTAAGGTTATAATAAAATTAAGTGTATTTTATTAAAATTATGAAGGAAATATTTTTGCACATATGTCTCTATTCTAAGTATTTAAAGATCCTATTCCTAAAGTTTTTAACACACATATATTTACATAAAAGACATAAAGAAACAACTAATTACTTAACTTAAAATAAATAACTAAACCATTGCTAAATTAAAATAAAGAAAAAGGTATTTAGCTTTTATTTTTAAAAGAGAAAATCTGAATTAGGGATTAAATTGAAAGAAAGCAAAATGTGAAGGTTAAAATTGAATAATGAGTGAAATTTGGTGGTCAATTTATAAGAAAAAGGACGAAATTGGAAAGATTGAAAATTAAAGAGCTGCGGTATAAGACCCGGAAAAGAAAGGCGCGGGTTGACAAACGAGTTCAGTTTGGATTCTGGGTTGGTATAAATAGCCAAAGTTATAACAGAAATCATTTTATCCATCCCCTCCCAAATGGATCAAACCGATGTTTTTAAAAAAAGCTCTGAACCCGTTCTTCGTTTTTTTCATAGATTGAAGAACACGATGAACATTCACTGTGCCGGCCGCTATCCACCGGTACCGGCCTCTGTTGTCGGCGGCAAAATTTCCAGAAAACCACCCATTTTCCTAGATTCTGGCGACCTCAAATCATGTTTTTTCCCACCGGAACTACATTGAAACTAAATTCGCGGCATTGCTACATAAAATTGAGGTAAAAATTTCCCTTTTCCTTATTTAAATCAAAGATTTTATATGTAAAAGAGAAAATTACCATAAATTTGCTTGCTTTTATTTCTCTGGAAAATTCTTGATTACACTTGCTTGCTTGCTTACAACCTCTAGAATCTGAATGCTTATTGTGTATGTATGTGAATTGTGTTTGTTTCGTATGAATCTTCCGTTCTACATGAATTTTACAATGCTATTTATAGGTACAAAATTTCTTGAATTCCAAGTACAAATCCCCGATTTCTTGCCCTGAAATATGTCCTCCTCGATTCGAATTATGCTTGATCATCGCCATTGCACTATTTTAGGGATTGATTATTCCCTTTTTGCTTCTATTTTAACCTCATTTATCAGCTAGGGATTCAAATTAGGGATTTCTGTTTCAATCTTGGAATTTAACCCCCGTTTACTTTTTTTTTGCATATTTTTGGTGGCTTCGATTATTGAGGGAGACGCCGGCAAAAGGTGAATGGTGACAGAAACAGCTCAAGTGCTCGCCAGAGAAGATGGAACGAACAGTCGGAGTTGAAACATCGCGAGCGTGGCTATCTCGTGTGAGTGGTGATCCGTGTGCCCTACTCTGGAGTGGTCTGGGCCATTAGATCTCATCTAGATCTAACGGCTAGGAGCTTCACCGCTTAATCTCCCTCCAGCTGGCATGATCCATACATTTGGATCAATTCCTGATTGTAACATCCTAATTTGTAATTTATAAGCAGTGACATGATATATTTTTTTAGGAAAGACAAATTAAGCAATTAGTTAGAACATTAAGGGGCCGAATTGAACCTTTTAGAAATTAGAAGCCATAGTCAAAAAAGACTAAATTGCTTGAAGTGCAAATGCTAGTGTTGCATGGTAAACTTAAAAGATGCATGGGTTTAGATGATGTGGTCCAATTAGATGTGAACATGTGGATTATAATCACTATGTAAGACAAACAAATAGATGAGAGTTGTCTTTATTTGTTCTAATACCCAAAATAGGAGATTGAGAGAGTGAAGATGAGTGTTCTTAAATTGAAACATTTTGCTTGAGCTTTGGTCACTTTTTGAGTTCATGGTTCTTGCATGCTGGAGGAAGAGTAAGTTTCTTGTATTGTTTCTTTGAATTGTAGTAACAACATGCTTAATAATTGCTTGTAGTTAGAGTGATTATAATGACTAGAAATGTTGGGAGATTGCTGGAATTATAGGTAATGGAATTATATAGATAGAATCAAGTATTAAACAAGACTTTTGAAGCTGTCTTGTTCGATTATAGAATGGAACGAAACTGTATTGAATTGTTGGGTAATGTAGATTGCTTAAACCTTAAATTGGTGCCCAGAAGTTTAGTTAATCAAATGCTAGGATCATAATTGTTAGTATGAAGGTTTAGGAGGTTTGGGAACATGGCATATGTAGGTTAAAGATTGTTTAAAATGGTCTTGAATGAGTCTAAATCTGCCTTGTATCGAGCAGTTTCGTTTAGGACTGGTCACATTGGTTGAATCTAGTAAAATGTTTGTTTTAGCCAACCTCTTGATAACTGCCACTATGATGTTTGATAATAGGATTCTTTAGTAAATTGTGATTGTAATCTGGATAGAAAATAGATTCAAGAACAAGGAAATATATGGAAGAAAATGGGCAGTTTTGAAACAATAGTAACCTTAAGAGAATTGTCTTGTTATAGTGGCATGTTCGAATGTTGTAATGGTATGATTATGGAATCATGCTTAGATTCCATGTAAATTGAAGGTCAATAAAATTAATTCCAATGTACTATAAATGGTTGTAATATTAGATAAGAAAGAGAGTTAAATGACTAATGAACGACCTTGTAGGGAGAAATGGAAATTGCCCTGCTCAAACAGTCTCCTTTGGGACTGTTTTAAGAAGATTGAGTTATTGCACACTGTTAGACTTAAATTGAGTATCAAATAATGAAAATTAAGCATGATAATTTAGAAAGACTGATTGGATCACATAAGTTAATTGAAAAATGTTAAGCAACTATCGAAAGAAGGGCAGTTTCGAATTAAAAAGCAATAATGAAAGCTGTTTGGATTGTTGAAATGATATGAGAACTAAATTGTCAAGGATTGATTTTAATATATTGATATTGCTTTATTATCTAGACAAGAAATAGGTTGATCAAGGAGAGGATAGACAAAAGGGCATTGTGATTCATGATCAAGCTTAGCTTAGAGCACTTGTGAGTATGACAATGTTTAATTAAGCATAGATTGTTAAATTTGTGCCATTGCTCGATTGATTTTTGAGGCATAAACTGCCTATATATGCTTGGGGATTGCTATTGCTTAATAAGGTAAGAGTCCAAGGTATGTATGGACTTCTGATTATGCATTTCAAGTCAAACATGGATTGATTTTTATTACATTCAATGTGGTATCTTGCGTATGAAGTTAAAGAGCTTGAAAGGTAATAGAATACCTTGATGACTATTGTAGAGTTGTAAGAGCCTTGATTAGTTGAGTCCTAGCTAGATTGGTATGCCAATAGGAAATTCTGAGCTCAGCCTAAACTAGACTAAGGTCCCCTAATTGGTACTAAGGTACCCCTGAACAAATTGAAAATGACTAATGTTTCTATAACATCTCATACCTAAACTTACTAAATATGATTATTTGATCCTACTATTGCATGTAACTTGTTTCCAAACAACTATACCATTCGGCAATCACCATACAAACACAAAACAACACCTACATCATGGTATATTCATACAAGACTATATCATTCCACAAGGCATTCGAATGGTAAGACAAACAAGCATGATTCATCTCAATTCTACTTTCAATTCAAGCAAGACATGAAGCATTTCATGTAACTTCAATTAGACATGATCATTAAGGCACCCACTGGTACATACCTTGAGTCCAAGCAAGCTATCATTGCCATTTCTTACCATTGGCAACCATAAGATTAAGTATATATAAACATTCATGCTATTCATTCAATCATACACATGTTCATTAAACAAGGCATTCGATTATCACAACTAGATTAGATTGTGAACATGTTCAATCAATTTGTTACATATATGCGCAGCAAAATACTTATATTCACAAGGAAATTTAGTTCATCACATGTCTCAAACTTAACAACTAAGTTCATAACATAGAAGGCCCATACAAGGACAATATATACAAGTACTCAACTTCCAAAATGCATGATCAAGATAAACTATATACAATCTAGTGCCACCAATCTAGGAGCATTCAAAATAAGTATGAAACCATACTTTAACTTTGCTTGTGTGTTGCTTCGAGCTCAAGGAAACAAGCTTCATAATCAAGCAACGATCGAATCCTTTATCCTATTGGTTGGGAAGAATGAAAACAAGAGTGATAAGTACAAGAATGTACTTAGTGAGGTAGTAACTAGTCCTAACAATTGTTATATCAAGTTAAGTGTCAATTAGACAAGAATGATCCTAGCTAAGGATTTCAAGCATTTGGCTAGCATAAGAGACAAGAGAAAATGAATCATAATTCATGCTTTCATATCAAGAATCAAGCAAATCATGCTTACATGACAAGTAACATACAATTCATGGCTTTCATGTCAAGTAACATTCATTATATAACTTTCAAGACAAGTAACATTTATTATAGGATTGTTATTTCATTTGTTATCATTTAAACAACCCCTTGATACTTAGTTTGTATAGGTAATCGAGTCCCCAACCAAATGTCGCCACAAGATGCATCGTAGTGCTGGTCAACCCTCCTATTGTCGCCAAAGACCACATATGTACCCTCTGTCTATTGCCAAATAGAGGCCTTAGCCCTAGACCGTAGTCCACCCTGACACAATGATCTCTAAACTCTAAGGCATACCCTTTTACCTAATCCAACTAGCTACCAAGGTTGTTCAATTTTAGCCATTTATACAAGTGTTTCAAGTTCAAGATCATGTCAAGTATTCAACAAGTTCATTAAATACTAGGCCCTTAGGCCAATTGAGCCATAGCTCACATATCATGAAATTCTCATGTGTTCTTTTCATTAATTTGGGATAAAATTTCAAGCAATATCTTTAAGCATTCGATCACATGCCATACCACACATACAAGCACCAATGTTACCACTTAAACATGCTTAGCAATCGAATTATACATGAATTCAAGGATGTGATCAAGTTTCATGAATTACTTTAGTCATACTTCTCTTATTAGATCAAGATCATATTTAGTCAATTAACAATTCAAGAATTTAGACATGCTTGCTTTAGTTAGGACCTAGTCCTAACTCTCATGTAAACTACACTCACAATACTCCAAGCTTAGCTAGTCTTGGGTCCACACTCATTTGTTCTTAGCTTTAGGATGTTCCACCCTTTCCTCTTCCATAAAGTTCACTCCTGGTTCTAACACATTGCACAAGTAAATACATATTAAAACAAGTTCACATAATCATTCAACCAAGGCAATATTACTAGTACACAACATATACAAATCTGGCAGCATGTTCATACATATTCTTTACTACACATAACTACACTTGTCTATACTCTAATTCATGTAAAACAGGGCAGTAACCACAGTCCCAAAACTGTTTACAAAACAGTTTTCAAACATGCCACAAAATAGTGTACAATTACCTAAACTGTTGTTACTAGGCAACATGTACTCTGCTCACTTAAACATGCATAACTTTCATTCTGTACGTTATAATTTCAATTGGATTACAACATTGGAAAGATAACTTAATCGTCTTTCTAACCATATAGGCCTTGCATTTTAGTTCTTTGCCAATTAATACAGTTTTTAGCTTAAAGACAAGGCAATTTACAACACTGGACAGTTTGCACTGTCCTTAGTGTTTCCTCTATACAATTCATTCTACAATCCATAATTCAGTTTTGTTTTCGCCTAATGATTTTAGACATGTTAAGGAACTATCCATATAAATTTCTGCCTTAAATTACATTTATACAATTTATGGTGATTTTTCAAAATTACTGCCCAGAATAGAGTATTCTGGGCATATTACTCTAGGTTGAGTTTCTAGCTTCATAACTCATGTAAACAAGATTCTAAAAATTGTAATTCAAATTATTTTCATGTTCTTACATGTCTAGGTCAGTTTAATTCACTTAGAACTGTGCTTAAAATAGGGCATTATAATGCTATGTTCAATTTGATCCATTTGAGCAACAACCTACTTCTAATTCACCATTTGAGCAGTCCATTACCTAGCTTTAACTAATCCAATTATATGCATTCATTTTCCAGCAAGCTATTTACTCTATTCAAGTTTCAATTCATCTAGCAATGTGACAAAATCAGGGCATTATATACAATTAGCATATTTATACATTTTCAACTAGTAAACAGTCCCTAATCAAAACTAGTTTCAACCATGATCCCTATTTTCGATTCATAGGCAATTCAACTACATTCAAGCTACAATTCAAGGTAAAATTAAAGCATAACAATCATCCTATTCAATTCCATGAATCCAAATTCAATCTCTATCATCAATCATTCATTCAATCAAGTTGCTAGGGAGAAAGGATTTAAAAACCACTTACAATCTTCCTAGCTATTCAATTACATGAAAATGTGATCACATGCAAGCTTCCTTCATCTACCATGGTGGATTTCTTTTCCTAGATGATTGAGTAGGGTTCGGCCAAGGTAATTGAAAGGTGGAGTGGAGAAGATGATAGGAAGATGGACACCTAGCCATGTTGTTATCACTTGGCTTGGCTATTTGCCTCCACTTGGCAAATTATGGTCTAATTGCTTCATAAATCCTTAATTACACATCCTAGTTGCATGCAATTCTACATTTACAAATTTTACTATTTGATCCTTCATGATTCGGCTACTTATTTATCAATCCATCTAACTTAGTCACTAGGTTTAATCAATTCTTCTAATTTATAGATTGTTTGTACAATTAAGTTCTAATTAGTGTGTGACATGTTACTAGGCCATGATTTGGGGTATTACAATTCTCCCCCCTTAAAATAAATTCGTCCTCAAATTTACCTGAATCGAATAGGTGAGGATATTACTTCCTCATGATTTCTTCAGATTCCCAAGTTGCTTCTTCTACCTTGTGGTTTCTCCACAAGACTTTGACAAGAGGAATGGTTTTGTTCTTGAGCTTTCTAACTTCACGATCAAGAATCTGGACTGGTTCTTCTTCGTATGACAAGCCATGTTTCAATCTACTTCTTCAGGCTCAAGGACATGGGATGGATCAGATCTATATCTTCTAAGCATAGAAACATGGAAGACATTGTGGATCTTATCGAATTCACTAGGGAGTGCCAATGGATAAGCCACTGGACCAATCCTTTCAAGGATTTCAAATGGTCCAATAAACCGAGGGCTGAGCTTTCCTTTTTCCAAACTGGAAGACTTTCTTCCAGGGTGACACCTTAAGGAAGACCTTGTCTCCAACATTGTGTTGAATGTCTCTTCTTTTCAAGTCAGCATAAGCTTTTTGCCTATCAAAGGCTGATTTTAATCGATCATGAATAATCTTCACTTGTTCTTCGGTTTCTCTAAGCAATTGAGGTCCCAAAGCTTTGTTTTCTCCTAGTTCAGACCAACATAAGGGAGTTCTACATTTCCTTTCGTATAGAGCTTTGAAGGGATCCATCTAAATAGATGTCTGGTAGCTATTGTTGTAAGCAAAATCTACTAGGGGTAGAGATTTCCCCCAGTTCTTTTTGAAGTCTATAACAAAAGCACGTAGCATGTCTTCAAACACTTGGATGATTTTTTCAGATTGTCTATCTGATTGAGGATGAAAGGTTGTACTAAGGTGCACTTTAGCTCCTAGAGCCTTCTGGAAGGAATTCCAGAATTATGAAGCAAATATGAGGTCTCAATAAGAGATTATAGCTGTAGGTACACCGTGTAATCGAATCACTTCACGGATGTATACTCGGCTAAGGTTTCCAAGCTCATGTTCATTCGAACAAGGATGAATTGAGTAGACTTTGTGAATCTATCAACAATCATCCATACAAAATCATTATTCCTTGGAGTAGAAGGAAGACTAGTAACGAAATCCATTGTAATTCGATCCTATTTCCACTGAGGGAATTCGATTGGTTGGAGCAATATAGTAGGGACTTGATGCTCGACTTTAACTCTCTGACAAGTTAAGCACTTTGAAACAAAGTCTGTGATAGTTGATTTTATGCTTGGCCACCAGTATAGTGGCATTAGGTACTTGTATATCTTAACCGATCCTGGGTGAATCGAGAAAGAGCTTTGATGAGCTTCTTGCAACATCTCTTGTTTTAGTTCCTCATTTTTAGGAACACATACTTTATCTTTGAAATAAAGGAGCCCATTCAACTTGAGGGAGAAGTCAGAATTAGACTCAGAGTCTAGCTTGGACATGATCTTCTAAAGATCTGGATCAATTTGTTGGAGTTCTTTGATTCTCGAGATTAGACTAGATTGAACTTGAAGTTCATACAAGAATTTCCGTCCTTTGTATAAAAGGAAATGAGCATTGATAGCCAAGGAAGCTACGAAAGAATAAACAAGACCACCAAGGATGGTTTTCGAATAGTTGCTTGCAAGACAAAAAATGTTCAATTTGAATGGATTACTTGTAATCCAAGAAAAATTAATTCAAATGAATTATTCTGGGATTTAGATTTTGAGGTTTACCCAAGTATGGTCCGCGACTAAGGGCATCAGCAACCACATTTGCTTTCCCCGAATGGTAGTCGATAACCAAACCCTAGTCTTTAAGCAATTCTAGCAATCTCTTTTGCCTTAAATTCACGTCTTTCTGAGTCTGGAGGTATTTGAGACTCTTGTGATATGTGAACATGTTACATTTCTCCTCGTACAAGTAATGTCTCCAGACTTTGAGTGCAAACACGATAGCTGCTAATTCTAGATCGTGTAGGGTAGTTTGACTCATGTGGTTTTAGTTGCCTTGAAGTGTAAGCTACCACTTTTCCATATTGTATTAGGACACATCCTAGTCCCAAATGAGATGCATCACTGTAAACAGTGTACTCCTTGCCCGATACTGGTTGGATGAGAACCAGAGCATGAGTCAGGGCTTGTTTAATCTAATCGAAGCTTCATTGTTGATTCTCCGACCATACAAAGGGTGTATCTTTACGAGTTAACTTAGTTAAGCTTGTGGCAATGGATGAGAATCCCTTGACAAAACATTGATAATATCAGGCTAAACCGAGAAAGCTTCTGACCTCACCAATATTCCTCGAAGGTCTCTAATCTAGGATGGATCAAATTTTGCTCAGGTCTACTTTAATCCCTTATGCCGAGATAATATGGCCAAGGAACGAGATTTTCGATAGCCAAAATTCACACTTAGAGAACTTTGTGAACAATTGACGTTCTCGGAGATTTTGCAATACTATTCGAAGGTGTTCAAAATGTTCTTCCTTATTCTGAGAATACACCAGAATGTCATCGATGAAGACGACCACAAACTTGTCAAGATAGGGCTTGAATACACGGTTCATGAGGTCCATGAAAGCAGCTGGGGCATTCGTTAACCCCAATAGCATTATAAGGAATTCAAAATGGCCATATCGAGTATGAAAGGCTGTCTTGGGTACATCTTCTTCTTTTACCCTCATTTGGTAGTATCTCTATCGAAGATCGATCTTCGAGAACACGAAGCATCCTTGAGTTGATCGAAGAGATCTTCTATCCTTGGGAGAGGATATCGATTTTTGATAGTAAGCTTGTTCAATTGTCTGTAGTCAATACAGAGTTTCATAGTCCCGTCTTTCTTCTTCATGAACAAGACTGGAGTACCCTAGGGAGACGAGCTAGGCCGAATAAAGCCTTTGTCTTGTAGCTCTTAGAGTTTCTTCTTGGTTATTTAAATTCAACAGGTGCTATTTGATAGGGTGTGATAGACACTAGAGTTGTTCCAGGTTGAACTTCAATCCCAAACTCTATTTTTCTGGTTAGAGGGAGATAGGGAGTTCTCGGGAAAAACATCAATAAATTCAGATACAATTGGCATACTAGGTAAGCCGAATTCATGTTTATCTTGTAAGACCATAGCAGCAAAGATTGAGGTCAATTTCTTGTCAATTAGGAGAACATATTCCTTTCCTAATCCCTGGAGATAAAGTCTCCTATTTTGGCAATCTACCCAGTCTTCATGCTTGTTTAACCAATCTAGTCCTAGCACTAGATCGAACTCACAAGTTGGCAATAAATATAGATCAATAGGAAATGGTATGTTTTGAATGATTATGGAACATTCCTTGCAAATGAAGTTAATGGACATGATTCCCCCTATAGGGTTCAAAACTATAAGGCCTTTATCAACAGTTTCAGGTTTCAACTTCAATTTTACAATCAAAGATGAGCATACAAAAGAATGTTTGGATCCTGAGTCTATTAAAGCATAAACACGAGTTGAATTTAGCTCAACGGTACCTACTATGAAATCAGGTGATTCTTCATCTTTTTCCCTCAGATATGATAGATTCGAGCATGAGCCCATGATTCCTGGTGAGTAGGGGCATTCGAATACTGTCATTTTCCCTTCCCCTGATTTCCAAACTGAGCTTGTCTAAAACCTTTGTTTTGAATGGAAGGAGCTAAGCTAGCATTTGTAGGAGTTCGATTCGGGACATTGTTAGGATTCTGGGGACAATCCGTGATATAGTGATCGGAGGCTCCACATAAGAAACATAGATTCTGTTGAGTTCTACATTGGCCAGTGAGATGCTTCTGGCAGAACTTGCAAGTAGGATATTGAGCAGCTCTACCAAAATTCCCTGTACTATCAACAAATATGATCGGGGCTGAAGGCTTGGTTACTGATTAGGGTCTCGGTATGTAGTTGCTCTTCTGAATAAGAGTGTAATTCGAAGAGTGTTCCTTGGAGTGTTTAGACTTCTTTGACTACCAGTGAGGCTTGTCATCATTCCTGGATCGTTTATCTTTCCAGGAGTTACCACTTTTGCATTTCTTAGAGGCCTTCATCTTCGCCTCGGTTGCAATAGCTTGGTTCACCAAATTTTGGAAGTCAGTGATACCCAGGGTAGTGAATATTGGACTCAGTTCATGATTCAATCCATGGATAAATATCCGACACTTGTCAGCATCAGTCTTGATGTATTCCGACCCGTACTTGCAATACTTGCAGAAATCGCTCATGTACTGTTCAATGGGTCAGCCATCTTGCTTAAGGTACAAGAAATACTTCCGGAGCTCGGCCAGGTATTGTTCACTGATGTATTTCTTCCTGAATTCCCCGAGGAAGAATTTCCAAGTTATAGCTTCAGTAGGAGCAGTCAGTGTGGTGGTTTCCCACCAGCTCAGAGCTTCATCTGCCAACGGGCTATGGCACATTCGAGCTTGTGCTCATCAAGACAAGGAGTTGTTTGGTCAGGATTCGAGTAGTGGCCTCTAACCAATACTCAGCTACTTCGGGTTTGTCTTCTTCAGTGCCAGTAATAGTATAAGCCCGGTGTTGAGCCAGCTTGCCAATTGGGGCTTTGTTTGGCACAACAACAGAAGGAGGAATAGGATGGTCTCGTTTCAAAGTAGTTACAAGATGATTGAACATATCCTTATTAGATGAGTTACTTAACCAGCAAGTAACCAATCATTCATAACTTAACATGCAAGTCATCTCACATTTTCATTACAAGTCATTATAGGTTACTACTTTAACCATTCAATTAACTTCATTTTACCACTATCATTCGAATAACCTAAGTATGCAAACATACTTCCATTTCATTTCATTGTTCCTTAGATTGATAAATATAACATCTCATAGCTAAACTTACTAAACATGATTATTTGACCATACTATTGTATATAACTTGTTTCCAAACAACTATACCATTCGACAATCACTATACAAACATAAAACAACACCTAAATCATGGTATATTCATACAAGACTATATTATTCCACAAGGCATTCAAATGGTAAGACAAACAAGCATGATTCATCTTGTTCTACTTTTAATTTAAGCAAGACATGAAGCATTTCATGTAACTTCAATTAGACATGATCATTAAGGCACCCAATGGTACATACCTTGAGTCCAAGCAAGCTAGCATTGCCATTTCTTACCATTGGCAACCATAAGATTAAGTATATATAAATGGTAAGTGTTCAAAAGTACTATTTTTCTTACCCTTTTTACTCATATTATTGCTAGACTTAGGCTCATATTAGTTATATAATTAGTCATTTATGCATTAATCCATGTTTCCTTCCATCGTTGAGCTTGATTGCATAACTTGGTTGTTTTTGTGGGAAAAGATGCTGCTTTGGTGTGTTTTGTGTGTATGTGCAGGATCACTTGCCAAAGCAAGGCTAGAGCTAGTTGCCAGGGCAATGCATGAATAGATGCCGAGCTAGTTGCCAGGGCAATGCATGAAGGAGACGCTGAGCCAGTTGCCAGGGCAATTGTCGACAAAGAATAAGGTGATATGGCAGTCGAAATTGATGACTAGACAAGCCCAAGATGACGTGGAGCAAAGCTAAATCCCAAAGGAGTTTGATTTCCATGAAGAGATTGAAGAAGAATTAAATTCCAAGAAGATAGGAGAAGTTCTAGAAGGAATATAATTATAATAAAGAATTATATTTTTTAAAGATAATTTAATTCCAACTTAACTTCCTCCTCCAAGAAGGACTTTGACCTAGCCCTATAAATTAGAGGCCATGCCATCAACTCCAAGGGGGGAGAGAGGAGAGAATTTTCGACAAGCATCTAGGGCAAGGAGGATTTCGACAAGCTTCATCCTTCATCTTTTTCTTTCTTGTTCAATTAGGTTCATGCTAGGGATTCTTTATCTTGTGTTTCTTTGGAACCTAGCCATGAACTAAATCTATTTGGCTAAGGTTATTGTGTCTTGTGGTTGTGAGAAACTATTGGGTTTTGTTTAGGTAATAAGAGTTTGCACTTTTCAATTCAAGGTTTATTCATTCTTGGTTCTTATTCTTGTTTGCGAGTGAATTAGGAGAGGATCTCGTAACTTCATCTATTTATCTAATATCGGGAGAGTTAGATTCAAGAAACGAATGAATATGATCTTTATTCAATCTATTGATGATGAAGATTAATCCGGCTCAGGAATAAGTTAAGGATTTCAATGGTTAAAAGAAGCGCAAGATTGGTTGTTGTTCACCCTTGATTCACGCAGGGATGTATTATCAAGGCATGCACAAGTAGCTAGAGTTTCAACTTAGGGATAAGAAGAAACCATTGAAGAACGCTTTGCCGAACCTTGAAGGTTGTTGCCCAGACGCCCAAGTAGTTGCCCAACTAGTCGCCCAGGCAACCATCGATTAGTTGCCAAGGCAACCCCGTTGTGCAAGTTGCCATGACAACTGAGTTGCCCGTGAACTCTTTTACCAAGACGATCCAATCGGCTATCACACCTCAACTCACGATAACCTGGCCTATCTCTCTCATTTAATTACATCGCCTTTTACTTATTTGCTTTCTAGATTAGTTATTAGTTAAAACTCCTATAATCTTCTACTTGTGTTTTCTTTTACTTTTTACAGTGCAAGAGACTAGATTCTTGAAGTGGCACCAATCCCTGTAGAGACGATATCTTTTATACTATAACTTGCAACGTGTATACTTGCACAATTGCGTAGCACTTATTACGCGCAACAAGTTTTTGGCGCTGTTGCTGGGATTGGCAATAGCGACTTTGTTTTTATTTTCTTGCACTTTCTTTTTACTTTTCTTGTTTAAGATTCAAAGGCTAACAAAATTTGGTTTTGCATTGGTATATGACCAGGGCGATTACACCAGAATATCCCTTTGATCCAAAAATCGAACGAACCTTACAAAGACTTAGACGAAGGTTAAGAGTAGCAATGGCTAATCAAGACGGCAATATGAATCAAGATGTTCCAGCAGGAGGAGGAGTGATTCTTGCACGAAATAGAACTATTCAAGACTATCTTGAAGAAGATCTTAGAGGACTTAATCCAGGAGTTTTCGCGCTTGAAATTGAAGCCGACCACTTTGAGTTGAAACCGGTAATGTTTAATATGATCAACACAATTGGTCAATTTGGCGGCTCAGCAACTGAAGATGCACGACAACATCTTAAATCTTTCCTCGAGATTTGCAACTCGTTCAAAATACAAGGAGTCACCCCCGATGTTTTACGATTAAGATTATTCCCCTATTCACTGAGGGATAGGGCGAAAGCATGGTTGAATAGCATTCCTCCCGGATTAATAGGATCTTGGACCGATCTTTGTCGTGATTTCCTTGCTCGGTTTAATCCTACAAATTTGATTGATAAGCTTCGTAACGACATTACTTCTTTTCAGCAGGCAGACGATGAATCCATGTACGAGGCTTGGGAGCGATATAGAGAACTTCTACACAAATGCCCCCTACACGGATTCCCGGTGTGGACTCAAGTAACAATGTTTTACAACGCCGTGAATACACCAACAAGAATGATGCTAGATGCCTCAGCAAACGACATACTCCTAGATAAGTCGCCGGAGGAAGCAATGCAAATTCTAAACAGGCTGGCCAAGAATGATTATCAATTCCCCTCTACTAGAAGATAAGGAGTTAGACGCCAAGCCACAATACATGAACTAGGATCATCAGATTCAATTTCGGCACAATTGGCCACTTTAACCAAGATGGTCCAAAACATGCAAAAACCAAACAACACACATGAGGTCAAGGTAATGGGTTCTTTTTGTGAGTTATGTGGTGATAACCATGATTCTTCTGAATGTATGCAGAATCCAGAATTCAGCTTCTATGTGGAGAATTACAATCGGAACAACAATGTGATGTCCAATACATACAATCCAGCTTGGAAGAAGCACCCAAATTTTTCATGGAGTAATCCCAACAATGCTCTAAACCAGAACAATCAGAATGCACAAGCATCGGGATTCCAGCAGAATATGCCACGGCAACAGTTGCCACAGTAACAACCGACAACATCTAGTTCTTTGGAAAATTCTCTAAATGCTTTTATGTTGAAAACTGAATCTTATATGGCTGAGAATACTAACTTCATAAAAAGAAGTGATGCTTTTATTAACAGGACCAAGACGAGTTTGCAAAACCAAGAGGCGGCAATCAAATCATTGGAAAATCAAGTCGGACAGTTTCCTCAAAACCTGAATACTATACCGCAAGGAGGTTTACCTAGCGATACTGAAGTCATAAGAGGAACTGGCCATGAGAAATGTAAGGCGATCACCACTAGAAGTGGCCAACAACTTAAAGAGGCTCAAGCCCGCTCAACAAACAAAACTCCACAAAAAGATCAAGACGAACCTAGCGGCAAAGCCTTAGATGCTGAACCAGGAATTGCCTCGGCAACCGGCAATAAGCATGCCTCGGTAACCGACGATAAGGATACTTTGACAACTTGTGATAAGCATGCCTCGACAACCCCAATTGATAATGCCTCGGTAACTCCAGTTGTCCTGACATTACCGTCAATCAGGTTCCAAACCAATGAAAGGATCGAAGATATCCGACTTCCACCACCATTCCCACAAAGGTTGAAGCAACAAAAGCAAGAATATCAATTCAAAAAGTTTATTGATATCCTAAAGCAAGTCCACATCAACTTGCCATTGGTGGAAGCAATTGAACAAATGCCGAACTATGCCAAGTTTCTTAAAGACATTGTGTCCAAGAGAACAAGGCTAGGAGAGTTTGAAACAGTTGCCGCAACAGAGGGATGCATGGCCATGTTGCACAATCGTATGCCACCTAAGTTGAAGGATCCCGGAAGTTTACAATACCCTGTTCCATTGGAAACCACTATGTCAGGAAAGCATTATGCGACCTTGGGGCTAGCAAACTTGATGCCTAAATCAGTTTTCCAGAAACTAGGAATCGGGAAGGCAAGACCTACAACAGTTATGCTACAGCTAGCCGACAGATCCTATGTGCATCCAGAGGGAAAAATTGAGGACATACTATTAAAAGTTGATAAATTTATTTTTCCCGCTGACTTTATTGTTTTGGATTGTGAAGCAGATGAGCATGCACCTATCATTCTCGGGAGACCATTCCTAGCAGCAGGGAGAACCTTGATCGATGTTGAAAAGGGAGAACTCACAATGAGGGTGAATGACCAGCAAGTTAAACTAAATGTGTTCCAAACGCTAAGGCATGCCAATGATCCAGAAGAATGCCAACTTCTTCATGCCACGACAGAGTTTAACTTCGACGAGAAACCTGAGGAGTATGAAGAACCGGTCGATGAGGAACAACAAGAAGAGGCAAATTGGCTAGTCAATCGACTAGGTACATACTTTGAACCACTGGATTACTCAGGTAAGGAAGGTAAGCTCGAAAAGCCCTCTATTGAACAACCACCGATTCTTGAGTTGAAACAATTGCAAGAGCAACTAAAATATGAATACTTAGGAACCGATAATACATTGCCTGTAATTATTTCTTCTAAGTTACAGCCTGAGCAGGAAAAGAAGCTGATCAAAATGTTGAAGCTACACAAAAGGCAATAGGATGGACAATTGCCGAGTTGAAGGGAATTAGCCCGGCAGTGTGCATGCACAAGATTTTGTTGGAAGATGATAACAAACCTTCAATTGAGGACCAGAGGAGACTGAATCATGCCATGAAAGGGGTTGTAATGAAAGAAATCATCAAGTGGCTTGACGCCGTCATTATATACCCTATCTCTGATAGTACATGGGTAAGTCTGGTACAATGTGTACCGAAAAAGGGAGGTATAACGGTGGTAAGTAATGAAAACAATGAACTCATTCCAACCAGGACTGTGACCGGTTGGAGGGTTTGTATGGATTATCGAAAGCTAAACAAAGCCACTAGGAAAGATCACTTCCCATTACCCTTTATTGATCAAATGCTTGACCGTCTTGCAGGTAAACCCTTTTATTGTTTTCTTGATGGTTATTCAGGTTACAATCAAATTGCCATAGCACCAGAAGATCAAGAAAAGACAACCTTCACATGTCCATACGATACTTATGCTTTCCGAAGGATGCCGTTCGAATTGTGTAACGCCCCAGCAACCTTCCAAAGATGCATGATGGCACTCTTTTCAGACATGGTCGAAGACTTCCTTAAGATCTTCATGGATGATTTTTCTATTTTTGGTAACGACTTCGATAGCTGCCTCGGCAATTTAGAGAAGGTGTTGGCAAGATGTAAAGAAAATGATTTAGTCCTCAATTGGGAGAAGTGCCATTTTATGGTAGATGAAGGAATAGTGTTCGGCCACAAGATTTCATCCAATGGAATTGAAGTAGACAAAGCCAAGGTGGATGTGATCGAGAGATTACCCCCACCAAGTTTGGTTAGAGGAATTCGAAGCTTTCTTGGACATACAGGTTTTTATAGGAGGTTCATTCATAATTTTTCTAAAATCACTAAACCCTTGTGTAATTTGCTTGAACAGGATAAAGTCTTCGATTTTGATGATTCTTGCACCCAAGCATTTAAAACCTTAAAGGAAAAGCTTGTCTCGGCACCCATTGTCGTTCCACCAGATTGGACGCTACCTTTTGAGCTCATGTGTGATGCAAGTGATTTTGCGGTAGGAGCAGTCCTAGGCCAACGCACAAGTAAGACCTTCCATGTGATATACTACGCTAGGAAAACTCTTAATAGTGCTCAAGTGAATTACACAACAACGGAGAAAGTGTTACTAGCTGTAGTTTTCGCATTTGACAAGTTTTGATCCTATTTGATTGGTACAAAGGTAATTGTTCATACGGACCATTCGGCAATCAAATATCTATTTGCTAAAAATGATGCCAAACCTCGTTTGATTCGTTGGATATTACTTTTACAAGAATTTGATATTGAAATTAAGGACAGGAAAGGAACATAAAATCAAGTGGCTGATCACTTATCACGTTTAGAATGCAATAGGGAGGAGGACGCGGATCTAGAGATATGCGATGCATTCCCAGATGAACAACTTTTAGTTGCCTCGGCAACTATGGACGCGCATGCCTTGGCAACCCTCGATGCCTTGGCAACTCTCGACGCCGCAGCAGCCCTTGACACGCACGCCTCAGCAACCATAGACGTGCACGCCTCGGCAAATCTCGACGCAGCAGCAGCCCTTGACGCACATGCCTCGGCAATTTTGGGAGCAGTCGCCATGGCAGCACATGCCTCGGAAATACCCTGGTACGCGGATTTAGTTAATTTCCTTTTTTGTGGTATTTTACCTTATGGTCTTACTCACCAAGGGAAGAAGCGGTTCCACCATGATGCTAAGCTTTACATTTGGGACGAGCCTTTTTGTTTAAACAATATGCAGATCAGGTTATACGCCGATGTGTCTATGAAGAAGAGCAATAGAATGTACTCCGGCAATGCCATTCTTCACCCTATGGAGGACATTTTGGAGGAACTCGTACTGCGGCCAAAGTTTTTAAATCCAGTTTGTATTGGCCAACATTGTACAAAGATGCCCAAAACTTTTACAAGCAATGTGATCGTTTCCAGAGGACGGGCAATATCTCTAGACGATATGAGATGCTGCTCCAGAACATCATCGAAGTGGAATTGTTCGATGTATGGGGGATCAATTTTATGGGACCTTTCCCATCTTCATTCGGCAACCTCTACATTCTATTTGCCATCGACTACATGTCTAAATGGGTTGAGGCAGCTGCAGCTCCCAACAACGATTCCAAGACCGTGCAACGATTCTGGCAGAAAAACATATTTACACGGTTTGGGATGCCGAGAGCAATTATCAGCGATGAAGGCAAGCATTTTGACAACAGACTTATTGCCAAGATGTTGCAACGCTTCGGCGTATCACACAAGATTGCCACGGCATATCACCCACAAACCAACGGGCAAGCAGAAATTTCCAACCGGGAATTGAAAGGTATACTCGAGAAAGTTGTAAATCCCTCTAGGAAGGATTGGTCATTAAGACTAGATGACGCACTTTGGGCATATCACACTGCATTCAAAACACCCTTAGGTATGTCCCCCTTCCGACTTGTCTATGGCAAAACATGCCATCTACCGGTGGAAATCAAACACAAGGCATACTGGGCAATCAAGACCGTGAATATGGATTGGGAAAGTGCTGGACAAAAGTGTTTGTTGGACCTCAACGAGATAGAAGAATTCTGTGCACTCGCCTATAACAATGCACGAATCTACAAGGAGAAAACAAAGCAATGGCATGACAATAAACTATTGCCGCTACAATTCATGCCAGGGCAACTATTTCTCTTATTCAATTCTCGGCTAAAACTTTTCCCGGGAAAGCTGAAATCAAGATGGTCGGGACTATTCAAAGTTGTCAAACCATTCTCCCATGGTGCTGTGATAATCAAGTCCATCATTGAAAAACATGAATTCAAAGTTAATGGACAAAGATTGAAGCACTACAATGGTGCCCATGTGGAACGTAACAAAGAAGTGGTCAACTTAGGAGATGCACGAGCATGCTCTCCTTTCGATATTTTTTATTTTATTTTTTTATTTTTTTTCAAACTAATTATTCTTTTTTTTTATTTTTTTATTTTTCGATTAGTATTATATTTTTAGGATAGATTTTCTTTTTTATCTTTTTAAGTTTAAGAATCCCTTTACACATCTTTATTTATTTTCTTTTATTAGTTTATCTTTAATTTTAATCCTTATTTGATTTGACTTTGAATTGTAGGAAAAGAGTTCAAGATAAAGAGGAATTTTGATCCAAGAAGGAAAACATCTTCAACAAGGAAATTAATGGGCTGAATCTAAGGCTTATATAAAGCCTCCAACTTACCCTAATTAAACCCCCTTGCCGTCACCCTTCCCCTAAACCGAAACCCTCTTTTTCGTCTTTCCAAAAATTAATCCCACCCACCATATTTACTACCTATCTTTTCTATAAAACCCATCACCCTTAACTTCCAAGAAACCTATTCCTACTTTTCATCTTGCAACTCTTTAGTTTCTTTTATTTTCTTTTATTTGTTTTTACAAAACTCACAACCAAGATCATCTATGGCATCCAAAATTAAATTTTTAGTTCATCCAAGTTCCTCCAAAAAACCAAGATACAAGAAGTTTGCTACACCGGTGGTTCAAGAAAGATTTCACTCCAAGTTCGAAAGCCGGAAGATTTACGAAGAAAAAGGCTTTGAATACTCCAACTCTCATCAAGATTTCGGCCTTGAACCATTCATCTTCGAGAGGATTGCACATCAAAAGTGGAAAATCTTTTGCCATCAATCGGAACCGGGTAACATCTCATAGGTAAGAGACTTCTATGCTCACTTACCTAACCCGGATAATCCTTATGTTTTTGTTCGTGACAAGGCTATACTCATAAGCCCCGAAAACATCAACACCTTTTATAGGCTCTACATTAAGAAGGACGAGCATCAAGCCTTTGTTGATCAAATCACGCCCAAGCAACTTGACAAGGTGCTTCAAGAACTCACTCAACCGATAACTCATTTGAACGACGGTAAATACAAGGACACGGTAAATCGCCTTCGGCTTAAACCCGAGGAAAAACTATGGAATAAGTTTGTTAAAACTTCTTTAATGCCCACCACACACAATACTACCGTTGATATACCACGTCTTTTGCTCATACATTCTATTTTGCATAATCGCATCATTAACATTGGAAAAATTATTTGTGATGAGATTTTTGTATGTAGCTCAAAAGATACGGGTTCTCTTTTCTTCCCTTGCTTAATTTCTAATCTTGGCAAGGAGATGCATGTTCTAAGTGAGTCAACCGATGAAAAGGCCCTACCAAAGTCCGGTTGGAATCAAGCACAAATTCGAAAACTAATGGGAGAGGCACCGAAAAATCCTCAAGGCCTCCAATTGCAGTAACAACTCCTGCCGCCCTGGCAATCCCTAATGCCCAAGCACCTAACGCCCGTGCAATTCGGCCATCAACCCCGGGACACTTTGAAGCACTCTTGCAACCATTGGTGAGCCACCTAAGGAAAATTGAAGACCGAAACTAATGTTCATGCGGTACATGAAGGAGCACAACAATGCCATCACCCAAGTCATCCTAGAAAAGTACTCGAACAATCGCCTGCCGTTCTCAATCTTTCCTGCCGAGATCCTTGCCCCGGCAACAAATGAAGCAGTCACCATGACAACCGCAACAGATGATGCCACGACAACCTACATCGTGCCTGCACAAGCAGATGCCACAACAACCAACCCTGAAGATGCCACGGCAACCAAAGCTAAAGGCATCCCGAAAACCACTGCAAAAGCCAAAGGTAAAGCACCTATGCCCGAATCAACTCTTACAAAATCATTGTCTGATTTTTCAGATTCAAACGAGTCCTCCATTGCACCAACAAAGACCGCACCAATTGAATCCTCCAAGCGAAAAGCCAATGACATTGATGAAGAGGATGATGAGGACAACCCCGTACGAGGATCGATTCCACCAGCGGCAACAAGGAAACAACCATCGCGTTCAAGCAAGAGAATCAAGACACTGACCAAAAGGAAACTAATCATCCACGACGACGAACTCTCAGAGTAAGTCATCGTTTGCATTTTATTTTTCGTTATTTTTATTTTTATTTTTTTCTTTAATACATGCATTGAGGACAATGCCTCACTCGAGTTTGGGGGGATTGTTATTAGTAGTTACCATGTTTAGTTACATTCATCTTAAGTATTACAGTTAGGATACATAAATTGCTTGCCATGCCTTTAGTTGGAACAATAATTGCCTAGATTTGATGAATATCCGATGATGACTTTGCCAATGCACTTAATTGATAGAATTTTTATTCTAGGATAACCATGGAAACGCTTAGAATTTTACTACGATGTTAAATTTGATGAAACACTTTTGTGGTTTGATTGATTTAAGGAATTCTAGTGAACTTAGGTTGATAATTAAACAAATTGGGGGATTAGAATAAAAATATGATGAATGCTAGAGGTGCTTGAAATTGGCTCTAGCATGTGCTAAAAAAATTGATCACTAGAGGTGCCCGAAACCGGCTCTAGTATGTGCTAAAAAAACTAATCGCTAGAGGTGCCCAAAACAGGCTCTAGTCGAATAAATTAATTAACTTAAGGAAACTAAAAACAAAACACTAGAGGTGCCCAAAACTGGCTCTAGTTAAAACATGTTTAAAAGAACCCAATGAAGTAATTTGAAAACCTCTTATTTGCATAGAATCCGAAAAATTAACTTGCACACAACTCCGCACACACTCACAAGCATTATAGTTTGATTCCGAGTAACTCCTAGGTTTTTCGAAAAATGAAAAGCCAATCATACTTTGTGCCCCGGTTCTGAGAATTGAAATCAAGTTCAAAGCTTAGTTTGTGAAAATTGAAGTCTTGGCAGGTAATTATTAGTTTGCATTGCTTGAGGACAAGCAATAGTTCGAGTTTGGGGGTGTGATAAGTGTTCAAAAGTACTATTTTTCTTACCCTTTTTACTCATATTATTGTTAGACTTAGGCTCATATTAGTTACATAATTAGTCATTCATTCATTAATCCATGTTTCCTTCCATCGTTGGGCTTGATTGCATAACTTGGTTGTTTTAGTGGGAAAAGATGCTGCTTTGGTGTGTTTTGTGTGTATGTGTAGGATCACTTGCCAAAAGCAAGGCTAGAGCTAGTTGCCAGGGCAATGAATAAAGGAGATGCTGAGCTAGTTGCCAGGGCAATGCATGAAGGAGACGCCGAGCCAGTTTCCAGGGCAGTTGTCGACAAAGAATAAGGTGATATGGTAGTCAAAATTGATGACTAGACAAGCCCAAGATAACGTGGAGCAACTTAAAATAGTTATATGTTCAATTTGATCCATTTGATCAACAACTACTTCTAATTCACAATTTGAGCAGTCCTTTACCTAGCTTTAACTAATCCAATTATATGCATTCATTTTCCAGCAAGCTATTTACTCTATTCAAGTCTCAATTCATCTAACAATGTGACCAAATCAGGGTATTATATACAATTAGCATATTTACATATTTTCAACTAGTAAAACAATCCCTAATCAAAACTAGTTTCATCCATGATCCCTATTTTCGATTCATAGGCAATTCAGCTACATTCAAGCTACAATTCAAGGTAAATTTCAAGCATAACAATCATCCTATTCAATTTTATGAATCCAAATTCAAATGTATCTATCTAAGGAACAATGAAATGAAATGGAAGTATGTTTGCACACTTAGGCTATTCGAATGATAGTGGTAAAATGAAGTTAATTGAATGGTTAAAGTAGTAACCATTAATGACTTGTAATCAAAATGTGAGATGGCTTGCATGTTAACTTATGAATGCTTGGTTGCTTGCTAGTTAAGTAACTCATCTAATAAGGATGAGATAATTTATTCTTGCCTTATTCTTGCTTGTAATGCCTTGTTCTTGCTTGGTAATGCTCCCGAGCCGGTTTGCTACTAACCCGAGGTAGGGGGTGTTACAGTTTCAATGGTAATAGAATTACCATTGCCTGTTGATACTGATTGATATTGTATTTTAGGCAACAACTAGTCAAGGCCATATTATTCAACTAAGGTTACTTGTAATTGATTGAGAGTTAAGGAAATTGAATTGTTTAATTACTCGACTTAAATGAGTTTCTTGTCAATGTAATCTTCTTCTTAGAAGCCTGCTATAAATTATGATCAATTAAGCTCGGTATAAGCTTCTTGTTGATGATTAGGGAGTATGTTCCTCAAATGTCAAATGATTAGTAGTATTCTCGAAACAGTATTATCAAGATTAAATGGCTAAATTATGATCGAGCATTTCAGTATCTATGTACCTTAGTTCTTAAAGTATGTGACTAGCAAACTAATTACTCACCCTGATGATTGTACATGAGAAATTGACTATTGATCAAGCTTTGGGAGGATTTTGCAAGGTTTCCAAAGGCATCAAAAGTATGTTTTGTTTGTTATGTTAACTCCTAGAAGGTGGCGCTAGCTTGGAATGTTAGGCTATAATATTTTGTCTCTTATAAGGGGTTGTAAATAGTAACTTATTAAGGGCTTATATATATATATATCTATGCGTTTAGCCTATTGTGCTTATTGGTGATGGATTTTGCTTGACTTAGCATGGTTATTGGATTCGAATGATTTATGAGATATCATAAGCTTATTTTATCAAATGAAAGATGTTGATATATGGTTTTATAATGGTTGTGTGTGATTAAAGTATGTGAATACCTATTGAGTTAAAACTTAAATCGAGCATTGCATGTTTAGCTTATCAATGATTACAAATTGGAAGTCCCTTTTGTCCATGTAAAAATTCGGTTAGATCATATTGTTAGGAAAGTCTTGGATCTATATTGCTACTAAATAGCCTTATAATCCTTAATTTGGTATGCCATGCACATATTGGTTCTAATTCAAGTATCATGACCTAAAATGATTAATATACTTGTTATTCACATTCTTGTTAAGTGTAAAATTTAGAAAGATCATATATTTCCTATCTTTAATTCTGATGACTGAAATGTGATGTCTTTGATGCTTCATATTTTATCTATTCAAATGCTTGTGCTCTAAAGGTCTTATTATGAGTCCTTTCCTTGTTCGATAACTAACTTGTTAGACAAGTTAGATTTTTTCCTCCTAGATTAATACTATCTTCTAGGCTTGGGGGGTGGGTATTACAATTTGGTAATTAGAGCTAAGGTTTAGTCGATCCTAGGACTAAACCAGTTTAAGTTATGTCATCTATTGTTTAAGTGCCACCTAGGAGTTGAATTGAATTGTGCCTGTGACGTTGTTTGATTGAATTTTTGTTAAAAGCTAATTTTAGATGTCTGAGACACATCTAGCTTAGGATAGAGATAGCCCGGCTGGCTCCTCCAACGAAGGAGGGAGTGTCAGATTGGGTCAGGAGCAAGTAGACCCTTAAAAGGCTACAGAACCACAACCCGAAGCTCCACAAGTGAATAAAATTCAAAAAGAATGCCTTCTTAGCATGACTGAGGTGTTCAATCAACTTGTTACCAACCTGAAGCGAAATGATCCTCCTGCACCTGTAGAGACTCAATCTAGGGCCCCAATTGATAAGTTGGCTCAACATCGAGCCTATTCATTCGCGGGATCTGATAAAGAGAATCTAGAAGTAGCAAAATACTGGTTGGAAACTACCATTAGAATTCTAACCAAACAACTTTAGTTTTCTGATGAACATAAATTAGAGTGTACGATGGCTTTACTTGCTGGCGAAGCATTGAACTGGTGGGAAACTACAATCCTTACCGCCCTTGAAGACTCTGTCACTTGGGAATTCTTTCTAAAATAATTTCAGAAGAAGTATGTAAGCGAACAATACCTAGCAGAAAGAAGAAGACGTTTCTTGCATTTGAAGCAAGGTGGTAGACCCATAGAACAATATATTAGTGATTTCTGCAAAAACCATAAGTATGGGTCTAAATATATTAAAAAAGAGGAGGATAAATGCAGAATGCTTATAGAAGGATTGAACGATGAGTTGAGTCTGATGTTAACGGCTCTTGGAATAACTGATTTCCAAAACTTGGTGAACTGAGTGATTGCTACTGAGTCTAGGATGAAAATAGCCGATAAATGAAGAGAGAGCTTTTCTAAGAAAGACAAGAGGTCAAGGAATGATGGCAAGTCTCAATGGCCCTTCAAGAAGCCAAAAAATCAAGGAAGGCATTCCTCAAGTGATGTTGCTTCTCCAAGGGGTAACTTCATTCCAAAGCCCCAAACTATAATCAAATCCTCTGCACCTTCAATCTCTATCAATGGCTCGGGGAATTCTGGCAAGGATCTACAATCTCGACATTGTAATATTTTTCAAAATTATCATTCTAGTTAATGCAAAAAGTAGTCAAATTCCTTTTTCCGGTGTGGGAGCCTAGATCATTATGTTCGTGATTATCCCCAAACCTTGGATAAATCTTTGTCTAAAGTGGCCCCCAATTCGAATAAATTCCTATCTCTTAGGTGCAAGGGGCTGAAACAAACTCACTCAAGAAACTCGGGGAGAACTCGAGGCCAAGCTCCTCCACCTACTCATCAAGAGTCTCGGGCCCCTGCTCGAGTGTATCACATTTGGAATCGTGATGATGAAGAGGCACCTGATGTTATAGCAGGTACTGTTGAATTAAATGAAAACTCTGTTTATGCTTTAATTGACTCGGGATCCACCCATTCGTTTATCAATTCTCCCTTGCTTGTGAAATTAAATCTAAAATATGAAACTATTAATCAAGGGTTGGTAGTTTCGAATCCTATAGGAGGAGTTATGACCATAAATGTCATTTTTAGAAACTGTCCCCTATACATCCAAAAAATTCCTTTCCCCATTGATCTGTATGTGCTACCCTTTTGCAAATTTGATTTAATTCTGGGATTAGACTGGTTAGGAAAACACCAGGCTTGGGTAGATTATCAAAAACTGAGACTTTTTCTCCGTGGTTTAGGTAAAGAATCCATCCTTTTGATTGATAAGAAACCCACCCCAATCTTTTCTACTACGATCAAACGAGATGAATTTGATTTTGGCCTAAAATCCATTCGAACTGTATATAAATTCATTGATGTTTTTCCCGAGGAACTTTCGGGACTGCCACCGATACATGAATTGGAGTTCAAAATTGAGACTCAACTGGGAGTCAACCCTATATCCATTACCTCTTACAGAATGGCTCCGATTGAACTAAAAGAACTTAGAAGCAGTTGCAAGAACTGCAAGACAAAGGATTTATCCAACCAAGCTTATCTCCCTGGGGAGCCCAGGTACTCTTTATCAAGAAGAAAGATGGGTCAATGAGATTTTGCATAGACTATCGACAACTTAATCAGGTTACGATTAAGAATATGTATCCACTCCCAAGAATCGAAGATTTATTCGATCAATTGAAAGGTGCTTTGGTATTCTCCAAAATCGACCTTAGATTGGGATACTATCAAATGTAGGTTAAAGAGTCTGACATACCTAAGATCGCTTTTAGGACTCGATATGGTCACTACGAGTTCCTAGTAATGCCATTCAGTCTAACAAACGCCCCTACCGTATTTATGGATCTCATGAACCGAGTTTTTAAACTCTACTTGGATAAGTTTGTTGTGGTCTTCATTGACGACATACTTATATACTTGAAAGACGAAGATGAACATTCAAAGCATCTCAGAATTGTGTTACAGACTCTTAGAGATAATCAACTCTATGCCAAATTCAACAAATGTGAATTCTGGTTGCCCGAAGTATCTTTTCTCGAACATGTAATTTCGGCCTCTGGAATTAAGGTCGATCTAAAAAAGATTCAATATGTGACTAATTGGAGATCTCCGAGGAATGTTAGTGAAGTATGAAGTTTCCTTGGCTTAGCTGGACATTATCGAAGGTTTGTTAAGGGATTATCGATTTTGGCCACACCCTTAACTGAGCTACTTTGTACAGATGTGCCATTCATATGGTCTAAAGAACAACAAAGAAGTTTTGACCAATTGAAAGAATTACTTACCCGAGCTACAGTGTTAACTTAACCAGAATTAGAGAAAGAATATATAGTGTTTAGTGATGCTTATCACTTGGGGTTGGGATGTGTTTTAATGCAAGGTGATAAGGTGATAGTATATGCTTCCCGACAATTAAAATCACATGAACTAAACTATCCAACCCATGATTTGGAACTGGCTGCAGTAATCTTTGCCTTAAAGATATGGAGACACTATTTGTATATAGAAAAATGCTACCTTTACACTGATCACAAAAGCCTGATATATCTCCTTACTCAAAAGGAGCACAAAAGCCTGATCACAAGATTATGATTTAATCATAGATTACCACCCAGGGAAGGTCAATGTTGTGGTTGATGCACTTAGTCGCCAACATACCTATGGTTAGTGTTCGATTAAACCAAACCTTTCCTTATTCATATATAAAATTTATATTGATATCGTCTAAAGTATTTCTTTACATATCATTGTAGCCTCATTCTCCATTAATGCATGCCTTTGAATTAGTAGAAAGCAAGGGACCTTGGCTTCTATTCGAATTCACTCTGATATAATATCAAGAATTTGAATGTTACAACAATTAGACCCTAAATTGCAAGGAATTAAGCTTAATCTTGTTGGGAATGCCGAATCAAATTTTGTTCTGAAGGAGGATAGATTACTCTATTTTTGAAATAGGGTGTGTATTCCCAATGATTCAAATTTAAGAAGGGAAATCCTTCAAGAAGCCTACAATAGTTCTTGCTCAATACATCCCGAATCAATGAAGATGTACAAAGATCTGAAGAGTCTCTACTAGTGGCCCGAGATGAAATCTGCTATAACAGACTTTGTATCCAAATGTTTAGTTTGTCAAAAAGTAAAGGTAGAACATTAGGTTCCTTCAGGAATATTACAACCTATTGAAATTTTGCAATGGAAATGGGAACAAATAACAATGGACTTTGTTGATGGATTGCCTTCTTCACCAAAGAAGAATAATGCTATTTGGGTAATTGTGGATAGGTTCTCGAAATCCTCTCATTTTCTTCCTGTTCAAATGAGCATGAGTCTGGACCAGCTAGCAGAACTCTACCTATGAGAGATCATAAGGTTGCATGGCATTCCCACTTCGATAATTTCTAATAGGGACTCTAGATTTACTTCTAGATTCTAGAAATCTCTGCAAAAAGCTCTTGGAACTAAATTCAATCTCAGATCCACCTTCCACCTTCAATCAGATGGTCAATCTAAAAGGGTTATACAAGTGTTAGAAGATATGTTACGAGCTAGCATAATCGATTTTGAGAAGAATTATGAGAAGGCTTTACCTTTGGCAGAGTTCTCGTACAACAATAGCTATCAATCTTCTATTCAAATGGCTCCCTTTGAAGCCCTTTATAGAAGAAAGTGTAAGACCCCTCTATGTTGGTCAGAGTTAGGGGAGAACAAAGCCTTAGGACCCCAATTGCTTCGAGAAACAGAAGAACAAGTGCAGATTATTTGTAATCGATTGAGGGAAGCCTTTGATCGATAGAAAGCTTATGTTGATCGTAAAAGACGGGATATTCAATATAATGTGAGAGATAGAGTGTTTCTCAAGGTATCTCCGTGGAAAAAGGTATTCAAATTCAGTAAGAAAGGAAAACTTAGTCCTCAGTTTATTGGACCCTTTAAAATTATTGAAAGGATTGGCCATGTTGCATATCAGTTGGCCCTTCCAGAGGAATTCAGCAAAATACACAATGTGTTTCATGTATCAATGCTACGTAGCTATCGATCTGATCCTTCTCACATCCTCAAGCCGGATGAAGTTAAATTGAATCAGGATTTTTCCTACGAGGAAGAAGCAATCCAAATTCTTGATTGCGAAAGTAGAAGACTTCAGAACAAAACAATCTCCCTTGTCAAAGTCTTGTGGAGAAATCATGAGAGTAAAGAAACTACTTGGGAACCTAAATCTACCATGAGAGAGCGATATCCATAACTATTTTCTTCAGGTAAAAATTTGAGGACGAATTTTCCTTAAGGGGGAGGGATTTGTAACATCCTAATTTGTAATTTATAAGCAGTGACATGATATATTTTTTTAGGAAAGACAAATTAAGCAATTAGTTAAAACATTAAGGGGGCGAATTGAACCTTTTAGAAATTAGAAGCCATAGTCAAAAAGGACTAAATTGCTTGAAGTGCAAATGCTAGTGTTGCATGGTAAACTTAAAAGATGCATGGGTTTAGATGATGTGGACCAATTAGATGTGAACACGTGGATTATAGTCACTATGTGAGACAAACAAATAGATGAGAGTTGTCTTCATTTTTTCTCATACCCGAAATAGGAGATTGAGAGAGTGAAGATGAGTGTTCTTAAATTGAAACGTTTTGCTTGAGCTTCGGTTACTTTTGGAGTTCATGGTTCTTGCATGCTGGAGGAAGAGTAAGTTTCTTGTATTGTTTCTTTGAATTGTAGTAACAATTTGCTTGATAATTGCTTGTAGTTAGAGTGGTTATAATGACTAGAAATGTTGGGAGATTGCTGGAATTATAGGTAATGGAATTATATAGATAGAATCAAGTATTAAACAAGACTTTTGAAGCTGTCTTGTTTGATTATAGAATGGAACGAAACTATATTCAATTGTTGGGTAATGTAGATTGCTTAAACCTTGAATTGGTGCCCAGAAGTTTAGTTAATCAAATGCTAGAATCATAATTGTTAGTATGTAGGTTTAGGAGGTTTGGGAACATGGCGTATGCAGGTTAAAGATTGTTTTAAATGGTCTTGAATGAGTCTAAATCTACCCTGTATCGAGCAATTTCGTTTAGGACTGGTCATATTGGTTGAATCTAGTAAAATGTTTGTTTTAGCCAACCTCTTGATAAATGCAACTATGATGTTTGATAATAGGATTCTTTAGTAAATTGTGATTGTAATCTGGATAGAGAAATAGATTCAAGAACAAGGAAATATATGGAAGAAAATGGGCAGTTTTGAAACTGTAGTAACCTTAAGAAAATTGTCTTGTTATAGTGGCATGTTCGAATGTTGTAATGGTATGATTATGGAATCTTGCTTAGATGCCATATAAATTGAAGGTCAATAAACTTAATTCCAATGTACTATAAATGGATGTAATATTAGATAAGAAAGAGAGTTAAATGACTAATGAATGACCTTGTAGGGAGAAATGGAAACTGCCCTGCTCAAACAGTCTCATTCGGGATTGTTTTAAGAAGATTGCGTTATTGTACACTGTTGCGCGTAATAAGTGCTCTGCAATTGTGCAAGTGTACACGTCGCAAGTTATAGTATAAAAGATATCGTCTCCACAGGGATTGGTGCCACTTCAAGAATCTAGTATCTTGCACTTTAAAAAGTAAAAACACAAATACACGATTGTAGGAGTTTTAACTAACAACTAAACTAGAAAGTTATAAAGTAAAAGAAGATGTAATCAAAAGAGAGAGAATAGTCTAGGTTATCGTGAGTTGAGGAGTGATAGCCAATTGGATCGTCTTGGTAAAAGAGTGCAAGGGCAACTTAGTTGCCGTGGCAACTTGTGCAGCGGGGTTACCTTGGCAATTAATTGACGGTTGCCTAGGCAACTGATTGGGTAACTGTTTGGGCGGCTAGGCAGCAACTTCAAGGCTCGGCAGAGCATTCTTTAACGGTTTCTTCTTATCCTTAAGTCGAAACTCCAGCTAATTGCGCATGCCTTGACAATACATCCCAGGGTGAATCAAGGGTGAACAACAACCAATCTTGCGCTCCTCTTAGCAGTTGAAATCCTTAACTTATTCCTAAGCCGGATTAATCTTCACCATCAATAGATTGAATAAAGACCATACTCATTCATTTCTTGAATCTAACTCTCATGATATTAGATAAATAGTAGAGTTACGAGATCCTCTCCCAATTCATTCGCAAACAAGAATAAAAACCAAGAATGAGTAAACCTTGAATTGAAAGTGCAAACTCTTATTACCTAAACAAAATCCAATTGTATCTCACAACCACAAAACACAATAACCTTAGCCAAATAGATTTAGTTCATGGCTAGGTTCCAAAGAAACACAAAACAAAGAATCCCTAACATAAACCTAATCGAACAAGAAAGAAAAAGATGAAGAATGGTTGAAAGCCCTTGTCGAAATATCTCCCATTTTGCTCTCTCTTGGAGTTTGACGACTTGGTCTCCTTTAAATAGGAGATGGCTAGGTCAAAGTCTTTCTTGAGGAGGAAGTTAAGCCTGAATTAAATACTTTAAAAGAATATAATTCTTTATTATATTTAAATTCCTTCTAGATCTTTTCCTACCTTATTGGGATTTAATTTCTCTTTCACCTCTTTATGGAAATCAAACTCCTTTGGGATTTAACTTTGTTCTACGTCATCTTGGGCTTATCTAGTCATCAATTTCGTCTGCCATATCATCTTATCCTTTATCGACAATTGATCTGGCAACTAGCTCGGCATCTCCTTCATGCACTGCCCTGGCAACTGCGTCAGCATCTTCTTCTTGTATTGCCCTAGCAACTGGTTCCAGCCTTGCTTAGGCAAGTGATTCTGCACACACACAAACAACTATCAGTAGCACCCCTTTTCCACAAAATTAAGCAAAATATTAAATCAAGCTTGTCCACCAAGGAAACTATGCAAACATGCATTAATGGCTAATAATGCAACTAATATGAGCCTAAGTCTAGCAATAATATGAATAAAAAGGGTGAATAAAATAGTACTTTTAGACACTTAACACACCCCAAACTCAAACTATTGCTTGTCCTCAAGCAATGCAAACTAATAATTACCCGCAAAGTCTTCAATTTTCACAAACTTAGCTTTGAACTTGATTTCAATTCTCAGAACCGTGGCACAAAGTATGATTGGATTTTCATTTTTCAGAAAACTTAGGAGTTACTCGGAATCAAACTATAATGCTTGTGAGTGTGTGCAAAGTTGTGTGCAAGTTGATTTTTCGGATTCTATGCAAACAAGAGGTTTTCAAATTACTTCCTTGGGTTCTTTTAACATGTTTTAACTAGAGCCGGTTTTGGGCACCTCTAGTGTTGTTTAGTTTTCTTAAGTTAATAATTTTTTTATTACTCGAGCTGGTTTCGGGCACCTCTAGCGATCAATTTTAAACACATACTAGAGCCAATTTCGGGCACCTCTAGAATTCATCCAATTTTTATTCTAATCCCCCAATTTTTTAACTATCAACCTAAGTTCGCTAGAATTCCTTAAATCAATCAAGTCACAACAGTGTTTCATCAAGTTTAGCATCATAGTGTGATTCTAAGTGTTTCCACGGTTATCCTAGAATAAAAAATTCTATCAATTAAGTGCATCAGCAAAGTCATCATCGAATATTCATCAAATCTAGGCAATTTTTGGTCCAACTAAAGGCATGGCAAGAAATTTATGTATCCTAAATGCAATACTTAAGATGAATGCAACTAAACATGGTAACTAACTAATAACAATCCCCCCAAACTAGAGTGAGGCATTGTCCTCAATGCATGCAACAAAGAAAAATAAAAATAAAAATAACAATAAAGAAAAGTAAAATGCAAACGAGGACTTACTCTGAGAGTTCGTCGTCGTGGATGATTAGTTTTCTTTTGGCCGGTGTCTTGATTCTTTTGCTTGAACGCGGTGGTTGCTTTCTTGTTGCCGATGGTGGAATCGATCCTCGTACGGGGGTGTCCTTATCTTCCTCATCATCAATGTCATTGGCCTTTCACTTGGGCTTGGAGGATTTGATTGGTGCAATCTTTGTTGGTGCAATGGAGGACTCGCCCGAATCTAAAAAATTGGATAATGATTCAATACGAGTTAATTCAAGCATATGCGCTCTACCTTTGGCTTTTGCAGTGGTTGCCGGGGCGTCTTTAGCTTTGGTTGTCGCGGCATCTTCAGTGTTGGTTGCCGTGGCAACTGCTTGCGTAGGCGCAATATAGGTTACCGTGGCATCATCTGTTGCGGTTGCCGTGGCAACTGCTTCATTGGTTGCCGTGGCAAGGATTTCAGCAAAAAAAGATGGGGAACGACATGCGGCTGTCCGAGTATTTTTCCAGGATGAATTGGGTGATGGAATTGTTGTGATCCTTAATGTACCGCATGAACACTAGTTGCCGGTCTTCAATTTGCCTAAGGTGATTCTCCAACGGTTGTAAGAGTGCTTCAAGTTGTCCCGGGGTTGCTGTCTAAGTTGTCCGGGCATCAGTTGCTTGGGCATTAGGAGTTGCCGTGGCAATTGAAAGCATTAGGGACTTTACCGGTGCCTCTCCCAATAGCTTTCAGATTTGTGCTCGATTCCAAATGGACTTTGGTAGGGCCTTTTCATAAGTGGACTCACTTGGGACATGCATCTCTTTTCAAAGATTGGAAATTAAGCAAGGGAAGAAAAGAGAACCATTGTCTTTTGTGCTACATGCAAAAATCTCATCACAAATAATTTTTCCAATGTTAATGATGCGATTATGCAAGATAGAATATATGAGCAAAAGACGAGGTGTATCAACGGTGGTATTGTGTGTTATGGGCATTAAAGAAGTTTTAACAAACGTATTCCATAATTTTGCCTCGGGTTTAAGCTGAAGGCGATTTACCGTGCCCTTGTATTTACCGTCGTTCCAATGAGTTCCCGGTAGAGTAAGTTCTTGAAGCACCTTGTCGAGTTGCTTGGGCGTGAGTTAATCAACAAAGGCTTGATGCTTGTCCTTCTCAACGTAGAGCCCGTAAAAGGTGTTGATTCTTTTGGGGCTTATGAGTATAGCCTTGTCACGAACAAAAAACATAAGGATTATCCGGGTTAGGTGAGTGAGCATAGAATTCTCTTGCCCATGAGATGTTACCTGGTTCCGATTGATGGCAAAAGATTTTCCACTTTTGATGTGCAATCCTTTGGAATATGAATGGTTCAAGGCCGAAATCTTGATGAGAGTTGGAGTATTTGAAGCCTTGTTCTTCGCAAATCTTCTTGCTTTCAAACTTGGAGTGAAATATTTCTTGAACCACCGGTGTAGCAAACTTCTTGTATCTTGGTTCTTTGGAGGAACTTGGATGAACCAAAAATTCGATTTTGGATGCCATGGATGATCTTGGTTGTGAGTTTGGTAGAAACAAAGAAAAGAAAGCAAAGAGTTGCAAGGTGAAAAGTAGGAATAGGTTTCTTGGAAGTTAAGGGTGATGGGTTAAATAGAAAAGATAGGTAGTAAATATGGCGGGTGAGATTAATTGGAAAGAAAGAAAATAAGGGTTTTGATTGGGGGAAGGGGACGACTAGGGGATTTGGGGAAGGGGAAGGGTTTGGCCGGCTATATAGGGTTTATTTAGGGTAAATTGGAGGCTTAATATAAGCCTTAGATTTAGCCCATTAGTTTCCTTGTTGAGGAAGTTTCATTCTTGAATCAAATTCCTCTTTATCTTGAACTCTTTTCCTACAATTCAAAAACAAATAAAATAAAGATTAAAATTAAAGATAAACTAACAAAAGGAAATAAATAAAGATGTGCAAAGAAATTCTTAAACCTAAAATTTAAAAACAATTAGATAAATATGAAAGAAAGATGTAGTCTTAATCTTAAAGAAAATAAATAAATTTATCCTAAAAAGAAAAATAACCAAAATTAATAAATAAAAATAGAAAAATTAAAAATAAAAATAAAAATAAAAAGAAAATATCGAAAGGAGAGCATGCTCATGCATCTCCTAAGGTGACCACTTCTTTGTTACGTTCTACATGGGCACCGTTGTAGTGCTTCAATCTTTGTCCGTTAACTTTGAATTCATGTTCGTCAGTGATGGACTTGATTATCATGGAACCATAGGAGAACGGTTTGACAAATTCGAATGATCCCGACCATCTTGATTTCTATTTTCCCGAGAAAAGTTTCAACCGAGAATTGAATAAGAGAACTAGTTGCCCTGGCGTGAATTGCTGCGGCAATAGTTTCTTGTCATGCCATTGCTTTGTTTTCTCCTTGTAGATTCATGCATTGTCATAGAAGAGTGCGCGGATTTCTTCTATCTCGTTGAGATCTAGTAAACGCTTTTGTCCGGCACTCTCCCAATCCATATTTGCGGTCTTGATTGCCCAATATGCTTTATGTTCGATTTCCACCGGTAGATGGCATGTTTTGCCATAGACAAGTCGGAAGGGAGACATACCTACGGGTGTTTTGAATGTAGTGCGATATGCCCAAAGCGCATCATCTAGTCTTACTGACCAATCATTCCTAGAGGGTTTTTACAACTTTCTCGAGTATACCCTTCAATTCCAGGATGGAAATTTCTACTTGCCCATTGGTTTATGGGTGATATGCCGTGGTAATTTTGTGTGACACGCCGAAGCGTTGCAACATCTTGGCAATAAGTCTGTTGTCAAAGTGCTTGCCTTCATCACTGATAATTGCTCTCGGCATCCCAAACCGTGTAAATATATTTTTCTGCAAGAATCGTTGCACGATCTTGGAATCATTGGCGGGAACTGCAGCTGCCTTAACCCATTTAGACACGTAGTCGACGACAAATAGAATGTAGAGGTTGCCGAATGAAGATGGGAAAGGCCCATAAAATCGATCCCCCATACATCGAACAATTCCACCTCGAGGATGTTTTGGAGCGGCATCTCATGCCGTCTAGAGATATTGCCCGTCCTCTGGCAACGATCACATTACCTGTAAAACTCTTGGGCATCTTTGTACAGTGTTGGCCAATACAAACCGGATTGCAAAACTTTGGCCGTGGTACGTGTTCGTCCAAAATGTCCTCCATAGGGTGAAGAATGGCATTGCGGAGTACATTCTACTGGTCATTTTCAGGGACATATCGGCGTATAACCTGATCTGCACATTGTTTAAACAAAAGAGGCTCGTCCCAAAAGTAATGCTTAGCATCATGGCGGAACCGCTTCTTCCCTTGGTGAGTAAGGCCATAAGGTAAAATACCACAAACAAGGAAATTAACTAAATCCACGTACCAGGGTATTGTCGAGGCATGTGTTGCCGTGGCAACTACTTCCATGGTTGCCGAGGCATGCTCATCTAGAGTTGCCGAGGCGTCGAGGGTTGCCAAGCCATGCGCATCTGTGGTTACCGAGGCAACTAACAGTTGCTCATCCAGGAATGCATCATATATCTATAAATCCGCGTCCTCCTCCCTATTGCGTTCTAAGCGTGATAAGTGATCGACCACTTAACTTTCTGTTCCTTTCCTATCCTTAATTTCAATGTCAAAATCTTGTAAAAGCAAAATCCAACGAATTAAATAAGGTTTGGCATCCTATTTAGCAAATAGATACTTAATTGCCGAATGGTCCATATGGACAATTACCTTTGTACCAATCAAATAGGAACGGAACTTGTCAAATGCGAAACTACGGCTAGTAACTCTTTCTCCGTTGTTGTGTAATTCACTTGAGCGCTATTAAGAGTTTTACTAGCGTAGTATATCACATGAAAGGTCTTACCTGTGCGTTGGCCTAGGACTGCTCCTACCGCAAAATCACTTGCATCACACATGAGCTCAAAAAGGTAGCATCCAATCGGGTGGAACGACAATAGGTGCTGAGGTAAGCTTTTCCTTTAGGGTTTCGAATGCTTGGGTGCAAGAATCATCAAAATTGAAGACTTTATCTTGTTTAAGCAAATTGCACAAGGGTTTAGTAATCTTAGAAAAATTATGAATGAACCTCCTGTAAAAATCTGTATGTCCAAGAAAGCTTTGGATTCCTTTAACCGAACTTGGTGGGGGTAATCTCTCGATTACGTCCACCTTGGCTTTGTCTACTTTGATTCCCTTGGATGAAATCTTGTGGCCGAGCACTATTCCTTCATCTACCATAAAATGGCACTTCTCCCAATTAAGGACTAAATCGAATTCTTCACATCTTGCTAACACCTTCTCTAAATTGCCGAGGCAACTGTCGAAGTCATTACCAAAAACAAAAAAAAATCATCCATGAAGATTTCAAGGAAGTATTCGACCATGTCTGAAAAGAGTGCCATCATGCATCTTTGGAAGGTTGCCGGAGCATTACACAATCCGAACGGCATCCTTCAGAAAGCATAAGTACCGTATGGGCATGTGAAGGTTGTCTTTTCTTGATCTTCTGGTGCTATGGCAATTTGATTGTAACCTGAATAACCATCAAGAAAACAATAAAAATGTTTACCTACAAGACGGTCAAGCATTTGATCAATAAAGGGTAAGGGGAAGTGATCTTTCCTAGTGGCTTTGTTTAGCTTTCGGTAATCCATACAAACCCTCCAACCGGTCATAGTCCTGGTTGGAATAAGTTTATTGTTTTCATTACTTACCACCGTTATACCTCCCTTTTTCGGTACATATTATACCAGACTTACCCATGTACTATCAAAGATAGGGTATATGATGCCGGCGTCAAGCAACTTGATGATTTCTTTCATTACAACCCATTTCATGGCATGACTCAGTCTTCTCTGGGCCTCAATCGAAGGTTTGTGATCATCTTCCAACAAAATCTTGTGCATGCACACTGTCGGGCTAATTCCCTTCAAGTAGGCAATTGTCTATCCTATCGCCTTCTTATGTAGCATCAACATGTCGATCAGCTTCTTTTCCTGCTCAGGCTGTAACTTAGAGGGAATAATTACAGGCAATGTATTATCGTTTCCCAAGTAAGCATATTTTAGTTGCCCTGGCAACTATTTCAACTCAAGATTTGGTGGTTGTTCAATGGAGGACTTTTCGAGTTTACCTTCCTTACCCGAGTAATCCAATGGTTCAAGGTATGTACCTGGTCGATTGACTAACCAATTTGCCTCTTCTTGTTGTTCTTCATCGATCGGTTATTCATACTCCTTAGGTTTCTCTAAATCGGCAATGTAGTTTCTGAGGCAACTAAATTCCTCGTCGAAGTCAAACTCTGTCGTGGCATGAAGAAGTTGGCATTCTTCCGGATCATCGGCATGCCTTAGTGTTTGGAACACATTTAGTTTAACTTGCTGGTCATTCACCCTCATTGTGAGTTCTCCCTTTTCAACATCGATCAAGGTTCTCCCTGTCGATAGGAAGGGTCTCCCAAGAATGATTGGTGCATGCTCATCTGCTTCACAATCCAAAACAATAAAGTCAGCGAGAAAAATAAATTTATCAACTTTTACTAGTATGTCTTCGATTTTTTCCTCTGGATGTACATATGATCTGTCGGCTACCTGTAGCATAATTGTTGTAGGTCTTGCCTTCCCGATTCCTAGTTTCTGGAAAACCGATTTAGGCATCAAGTTTATGCTTGCTCCAAGGTCACATAATGCTTTCCCGACATAGTGGTTTCCGATGGAACAAGGATTGTGAAACTTCTGGGATCCTTTAACTTGGGTGGCATGCAATTGTGCAACATGGCCATGCATCCCTTTGTTGCGGCAACTGTTCCAAACTCTCCTAGCCTTGTTCTCTTGGACATAATGTCTTTTAGAAACTTGGCATAGTTCGGCATTTTTTCAATCGCCTCAACCAATGGCAAGTTGATGTGGACTTGCTTTAGGATATCAAGAAACTTCTTGAATTGTTATTCTTGCTTTTGTCACTTCAACCTTTATGGGAATGGTGGAGGAAGTCAGATATCTTCAATCCTCACATTGGTCTAGAACCTGATTGATGGCTTTGTCGGGGCAACTGGAGTTGCCGAGGCATCGTTAACTGGGGTTGTCGTGGCGTGCCTATCGTTGGTTGCCGCGGCATCCTTATCGCTGGTTGCCGAGGCATGCTTATTGCTGGTTCCCGCGGCATTTCCTGGTTCAGCATCTGAGGCTTTGCCGCTGAGTTCATCTTGTTCTTTTTGTGGAGTTTTGTTTGATGAGCAAGCTTGAGCCTCCTTAAGTTGTCGGCCACTTCTAGTGGTGATCGCCTTACATTGCTCATGGCCAGTTTCTCTTGCGACTTCAGTATCGCTAGGTAAACCTCCTTACGGTCTAGTATTCAGGTTTTGAGCAAATTGCCCGACTTGAGTTTCCAATGATTTGATTGCCGCCTCTTGGTTTTGCAATCTCATCTCGGTCCTGTTAATAAAAGCATTAGTTCTTTTTATGAAGTTACTATTCTCAGCCATATAAGATTCAGTTTTCAACATAAAAGCATTGAGATAATTTTCCAAAGAACTAGATGTTGTCGGTTGTAGTTACGGAAACTGTTATCGTGGCATATTCTGCTGGAATCCTGGTGCTTTTGCATTCTAATTGTTCTAGTTTAGAGCATTGTTGGGATTACTCCATGAAAAATTTGGGTGCTTCTTCCAAGCTGGATTATATGTGTTGGACACCGCATTGTAGTTCTGGTTGTAATTCCCCACATAAAAGATGGATTCTGAATTCTGCATACATTCAGAAGAATCATGGTTACCACCACATAACTCACAAAAGGAATCCATTACCTTGACCTTTTGTGTGTTGTTTGATTTCTTCATGTTATGGACTATCTTGGTTAGAGTGGCCAATTGTGCCGAAATTGAATATGATGATCCTAGTTCATGTATTGTGGCTTGGCGTCTAACTCCTCATCTTCTAGCAGATGGGAACTGATAATCATTCTTGGCAAGCCTGTTCAGAATTTGCATTGCTTCTTCCGGTGACTTATCTAGGAGTATGTCGTTTGCTGAGGCATCTAGCATCATCCTTGTTGGTGTATTCACAGCGTTGTAAAACATTGTTACTTGTGTCCACGCTGGAATCTGTATGGGGGCATTTGTGTAGAAGTTCTCTATATTGCTCCCAAGCCTCGTACATAGATTCATCATTTGCCTGCCGAAAAGAAGTAATTTTGTTACAAAGCTTATTAGTCAAATTTGTAGGATTAAATCGAGCAAGGAAATCATGACAAAGAGCGGTCCAAGATCCTATTGATATGGAAGGAATACTATTCAACCATGCTTTCGCCCTATCCCTCAGTGAATAGGGGAATAATCTTAGTCATAAAACATCGGGGATGACTCCATGTATTTTGAATGAATTGAAAATCTCAAGGAAAGAATTAAGATGTTGTTGTGCATCTTCAGTTGCTGAGCCGCCAAATTGACCAATTATGTTGATCATATTGAACATCACCAGTTTCAACTCAAAGTGGTCGGCTTCAATTTCAGGTGTGACAACTCCTGGATTGAGTCCTTCAAGATCTTCTTCAAGATAGTCTCGAATAATTCTGTTTCGTGCAAGAATCACTCCTCCTCCTGTTGGAACATCCTGATTCATATTGCAGTCTTGATTAGCCATTGCTACACTTAACCTTTGTCTGAGTCTTTGCAAGGTTCGTTCGATTTATGGATCAAAGGGATATTCTGGTGTAGTTGGTCTCTCCCTGGTCATATACCAATGCAATACCAAAGTTTGTTATCCCTTCGAATCTTTAAACAATAAAAATAAAAAGTGCAAGAAAATAAAAACAAAGTTGCTATTGCCAATCCCCGGCAATGGCGCCAAAAACTTGTTGCCCGTAATAAGTGCTCCGCAATTGTGCAAGTGTGCACGTCGCAAGTTATAGTATAAAAGATATCGTCTCCACAGGGATTGGTGCCACTTCAAGAATCTAGTTTCTTGCACTGTAAAAAGTAAAAACACAAATAGGCAATTGTAGGAGTTTTAACTAACAACTAAACTAGAAAGCAATAAAGTAAAAGAAGATGTAATCAAAAGAGAGAGAATAGGCAATGTTATCGTGAGTTGAGGAGTGATAGCCAATTGGATCGTCTTGGTAAAAGAGTGCACGGGCAACTCAGTTGTCGTGGCAACTTGCCTAGCGGGGTTGCCTTGGCAACTAATCGACGGTTGCCTGGGCAACTGTTTGGGCAGCTGGGCAGCAACTTCAAGATTCACCATAGCGTTCTTCAATGGTTTCTTCTTATCCCTAAGTCGAAACTCTAGCTAATTGTGCATGCCTTGACAATACATCCCTGCGTGAATCAAAGGTGAACAACAACTAATCTTGAGCTCCTCTTAGCCGTTGAAATCCTTAACTTATTCCTAAGCCGGATTAATCTTCACCATCAATAGATTGAATAAAGACCATACTCATTCGTTTCTTGAATCTAACTCTCCCGATATTAGATAAATAGATAGAGTTACGAGATCCTCTCCCAATTCACTCGCAAACAAGAATAAAAACCAAGAATGAGTAAACATTGAATTGAAAGTGCAAACTCTTATTACCTAAACAAAATCCAATTGTATCTCACAACCACAAAACACAATAACCTTATCCAAATAGATTTAGTTCATGGCTAGGTTCCAAAGAAACACAAAACAAAGAATCCCTAACATAAACCTAATCGAACAAGAAAGAAAAAGATGAAGAATGGTTGAAATCCCTTTTCGAAATCTCTCCCCTTTTGCTCTTTCCTGGAGTTTGACGGCTTGGTCTCCTTTAAATAGGAGATGGCTAGGTCAAAGTCTTTCTTGAGGAGGAAGTTAAGCTGGAATTAAATACTTTAAAAGAATATAATTCTTTATTATATTTAAATTCCTTCTAGATCTTCTCCTATCTTCTTGGGATTTAATTTCTCTTTGACCTCTTCATGGAAATCAAACTCCTTTGGGATTTAACTTTGCTCCACGTCATCTTGGGGTTATCTAGTCATCAATTTCAACTGCCATATCATCTTATCCCTTATCGACAATTTCCCTGGCAACTAGCTCGACATCTCCTTCATGCACTACCCTGGCAACTGCGTCAGCATCTCCTTCTTGTGTTGCCCTGGAAACTAGTTCCAGCCTTTCTTAGGCAAGTGATTATGCACTCACACAAACAACTATTGGCCACACCCTTTTTCCACAAAATTAAGCAAAATATGAAATCAAGCTTGTCCACCAGGGAAACTATGTAAAAATGCTTGAATGGCTAATAATGCAACTAATATGAGCCTAAGTCTAGCAATAATATGAATAAAAAGGATGAATAAAAATTACTTTTAGACACTTAACACACACTGTTAGACTTAAATTGAGTATCGAGTAATGAAATTTAAGCATGATAATTTAGCAAGACTGTTTGGATCACATAAGGTAATTAAAAAATGTTAAGTAACTATAGAAAGAAGGGTAGTTTCGAATTAAAATTCAATAATGGAACCTGTTTGGATTGTTGAAATGATATGCGAACTAAATTGTCAAGGATTGATTTTAATATATTGATATTGCTTTATTATCTAGACAAGAAAGAATTTGATCAAGGAGAGGATAGACAAAAGGGCATTGTGATTCATGATCAAGCTTAGCTTGGAGCACTTGTGAGTATGACTATGTTTAATAAATTTGGTTGATTGATTTGTGAGGCATAAACTGCCTATATATGCTTGGGGATTGCTATTGCTTATTAAGGTAAGAGTCCAAGGTATGTAAGGACTTTTGATTATGCATTTCAAGTCAAATATGGATTGATTTTTGTTACATTCAATGTGGTATCTTGCGTATGAAGTTAGAGAGGTTGAAAGGAAATGGAATACCTTGATGACTATTGTAGAGTTGTAAGAGCCTTGATTAGTTGAGTCCTAGCTAGATTGACATGCCAATAGAAAATTCTAAGCTCGACCTGAACTGGACTAAGGTCCCCTGATTGGTACTAAGGTACCCCTGAACAAATTGAAAATGACTAATGTTTCAATGGTAATAGAATTACCATTTCCTATTGACACTTATTGATATTGTATTCTAGGTAACAACTAGTCAAGGCCATATTATCCAACTAAGGTTGCTTGTAATTGATTAAGAGATAAGGAAATTGAATTGTTTAATTACTCGACTTAAATTAGTTGCTTGTCAATGTAATCTTCTTCCTAGAAGCCTGCTATAAATTATGATCAATAAGCTTAGAATAAGCTTCTTGTTGATGATTAGGGAGTATGTTACTCGAATGTCAAATGATTAGTAGTATTCTCGAAACAGTATTGTCAAGAATAAATGGCTAAATTATGATCGAGCATTTCAGTATCTCTGTACCTTAGTTGTTAAAGTATGTGACTAGCAAACTAATTACTCACCCTAATGATTGTACAGGAGAAATTGACTGTTGATCAAGCTTTGGGAGGATTTTGCAAGGTCACCAAAGGCATCAAAAGTATGTTTCGTTCGTTAAGTTAACTCCTAGAAGGTGGCACTAGTTTGGAATGTTAGGCTATAATATTTCGTCTCTTATAAGGGGTTGTAAATAGTAACTTATAAATGGCTTGTATATATATATCTATGCGTTTGGCCTATTGTGCTTATTGGTGATGGATTTTGCTTGAATTAGCTTTGTTACTAGATTCGAATGATTTAGGAGATATCATAAGCTTATTTTATCAAATGAAAGATGTTGATATATGGTTTTATAATGGTTGTGTGTGATTAAAGTATGTGAATACCTATTGAGTCAAAAATTAAATCGAGCATTGCATGTTTAGCTTATCAACATTACAAATTGGAAGTCCCTTTTGTCCATGTAAAATTTTTGTTAGATCATATTGTTAGGAAAGTCTTGGATCTATATTGCTACTAAATAGCCTTATAATCCTTAATTTGGTATTCCATGCACATATTGGTTCTAATTCGAGTATCATGACCTAAAATGATTAATATTACTTGTTATTCACATTCTTGTTAAGTGTAAAATTTAGAAAGATCATATGTTTCCTATCTTTAATTCTGATGATTGAAATGTGATGTCTTTGATGCATCAAGGATTATCTATTCTAATGCTTGTGCTCTAAGGGTCTTATTATGAGTCATTTGCTTGTTCGATAACGAACTTGTTAGACAAGTTAGATTGTTTCCTCCTAGATCAATACTATCTTCTAGGCTTGGGGGTTGTGTATTACACTGATCCAACGGTCCCCTATTAGCTGAGCACAAAGAAAGAAAGGGCATTAGGGTTTAGCTTACAGACGGGCCGAACAGGCCCTTGCGTATTGGACCCTTTATATATAGTTTTGTAATGGACATTTATAAATATAAATGGGTTGTGTATTTTTATATTTTGGGTTTTATACTAACCATTTACACTAACAATTATACTAACTATAATACACTAACTATATTAACAAAAATGTATAATACCACTACAATACAACTAAACCGAAAATGACATAGATATAATACAACAAATAAATGAAAGAAAAAACAAAAAGTTAGGTGAAAATTTAGTGACAAGAGTTGCCCCTCTTTGGTCATTCCAGTGAAACAGGAATATAACAAAGAACAAAAGGACACTAATTTTCACCAATTACCAAACTGTCAATGTGTGAAAAGATAGGCGGGTTCTATTCTCCTTATGATCAAATAGATAAGCGAGTTCCATTCTCCAAATGCACAAACAAATAGGCGGGTTCTATTCTCCTTATTCTTGAATAGATAAGCGGATTCCATTCTCCAAATGCCCGAACAAATAGATGGTTTCTGTTCTCCTTATGCTCGAATAAATAAGTGGATTCCATTCTCCAAATGCCTGAACGGATAGGCGGGTTCTATTCTCCTTATGCTCGAATAGATAAGAAGATTCCATTCTCCCAATTCCTGAATGAATAGGAGGATTCTATTCTCCTCATGTTTGAATAGATAAGCAGATTTCATTCTCCAAATGCCCGAACGGATAGGCGGGTTCTATTCTCCTTATGCTTGAATAGATAAGCAGGTTCTATTCTCTTCAAGCCTGAATAGATAGGCTGGTTCTATCCTCCTCATGCTCGGATAGATAAACGAGTTCTATTCTCTTTATGCTTGAATAGATAAGCGAGCTCTATTCTCCTGATGCCTGAACGGATAGGCGAGTTCCTTTGCAGAAAAAGAAACTTTCACACCTATAGAAATCTGATATATGATGTAGTTATGATGATCATTGTTGCGCGTAATAAGTGCTACGCAAATGTGCAAGTATACACGTCGCAAGTTATAGTATAAAAGATATCGTCTCCACAAGGATTGGTGGTACTTCAAGATTCTAGTCTCTTGCACTGTAAAAGTAAAAACACAAATAAAGGATTATAGAAGTTTAACTAATAACTAATCTAGAAAGCAAATAAAGTAAAAGAAAAGATGAATTCAAATGAGAGAGAGATAGGCCAGGTTATCGTGAGTTGAGGTGTGATAGCCGATTGGATCGTTTTGGTAAAAGAGTGCACGGGCAACTCAGTTGATGTGGCAAATTGCACAACGGGGTTGCCTTGGCAACTAATCGATTGTTGTCTGGGCAACTAGTTGGGCAACTACTTGGGCGTGTGGGCAGCAACCTTCAAGGTTCAACAGAGCGTTCTTCAATGGTTTCTTCTTATCCCTAAGTCGAAACTCTAGCTACTTGTGCATGCCTTGACAATACATCCCTGCGTGAATCAAGGGTGAACAACAACCAATCTTGCGCTCCTCTTAGCCGTTGAAATCCTTAACTTATTCCTAAGTCGGATTAATCTTCACCATCATGAGATTGAATAAATATCATATTCACTCGTTTCTTGAATCTAACTCTCCCGATATTAGATAATTAGATGAAATCACGAGATCCTCTCCCAATTCACTCGCAAACAAGAATAAGAACCAAGAATGAATAAACCTTGAAATAGAAAAGTGCAAATTCTTATTACCTAAACAAAAACCAATAGTTTCTCACAAGCACAAAACACAATAACCATAGCCAAGTAAATTTAGTTCATGGCTAGGTTCCAAAGAAACACAAGATAAATAATCCCTAGCATGAACCCAATCGAACAAGGAAGAAAAGATGAAGCTTGTCGAAAATCCCTTGCCCTAGATGCTTGTCGAAAATTCCCCTTGCTTTCTCCCTTGGACTTGTCGAAATTTCCCCTAATGCTCTCCCTCCAAGTTGTCGAAATCTCCTTGCTATTTATAGGGCTAGGTCAAAGTCCTTCTTTGAGGAGGAGTTTGAGTTGGAATTAAATTATCTTTAAAGAATATAATTCTTTATTATAATTTTATTCCTATTAGAACTTCTCCTATCTTCTTGGAATTTAATTCTTCTTTAATCTCTGCATGGCAATCAAATTCCTTTGGGCTTGGGCCTTGCTCCATGTCATCGTGGGCTTGTATAGTCATCAATTTTGACATCCCTATTGCATTTTCTCTTTGTCGACAATTGCCATGGCAACTGGTTCGGCGTCTCCTTCATGCATTGTCCTGGCAACTAGCTAGGCATATCCTTCATGCATTGCCCTGGCAACTAGCTCGGCATATCCTTCATGCATTGCCCTGGCAACTAGCTCGGCATTGCTTTGGCAAGTGATCCTGCACATACACACACAAAGCACACCAAAGCAGCATCTTTTCCACAAAACTACCAAGTTATGTAATCAAGCTCAACGATGGAAGGAAACATAGATTAATGCATGAATGGCTAACTATGCAACTAATATGAGCCTAAGTCTAACAATAATATGAGTAAAAAGGGTAAGAAAAATAGTACTTTTGAACACTTATCACACCCCCAAACTCGAACTATTGCTTGTCCTCAAGCAATGCAAACTCATAATTACCTGCCAAGACTTCAATTTTCACCAACTTAGCTTTGAACTTGATTTCAATTCTCTGAACCGGGGCACAAAGTATGATTGTCTTTTTATTTTTCGAAAAACTGAGGAATTACTCAAAATCAAACTATAATGCTTGTGAGTGTGTGCAGAGTTGTGTGCAAGTTGATTTTTCGGATCCTATGCAAACAATAGGTTTTCAAATTACTTTATTGGGTTCTTTTTAACATGTTTTAACTAGAGCCAGTTTTGGGCACCTCTAGTGTTTTGTTTTTAGTTTTATTAAGTTAATTTAATCGACTAGAGCCGGTTTTGGGCACCTCTAGTTAAATTTTTTAACACATCCTAGAGCCAGTTTCGGGCACCTCTAGTGATCAATTTTTTTAGCACATGCTAGAGCCAATTTTGGGCACCTCTAGCATTCATCCAATTTTTATTCTAATCCCCCAATTTGTTAATTATCAACCTAAGTTCACTAGAATTCCTTAAATCAATCAAACCACAACAGTGTTTTATCAAATTTAGCATCATAGTAAAATTCTAAGTTTTTCCATGGTTATCCTAGAATAAAAATTTTATCAATTAAGTGCATTGGCAAAGTCATCATCGAATATTCATCAAATCTAAGCAATTCTTGTTCCAATTAAAGGCATGGCAAGCAATTTATGTATCCTAAATGTAATACTTTAAGATAAATAAAACTAAACATGGTAATAACAATCGCCCCCAAACTCGAGTGAGGCATTGTCTTCAATGCATGCATAAAATAACGAGAAAAATAAAAAATAAAAATGCATACGAGGACTTACTCCGAGAGTTCGTCATCGTAGATGATTAGTTTCATTTTGGTCGGTGTCTTGATTCTCTTGCTTGACGCGATGGTTGTTTTCTTGTTGCTGGGATGTCTTTAGCTTTGGTTGCCGTGGCATCTTCAGGGTTGGTTGTCGTGGCATCTTCTTCATTGGTTGTCGGGGCAAGGATCTCGACAGCAAATTTCCTTAGCATAGTAGTTGTGAGTCTTGTTGTGAAAAAGAAAACAAAGAAAACCTGAAAACTAAAGATAATGAAGAAAAATAAAATATCTCCTGAAAATATTGAAAGGAGAGCATGCTCATGCATCTCCTAAGTTGACCACTTCCTTGTTACGTTCCACATGGGCACCATTGTAGTGCTTCAATCTTTGTCCATTAACTTTGAATTCATGGTTGTCAGAGATGGACTTGATTATCACAGCACCATGGGAGAATGGTTTGACGACTTCGAATGGTCCTGACCATCTTGATTTCAGCTTTCCTGGGAAAAGTTTTGCCGAGAATTGAATAGGAGAACTAGTTGCCCTGGCGTGAATTGCCGTGGCAATAGTTTCTTGTCGTGCCATCGCTTTGTTTTCTCCTTGTAGATTCGTGCATTGTTATAGGCGAGTGCACGGAATTCTTCTATCTCGTTGAGATCCATCAAACGCTTTTGTCCGGCACTTTCCCAATCCATGTTCACGGTCTTGATTGCCCAGTATGCCTTGTGTTCGATTTCCACCGGTAGATGACATGTTTTACCATAGACAAGTCGGAAGGGGGACATACCTAAGGGTGTTTTGAATGCAGTACGATATGCCCAAAGTGCGTCATCTAGTCTTAATGACCAATCCTTCCTAGAGGGATTTACGACTTTCTCGAGTATTCCCTTCAACTCCCGGTTGGAAATTTCTGCTTGCCCGTTGGTTTGTGGGTGATATGCCGTGGTGATCTTGTGTGATATGCCGAAGCATTGCAACATCTTGGCAATTAGTCTGTTGTCAAAATGCTTGCCTTCGTCGCTGATAATTGCTCTCGGCATCCCAAACCGTGTAAATATGTTTTTCTGCAAGAATCGTTGTACGGTCTTGGAATCGTTGTTGGGAACTGCAGCTGCCTCAACCCATTTAGACACATAGTCGACGACAAGTAAGATGTAGAGGTTGCCGAATGAAGATGGGAAAGGTCCCATAAAGTCGATCCCCCATACATCGAACAGTTCCACCTCGATGATGTTCTGGAGTGGCATCTCATGTCTTCTAGAGATATTGCCCGTCCTCTGGCAACGATCACATTGCTTGTAAAAGTCTTGGGCATCTTTGTACAATGTTGGCCAATACAACCCGAATTGCAAAACTTTGGCCGCGGTACGAGTTCCTCCAAAATGTCCACCATAGGGTGAAGAATGGCATTGGCGGAGTATATTATGTTGCTCTTCTTCAGGGACACATCGGCGTATAACCTGATCTGCACATTGTTTAAATAAAAGAGGCTCGTCCCAAAAGTAATGCTTAGCATCATGGCGGAACCGCTTCTTCCCTTGGTGAGTAATGCCATAAGGAAAAATACCACAAACAAGGAAATTGACTAAATCCGCGTACCAGGGTATTGCCGAGGCATGTCCTGCCGTGGCGACTGCTCCCAAAATTGCCGAGGCGTGCGCGTCCATGGTTGCCGAGGCGTCGAGGGTTGCCGAGGCAACTAAAATTTGTTCATCCAGGAATGCATCGCATATCTCTAGATCCGCGTCCTCCTTCCTATTGTGTTCCAAACGTGATAAGTGATTGGCCACTTGATTTTCTGTTCCTTTCCTGTCCTTAATTTCAATATCAAATTCTTGTAAAAGTAATATCCAACGAATCAAATGAGGTTTAGCATCCTTTTTAGCAAATAAGTATTTGATTGCCGAATGGTCCGTATGAACAATTACCTTTGTACCAATTAAATAGGATCAGAATTTGTCAAATGCGAAAACTACAGCTAGTAACTCTTTCTCCGTTGTTGTGTAATTCACTTGAGCACCATTAAGAGTTTTACTAGCGTAGTATATCACATGGAAGGTCTTACCTGTGCATTGGCCTAGGACTGCTCCTACCGCGAAATCACTTGCATCACACATGAGCTCAAAAGGTAGTGTCCAATCTGGTGGAACGACAATGGGTGCCGAGGCAAGCTTTTTCTTTAGGTTTTCGAATGCTTGGGTGCAAGAATCATCAAAATCGAAGACTTTATCCTGTTCAAGCAGATTACACAAAGGTTTAGTGATTTTAGAAAAATTATGAATGAACCTCCTGTAAAAACCTGCATGTCCGAGAAAACTTCAAATTCCTTTAACCGAAATTGGTGGGGGTAATCTCTCAATCACGTCCACCTTGGCTTTGTCTACTTCAATTCCCTTGGATGAAATCTTGTGGCCGAGCACTATTCCTTCATCTACCATAAAATGGCATTTCTCCCAATTGAGGACTAAATCCGTTTCTTCGCATCTTGCCAACACCCTCTCTAAATTGCCGAGACAACTGTCGAAGTCATTACCAAAAACCAAAAAATCATCCATGAAGATCTCAAGGAAGTCTTCGACCATGTCTGAAAAGAGTGCCATCATGCATCTTTGGAAGGTTGTCGGGGCGTTACACAATCCGAACGGCATCCTTCGGAAGGCATAAGTACCGTATGGGCATGTGAAGGTTGTCTTTTCTTGATCTTCTGGTGCTATGGCAATTTGATTGTAACCTGAATAACCATCAAGAAAACAATAAAAGGGTTTACCTGCAAGACGGTCAAGCATTTGATCAATAAAGGGTAATGGGAAGTGATCTTTCCTGGTGGCTTTGTTTAGCTTTCGATAATCCATACAAACCCTCCAACCGGTCACAGTCCTAGTTGGAATGAGTTCATTATTTTCATTGCTTACCACTGTTATACCTCCCTTTTTCGGTACACATTGTACCGGACTTACCCATACTACTCATCGAGATAGGGTATATAATGCCGACGCGTCAAGCCACTTGATGATTTCTTTCATTACAACCCCTTTCATGGCATGATTCAGTCTCCTCTGGGCCTCAATTGAAGGTTTGTGATCATCTTCCAACAAGATCTTGTGCATGCACACCGCCGGGCTAATTCGCTTCAAGTCGGCAATTGTCCACCCTATTGCCTTTTTGTGTAGCTTCAACATCTTGATCAGCTTCTTTTCTTGCTCAGGCTGTAACTTAGAAGAAATAATTACAGGCAATGTATTATCGGTCCCTAAGTATACATATTTTAGTTGCTCTGGCAATTGCTTCAACTCAAGAATTGGTGGATGTTCAATAGAGGGTTTTTCGAGCTTACCTTCCTTACCTGAGTAGTCCAGGTGGTTCAAAGTATGTACCGGCGATTGACTAGCCAATTTGCCTCTTCTGGTTGTTCCTCATCGACCGGTTCTTCATACTCCTCATGTTCCTCTTGATCGGCAATGTAGTTGCCGAGGCAACTAAATTCCTCATCGAAGTTAAACTCTGCCGTGGCATGAAGAAGTTGGCATTCTTCTGGATCATCGGCATGCCTTAGTGTTTGGAACACATTTAGTTTAACTTGCTGGTCATTCACCCTCATTGTGAGTTCTCCCTTTTCAACATCAATCAAGGTTCTCCCTGTTGCTAGGAATGGTCTCCCGAGAATGATGGGTGCATGCTCATCTGCTTCACAATCCAAAACAATAAAGTCAGCGGGAAAAATAAATTTATCAACTTTTACCAGTATGTCCTCGATTTTTCCCTCTGGATGCACATAGGATCTGTCGGCTAGCTGCAGCATGACTGTTGTAGGTCTTGCCTTCCCGATTCCTAGTTTCTGGAAAACCGATTTAGGCATCAAGTTTATGCTAGCCCCAAGGTCGCATAATGCTTTCCCGACATAGTGATTTCCAATGGAATAGGGTATTGTGAAACTTCCAGGATCCTTCAACTTGGGTGGCATACGATTGTGCAACATTGCCATGCATCCCTCTGTCGCGGCAACTGTTTCAAACTCTCCTAGCCTTGTTCTTTTGGACACAATGTCTTCAAGAATCTTGGCATAGTTTGGCATTTGTTCAATTGCTTCCACCAGTGGCAAGTTGATGTGGACTTGCTTTAGGATATCAAGAAATTTCTTGAATTGGTATTCTTGCTTTTGTCGCTTCAACCTTTGTGGGAATGGTGGTAGAAGTCGGATATCTTCGATCCTTTCATTGGTTTGAAACCTGATTGATGGCATTGCCAGGACATCTGGAGTTGCCGAGGCATTATCAACTGGGGTTGCCGAGGCATGCTTATCGCAAGTTGCGGAGGCGTCTTTATCGCCGGTTGCCGAGGCATGCTTATTGCCGGTTACCGTGGCAATTCCTGGTTCAGCATCTGAGGCTTTGCTGCTAGGTTCGTCTTGATCCTTTTGTGGAGTTTTGTTTGACGAGCGGGTTTGAACCTCTCTAAGTTGTTGGCCACTTCTAGTGGTGATCGCCTTACATTGCTCATGGCCAGTTCCTCTTGCGACTTTAGTATCGCTAGGTAAACCTCATTGTGGTCTAGTATTCAGATTTTGAGCAAACTGTCCGACTTGATTTTCCAATGATTTGATTGTCGCCTCTTGGTTTTGCAATCTCATCTCGGTCCTGTTAATAAAAGCATAAGTTCTTTTTATGAAATTACTATTCTCAGCCATATAAGATTCAGTTTTCATCATAAAAGCATTTAGAGAATTTTCCAAAGAACTAGATGTTGTCGGTTGTTGCTGCGGCATCTGTTTTCGTGGCATATTCTGCTGGAATCTCGATGCTTGTGCATTCTGATTGTTCTGGTTTAGAGCATTGTTGAGATTACTCCATGAAAAATTCGGGTGCTTCTTCCAAGCTGGATTGTATGTATTGGACATCACATTATTACTCCGATTGTAATTCCCCACATAGAAGCTGGATTCCAGATTCTGCATACATTCAGAAGAATTATGGTTATCACCACATAACTCACAAAAAGAATCCATTACCTTGACTTCATGTGTGTTGTTTGGTTTTTGCATGTTCTGGACCATCTTGGTTAAAGCGGCCAATTGTGCCGAAATTGAATCTGATGATCCTAGTTCATGTATTGTGGCTTGGCGTCAAACTCCTCCTCTTCTAGTAGATGGGAATTGATAATCATTCTTGGCCAGCCTGTTTAAAATTTGCATTGCTTCCTCCGGCGACTTATCTAAGAGTATGCTGTTTGCCGAGGCATCTAGCATCATCCTTGTTGGTGTATTCACGGCGTTGTAAGACATTGTTACTTGAGTCCACACCGGGAATCCGTGTAAGGGGCATTTGTGTAGAAGTTATCTATATCGCTCCCAAGCCTCGTACATGGATTCATCATCTGCCTGCCGAAAAGAAGAAATGTCGTTCTGAAGCTTATCACCAAATTTGTAGGATTAAATCTAGCAAGGAAATCACGACAAAGATCAGTCCAAGATGCTATGGATCCGGCTGGAATGCTATTCAACCATGCTTTCGCCCTATCCCTCAGTTAATAGGGGAATAATCTTAATCGTAGGACATCGGGGGTGACTCCGTGTATCTTGAACGAGTTGCAAATCTCGAGGAAAGATTTTAGATGTTGTCGTGCATCTTCGATTCTTTGAGCCGCCAAACTGACCTATTGTGTTGATCATATTAAACATTACCGGTTTCAACTCAAAGTGGTCGGCTTCAATTTCAGTCGCGACAACTCCCGGGTTAAGTCCATCAAGATCTTCTTCAAGATAGTCTCGAATAGTTCTGTTTCGTGCAAGAATCACTCCTCCTCCTGCTCGAACATCTTGATTCATATTTCTGTCTTGATTTGCCATTGCTTCTCTTATCCTTCGTCTAAGTCTTTGTAAGGTTCGTTCGATTTCTGGATCAAAGGGATATTCTGGTGAAGTCGGTCTCGCCCTGGTCATATACCAATGCAAAACCAAAGTTTGTTAGCCCTTTGAATTTTAAAAAAGAAAAATAAAAAGAAAGTGCAAGAAAGTAAAAACAAAGTCGCTATTGCCAATCCCCGGCAACGGTGCCAAAAACTTGTTGCGCGTAATAAGTGCTACGCAAATGTGCAAGTATACACGTCGCAAGTTATAGTATAAAAGATATCGTCTCCACAGGGATTGGTGCTACTTCAAGATTCTAGTCTCTTGCACTGTAAAAGTAAAAACACAAATAAAGGATTATAGAAGTTTAACTAATAACTAATCTAGAAAGCAAATAAAGTAAAAGAAAAGATGAATTCAAATGAGAGAGAGATAGGCCAGGTTATCGTGAGTTGAGGTGTGATAGCCGATTGGATCGTTTTGGTAAAAGAGTGCACGGGCAACTCAGTTGCCGTGGCAACTTGCACAACGGGGTTGCCTTGGCAACTAATCGATGGTTGCCTGGGCAACTAGTTGGGCAACTACTTGGGCGTATGGGCAGTAACCTTCAAGGTTTGGCAGAGCGTTCTTCAACGGTTTCTTCTTATCCCTAAGTCGAAACTCTAGCTACTTGTGCATGCCTTGACAATACATCCCTACGTGAATCAAGGGTGAACAACAACCAATCTTGCGCTCCTCTTAGCCGTTGAAATCCTTAACTTATTCCTAAGCCGGATTAATCTTCACCATCATGAGATTGAATAAAGATCATATTCACTCGTTTCTTGAATCTAACTCTCCCGATATTAGATAAATAGATGAAATCACGAGATCCTCTCCCAATTCACTCGCAAACAAGAATAAGAACCAAGAATGAATAAACCTTGAAATAGAAAAGTGCAAACTCTTATTACCTAAACAAAAACCAATAGTTTCTCACAACCACAAAACACAATAACCATAGCCAAGTAAATTTAGTTCATGGCTAGGTTCCAAAGAAACACAAGATAAATAATCCCTAGCATGAACCCAATCGAACAAGGAAGAAAAGATGAAGCTTGTCGAAAATCCCTTGCCCTAGATGCTTGTCGAAAATTCCCCTTGCTTTCTCCCTTGGACTTGTCGAAATTTCCCCTAATGCTCTCCCTCCAAGTTGTCGAAATCTCCTTGCTATTTATAGGGCTAGGCCAAAGTCCTTCTTTGAGGAGGAGTTTGAGTTGGAATTAAATTATCTTTAAAGAATATAATTCTTTATTATAATTTTATTCCTATTAGAACTTCTCCTATCTTCTTGGAATTTAATTCTTCTTTAATCTCTGCATGGCAATCAAATTCCTTTGGGCTTGGGCCTTGCTCCATGTCATATTGGGCTTGTATAGTCATCAATTTCGACATCCCTATTTCATTTTCTCTTTGTCGACAATTGCCATGGCAACTGGCTCGGCGTCTCCTTCATGCATTGTCCTGGCAACTAGCTCGGCATATCCTTCATGCATTGCCCTGGCAACTAGCTCGGCATATCCTTCATGCATTGCCCTGGCAACTAGCTCGGCATTGCTTTGGCAAGTGATCCTGCACATACACACACAAAGCACACCAAAGCAGCATCTTTTCCACAAAAACTACCCAGTTATGTAATCAAGCTCAACGATGGAAGGAAACATGGATTAATGCATGAATGGCTAACTATGCAACTAATATGAGCCTAAGTCTAACAATAATATGAGTAAAAAGGGTAAGAAAAATAGTTCTTTTGAACACTTATCAATCATTCCCCTAAGGATGTCTAAAACATGAATTCATGTCTCGTTTCTTTGCTTTTAAATTTCTTTTCCTCGGAATTAATTTCTTTATCAAGCAGCAAACATAGAAGAAACTGTGAATCTTCAGAGATCTTGGACTGTATCAAACATTTTCTCAACTCTAGGAAAATATGGTAGGCGTCTACTATAGCTTATCTCATCAAAAGGACAAGCAATATGAATTCCTTTCATTTCTTCACACTGAAAGACTTTACCCAATGTTATTAGGATCACAACGAGCAAGATGATCTGCATCAACCCATCTTTTAATCCTAGTTTGCTTCACCAATTTCTTGTTGTTAAAATTTCGCTGACCATTCCTTGGAAATGAATCGTTTCCATTTTCATTCTTTGTGCCTCCATATAGAAGGTTCCTAATCTTTTGCACATTTTCTCGCTCAATCCAGTTATTTTGTATTCCTGGTTGGGAGGACTGACTTTATCCTCATATTCTTCAACACTCTTTTAGCCTTTGTCAAGTTATCATTGTAGTTGATACATCAATGTTCAGTGACAAACCTCCTTGAATGGTCTTGAATGAAAGCACACCATATCCTTGGTTATTTCCTCCAATGTCTGTAAAATTGTTCTCATTGTTGTAGGAGATAAACTATCTCGTATAAGCGTCTATGTTTTACAACATGCTTCCTTTAGGGTAATGTCAAAACATCTCATGGGTTCTCTAATTCTTGTCTCCGTAGAGGTCTTTGAATTGTTTACATGGAAATCTTTGCAGTAGAATCTATTTCTAACTTGAGCCACTTCCTGTGTTTACTGCTCTTTATGCCTGTAGCGATGTCCTTTTTCGCTAAAAAACGTGGTTTTCGATGTATTTGTGATTTTTTGGATATAAAACGTTTATTCTGTGGGGGTTTAAAAAATGCATTTTACTAAAAATTGGAGTCACCACCGGCCACTTAGGTAGGCCGGACACCATAAAACCAGAGATTTAAAAAACTGTTGGGTTCGGGAGTCGGTTACGGATAGGGAAGGATTAGCACCCCCACACCGCCCAAAATTGGTACTTTAATAATTACCGCTTCATTAATATTAGACTTTTCGGATTAAAATGACGATTAGTTTAAAATTGGGTTATAATTGCGAATAAATTTTAAAGGCCCCGTTATCCGAGAGTAAACGGCCAACCACTATCACTACGTTTGATACTGGCCCCGTTTACACTCGGATAAAAGGACACCGCATTGACAATTTATATTCCATTATGCAAACTTAACCAAAACAAATTATAAACAGACAAACATTCACTTTAACATGGTACTAAAAACCTAAAACATGGATATCATAATATTAGATGAAAATGAAATACATGAGCAACAAAACATATCATATCGGGTAAAAAAAACAGAGCAACAACATAAACCCCAAAAAGAAAAAAAAAACTTCCAAAAAATAAATAATTGATTACAACATGCTTGAACACATAAAGAAAACAACAATGCAAAATATATATGACATACATATAATATGGCACGGTACTAATAAATCCAAGAAAAAACGAACATGTATTTAGTATTTGACACGTGATGTAACTTACATACATAAAATAAAAACATGGTATTATATATGACAAAATAAAACACACTAATATGTAGCCTAAAAACATGAAAGGGCATAGAAGTCCATGTTAACATACAAAGACATGTTACATGCAAAGAAACTAAGACAACACCTAAAATATACATATACAGGTACGATGCACAAATGAATTAAAGCACAGAAAGGCATGATATCACCAACTAAATTTGTATCATAAAAGAACATAGAAACATGCTAAAAACAGTACCAACATGCCCAGAACATAATGAAAGTTAAATGGCACAATTACTTGAAACACTGAAAAGGACTAAAATAAAATAAATGGAAAACAAACGGGCAGAAACAACAAAATAAAAGAATACATTTTAGGATTCAATTATAAACCGAGTTAAACTTAAAGGGACTAAAGTTGTAAAAAACCCATGCGGCAAGCTCGAAATGGAAAGTTTGAAAACGCGGAGTGACTGAAGGAATAATTTCACCATTAAGACGCTGATTTTGGATAATTTCGGAATGAAATTGGAAAATTTTGAAAGATCAGGGGGACCAGATTTGTGATTAACCCAAGGGGCAAGACCGTTTTGAAAAATCCCAAAACACGTGATGGTTTATATTGCAATTGGACCAAAGAAAGAAAAAAAAGCCTATAAATCTACTCAACCGGCTTCCCATCTTTCTTTTCCTTATTTTTTTAGCTCTTTCAGACCCAAACCTCAAACCTTTGATAAACCCATACACCGGCAGCCAATCGTCATCCTCTCCGCCGCCGGCCGCCGTTAGCCGGCACCGGTGAACCCCAAAAAACCACCAAAACGAACCTTACTTCAACCTAAACTCGAATCCGAACTTGGATTTGAAGAAAAGACTCCTCTTTGTCCTAGATCTAAGAAAATACGAAGCGAAAAACATATATATTTTTTATCGAGACCGAAGGAACATCTTCCCCTTTTAGCTGGCTCACCCAGTTAAGGTTTGTTGCCGATGAGGAACCCGACCACCACCAGGTAAAACCTCACACTCCTCTTCCTTTGTTATTTTTAGAACACATACATGCATGCAACATTCAAGGTGGATGGATACCTTTGTATGATCTCTGTAAGTTTGAGAAAAGAATGAAAGGATGAGACTTTTTGTATTTCTAGAAAATGGGTTCCAACCAACTCTCCTCTTTTCATTTTTTGAGTTACATATATCTCTCTCGCTTTTTTGTTTTCTTAGACTAGTACATAAGATATATTCTTTTTGATCTAATTTTTCGATGCCTTTACGTCTTTGTGTCTTTGGCATGTCCGCCATACTTGGTGGTTGGTACGGCCGACATGGGGGGAGCAAATGGTGGAAGTGACCGTTCGGCTCAGCGCAGATTGGCACTCGGGAGGTGAAAGCGCGATTATTATTGCCAGAATCGTTTCTATCCGTTGGATCAGATCTGATCCAACGGTTAGGACTGCTCGATGATCAGATGGATGAGATGAGGCCTCGGAAATGATGTAGTGGTCCGGGATCGCGCCACGCGGCCTGAAGAAGATGGCCGATCTTGCACGTGTCTCACACGCACGAGTGGAGAATCCAACATCCCGCACGTGGACTTCACGAGGTAGATGAGGAGTCGTTATGCTTCAATCGTGGCCGTTGGATCCAGATCTGATCCAACGGCCCTCGTGTAGCTACACATGATAAAGAGAGCATTAGGGTTCAATATTTGATACGGGTTAGGGTTTCTTAAAGTGTGGGCTGGCTTGGCCGAATGGGCCATGTATAATCAAGCTTGGGTCTTGTAATTAAGGGTTAAATATCTATGTTGGATTTTAATATACCTTTTATCTTATTTTAATTTCAGCCCAATAGTATTAATAATAATAGTAATAATAATAGTAGTAATAATAATACTATATGCATACATACACATATAATACATGCAAATTGATATGCACTTGCAAACACCCACACGTATGCACACATACACACATATTATTTAATATATTCATGCAAACGTTAATATATGTAACACATTAACATAATATACCAACATACATGCATATATACTCATACTCATGATTTACGTACACATTAATCACACGTATAGTAATGAATACATAATATAATATGTATACATGCAATGATAATATATTAACTAATAAACTAAAGTAGATTAACATAATACTTTATACACCAGATAAAAATGAGTGATTACAATGCCCTAAGCTCTGAACTTAACCACAGAATACCTCATAGTTCCAATACCCTTTTAAACAAATTTCAAAGTAATGCCCAAAAATCTTTTGTATGTTTTAGGTGATGTCAAATTTATTCATTCTCATTTCAATGCAAGATGCTTATACGAAAAAGGGAGATGGTCTAAGCAAAGAAAAGAAGGCCAAGAAACAAAACTTTATCAATATTGTGACAAACAAAAAGGATATTACAAGTGTTCAAATATCAATGACCAAAACTCCTCCTGTCAAAACACAGTGAGATGTCCTGAATGTTACCCATGCTGAGCAGACTTCGAAAATGGTGACAATGTGAGAAAGTACATAACTTACTGTGTTATGTTCTCGAGAGAATTTCCCTGGTTATCAACTACCTAAGCCGCCCTTTGTGGGTTTTCAACTCAGGTCCTCCTTTGGTTTCAAAACGCCTTTTGTGAGTTTTTATCTTGAACCCTTATTTTCTTTTCTTTTTTTATTTTTTATTCTTTTTTTTTCTCTTAATTCTTCTTCAGACATAATACTTTTTGACTAAATCTTAGTTTATCGGGCTTTGAAGTTCATCTCCATCCATTTCAGCCAAAATTAATGCTCCACCTGAGAAAACCTTTGTTACAATGTAAGGTCCCTCCCAATTTGGTGCCCATTTTCCTTGAGAATCGCTTTGGATTGATAACTTCTTTTTTAGTACCAAATCACCTTCTTGGAATTCTATCGGGTGAACTTTCTTCTCATGTGCCCTTATCATCCTTCTTTGGTACATCTGCCCATGACACAATGCTTTCAACCTTTTCTCCTCAATTAGATTCAACTGGTTATATCTCACCTGAACCCATTCTGCTTCTTCCAAATTTGCCTCTATTACGACACGGAGTAATGGTATCTCAAATTCAATTGGTAGTATTGCTTCTATTCTATATACCAATGAGAAGGGTGTTGTCCCAGTAGAAGTTCTTACTGCGGTTCGATAGGCATATAATGCAAAAGGTAGCTTCTCATGCCAATCTTTATACGTATCGGTCATTTTTGCAACCATCTTCTTAATATTCTTATTAGCAACCTCTACTGCCCTATTCATCTTTGGACGATATACCACTAGATTGTGATGCCTGATGTTGAACTGCTCACAGACTCCAGTTATCATCTTGTTATTCAGATTGGACGCATTATTAGTAATGATACTTTTAGGTAAGCCATACCGACAAATAATTTCCTTCTTTAGGAATTTGCAAACTGTAAACCTGGTGACGTTTGCATATGAGGCTGCTTCTACCCACTTCGTAAAGTAGTCAATAGCCACCAAAATAAAGCGATGCCCATTTGACACCTTCAGGTAAATTTGTCCGATAACATCTATGCCCTACATGGAGAAAGGCCAAGGGGACGACATGACATAGAGATATTGAGGAGGTGTATGAACCTTGTCTGCATAAATTAGGCATTTGTGGCATTTGCGAGAGTAATTGATGCAATTTCCTTTCATAGTTGACCAATAATATTCGAAATGCATGACCCTTCTAGCCATGGTGAAGCCACTAAGGTGGGTTCCACAAACTCCCTCGTGAACCTCTTCCATAATTAATTGAGCTTCTTTTGCATCCACACATCTTAGAAGAACCCGATCACGACTTTTTTTGTATAAAATTTCTCCGTCAAGGACATACCCTGATGCCATTTTCCTGATCATTTTCTTCTCATTCTCTGTAGCTTGTGGTAGGTACTGCTGAAATTTTACATATTGCAAGATGTTATGGTACCATGGTAAACCATCTATTTCTTCTTCCACATTATAACAATGGGCTGGAGAGTCTAGCATATGTAACCTGATGGGTATCATCTCGGAACCTTCACTTGCTTTAAACATGGCCGCTAAAGTAGCTAAAACATCAGCCATTTGGTTGTCTTCTCTGGGAAGATAATTGAAAGTGATCTCTTCAAATTCTTTGGTCAACTCAAGGGCCAACTTGTGGTATTCTACCAACTTTGCATCTTTGTCTCCCATTCACCACGTATCTAATAAATGACCAATGCAGAGTCCCCAAAAACTCTTAAAGTACGAATTTTCCTCTTTATAGCCTCTCTTAGACCCATTATACAAGCCTCGTATTCTGCCATGTTATTAGTGTAGAAGAATTTCAATCGACTGGTATAAGGGTAATAATTTCCTTCTGGCGAAACGAAAATTGCCCCTATACCTCGTCCTAATGCATTTGCTGCACCATCGAAGTTCATAACCCAAGATTCTGTTGGAGCCTCATCATCTTTTGTGATACACATCAAGTCTTCATCAAGGAAATTAAAATTCAATGATTCATAATCATCACAGGCACGACTTGCCAAAAAGTTAGCTATGCCACTCTCTTTTATTTTTTTTTGGCTCACATACTGGACATCAAACTCTGATAGTAACATCTGACAACATGCTAATCTTCCCGATAAGACTGGAGCTTCCATCATGAACTTTAAAGGATCCAATTTCGAGATTAGCCATGTAGTGTGATATAACATATATTGCCTAAGCCTTTTAGCTGTCCATACCAAAGCACAACATAGTTTTTCAATTGAAGAATATCTGGTTTCGCAATCAGTGAACTTCTTACTCATGTAATATATCGCCTTTTCCTTCTTTCAAGTTTCATCATGTTGGCCCAGCACACAACCCATAGAGTTTTCATATACTGTCAAGTATAGAATCAATGGCTTACCGAGAACTGGCAGTACTAGCACAAGAGGATCAGTTAATTGCTCTTTGATCTTTTCTAAAGCTTTATGGCATTCTTCATTCCATGTGCCTGGGTTATTCTTTCTGAGTAGTCTGAATATTGGATCACACTTATCAATTAATTTGGAGATAAAATGGGCGATGTAATTTAACCTTCCAATGAAACCCCAAACCTCCTTCTATGTTTAAGGTGGTAGGAGCTTTTGTATGGCCTTAATTTTGCCCGGATCAATCTAAATTCCTCTCCTGCTCACCACAAAGCCTAATAATTTTCCTGATGTGACCGCAAATGTGCACTTGTTTGGGTTAAGCTTTAGCTGGAACTTCCTCAGCTTTTGAAAGAGTTTTTTAAATTCACCAAATGCTCCACTTCATATCGGGATTTGGCGATCATATCATCTACGTATAATTCTATCTCCCGATGCATCATGTTATCGAAAAGAGTGACCATGGATCTTTGGCAAGTTGCCCCTGCATTCTTTAGACCAAATGGCATTACTTTATAACAAAAAGTTCTCTAAAGTGTTATGAAGGTGGTCTTTTCCATATCTTTTGGGAACATTTTAATCTGGTTGTACCTGGAAAACCCATCCATGAAAGAGAAAAGGGAATACCCCATTGTGTTATCTACTAATGTGTCTATGTGCGATAACGGGAAATTGTCTTTGGGGCTTGCTCTATTGAGATCCCCATAGTCAACACACATACATACTTTTCCATTTTTCTTTGGTATAGGGATGATGTTGGCCACCCATTCTGGATACTTAGCTACCTCTAAAAATCCTGCGTCAAATTGCTTCTTTACCTCATCCCAGATTTTTAGGAGCATTTCTGCTTTCATCCTCCTAATCTTCTACTTTACAGGCTCGCATCCTAATTTTATTGGAAGTTGATGTACAACGATGCCAGTGTCGAGACCCGTCATGTCTTGGTATGACCAGGCGAAGATATCCTTGAATTCTTTCAAAAGCTCAATCAAGCTTTGTCGAGTATTGGCTGTAATGGTGGTGCCAATCCTTACCTCACGCCTTTCTTCTTCAGTGCCAAGGTTCAGTATTTCTAGCTCCTCCTTGTACGGGAGAATCTAGTTTTTCCTCTCATCCTACCATTATGAGCAGATCATTGGGCAAGTCATATTCTTCTTCACTATTAACATCATCAACTTTTTCTAAGCATAAAGGTAATTTGAAGTCAACTTCAGCATCGGACTGAGAGTCATTTGAGTCATTGATATCTGAAAACCTACAAAGAAGAGGGATTGGGATATATACAAAGAAAAGAGATGAATAAAATGATTGGAATGATTTTTTTTTAATTTTATCTTTAAGTTTTATTTATGGGAAGAGTTTGCCACACAAGATTTGTTGGAAGGAAGAGAATGTATCTTTATTAAAATTTAAATTATAAAGTTTGACATAGACCCTTTACATAAGATCCCTAATTGCCTTCGGGTTTAAAGGCCAAATGGTGGATTTTGAGAATTACTCTGAAACTGTCTTAAAGACTATAAGAGTTTCTTTGGTAGTCCAATTGTCAAGTTCAGAGTAGGGGAAAATATTGGATAGGTATTTGTTCTCTTCTTCCTCGTCTACCACAGCATTGATGCTCAGCTTCTCAAATGCTTCACACAAATCATTCTTTCATTTCTCTTCCTCATTAACTGGGGCACTTGGATCCAGCAGGCCCCTGAATTTGAAGTTATAGATCAGGGGTAGGAACATCATCGGCTCCCACTCAATTTTCTCCCCTTTCAGCCTTGTCTGTCTTCTTTCCTGGCGTTTCCTTATTTCTGCCCTTCTTTGCCAATTGTTGGGCTGGAAACCCAAGCCAAATTGATCCTTCTTTGCTAGAATTACCACGGGATATAGTCTTCATTGGTGTCTTTTCCCAAATCCTTTCCCAATTTCAGTTTCTTTTCCTAGAGTTTGTTTAACTTGCATCATTGTGTAGCTGGATAATTTTGGCTCAGGCACCTTACTCCATTCGGTAACAAAGGTTGCATTGACTAGCTCTAATGTCCTATAATGACACTCGAGTGCACCCTCATCAATCTCGATAAAGGGTGTATCAGTAGTTACTGATGCAATGATTTCCTCCTCTACACCGACAGTTATTAATTGACCATCAATTACAAATTTCAGCTTCTGATGTAAGGTAGAAGGAACCGCTCCTATTGTATGGGTCCATACGTCCAAGCAAGCAGATATAACTGGGCCTAATGTCCATGACCACAAACTCTACACCAAAGGTCGATAGTCCAATCTGCAAAGGCACTTCAATTTTCCCCAACACATCTTTTTGAGTTCCGTCGAATGCTCTTACTGTATTTTGATAAGCCCTCATATGAGAGCTGTCTATAGGCAGCTTCTTTAGCGTTGTTAATGGCATAACATTTAGGGCTGACCCATTATCAATAAGGACACCCAGTAGCATATATCCTTTACATCTTGTAGTGATGTGTAGAGCTTTGCATGATCCCCTTCCTTCTCTAGGTATTTCTTCATCATTGAATGAAATAAAGTTGTTGATAGCAATGTTACCGACCAACATGTCTATCTTGTCGGTTGTTATCTCTTTCGGTACAAACATTCAATTCAGAATCTTCAACAAGGCCTCACAGTGGCCCTCAAAACTTAGCAGCAGAGATAACATAGAGATTCAAGCTGAGAGCTTGTAGAGTTGCTCCACAATGCTATATTCACTATGTTTAAGAATTTTCAAGAATTCTTGAGCCTCTGATTCCTTCACTGGCTCATGGTACATTGGTGACTTTTCTTTGAAGAAATCTCTATCATATTCTTTCTTAGGATCTTCAGTAGCAGCCTTTCTTTGCGCTACATCTCTATCTTCTGCTATTGGCTGAGAATAAAGCCTTCCGCTCCTCGTGAAATGACTGACTTCATTTACTGGTTCGTCCTTTGCTTTTTCTTCAACAGGTGATCCTTCTGGGGCCGCTACTATACAAGCGTATTTCCTAGGGACCTGTTTGCTATCCTTGTATGGAAATGAGGTTGGTGCCTTAATTATAAGTCGCGAGGTTACACCCCTTATGGGTTTACTTGCTTTGGCTTTGGTCTGGATAACCAGAGGCTTCATTCCAAAATAGTCTCTTTTAGAGGATGACTCATCTAATGCACAAACGTCTAACATGCACTCCTTGTTTTCTTTCTCAAAGAACTCAAGTTCTCTTTCATTAATCTTGTCTTGGACCAATTTCTTAAACTCTAAGCAACATTCAATCTCATGTCCTTTCACTTTGTGGTACTCACAATGCATCCCATCTTCAATCTTTGGCTCTTGGGCTTCTCCTTTCAGTATCCCAGCTACCACCATTTGGGCCCATACCCACTTCATGGGTGCTCTAACCTCAGCAACACATTCTTTAATCACCTTATCTTCTTCCTCCATGACTGCATTCACACATGCCTTCTAGTGATTTGGTAGAGGATTCCCTTTATCTTCTGACGTGTCGAAAGACAACATGCCTGGCTTTCTCAGACCATCTACAACTCTCTTAAATGTGGTGCAATTCTCGATGGTATGTCCCCTAACTCCTGCATGGTATTCGCATTGTGCCTTCTCATCGTACCATGGTGGGTATGGTGGTGAGAAAAAAGGGACATGTCTTGGCAACACTATATGGGATTTGACCAATTCAGTAAACAATTCCGCATACGACATTGAAATAGGATGGAAGTACGGCTTCGAATTCCCTTGATATCTTTGTTTTTCCTTCGAAGGGTTTGTAACTGCTGGAGCTGCAGTCGAGACATTGGGCTTGTTAAAACCACACCCTTTGAATAATTGGGGTTATAAACACTGGTGGCATTAAATTCGCTTTCCCTCTTTTTATAGGGTTTCTTTGTTTCTCTATTATCTAACTTTCCGCTTTTCATAGCTTCCAGAATCAACTCTCCATTCATTAACATATCTGCAAAGCTCTTAGTGGCATGATTGAGCATGCGGTCATAAAATGAGCCTTTTAATGTCTCCACAAACATTGAGGTGATTTCATTCTCTAGTAATGGTGGCTGAACTTGAGCAGCTACATCCTTCCATCTCTGTGCATATTGGCAGAAACTCTCATGATGTTTTTTTTCCATCCCTTGCAGGACCCGTTGGGTTCGAACCATGTCTGAGACATGCTTGTATTGCTCACTAACAGCTCTAGATAAATCATTCCATGATATGATGTTAACCAGGCTTAGCTGCGTGTACCAGCGTGTAACTGACCCTACTAAATTGTCTTGGAAGCAATGAATGAGCAGCTTCTCGTTATCAAGATAAACCGACATTTTTCTACTGTACATGGTTAGATGTGGAAGGGCATGTAGTTCCATTGTACTTCTCAAAATCTGGAATTTTGAATTTCAGAGGTGCTATCAAGTCTGTCACCAGGCTTAAGTCTTTGGCATCCACACCACCATGAATACTTCCTTCTTGGAAAGACTTAATTATCCCTTCTAACTTCTCATAACGGTCTTCCTATTTCTTCTCAGTTTTATACTTATTGACAATCTCATCCAGGTCGGGTACTTCATAGTTGTGAGCTCCATCTATATTGGCCTTAAACTCGTTTCAGACGGTGGACTCAGCTTAGCCTTTGGTGTTGATGCTTCCTTTTGCACTCCAGGATGAGTGAAGGTTATTCCCTAGAATCGAGGCAGAGCATTAGTTTCCTCTCCAACTTCTGCTGCATTTGGGTCCTTGAATCCAGTATTGCCGCAATTGAGCTAACTACCTTCTGGTGAACTAATTCCATTTGTTGCTTCAAGTCCGTTTCCAGCTTGTCTAACCTATACTGGGTACTTTTGTGACTAGTTTCCAAGGCCACCACTCTATCTTCCATTACTCTGGCTTGGGATCGGGTACCGTACTTGTGAGTTGTTTTTGCTATTTTGAATTTCTGTCATATTTTTATTTAAATTAGATTCTTATTATGTCATGAATGCATGCAAAAATGTAAACACACAAATGCAAAGTAAAGCAGCAAAACAAAAAAAAGATGCAATGCAAGTGCATGAATGCAAGCGAAGGGCCATTAATTCTATAAAATATCTGCTCAAGAAATAACTCTTTATTGAATATGAAAGGTCCTTTTTACATCAAATTTCATATTTTCTACAAATACTTTTCTGCACGGATTCCTAATTCCTTGACTTCCTCAATGAGCAACATAAGTCTTGGTCCAACCTCCCATACTGGTTTGATGTACTGTCGAAGAGCTGAAGCTTCAGTGGCTAACATCATCACATATAGAGCCACATCCTAAACCTGGGTCATGACGGTCCTATCGAACTCATCTCGCTCCTAAAATCTTATGGCATTGTCTTTGAGGCGAGGGAACCAGTAGTCATTACCTCCATCTATTATATCTTCAAAGACCAAGATCTTCGTCCTATATTCCTAGATGATGTTGTCCATTCCTTCAACCTATTTCTTCAAGGTATCGTTCTCACTTAAACATGCTTGAAGTTCAATGTAGGTGTGATGGTTCTGAAATTCATGCAGTGAACGGTTCAAGTCATCTACCTTGGCTTGCAACTCAGCAATACAAGCTTGGCTTTGCTTCAGCTTCTCACTAGTCTTGTCATATGTTGTCTGCAGCTCAAAAAAATGGATCTTGTTATCATGGGCCTTCATTTTCCATGCAACCACACCTTCTTCCTCTTTTTCAAGAACCCGTTTTCCATTTCCATTTTCAATTGCCAGCTTACCCTTCTTTTTTACTTTAGCAAGGGCCCATCTGTACTTCTCAACATCCCTCTTTCCATGCTCTTTCTCCTTTCTCAGAGCATGCTTATTTTCTTGTTTCACCTATTCCAGGGTTTTTTTCTCAGATTGGCATTTTGAACAGTAGTCTGAAACTTGAGGAAATCAACCATTTGGATTTCAAACTTCCTTTCTAAGTCTTCATACAGTTTTATCACTCGCTTTGTCTCCCTTTTGTACTTTTCCACATCAAGGCTTGAATTAAATCGATCTTGTTGGTTATGCTCCCGCAGGGCTTCTATCTCCAACTTGGCCCTTCTCAGCTCTTCTCTCAGAATATCAGCTTCTGTAGGAACTACCTTCAAGTGTTCTTCCAAAACTTGGCATTTCCAGGTGTAGGTGTTATGACTCTGTCATTCACTCTTGTATGCCTTCAAATATCATAATCAAGGGTGTACATACAATGTTTATCAGACTCTAACTCTATATGATAACAATGTGTAATACCCCTGAACTAGGCCTAGAAGAAAGTTACTACTTTTGAATTATAAAAAAATTTGCATAAAAATGCAATAGGTAACTAATTCGGAAATTTGGACTAAAATGAATGGAAGAAAAAGAAGTAGTGTTTAAAATATGGACCAATTTGAATAATAGTGGAAACCTTATGTTTGCATGTTGAATTAAGTTTTACCAAGGGACTTGGACACATGCTTTTTTGGGGTAAAACCATGTGTTGTTGGAGACCGGTCTTGAAGGAAGAAACCTTCATGTCATCTCCTTCCTTTCATTCGAATTCATGATAGGAGAAAGGGATTTGAGAGGTAAGGAAGCAAGTAAGTGATATCTTCCTTCTTGGTGGTTTAGAAATTATTTATAAAAGCTTGATTTTAAATTCTTGATGTGAATTGTTTGATTGTGATAGAATAGAGTAAGTCATAGTTGAGATACCTTTAGTTTCATTGAAGAATTCATGTTCTTGGTTGGATGTATGATCGGTCATGGTAGGAAATTAGGCATGTTTGGAATTTTCAGCTTGGGTTTAAGCTTGGTTATAATTCATGATCTTTCAAATTGATTTAAATTATTCTATTACAAAGTTCTTGAGAAATTTCAGATCATATATAAGAAATTGAGGTTTTGGTTGAATTTAAATTTGGTATATCGATATCTAGATGCCTAATTAAAATCTGTCTTGATTGAGTATACATACTTTGGGGCTGTTTGAGTAGTCAATTTTATATATATATACAAGCTGCCTATTATGTACATTTAGGCCTAAGGTTGGACTGTTTTAGTTGTGTAGAGAACATTAGTAGACTGTTCTAAATATGTACATTCATACGTAAGAAATTTTGGGATTTACTTACACATTTGAAAGTAATAGGAGACTGTTTTAGAACAGATTGCATCCCTAGGAAATCCTTAAAGACTGTTTTAGATTCCTTGTATTGTGTGAGCATGATTGAATCTAGTTTTATGATTTCTTGATCATAAAGGACTGTTTCGATTAAAGAATAAGATAAGTGTAAGTGTAGTTTGAACAGACTTGAGTAAAATTGAAAGCTTAGAAACCATGGTACTGATTTAAGGATTTAAATCAGGGAATGTCAAAACTGTTTTAAAATCTGCAATAGTAGACACTTTGAAAAATTGCTATAAATTGTACAAGTTAAATTGGAAGCTATAATTTATATGGCTGGAAAGATTATTATGTCTAGTTTCATTTAAAACAAACGGAATCGAGTTCCGAGTCATAGAACAGTTTTTAGAGATGATTCTTTGAGGATGGTGTAATCTGCCCAGTGGCAGAACTGGAGTTGTATTATAACTAAAAACTGTATTAAATCATCAGAAGAAAAATACAAGGCCTATATGGTTAGAAATTTAGTTGAGTCAGCTTTCCATTAGTGTAAACGGTTCGAAATTTCGACATACGAAATGAAAGTTATGTAATTTTAATCGAGTAGTGTCCAGTCTGCCCGGCAGCAGCTCTATAGGTGACTTAAAGTATCATTGAAAGCTTTAATGGATTGAGTAGAGCATGAATGTAAATAAATGTGTATTGGAATATTTTGAGCATGTATATATATATATGTATAAATAGTTTAGTGCTATGAAAACAAATGAACATATTAAGGTGACTATTTTGTTGTTAAATGAGACTACTCAAGATGGTAATTAAAAGACTTATGGATTTGCCTTGTAGAGCTTAATTAAGGACTGTTGAGTTGTGAACTGTCCTAAACATGACTTAAGGGGAGGTTATTCAGTTCTGTGTAATTGAACTAAAATGGTAGTAAGTTGTTGAGTTTTAACTTGGTAACTACGTGACTATCCTAGGCAATCTCAAGTTGGAATCCACACTGTTTTGATTAAAATAGAATGTATAAAATCTGTGCAATAGTGTTTATTAAACTGTGCAGTTTTAGATTGATTATGGTGCAGTTTTGAAGTACAAAATTGTGTTGTCCTATTAAATAAGTGCAGTTTTGAGTGTTTAAAATTGTGCAGAACTATAAATTTAAAACAGTGCAGTTTGGTGTAATCTTGAATGCTGTTTTGACTAATTTGTGGGCAGAATATTAAGTATAAAGCAGTCCAGTTTATACTATTAAGTGGGCAGATTTATAATGGATGTTATTGCAGTTTTGACTGCTTAAAATTTGGACAGTATGTAGTTATAATAATGCAAAATTGAGTAAACATGATATAATGGGTACTGATTTGTGATTTAAGGGGCTGTTGGTGTAATGATTTAATTTAGAATGGTATTAATGATTTGTTATTCCAGTTCTGAGGTACCTTGGTGATATGGAATGCTAGGAAAGGGATTGGTGAAAAGAAGCATAGGTGTTAAGTGTCTAAAAGTGCTATTTTATTCACCCTTTTTACTCATATTATTGCTAGACTTAGGCTCATATTAGTTGCATTATTAGCCATTCATGCATGTTTGCATTGTTTCCTTGGTGGACAAGCTTGATTTCATATTTTGCTTAATTTTTTGGAAAAAGGGTGCTGCCGGTAGTTGTTTTTGTGTGTGCAGAATTAGTTGCCCGAGCAAGGCTGGAACCAGTTGCCAGGGCAATACAAGAAGGAGATGTCGACGCAGTTGCCAGAGCATTGCATGAAGGATACGTCGAGCTAGTTGCCAGGGCAATTGTCAACAAGGATGGATAAGGTGATGTGATAGCCAAAATTGATGACTGGATAATCCCAACATGGAGAGGTCGAAGAAAGATTAAATTCCAAAGAAGATAGGACAAGATCTAGAAGGAATTTAAATATAATAAAGAATTATATTCTTTTAAAGTATTTAATTTCAACTTAACTTTCTCCTCAAGAAAGATTTTGACCTAAACATCTCCTATATAAAGAACCCCTAGCTGCCTATTTCAACAAGTTTGGAGGGAGATAATTCGGACAAGAGAGAATCCAAGAAGGGGCTGTCAAAATCTTTATCTTTTCTTCTTTGTTTTCGGTTTTGTTTATGTTGGGGAACAATTACTTTGTGTTTCTTTTGAACCTAGCCATGAACTAAATCTATTTGGCTAAGGTTATTGTGTTTTGTGGTTGTGAGAAATGGTTGGATTTTGTTTAGGTAATAAGAGTTTGCAGTTTCAATTCAAGGTTTACTCATTCTTGGTTTTTATTATTGTTTGCGAGTGAATTGGGAGAGGATATCATAATTCTATATATTTATCTAATATCGGGAGAGTTAGATTCAAGAAACGAATGAGTATGATTTTTATTCAATCTATTGATGAAGACTAATCTGGCTTAGGAATAAGTTTAAGGATTTCAACGGCTAAGAGGAACGCAAGATTGGTTGTTGTTCACCCTTGATTCACGCATGGATGTATTGTCAAGGCATGCACAATTAGCTAGAGTTTTAACTTAGGGATAAGAAGAAACCATTGAAGAATGCTCTGCCGAACCTTGAAGTTTGTTGCCCAGTCACCCAAATAGTTGACCAGGCAACCATTCTACTAGTTGCCAAGGCAACCCAACTGCGCAAGTTGCCCCGGCAACTGAGTTGCCATTGCACTCTTTTACCAAGACGATCCAATCGGCTATCACACCTCAACTCACAATAACCTAGCCTATTCTCTCTCTTTTGATTGCATCTTTTTTTACTTTATTGTTTTCTAGTTTAGTTGTTAGTTTAAACTCCCACAATCATCTACTTGTGTTCTTTTACTTTTACAGTGCAAGAGACTAGATTCTTGAAGTGGCACCAATCCCTATGTAGATGATATCTTTTATACTATAACTTGCGACGTGTACACTTGCACAATTGCGGAGCACTTATTACGTGCAACAAGTTTTTGGCCCCGTTGCCTGGGATTGGCAGTAGCAACTTTGTTTTTATTTTCTTGCACTTTTTATTTTTATTGTTTAAGATTCGAAGGGTTAACAAAATTTGGTTTTGCATTGGTATATGACCAGGGCGAGACCAATTACACCAGAATATCCCTTTGATCCAGAAATCGAATGAACCTTGCAAAGACTCAGACGAAGGTTAAGAGTAGCAATGGCTAATCAAGACGAAAATATGAATCAGGATGTTACAGCAGGAGATGGAGTGATTTTTGCACGAAATAGAACTATTCGAGACTACCTTGAGGAAGATCTTGAAGGACTTAATCTGGGAGTTGTCACACCTGAAATTGAAGCCGACCACTTTGAGTTAAAATCGGTGATGTTCAATATGATCAACACAATTGGTCAATTTGGTGGCTCAACAACTGAAGATGCACGATAAACATCTTAAATCTTTCCTCGAGATTTGCAATTCATTCAAAATACAAGGAGTCACCCCAGATGTTTTACGGCTAAGATTATTCCCATATTCACTGAGGGATAGGGCGAAAGCATGTTGAATAGTATTTCTGCCGGATTAATATGATCTTGGACCGATCTTTGTCGTGATTTCCTTGCTCGATTTAATCCTATAAATCTGGTTGATAAGCTTCGTAATGAAATTACTTCTTTTCGGCAGGCAGATGATGAATCCATGTACGAGACTTGGGAGCGATATAGAGAACTTCTACACAAATGCCCCTACATGGATTCCCAGTGTGGACACAAGTAACAATGTTTTACAATGCTGTGAAAACACCAACAAGGATGATGCTAGATGCCTCGGCAAACGGCATACTCCTAGACAAGTCGCCGAAGGAAGCAATGCAAATTCTGAACAGGCTCGCCAAGAATGATTACTAGTTCCCATCTGCTAGAAGAGGAGGAGTTAGATGCCAAGCCACAATACATGAACTGGGATCATCATACTCAATTTCGGCACAATTGGCCACTCTAACCAAGATGGTCCAGAACATGCAGAAACAAAACAACACACAGGAGGTCAAGGTAGTATATTCCTTTTGTGAGTTATGTAGTAGTAACCATGATTATTCTGAATGTACACAGAATCCAGAATCCAGCTTTTATGTGGGGAATTACAACCGGAACAACAATGTGATGTCCAACACATACAATCCAGCTTGGAAGAAGCACCCGAATTTTTCATGGAGTAATCCCAACAATTCTCTAAACCAGAACAATCAGAATGCACAAGCATCGGGATTTCAGCAGAATATGCCACGGCAACAGTTGCCGCAGCAACAACCGACAACATCTAGTTCTTTGGAAAATTCTCTCAATGCTTTTATGTTAAAAACTGAATCTTATATGGCTGAGAATAGTAACTTCATAAAAAGAACTGATGCTTTTATTAACAAGACCGAGATGAGATTGCAAAACCAAGAGGTGGCAATCAAATCATTGGAAACTCAAGTCAGAAAATTTGCTCAAAACCTGAATACTAGACCGCAAGGAGGTTTACCCAGCGATACAGAAGTCGCAAGAGGAACTGGCTACAAGCAATGTAAGGCGATCACCACTAGAAGTGGCCGACAACTTAAAGAGGCTCAAGCTCGCTCACCAAACAAAACTCGACAAAAAGAACAAGATGAACTCAGCGGCAAAGCCTCAAATGTTGAACCAAGAAATGCCACGACAACCCCAGTTGACGATGCCGCGGTAACCAACGATAAGCATGCCCCAGATGAGCATGCCACAGCAACCCCAGTTGACGATGCCTCGGCAACTCCAGTTGCCCCGGCAATGCCATCAATCAGATTCCAGACCAATGAAAGGATCAAAGATATTCGACTTCCACCACCATTCCCACAAAGGTTGAAGCGACAAAAGCAAGAATATCAATTCAAGAAATTTCTTGATATCCTAAAATAAGTCCACATCAACTTGCTGTTGGTTGAGGCAATTGAACAAATGCCGAACTATGCCAAGTTTCTGAAAGACATTATGTCCAAGATAACAAGGCTAGGAGAGTTTGAATCAGTTGCCGCAATAGAGGGATGCATGGCCATGTTTCACAATCGCATGCCACCCAAGTTGAAAGATCCCAGAAGTTTTACAATACCCTATTCCATCGGAAACCACTATGTCAGGAAAGCATTATGTGACCTTGGAGCAAGCATAAACTTGATGCCTAAATCGGTTTTCTAGAAACTAGGAATCGAGAAGACAAGACCTACAACAGTTATGTTATAGCTAGCCAACAGATCCTATGTGCATCCAGAGGGAAAAATGGAAGACATATTGGTAAAAGTTGATAAATTTATTTTTCCCACTGACTTTATTGTTTTGGATTGTGAAGTAGATAAGCATGCACCTATCATTCTTGGGAGACCCTTCTTAGCAATAGGGAGAACATTGATCGATGTTGAAAAAGAAGAGAGCTCACAATGAAGGTGAATGACCAGCAAGTTAAACTAAATGTGTTCCAAACACTAAAGCATGTCGATGATCCAGAAGAATGCCAACTTCTTCATGCCACGACAGAGTTTGACTTCGATGAGGAAATTAGTTGCCTCGGTAACTATATCGCTGATTTAGAGGAACCTAATGAGTATGAAGAACCGATCGATGAGGAACAATAATAAGAGGTGAATTGGTTAGTTAATCGACCAGGTACATACTTTGAGCCACTAGATTACTCAGGTAAGGAAGGTAAACTCGAAAAGCCCTCAACTGAACAACCACCGATTCTTGAGTTGAAATAATTACCAGGGCAACTAAAATATGCTTACTTGGGAACTGATAATACACTGCCTGTAATTATTTCCTCTAAGTTATAGCCTGAGCAGGAAAAGAAGCTGATCGACATGTTGATGCTACACAAGAAGATAATAGGATGGACAATTGCCGACTTGAAGGGAATTAGTCCGGCAGTGTGCATGTATAAGATTTTGTTGGAAGATGATCACAAACCTTCGATTGAGGCCCAGAAGAGACTGAATCATGCCATAAAAGGGGTTGTAATAAAAGAAATCATCAAGTGGCTTGACGCTGGCATCATATACACTGTCTCTGATAGTACATGGGTAAGCCTGGTACAATGTGTACCGAAAAATAAAGGTATAACGGTGATAAGTAATGCAAATAATGAACTCATTCCAACCAGGACTGTGACCGATTGGAGGGTTAGTATGGATTACCGAAAGCTAAACAAAGCCACTAGGAAATATCACTTCCCATTACCCTTTATTGATCAAATGCTTGACCGTCTTGCAGGTAAACCCTTTTATTGTTTTCTTGATGGTTATTCAGGTTACAATCAAATTTACATAGCACCAGAAGATCAAGAAAAGACAACCTTCATATACCCATACGGTACTTATGTTTTCCGAAGGATGCCATTCGGATTGTGTAATGCCCCGACAACCTTCCAAAGATGTATGATGGCACTCTTTTCAGACATGGTCGAAGACTTCCTTGAAATCTTAATGGATGATTTTCATTATTTGGTAATGACTTCGACAATTGCCTCGACAATTTGGAGAAAGTGCTAACATGATGTGAAGAATTTGATCTAGTCCTTAATTGGGAGAAGTGCCATTTTATGGTAGATGAAGGAATCGTGCTCGGCCACAAGATTTCATCCAAGGGAATCGAAGTAGACAAAGACAAGGTGGACGTGATCGAGAGATTGTCCCCACCAAATCTGGTTAAAGGAATCTGAAGCTTTCTTGGACATGCAGGTTTTTACAGGAGGTTCATTCATAATTTTTCTAAGATTACTAAACCCTTGTGCAATTTGCTTGAACAAGATAAAGTCTTCAATTTTGATGATTCTTGCGCCCAAGCATTCAAAACCCTAAAGGAAAAGCTTGCCTTGGCACCTATTGTCATTCCACCCGATTGGACACTACCTTTTGAGCTCATGTGTGATGCGAGTGATTTTGCAGTAGGGGCAGTCCTAGGCCAACGCACATGTAAGAATTTTCATGTGTTATACTACGCTAGTAAAACTCTTAATAGCGCTCAAGTGAATTACACAACAACAGAGAAAGAGTTACTAGCCGCAGTTTTTGCATTTGAAAAGTTTCGATCCTATTTGATTGGTACAAAGGTAATTGTCCACACAGACCATTCGGCAATTAAGTATATGTTTGCTAAAATGGATGCCAAACCTCGTTTGATTTGTTGGATATTGCTTTTACAAGAGTTTGGCATTGAAATTAAAGACATGAAAGGAACAAAGAATCAAGTTGCCTATCACTTGTCACGCTTAGAACGCAATAGGTAGGAGGACACGGATTTAGAGATATGCGATGCATTCCTAGATGAGTAACTGTTAGTTGCCTCGGAAACACCTGACGCCTCGACAACTCCAGATGCGCACACCTTGGCAACTTCAGACGTTCACGCCTCGGCAACTCCAGATGCACACACCTTGGCAACTCTAGACGCGCACGCCTCGGTAACCACAGAAGCAATTGCCATGGCAACACATGCCTCGGAAACCATAGATGCCTCGACATTACCCTGGTATGCTGATTTAGTTAATTTCCTTGTTTGTGGTATTTTACCTTATGGCCTTACTCACAAAGGGAAGAAGCGGTTTCGCCATGATGCTAAGCATTATTTCTGGGACGAACCTATGTTGTTTAAACAATTTGCAGATTAGGTTATACGCCGATGTGTCCCTGATGAGGAGCAGCAGAATGTACTTCGGCAATGCCATTCTTCACCCTATGGAGGACATTTTGGAGGAACACGTACTGTGGCCAAAGTTTTGCAATTCGATTTGTATTGGCCAACACTGTACAAAGATGCCCAAGAGTTTTACAAGCAATGTGATCGTTGCTAGAGGACGGGCAATATCTCTAGACGACATGAGATGCCGCTCCAAAACATCCTTGAGGTGGAATTGTTTGGTGTATGGGGGATTGATTTTATGTGACTTTTCCCATCTTCATTCGGCAACCTGTACATTCTACTTGCCGTCGACTACGTGTCTAAATGGGTTGAGGTAGCTGCAGATCCCGCCAACGATTCCAAGACCGTGCAACGATTCTTGCAGAAAAATATATTTACACGGTTTGGGATACCAAGAGCAATTATCAGTGATGAAGGCAAGCACTTTGACAACAGGCTCATTGCCAAGATGTTGCAACGCTTCGGCGTGTCACACAAAATTACCACGACATATTATCCACAAACTAATAGGAAAGAAGAAATTTCTAACCAGGAATTGAAGAAATATCCTTGAGAAGGTTGTCAATCCTTCCCGAAATGATTGGTCTACAAGACTAGAAGAAGCACTTTGGGCTTACCGAACCGCATTCAAAACACCCCTGGGAATTTCCCCATTTCGCCTCGTCTATGGCAAGACTTGTCACTTACCGGTGAAAATCGAACACAAGGCATATTGGGCAATCAAGACCATGAATATGGATTGGGAGAGTGCCAAAAAAAAGTGTTTAATAGATCTCGACGAGATAGAATAATTCCGTGCACTTACCTATGACAATGCACAAATCTACAAGGAGAAAACAAAGCAATGGCATGACAAGAAACTATTGTCGTGGTAATTCATGCCAGGGCAACTAGTTCTCTTATTCAATTCTTGGCTGAAACTTTTCCCGGGAAAACTGAAATCAAGATGGTCGGGACCATTCAAAGTTGTCAAACCGTTCTCCCATGGTGCCGTGATAATCAAGTCCACCACTGACGAACATGAATTCAAAGTTAATTGACAAAGATTGAAGCACTATAACGGTACCCATGTGGAACGTAACAAAGAAGTGGTCAGCTTAGGAGATGCATGAGCATGCTCTCCTTTCGATATTTTCCTTTTATTTTTAGTTTTCTTTTATTCAAACTTATTATTATTTTTATATTTATTTTATTTTATTTTGGTTATTCTTAGGATAGATTTATTTATTTTCTTTATGTTAAGACTACATCTTTCTTTCATATTTATTTAATTATTTTTGAATTTTAGGTTTAAGAATTTCTTTGCACATCTTTATTTATTTCTTTTTATTTTATTTACTAGTTTATCTTTAATTTTAATCCTTATTTTATTTGTTTTTGAATTGTAGGAAAAGAGTTCAAGATAAAGAGCAATAGGATTCAAGAAGGAAGTTTCTTCAACAAGGAAACTAATGGAATAAATCTAAGGCTTATATTAAGCCTCCAATTTACCCTAATTCTCTTACATAGCCAGCCAAACCCTTCCCCTTCCCCAATTCCCTTTGCTGCCCCTTCCCCCAATTAAAACCCTTTCTTTCTTTCTTTCCAATCAACCTCACCCACCATATTTACTACCTATCTTTTCTATTTAACTCATCACCCTTAACTTCCAAGAAACCTATTCCTGCTTTTCACCTTGCAACTCTTTAGTTTCATTTGCTTTCTTTTCTTTGTTTCTCCATAACTCAAGTTTTTGGCACACCCAAGTTCTTCCAAGGAGCCGACCTACAAGAAGTTTGCTACATCGACGGTTCAAGAACGATTTCACTCCAAGTTTGAAAGCCAGAAGATTTGCGAAGAATAAGGCTTCGAATACTCTAACTCTCATCAAGATTTCGGTCTTGATCCCTTCATCTTCAAAAAGATTGCACACCAAAAGTCACAAATCTTTTGCCATCAACCGAAACCGGGCAACATCTCATGGGTAAGAGAATTCTATGCTCAATCGCCTAACTCAGATAATCCTTATGTTTTTGTTCATGACAAGATTATCCTCATAAGCCTCGAAAGTATCAACGCCTTTTAAGGGCTCTACGTTGAGAAGGAAGAGCATCAAGCCTTTGTTGATCAACTCACGCCCAAGAAACTCGACAAGGTGCTTCAAGAACTCACTCTATCAGGGACTCATTGGAACAACGGTAAATATAAGGGCACGGTAAACCGCCTTCGGCTTAAACTTGAGGCAAAATTATGGAATAAGTTTGTTAAAACTTTTTTAATGCCCACCAAACATAATACTACCGTCGATACACCTCGTCTTTTGCTCATACATTCTATTTTGCATAATCGCATTATTAATATTGGCAAAATTATTTGCAATGAGATTTTTGTATGTAGCATGAAAGACAAGGGTTATCTTTTCTTCCCTTGATTAATCTCCAATCTTTGCAAGGAGATGCATGTCCCAAGTGAGTCAACCGATGAAAAGGCCCTACCAAATTCTGGTTGGAATCGCGCACAAATATGAAAGTTAATGGGAGAGGCACCGGTCACATCCCCAACGCCTATAGTTTCTGCGGCAACACCTGCCACCTCGGCAACTCCTGCTGCCCAGGCAACTGATGCCCGGGCAACTCGGACAGCAACCCCAGGACAACTTGAAGCACTCTTACAACCGTTGGCGAACCGCCTTAAGAAAATTGAAGATCGACAACTAATGTTAATGTGGTACATGAAGGAAAACAACAATGCCATCACCCAAGTCATCCTAGAAAATTACCCGGACAGCCGCATACCGTTCTCTATCTTTTTTGCCAACATCCTTGCCACGGCAACCAAAGAAACAGTTGCCACGACAACCATAATAGATGATGCCGCAGCAACCTACACAGCGCCTGCCCCAACAGTTGCTACGGCAACAAACACTGAAGATGCCGCGGCAACCAAAACTAAAGATGCCCCGACAACCACTGCAAAAGACAAAGGTAAAACACATATGCTCGAATCAACTCGTACTGAATCATTGTTCGATTTTTCAGATTCGGACGAGTACTCCATTGCACCAACGAAGACCAGTCCAGTCGAATCCTCCAAGCTCAAGCAAAAAGCCAATGAGATTGAGGAAGATGATGATAAGGACGATGTGAACACCCTCGTACGAGGATCGATTCCACCATCGGCAACAAGGAAGTAACCACCGCGTTCAAGCAAAAGAATCAAGACACCAGCCAAAATGAAACTAATCATCCACGACGATGAGCTCTCGGAGTAAGTCATCGTTTGCATTTTGTTTTTTTGTTTTTTTTCTTTCCTTTGCATGCATTGAGGACAATGCCTCACTCGAGTTTGGGGGGATTGTTACTAGTTAGTTATCATGTTTAGTTGCATTCATCTTAAGTATTGCATTTAGGATACATAAATTGCTTGCCATGCCTTTAGTTGGAACACGAATTGCCTATATTTAATGAATATCCGATGATGACTTTTCCAATGCACTCAATTGATAGAACTTTTTATTCTAGGATAACTGTAGAAACACTTAGAATCCTACTATGATGCTAAACTTGATGAAACACTGTTGTGGCTTGATTGATTTAAGGAATTCTAGCGAACTTAGGTTGATAGTTAAAAAATTAGGGGATTAAAATAAAAATTGGATGAATGCTAGAGGTGCCCGAAACTGGCTCTAGTATGTGATAAAAATTGATCGCTAGAGGTGCCCGAAACTAGCTCTAATCGAATAAAAGAAGAAAAAAAACTTAAGAAAAACCAAAAGAAAATCGCTAGAGGTGCCCGGAATCGGCTCTAGTTAAAACATGTTAAAAGAACCCAAGGAAGCAATTTGAAAACCTCTTGTTTGCATAGAATCCGAAAAATCAACTTGCACATAACTCCGCACACACTCACGAGCATTATAGTTTGATTCTGAGTAATACCTAATTTGTCTGAAAAATGAAAAGTCGATCATATTTGTTCCATGGTTCTGAGATTGAAATTAAGTTCGAAGCTAAGTTTGTGAAAATTGAAGTCTTGGCGGGTAATTATTAGTTTGCATTGCTTGAGGACAAACAATAGTTTGAGTTTGGGGGCGTGTCTAAAAGTACTATTTTATTCACCCTTTTTACTCATATTATTGCTAGACTTAGGCTCATATTAGTTTCATTATTAGCCATTCATGCATGTTTGCATTGTTTCCTTGGTGGACAAGCTTGATTTCATATTTTGCTTAATTTTGTGGATAAAGGGTGCTGCTAGTAGTTGTTTTTGTGTGTGCAGATTTAGTTGCCCGAGCAAGGCTGGAACCAATTGCCAGGGCAATACAAGAAGGAGATGTCGACACAGTTGCCAGGGTAGTGCATGAAGGATACGCAGAGCTAGTTGGCAGGGCAATTGTCGACAAGGATGGATAAGGTGATGTGGTAGCCAAAATTGATGATTGGATATGCCCAACATGGAGAGGTCAAAGAAAGATTAAATCCCAAAGAAGATAGGACAAGATCTAGAAGAAATTTAAATATAATAAAGAATTATATTCTTTAAAGTATTTAATTCCAGCTTAACTTCCTCCTCAAGAAAGACTTTGACCTAACCATCTCCTATATAAAGAACCCCTAACCGCTTATTTCAACAAGTTTGGAGGGAGAGAATTCGGTCAAGAGAGAATCCAAGAAGGGGCTGTCGAAATCATCATATTTTCTTCTTTGTTTTCGGTTTTGTTTATGTTGGGGAACAATTACTTTGTGTTTCTTTTGAACCTAGCCATTAACTAAATATATTTGGCTAAGGTTATTGTGTTTTGTGGTTGTAAGAAACGGTTGGATTTTGTTTAGGTAATAAGAGTTTGCACTTTCAATTCAAGGTTTACTCATTCTTGGTTTTTATTCTTGTTTGCGAGTGAATTGGGAGAGGATCTCGTAATTCTATCTATTTATATAATATCGGGAGAGTTAGATTCAAGAAATGAATGAGTATGGTTTTATTCAATCTATTGATGAAGACTAATCCGGCTTAGGAATAAGTTTAAGTATTTCAACGGCTAAGAGGAGTGCAAGATTGGTTGTTGTTCACCCTTGATTCATGTAGGGATATATTGTCAAGGCATGCATAATTAGCTAGAGTTTCGACTTAGGGATAAGAAGAAAACATTAAAGAATGCTCTGCCGAACCTTGAAGTTTGCTTCCTAGTCGCCCAAACAGTTGCCCAGCCAATTGCCCAGGCAATCGTTCTACTAGTTGCCAAGGTAACCCAAATGCGATAGTTGCCACGACAACTGAGTTTCCATTGCACTCTTTTACCAAGACGATCCAATCGGCTATCACACCTCAACTCATGACAACCTGGCCTATTCTCTCTCTTTTGATTACATATTTTTTACTTTATTGCTTTCTAGTTTAGTTGTTAGTTTAAACTCTCACAATCATCTACTTGTGTTCTTTTACTTTTACAGTGCAAGAGACTAGATTCTTGAAGTGGCACCAATCCATATGAAGACGATATCTTTTATAATATAACTTGTGAAGTGTACACTTGCACAATTGCGGAGCACTTATTACGCACAACAATAGGCTAGGGGATCAGGTATCCCATAATGTTGGGATAACAGGTGAGTGTAGTCACATGAGACTCGGGTAGCACGGAGTTTATCCCGATGTTTAAATTCTTTATTGCTAAGTATTAAATGTTTGTGAATGAATTGCATTATACATGTACATTGTGTAAAAAGGCTCAAATAGAGCTAATTGAGGATGAGCATGCATTCATGTTTAGACTCTGCTGATGTTGCATTTCTTATGTTATAAATGCCTTGCTATGCTTGAATGATTGATTATGGAATTTCTTGGATATTGAGATGAAATGAGTACTTGATATAAAGCTCAGAATAACGACTAACTATTGACAATAAGATATTCAATGAAAGATTGAGTAACTAATCCTAAAGAATTAAGAAGCAAGAAAGCTTGACTTATGCAATAAGTTATTGAAATAAGGAAATAAGCAAGGTTACTTGTAACCTAAGAAATCTCTGTTAACCTTAAAAGTAAAGCTACTTGTACAATTAGTAACTTCTCGAATATCAAAACTAAGATAAAACATGTAAGTTGCCTCTTTAAATGGAAGATCTTAGATCTATTGGTTGATGTCTGATAGTATGGACTACAGTCCCATGTTTAGTACTTCAAGTACTCTTGTCTTCCTGGATGGAATGGACTACGGTCCCTTGATTGGTACCTTGTGTACCCTTGTTTAACTATTTCTTGGGGGATGCCACATTGATATGCTTTGATATTAGCCATTGCTATGTGCTCTGAGATAAGTATCGCTTGGATTAATGTTATTCATCACCAATAGTGATTCAAGGCAAACCTGTAAAAGATATGAAATGTTGATATTAAGTAAAGAGTGCAAAAGAGTTATGAAAAGGTTATCTAATTGTTAGCTCTTAATGTGCAGTGAATCGAAAAGTCTTGATGAGTATCGAATTGAAAAGCTCATAGTGAACATTGATCTGAAAGCTCTTAGTGAAGTATTGAATCGAAAGCTCTTGGTGAGCATCGAATGATGTCTTTTGGAGAATAAAGATTAATTCAAGCATAAGCTTCAATTGATATCTTAAAGATCAATCCCTAAATAACTCTTAATAAACAAGGAAGAATTAGGCTAACTTAATTCACAAGAAAGCTCTTGTAAATACCTTCTTGAATTGTTCGGTTTCTTTATGACCTTATCCAATATTACTTTTATATTGTCATTGCTACCTCACTTAGGCTATATAAGCCTAATGCACTCATTTACATACATTGCAGGATAAAGAAGTGTAGTTGTCTCTATTGTGGTTGAGAAATTACGAGTTTTGGTTCGAAGTTTTTGTAGAGTTGAAACTATCTTAGATAGTCTACTCCTAGGATGGTGGCACACAACTTTTCTAATGTATGAAATGTATTTCATGTATTGTTTAATCCTAGTAATGCTTGATAATACATTGTGAGAATTATTGTGCTTATGTCTTCGAATGGATACTTGGAGATTAATCATGTATGTATGGTATTTGATTTATAAGTTTTAGCTAAAGCATGCTATTGATATCAATAAATTACAATTAGAATGATTAGCTAATATGGGAGTCATGTAAGCATGATGAGTATGGGAATATTGTTCGTAATAAAACTCAGTATGGTTAAACGAGTCTGTTTCTATCAAGACTTGAGAGTATGTTAATGTATACTTACTGGTGGATTAATTTATGAAAGAATGTTAGTGGTTAAGTCTTATAAATGGGTTCGAATTATTAAAATGAAAATGGACTAATGTCCCTAATTCGAATAGTATTAAATTGTAACATGATTCGAATTATGTCTTGTTAAAGGATTGGTTATTTTGCTATCTATGAATCAATTGAGTGTAAACAGGAAATAGAACTAAGCTAAGGCTTTGTCTAAGAAGTGAACGTGTCACTTGTGTACCGAGTTCATAATAGAGAATTTATGTACATTTTTGTTAAGTAAAGCTTATGTTGTTTGTTGATTAATTAAAATATTCATATCTCGAAAGATAGTTTGATAGTAAGAATATGGAATGAATTAAAGGCTATAACCTAATGAATGTAGTAAAAGTGATAGGCTCTACTTTTCCTTGAATGTGTAAATGGTAACATAAATTTATAAGTTGGGAAGGATTCGTTGGTAATAATGTAGTCAAGTCAAATGATTTGAGGACCTAAGTATATTATAGAAAGAAACATTTATTTCTAAATTTGATTGTATCCTTGGGGAGTAATATTTCGATATGACATTGCCTATTCGGTAAACTTCTAAAATGACTATGTAATACCCCAAATCATGGCCTAGTAACATGTCACAAACTAATTAGAACTTAATTGTGCAAACATTCTACAAATTTGAAGAATTGATTAAATCTAGTGACCAAATTAGATGGATTTGATAATTAAATGGCCGAATCATGATGGACCAAATAGTAACAATGTTTAAATGTTGTTTTGCATGCAACTAGAATGTGTATATGGAGTTGTGAAGCAATTAGACCCTTGAATTGCCAAGTGGAGGCATTCGGTCAATCCAAGGGATAACAACATGGATAGGTGTCCATTTTCCTATCATCTTCTCCACTCATCCTTTCTCCCTCCTTGACCGAAACCCTCTCAACCCTTTAGGGAAAGAAAAGCCACCATTTTAGAAGATTGGAAGCTTGCATGTGATCTTATCTTTCATGTACTTGGATAGCTAGGAAGATTGTAAGTGATTTCTAAGTCCTTCCTCCCTAGCAAACTTGTTCGAATGAATGATTGATGATAGAAATTGAACTTGGATTCATAGAATTGTATGTTAGATGTTTATGCTTGAAACTAACTTGAATTTTAGCTTGAATGTGGTTGAAATGCTATTGAAAATAGGATGAAATTATGTTGACCGAATGGTATATGTACATGAATGAAACCATTGTTTGATTGATCATGTAACTTAATAAGGTAATTCTAATTGTCCATGAATTGGGACTTGAATTGAGTAAAAAGCTTGCTGGAAATTTAGAAACATACTAAATTGAGATGTTAATCAATTTAAAATCATGGTTGGATAGTGAAAATTTAGCTTAAAGATGAAACTAGTCACATTTGATTGTTAAATGGCTAACTCGAGACTGTTTTGAAGGAATTGATAAATCCTGGACTTTTTGACAGAATTGAGGGCTGGAATTTATGAACTTAAAATAGGGGAAAGTCAATTTAAATGCTTGCTGGATTGAATTGCTTGAATAATGATCAATTGGACTATTTTAAGATGCTTGTTGAGATGTATGTGAAATAGGGACTAGAATTGAAACCATGATGATCTAGGGACTGAATTGTATGAATTAGGGGCTGGAAATAGTGACTTAAAAACAGGGGAAGTTAGATTAAAAGTTTGTTAACATGAATTGTATGAGATAATCACAATTTGGACTATTTTGTAAAACAAATAGAAGGGTGTAATTGCAAATTGTTTTAATGGACTGTTTTAGCAAAAATTAGGACTGTTGGGGGCTGTTTTGTATAACATTGTAAATACAGTTAAAATGGGACTGTTTTTGGCAGTTTAAGAGAAGGGCAAAACTGTTTTAATAGATTGAAAGGATAAAATTGTTTTGCCATGTTATACAATGGCTAAGTTAACATGAATGAAGATGCTAAATAGAAATGCTTAAATTGTTTGATTGTTGGAAATACAATGCTTGACTCTAGTTCCTTGTGAACTTGGATTTTTTTTAAATGTATTGTTTGGTTGTTGATTTTGAATCCATTATATTGGATGTATGTTAGAACAATGAGTGGATCTTGTTGAAGAAGATAGAGTTGGGCAACCTAGTACAAGCAAAAAGGGATTTGGATCAAGGATCAAAACTAGCTTGGAGGATTTGTGAGTGTAGCTTTTACAAAAGGGTTAGGACTTAGGTCCCAAATATGCATGACTACTATTTCATTGATATGTTTATTCCATGAAATGAATCTAAATTATGCTCGAAAATGACTTAAGGGAAGAATGGCTTAAATGGAAACTTGGTAGTAAGATATGCTTGATATATGATTTGGTAATGCAAATGGATCATGTAACAATGGATTGATTTTCTATATTTTCTTGTATTGACCTAATCGAATGAATCAAGAATGCTTAGACATGATCTTGCTTGATGCTAATGATGACATGAAATGCAAACTTGCTTGAATTACAATGAATGCATGATAAATCAAGCTAGGGCTCGAATGGCCTAAGGGCTATCTTGACCTTGATAGATAAACACTTGAAAGGGTTGCTTGAATAAGCTACTAACTTACCATGATCTTGTTGTGTGTACTTGCCTTGACTTGAAATCTTGAAGCTTAATTAATTGACAAGTAAATCAAACAAAGCCTTGGTTGCTAGTTGGTCATAGGTAGGATGGCATGCCATAAAGTCTAGAGCTCATTGTGATTGGGTGGACTACGGTCCTGGGCCAAGGCCCTTATTTGGCGACAGTAGGAGGGATGTGTGTTATGGTCACTAGCAACAGTAAGAGGAATTTGACCAGTTTCTTGTTTTGGCGGCAGTTTGGTTGGTGACTCGATTACCAAGACATAACTATGTACCAAGGCCTAATCTAAAATAAATAAGAAAGAAAGAAATACATGGCCTAAAGCTTGAATAATACTTGACTTGATACCTTGATTTTGCTTGCTTACATGATACTTGAAAGGTGATCATACTCAAATTAATATGCTTGAACACGCTTCTCTTCTTGATTTAATACTCAATCAAACTTGAAATGGAAACAACCTTCTTGTAAATTTTCTGTTCGAATGGTATTGAAGCATGAATTAATGTATATTGCTTGAGATTGAGACCTTGTTATATGTTCTTGTACTTGTGATGATGTATATAAATGGTAATAGCTATACATGACTACTTGACTCCCTACTTGGCTTGAAACACTTGAAACCTTATGTTAGACTTAACTTCACATGCTCAAACCTTAGCTAGATTGTACTTGATTTAAGACTACCTAAACTTGATAATTGGCTAGTAAATAGTTGCTACCTCACTAAGTACATTATGTACTTATCACTCTTGTTTACGTCCTTCCCAAACCACAGGTTTAAAGAGATCTTAAAGTTATCTTCCTTGAGCTCGAAGCAAGATACAAGCAGAGCTAGAAGTATGAATTCGAATCTATTTTGTAACTCTCCTAGTTGGTGGCACCTAGATATGTACATAATTAAGCTAGATCATGCATTTTGTTCATTTTGAAGTTTGTATATATATATGGCCTTGACCTTTAGAAGCTTTTAAAGACTTGGTTGGTAATGTTTGATGCCATGATATCCAGATGCTATATGAATGAATTAGGCATGACTTATTGAATATGGAGAATGGAACTTGGTTACATGATCTAGTTATATTTGAATGTGCTTAACAATGGGACACTATGTGCTTAACTCCTGAATGCTGTATTCAAATTGATCACTTGGTCGATTAGGCTGCTTCTAGTTCAAGTAATTAAGGACATGATAAATTAGTCAAGATTTCTAGATGATGTTAAGCTTGCTTGAAGACATGTTGATGGTGATATGATTCGAATGAATACAATTATGACCATGTCTAGTAACCAACATTATATGTAACCATGTCTTGAATGTAATATGCTAGAAGATTATGCTTAGTTAACTTGACATGAATATGACATTGAAACCATGTTTGACATTGTCTTCAAATGGATCGAAGCTGCGCATACTTGAATAAACTTGAAATGAATTTGTATCTTGCCTTGAGTGTATTCAATTGCATACATGTATAATTGACTATGTTTATATCTCCTTGATTGACACTTGGAGGCCTATGTTCATATTTTGTATGCTATAATGTTTTAAAAGCATGTTCTTGTTGATTGTTTGAGTTTCTTGTTAGGCAAGTAACTCATCTAATAGGGATGAGATTGAAAGTTTTAAATGGCTTGCATTCTTGTGCATTCTTGTGTGCTTGCTTGTTTGCTTGTTTAACACTTCTTGGCCGGGTTACTCCTAACCCGGGTGAGGGGTGTTACATACTACATAAATCGAATGGTTAATATTATATACATGTTTTAATTGTGCAAATTGTATGAATGCATAATCTAGCAAGCCTAAACGAATTACTGTTAATTAATCTTTGTTGGTAGAGTCGATTGGCCAATCGATGAGCTTAAATAATCAAACTGGTGGTAATGTGTATAGATTAAAAATGAGATTAAGGATTTGTTAATAGTGAGCTCATTCTATAGACAAGAAGTTTAATTCATAAACAATAAAATATGAAGAAAAAAAAATCAGTAATAGCTTCTGGGTTCAATCAATTGGTTCTGTTTGTTCTATGTTCTTAATGTTTTCATATTCTCGAGATAGTAAAATCCAAGAAAGTTTATAAGATAAAAAGAAATCATATTGTTATTCTCTGATTGTTCAAATAAAAATTGAAATTTTCTGGTTCTAGTTTTCAATTTTCTCTGCAGTAACGTTCTTAACTCTGGTTTTCTCCTGAGCTGGGTTGAGGACGTTACAAATTGATATCAGAGCATGGTTTAGTCGATTCTTGGACTAAACATGGGCTCACTGCATTTTCGTAAGTCTAGTGTGTTACCTAGGAGTTCGAATTCTTATTCCGTATTGGTAACTTGTAACCAATACATGTTGTTTGCTCTGTTTGAAATTCATAATATGAGAAGATATTCTGAGCCTAAGGATACGAATTTATCATCTTTGAAGAAATTCGGGGACGAATTTCTTTTAAGGAGGGGAGAATTGTAAAACCCCTGAACTAGGCCAAGAAGAAAGTTACTACTTTTGAATTATAATAAAATTTGCATAAAAATGCAATAGGTAATTAATTCGAAAATTTGGACTAAAATGAATGGAAGCAAAAGAAGTAGTGGTTAAAATAATGGACCAATTTGAATAATAGTGGAAACCTTATGTTTTCATGTTGAATTAAATTTTACCAAGGGACTTCGACACATGTTTTTGTGGGCTAAAACCATGTGTGGTTGGAGACCAGTCTTGAAGGAAGAAACCTTCATGTCATCTCCTTCCTTCCATTCGAATTCACGATAGGAGAAAGGGATTTGAGAGCTAAGGAAGCAAGTAAGTGATATCCTCCTTCTTGGTGGTTTAGAAATTGTTTACAAAAGCTTGACTATAAATTCTTGATGTGAATTGTTTGATTGTGATAGAATAGAGTAAGTCATAGTTGAGATACCTTTAGTTTCATTGAAGAATTCATGTTCTTGGTTGGATGTATGATCGGTCATGGTAGGACATTAGGCATGTTCGGAATTTTCAGCTTGGGTTTTAAGCTTGGTTATAATTCATGATCTTTCAAATTGATTTAAATTATTCTATTACTAAGTTCTTGAGAAATTTCAGATCATATATAAGAAATTGAGGTTGTGGTTGAATTTAAATTTGGTATATCGATATCTAGATGCCTAATTAAAATCTGTCTTGATTGAGTATACATACTTTGGGGCTGTTTGAGTAGTCAATTATATATATATGTACAAGCTGCCTATTATGTACATTTAGGACTAAGGTTGGACTGTTTTAGTTGTGTAGAGACCATTAGTAGACATTTCTAAACATGTACATTCATACGTAAGAAAATTTGGGATTTACTTACACATTTAAAAGTAATTGGAGACTGTTTTAGAACAGATTGCATCCTTAGGAAATCTTGAAAGACTGTTTCAGATTCCTTGTATTGTCTGAGCATGATTGAATCTAGTTTTATGATTTTTTAATCATAAAGGACTGTTTCGATTAAAGAATAAGATAAGTGTAAGTGTAGTTTGAACAGACTTGAGTAAAATTGAAAGCTTAGAAATCATGGTATTGATTTAAGGATTTAAACCAGGGAAGGCAAAACTGTTTTAAAATATGCAATAGCAGTCACTTTGAAAAATTCCTATAAATTGTACAAGTTGAATTGGAAGCTATAATTTATATGGTTGGAAATCTTATTATGTCTAGTTTCATTTAAAACAAACGGAAACAGTTTTTAGAGATGATTTTTTGAGGATGGTGTAATCTGCCCGGTGGCAGAACTGGACTTGTCTTATAACTAAAAACTGTATTAAATCATAAGAATTAAAAATGCAAGGCCTATATGGTTAGAAATTTAGTTGAGTCAGCTTTCCAACGTTGTAAACATTTTGAAATTCCGACGTACGGAATGAAAGTTATGAAATTTTAATCGAGTAGTGTCTAGTCTGCCTGGCAGCAGCTCTATAGGTGACTTAAGGTATCATTGAAAGCTTTAATCGATTGAGTAGAGCATGAATGTAAATAAATGTGCATTGGAATATTTTGAGCATGTATATATATGTATAAATAGTTTAGTGCTATGAAAACAAATGAACATATTAAGGTGACTGTTTTGTTGTTAAATGAGACTACTCAAGATGGTAATTAAAAGACTTATGGATTTTCCTTGCAGAGCTTAATTAAGGACTGTTGAGTTGTGAACTGTCCTAAACATGACTTAAGGGAAGGTTATTCAGTTCTGTGTAATTGAACTAAAATGTTAGTAAGTTGTTGAGTTTTAACTTGGTAACTACGTGACTATCCTAGGCAATCTTAAGTTGGAATCCACACTGTTTTGATTAAAATAGAATGTATAAAATCTGTGCAATAGTGTTTATTAAATTGTGCAGTTTTAGATTGATTATGGTGCAGTTTTGAAGTATAAAACAGTGCTGTCCTGTTAAATAAGTGCAGCTTTGAGTGTTTAAAATTGTGCAGAACTATAAATTTAAAACAGTGCAGTTTGGTGTAATCTTAAATGCTGTTTTGAGTAATTTGTGGGCAGAATATTAAGTATAAAGCAGTCCAGTTTATAGTATTAAGTGGGCAGATTTATAATGGATGTTAATGTAGTTTTGACTGCTTAAAATATGGACAGTATGTAGTTATAACAATGCATGTAACACCCCTAAATAGGGCTTAGAATGTTACCACTATTTAGAATTCCTAAATAGTTAAATAATTTTGAATTAAGTAAAGTCAATTAAGGGTTGAATTGAATTATTAACAAAGTGAGTTGCCAAAATGAAAGATTAAAAGAGAACTGTGACCAATTTAGAATGACCAAATTGAATTAAATGAGAAAGATGATGATTGCATGCTAAATTCCTTGTTTCCCCTAATGCCCTTGATTAAGGTAAGATAAGGATTAATTAAGGGACATATCGGACATTTCACAAATTCAATAACTTGGATTAAGCATAGTCATCTTCTTCATTCTCCTATTGCCGAATTTGAAGAGAAAATTTGGGAGAGAGAGAGTTTGAGAGATCAACCATTGATGAAGGGAAATTAAGCTTGCATGTATAGGATTTTGTAAGGAAATTAAAGCTAGAAGCAAAGTAAGTATGATTCTACTCTTGTTCAATTGAATAGGCAACTATACTTGTTGACTTGGGCTGTTTTGATGATTTTAGATGAAATAAACTATTGAATATGTTGTTAGATGGTTGAATTGTTGTAGAATCATGCAAATTTGGAGAATGAACACTAGGTATTATGCTGGAAATTATGTGTATGCGATAGTGTAACAAAGCTAGGTTGTTGGAAAATTTAAATGAGATGTTGTTGTAGTAATTGAATTGTTAGAACATGTAATTGAGCTATGAAATTAATGAATTGAACATGATCATGATTAGATAATTTAATTAAGGTGTTAAACAAGTTAAATTATTAGTAACTTGCTGGAAAATGTAACTACACCTAATTGAACTAGTTAAATTAGGTAATGGACTGCCTAGTTGATGAATTGATGTGTAATTGTGATCAAATGGATTAAACTAGTAATAACATGACTATGACCTGTTTTAAGAACATCGTTAGGTGAATTATGATAGCCAAGACATGTATGAACATCATCATGAATGAATTATAGGGCCAAAACATTGATTAAAATGAATTTAAGGAATTAAAATGTGAATAGGTGCAATCTGCCCAGAATTGCTCTGTTTTGGGCAGTAACTTTGAAAATTCACCAAAATTTGTATAGATAAAATTCAGGGATGAAATTTTAGTGACATAATCCTTAGTATGTCTACTTTCATTAGGTGAAAACATAACTGAAAACTGGGTCTTATGCTGGAAACTGTAAATAGAAATAGCTGGACAGTGCAAACTGTCCAGGTAGTGTAAATGCCCTGTCTTTGAATAATAAACTGTATTAATTGGATAAGAAATAAAATGCAAGTCTATTATAAATTTTGTTATCTTTCCAATGGTGTAAAGTAATCGAAATTCCGACGTACGGATTAAAAGATATGACCATTTAAAGGGATAGTGTGCAAACTGCCAGGCAACAGTGTCCTGGGCAGTTTGGGACTGTTTTTGCACCTAGAAGCAAACTGTTTCCAAAACAGTTTTGGGACATTGTAACCTGTCTAGTTATGTCTTAAAATGAGGTAATAACAAAATAAAGATGAACTAGTAAGAAATGCTTAAAAGAAAGCATAAAAACAGTAGCTAAATGTTAGGTACAAATGTGGTAGCATTGCTACTATATCCGTGTGACATTATGTGCTTGTTTTGATGAATTGTATGTGTTATGCTTGCTAGACCAAGGGCAGCAAGTTGTGGAAGAGGAAGATAATAGTGGACATCCCAAAGCAAGAGGCAAAGGGATTTGGATACAAGACAAGTGATTAGCTTGGAGTATTGTGAGTGTAGTTACCTCTAGGGTTAGGACTATGTCTTAACCAATGTATTTTGTTACATTCTTGACATGATAATGAATCTAAGCATGAACTTGACATAATAAGGGAAGGATGATTAAAGAGACACATGAAACTTGATCCTAGTATTGAATACATGTCTATTTCGAAATGTTTATGCATGATTAGTGATAGCTTGGATGCTTGTATGTGCTATGATGCAACATGATTGAATGCTAAAGACTTGTTTGAGATATGATGTTATCTCATTTTGATGAAATGGATCTTGAAACCACTTGTCTTGTGAGCTAAGGCTCAATAGCCTAAGGGCTTAACATGAAATGATCTTGAACTTGATAACTTGAATAAATGGTAAATCGAACAACCTTGGTAGCTAGTTGGACTAGGTAGAAAGGCATGCCTTAGAGTCTAGAGCTCATTGTGTACGGGTGAACAATTCAATTATGCATGATACTTTTCTTGAATGCCATGAAATGTATGTTACTTGACTTGAAAGCATGACTCCTTGGTTTCTTGTTTTGCAAGCATGTTGCTTGATTCATGAATTATGACTTCTTGATGCTTATACTTGTTGGCTGAATGCTTGCTATCCTAGATAGGATAATCTTGATGCTTGAAAGACTAGCTAAGATCACTCTAGATGCTTGAAAGCCTTAGCTAGGTCTATACTTGATTTAAAAGACATGAAACATGAAATAACAAATGGATAGACTAGTTACTACCTCACTAAGTACATTTTTGTACTTATCACTCTTGTTTCATTTTTCCCAACCTACAGGTTAAAGGATTCAAACGTTGCTCGATCTTGAAGCTTGATTCCTTGAGAAAGAATCATCTCATACAAGCTTGGTTAAAGTATGATTCCATACTTGTTTTGTATCTTATAGAATGGTGGCACTAGATATTACATAGTTAGCTTGAGAATGCATTTTGAAAGCTTGTATATAATGTTTGATGGGCCTACATGTTATGTATATAGTATCATGTATGTGATGAATTTATATCACATGTATTGGATGGTATATGTTGCGCATATGGTGATTAAGAATGGAATAGAATGATCATATGATGATCTAATTTACTATGAAATAGTTTGATAACCTTGTCATGCTCTTATGTATGCTTGAAATGAATGTATATTGAGATGAATCATGTTGAATGCTTCCATTTGAATGCTTGGACCTAAAGGGACACTTGAATGTAACAATACTTCATGTGAGTGATATGTATGTAAGTAGATGTGATTGCCGAATGCATGAGATTGAATTAAGCTTGAATGTACCTAGATATATGCCTTGTGTTTGCTTTTGGTGAATGGCCGAATGGTAGGAATTGAAATAGGCTTGAATGGAAGCTAATTACATACAATTAGAAGCTCAAGAATCATGCTTTGTAAGTGTAAGAATGAAATGACTAAATGTATACAAGATAAGGAACATAGAAGTGAATTGGAAGCATGTAACCTTAAGGTATTTCGAATGGGATAGGAAACAAAGAATGAATGTTGTAATATGAACTAAGAAAGTACTATCTTGTAATGTAAGCATGAAATTAGTTAAAATTGGTGACTTGTTCGAATGGTAAGCTTGAAAGGAATTAAATTGGTGTCTTGTATAGTTAGCCGAATGCCTTAGGATAAAAATGAAGTCACACATGAGGTTACTTGTTTGTCAAGAAAGTATGTATGATTGGTTGCCATGCCTTGTTCGAATGATTATTCCTTTTTGCTTGCTTAGTTTGAATGCTAGGATGATTGAGAGTCAAATGTGTATTGCTTGTAAGTTAAGAAAGCATGAATGTTAGATTGTTTGTATTGTTTGAATGTCTTGTATTACTTATCATGTTCTTGCTTGCTTGCTAAGTAACGCTCCCGAACCGGGTTAATACTAGCCCGGGTAGGGGGTGTTACATATTAATTGGTAATTAGAGCTTTAGGTTTAGTCGATTCTAGGACTAAACTGGGCTATCATGCATCATATAGGATACTTGTGCCACCTAGGAGACTTGTATTGAATAGATTGTGTCTTGCTATTTAAGCTGAACCCCTAATTATTCTATTTAAACATAGAATATCAGAAAAAAGACTTAGTCGGGATAATGAAAGTCCTGAAGGCTCCTCGAATGAAGGAGATAGTGTGAGGATGGAGCAAAATCCTCCTCAACAACAAGCTCAACATCGAGCTCAAGTTGCTGCTCAATAGAAAGCTCCTGCTATCAATCCTATGTAGCAAGAATGTCTTCTAAGTATGAAGGAGATATTCAATCATCTTGTATCTGCTTTAAAACAAGATCATCCTATTGCTCCTACTGTCGTTGTGCCAAACCGAGCCCCGATTGACAAGCTGGCTCAACATCGGGCTTATACCTTCACTGGCACCGATGAAGCTAACCCCGAAGTAGCTGAGTACTGGTTAGAGGCCACTACTCGAATCTTAACCAAGCAATTACCTTGTCCCGATGAGCACAAGCTCGAATGTGCCATAGCTTTGTTGGATGGTGAAGCTTTAAGCTGGTGGGAAACTACATCACTGACTGCACCTGCAGAAGACATGACGTGGAAATTCTTCCTCGATGAATTTTGGAAGAAGTATATCAGTGAATAGCATCTGGCCAAGCGCCAGAAATGTTTCTTGTGCCTCAAGCAAGAGGGCCGACCTATTGAATAGTACGCGAGCGGCTTCTACAAGTATTGCAAATACGAGTCGAAATATATCAAAACCGAAGCTGACAAATGTCGAATGTTTATTGATGGACTGAATGATAAATTAAGTCCTATTTTCACTGCCCTGGGTATCACCGACTTCCAGAATTTGGTGAACCAGGTTATAGTAACCGAGGAAAAGATGAAGGCCTCAGAGAAACGTAAGAGTGGAAACTCCTAGAAAGATAAAACGATCAAAAAATGATGACAAGCCACACTGGCAGTCAAATAAAGCTAAACACTCTAAAGGCACTCTTCAAATTATACTCATGTCTAGAAGAGCAATTATAAACCGAAAACCTCAATCGGTAATCAAATCTTCAACCCCGATCATCTCTGTTGATAGTACGAGGAATTTTGGTAAAGTTGTTCAGTATTCTACCTGCAAGTTCTGTCAGAAGCACCATATCGGGCAATGTAGAACTCAACAAAACTTGTTTTTCTTATGTGGAGCCTCTGATCATCATATCTGAGATTGTCCTTAGAATCCTAATAAGGTTCTAACTCGAACTTCTACAAATGCTAGTTCGGCTCAGTCTTACCGAAACAAAGGCCCGAGACAAGCTCAGTCCGGGAATCAAAGCAAGGGTAGAGCCAACATTTGGCACTTACACATCAAGAATCCCAAGCCCCTGCTCGAATCTAGCATATTCGTGGTAAAGATGATGAAGAAGCTCCCGATGTTATTGCTGGTACCATTGAGTTAAATTCCAGTCCTGCATATGCTTTAATTGATTCGGGGTCTACCTATTCATTTGTTTGTTCTACCTTGATCAACAAGCTAAAATTAAAACCCAAAACTATTGAATCAAGTCATGTAATTTTGAATCCATTAGGGGGAAAAACACCCATTAACTTGCGCCACAAGCAAGCTTCCTTGACTATTCGAAACATACCCTTTCCTATTGATCATTATGTTCTAACTTTTTGTGAATTTGACTTGATATTGGGATTATATTGGTTAAGTAAACACGAGGCCTAGGTAGATTGTCAAAATAGGAAACTATATCTCTGGGTTTAGGAAAGGAATCAATCCTCCTAATTGATAGAAAACCGACCTCAATCTTTGATGTTATGGTCTTACAAGATGAATTTGAATTTGTATTACCTAGTCTGCCAATTGTATTTGAATTCATTGATGTTTTTTGCGAGGAACTCCCTGGTCTCCCTCTAACCAGAGAAGTAGAGTTCGGGATTGAAGTTCAACCTGGAACAACTCTAGTGTCCATCACACCTTATCGAATGGCACATGTTGAATTGAAAAAACTCAAGAAGCAACTCCAAGAGCTACAAGATAAAGGCTTTATTCGGCTTAGCTCATCTCTTTGGGGTGCACCAGTCTTGTTCGTGAAAAATAAAGATAGGACTATGAGACTCTATATTGATTATAGACAGTTGAACAAGCTTACTATCAAGAATCGGTATCCTCTCCCAAGGATAAAAGATCTCTTCGATCAACTCAATGATGCTTCAGTGTTCTCAAAGATCGATCTTCGATCGAGATACTATCAAATGAGGGTAAAAGAAGAAGATGTGCCCAAGACAACCTTTAGTACTCGATATGGCCACTTCGAATTCCTTGTAATGCCATTCGGGTTAACGAATGCTCCGGCTGCTTTCATGGATCTCATGAATTGTGTATTTAAGCCCTATCTTGACAAGTTTGTGGTGTATTCTCGGAATAAAGAAGAACACTTCGAACACCTACAAATTGTATTGCAAACTCTTCGAGAACGTTAATTGTTCGCAAAGTTCTCCAAGTGTGGATTTTGGCTATCAGAAGTCTCGTTCCTTGGCCATGTCATCTCGGCAGAAGGAATTAAAGTAGACCCGAGCAAAATTTGATCCATCATGGATTGGAGACCTCCGGAGAATATTGGTGAAATTAGAAGCTTTCTCAGTTTAGCCGGGTATTATCGGTGATTTGTCAAAGGATTCTCATCCATTGCCATAAGTTTGACAAAGTTAACTCGCAAAGATACGCCTTTTGTTTGGTCGGAGAACCAACAATGAAGCTTCGATCAACTTAAACAAGCTTTGACTCATGCACCGGTTCTTATCCAACCAAAATCGGGTAAAGAATTCACTGTCTATAGTGATGCATCTCATTTAGGACTAGGATGTGTCCTAATACAAGATGGAAAAGTGGTAGCTTATGCTTCAAGGCAACTGAAACTACACGAGTCAAACTATCCTACACACAATCTAGAATTGGTAGCTATCGTGTTTTCTCTCAAAATATGGAGACATTACTTGTACGAGGAGAAATGTAACCTGTTCACAGACCACACGAGTCTTAAATATCTCTTGACTCAGAAAGATTTGAATTCGAGACAAAGAAGATGGCTAGAATTGCTTAAAGACTGGGATTTGGTTATCGACTATCATCCGGGGAAAGCAAACATGGTTGCTGATGCCCTTAGTTGCAAACCATACTCGGGTAGACCCTAAATCTAAATTATAGTATATTTTCAATCAAATTTGAACTTTCTTGGGTCACAAGAAAGCCATTCAAACACCTTACTTGTTTTGCAAGTAACTACTCAAAATTTTCCTTAATGATCCTGTGTATTCTTTGTAGCTTCCTTGGCTATCAATGCTCACTTCCGTTTATCCAAAGGACAAAAATTCTTGTCTGAACTTCAAGTTCAATCTTTCTTGATCTCGAGAATTAAAAAACTCCAACAAATTGATCCAGATCTTTAGAAGATCATATGCAAACTAAACTCTGAGTCAAATTCTGACTTCTCCTTTAAGTCAAATGGATTCCTCTATTTCAAGGATAGAGTGTATGTTCCTAACAATGAGGAACTAAGACATGAAATGTTACAAGAAACTCACCAAAGCTCATTCTCGATTCACCCAGGATCTGTTAAGATGTACAAGGATCTAAAACCACTATAATGGTGGCCAGGTATGAAATCAGCTATCACAGACTTCGTATCGAAGTGCCTGACTTGTCAAAGAGTTAAAGTCGAGCATCAAGTCCCTACTGGATTGCTCTACCCAATCGAATTCCCTTAGTGGAAATGGGATCATATTACAATGGATTTCGTTAGTGGTCTTCCTTCCACTCCAAGAAAGAATGATGTTGTATGGGTGATTGTTGATAGATTCACAAAGTCTACTTACTTCATCCTTGTTCGAATGAACATGACCTTGGAAACCTTAGCCGAGCTATACATCCGTAAAGTGATTTGATTACACGGTGTACCTACAACAATAATCTCTGATCATGATCCTAGATTTGCATCTCAATTTTGGAATTCCTTACAGAAGGCTCTAGGAGATAAAGTGTATCTTAGTACAGCCTTCCATCCTCAATCAGATGGACAATCTGAAAGAATCATTCAAGTACTCGAAAATATGCTACGATCTTGTGTTATCAACTTTGGGAAGTATTGGGAGAAATCCCCACCTCTTGTAGAGTTTGCCTACAACAATAGCTATCAATGTCTATTCAAATGACACCATTTGAAGCTTTATATGGTAAAAGATGTAGAACTCCTCTATGCTGGTCTGAATTGGGAGAAAACAAGATTCTAGGACCTCAATTGCTTCGGGAAACCGAAGAACAAATCAAGATCATTCACGACCGATTGAAGGCAGCTTTCGATAGACAGAAAATGTATGCTAATTTGAAAAGGAGAGATATCCAGTATGCTATTGGAGACAAAGTCTTCCTAAAGGTCTCACCTTGGAAGAAAGTGCTCAGATTTGGAAGAAAAGGAAAGCTCAATTCCCGATACATTGGACCATTTGAAGTTATTGAAAGAATTGGTCCAGTGGCCTATCGATTAGCTCTTCCTAGAGAGTTTGATATAATACACAATGTCTTCCATGTTTCAATTGTAACACCCCAAATCCTAGCTTAGAAGTATTGGAATTAAATTGTATAAATTGATAGCTTAATTGAATAGTTAATGGTCTAATTGAAAGAATGTATGAATTAAGTGACCAATTTAAAAGTGACTACATTGAATTAAAAGAGAAAGATAAGGTTTGCATGATAAAATTCATGAATCTCTTATTTGACCTTGACTAATTACATGATTAGTAACTAATTAAGGGATAGTTTAGTAACTTCCTAAATCCACTAATGTGGATAACCATGTTGTCATCTTCTCCACTATCCCATTGTTGGCCGAATAAGAGAGATGAAATAGAGAGAAAGAGAGCTTGGAAAATTCAGCCATTGAAGAAGGGAAATTAACTTGCATGTGTAGTGATTTTTTATTAGAATTAAGCTAGAAACAAAGTAAGTATAATTCTTCTTGTGTTCAATTGATTAGGCAAATATATAGTTGAATTGGACTGATTTTGATGATGTTAGATGAAATTAGACATTGAATATGTTGTTAGATGATTGATTGATTGTAGAATTATACAAATTTGAAGAATTAACATTAGGTACAAAGCTGGAAATCATGTGTTTATGCTAGTGTAATAAACTAGGTTGCTGGAAAATTGAATTGTAATGTTGAAGTGGAAATTGAATGATTAGAACTTAAAATTGAGCTAAGGAAATAATTAATCGATGATGATCATGATTAGTTATTGTAAAGAAGGTGTTAAAACAATTGAATTGTAAGCAAACAATGCTGGAAATGGAAGATAAAAGCATGAACATAGTTATGTAACATAGAAACTGTTTTGTGGAATTGAAATTGAGTAAACATGCAAGATTAGGCTTTGTAACCAACTTGCCCTGTTTTGACATCCTTGTATAATGGATTAAAATTGACTTAAAATGTTTAGGATATCATATGAAATGAATTATATGGCCAAGACATTGGTTAAATGGATTAAAGGCATTAAAATATGAATAGATGCAATCTGCCCAGAATTGCTCTATTCTGGGCAATCACTTTGAAAATTCACCCAAAAAATGTATAGATTGAATTCAGGGATGAAAATTTAATGACATGATTCTTATAATGTATATTTTCATTAGGTGAAAACAGAATTGAAAACTAGATCCTATACTGAAAACTGTAAATAGGAATTGCAGGGTAGTGCAAACTATCCAGGCAGTGTAAATGCACTATCTTTGAACAATACACTGTATTAATTGGATAAGAAATAAAATGAAAGTCTTACATGGTCTTATACGAAATTTTTTAGCTTTCCAACGGTGTATAGTAATCGAAATTCTGATGTACAGATTAAAAGATATGGCCTCACACTTGACTCATAAATCATCCTATCAATCGAACTAAGCAAGCAAGAAGTGAGCAAGCATTCAAACAAGGCATAAACAACCATTCATGCATTCTTTTCATGCAAGTAATCTCAAATGTGACTTCATGTTCATCCTAAGCATTCGGCTATACTTACAATACCATTAGATCAATTTCTTTCTTGCTTATATTTCAAGTTACTACTTTATCATAGAGATTACACTTCATTATTCCTTAGCTTGTATACCTTTAGACATCTTAATCCTATTCTTACTAAGCATGATCATCTAAGCATTCATTAACATAGAATTCGCTCCATGCTAGCCTTACTCCAACTCATACATTTAACCATTAACACTAGTCATGTATTACAAGGCATGTAACTTATACCTAATGAAACAAAACTATTCAGCCATGCATCAAACAAGTGCACAATACTCATATAATCAAGGCATGAACACAAAATTGAATCATATACTTACCAAGACCATTCGAATAGAGTTTAGGCAACATGGTTCCTCATTTTCGAATTATAAATCACCATACACGTGATCATTTCAAGCATTCACAAAAGCATGACAAGGTTATCAACTATTTCAAAGATAATTTGATCATCATAAGATCATTCCATGACATCAAAATATGCGCAGCAATCCATTCAACCATTACAAGTTATTTAAGTTCATTACAAACCTTAAACTATAAACATATCATAGATAAGCCATCAAGCATTATATACAATCTTTCAAAATGCATGTTCAAGCTACTTAGATACATCTAGTGCCACCATTCTAGGATAATACAAAAACAAGTATGGAATCATACTTTAACCAAGCTTGTGTAGAATGCTTCTTGCTCAAGGAATCAAGCTTCAAGATCGAGCAATGTTGAATCCTTTAACCTGTAGTTTGGGAAGAATGAAACAAGAGTGATAAGTACAAAAATGTACTTAGTGAGGTAGTAACTAGTCTATCCATTTTGTTATTTCATGTTTCATGTCTTTTAGATCAAGTGTAGACCTAGCTAAGGCTTCCAAGCATTAGAGTAGACTTAGCTAGTCTTACAAGTATCAAGAGTGACCTTATCTAGTCTTTCAAACATCAAGAATATCCTATCTAGGATAGCATGCATTCGGCCAACAAGATTAGGCATCAAGAAATCATAATTCATGAATCAAGCAACATACATTTCATGGCATACAAGACAAGTATCATGTATAATTAAATCTTAATTCATTTGTTATTTCATTAAACAACCCCCTTGGTACTTAGTTTGTATAGGTAATCGAGTCTCCGACCAACTGTCGCCACAATATGCACCATAGTGCTGGTCAACCCTTCTACTGTCGCCAAAGACCACATACGTACCCTCCGTTTGTCGCTAAATAGGGGCCTTAGCCCTGGACCGTAGTCCACCCGTACACAATGAGCTCTATACTCTAAGGCATGCCTTTCTACCTAATCCAACTAGCTACCAAGATTGTTCGAATTACCATTTATTCAAGTTATCAAGTTCAAGATCATTTCATGTTAAGCCCTTAGGCTATTGAGCCTTATCTCAGAAGTCAAGTGGTTTCAAGATCCATTTCATCAAAATGAGATAACATTATATCTCGAGCAAGTCATTAGCATTCAATCATGTTGCATCATAGCATATACAAGCATTCAAGCTATCATCAATCATGCTTAGCAATTCGAAATAGACATGTACATAACACTAGGATCATGTTTCATGTGTTTCTTTAATCATCCTTCCCTTATTAAGTCAAGTTCATGCTTAGATTCATTATCATAACAAGAATGTAAAAAAATACATTGGTTAGGACCTAGTCCTAACCCTAGAGGCAACTACACTCACAATACAATCCAAGCAAGCTAGCAATTGTCTTGTATAGCTATTCCCTTGTTCTTAGCCCTTGAATGATTTCCTTTTTCTTCCTCCACCAAGTTCAAAGCTGGTTCTAAGACATTATACAAGCAAATGGATATTAAAACAAGTCTCATATGACCATTCAAGCAAGGTAATATCACTAGTACTTATCATACACAATTCTGGAAGCAAGATTATGCTCATATAAGTACAATTCAGCCAGCATTTCAATAAACAAAGCTAGGCAGAATTCATTTATCTCAAACTGTTACAAAACAGTTCAGTAAAACTGTGTACAAAACAGTTTCTAACTAGCTTAAGTAATGCTCCCTGGCAGCTTGCACACTACATGCTTAAACAGTCATATCTTTCAATTCCTACGTCGTAATTTTGATTAATTTATACCGTTGGAATGATAAAAAAAATTTATTTAAAACCATAATAGGCTTGCATTTTAGTTCTTAGGCAATTAAAACAGTTTATTGTTAAAAGATAGTGCATTTACACTGCCTGGACAGTTTGCACTGTCCAGCTATTTCTATTTACAGTTTCCAGTATAGGACCCAGTTTTTTCAGTTATGTTTTCACCTAATGAAAGTAGACATACTAAGGATCATGTCAATATAATTTCATCCCTTAATTTGATCTATACAAATTTTGGTGAATTTTCAAAGTTACTGCCCAGAACAGAGCAATTCTGGGCAGATTGCACCTATTCATATTTTAATTCCTTAAATTCATTTTAACCAATGTTTTGGCCCTATAATTCATTTCATATGAAATCCTAAACATGTTTGGCCAATGTTAATTCATTTTTAAGGTGACCAAAACAGAGTAAGTTGGTTAAGTTACTTAATTTTGCATGTTTACACAATTTTTTCTTACTAAAACAGTTTCTATGCTATATGACTATGTTCATACTTTTATCTTTCATTCCCAGAATTGGTTACTAACAATTCAGATTGTTTAACACCTTAATTACATTACCTAATCATGATCATGTTCAATTCATTAATTCCATAGCTCAATTACAAGTTCTAACCATTCAATTCTTACATCAACATCTAATTTCAAATTTCCAACAACCTAGTTTTGTTACATCATTCCTTACACATGAATTCTACTCTAATTCAAGTCATCCATGATATATACAAGTTCAATTTCATCATTCTCTTCAATTCAAACAACCTAATAACTCAACTAAGCATTTAAACATCATCTAAATCAGAATTTCAAACATAAATCAGTTTGGGTAGCATGAATTTACCTTAGTAATGCTGCCACCAAGTTGAATTTAGCTCAAATTCAACATTACACCATAGATTTCAAGCTTTCTCTCAAATTTTCCTCTCTCCCTATATTCTTTCTTCAATCGGCCAAATGAGGAATGAAGAAGATGATGATTATGATTAATCCAAGTTATTGGATTTATGATTTGTCTAAAATGGCCTTTAATTAATCCTTATCTTAACTTAATCAAGGGCATTTGGGGAAATGAGAAATTTAGCATGCAATCATCATCTTTCTCATTTAATTCATTCTTCTATTTAAGTCCTTTAACTTGGCATTCATATTTGTTAATTATTCAATTCAACCCTTAATTGACTTTACTTAATTCAAGATGATTTAACTATTTAGGATTTCTAAATAATGGTAACATTCTAAGCCTTATTTAGGGGTGTTACAATCCTTGTTTTAAATCCATTCAATTTCATCCTTTTTCTTCTCAAATTGATCCTTGTTCTTATGATGTATGTTTGCTTGTTCTTGTATTGTTTGTATTGCATTGCTTGCCTGTTAAGTAACGCTCCCGAGTTGGATTGCTACTAGCCCGGGTAAGGGGTGTTACATGAACACTTGAACCACTTGACATGAATTCTTGAAATACTCGAATTGCTTGACCTGAAATGTTGATTCTTGACATGAAACTCTTGAAACGATAATTGCCTATGCTTGGACCTTGTATTGTATGATTTATTTCTTGAAATGGCTTATGGCCTCACTTGAGCCGATGTTTACTTGATTAGCTTGCTTAAATTGCTTGACATGCAATCTTTATTACTTGACCATATTACTTGACTTGTATACTCGAATTTCTTGATGCATCATTGTTACTTGAAAAAGATCTAGATCTTACTCGAATTAATGAGTGTTTCTGCTAATGACTATTTTTGTGTGATTAAACTATGTAACATGAGTAATGCTGCCATGTACAACTTGTACATGCAATTAATGACTGTTTTTGTGTGATTAAACTACGTAACATGAGTAAAGCTGCCTTGTCTACTTGCACATGCAATTATGGACTGTTTTGTGATGATAAAAATTAGATACACTAGTCACATGGACTGGTTTGATTATACATGCAGTTATGGACTGTTTTGTGATGATAAAATTATATACACTAGTCACATGGATTGTTTTGTGATGATAAAATTATATACATTAGTCACATGGACTATTTTGACTATACATGAATATTATGGATTGTTTTTGTGATGATAAAAATACATAAATATGTATAATGAACAGCTAAGTAATAAGGATTAAACTAAGGAAAGTAAACAAGCAATAAATAAGGCTTAAGGCTTACATGTTACTTGAATTGTATACTTGTACACTTGATATAATTGTACATGATATGTAAAGCTTGTTACATGATATATGAACCATGAAATGCTTGTACTTGATACGTAAGCTATGTAATGTTTGTTACTTGAGATATAAGTCATGTAAGGCTTTTTACTTGTCACGAAAGCAATGAAATACTTGTTTGACATGTAAACTTGGTCTACTTGATATGTGCTTGTTATGCTTGATCACTATTCGAATGGAACTAGAAATTGGATAACTTGATAAGCTTGTCATTCTACTTGATTTACTTGAAAATATGGTTACTTGACACTTACTTGCTATGCTTGTCTTGATGTTCGAATGCCTTAGGTATAAAAATATATGATTTCATGATTTTGCTTGACTTGAAATGCTATTAACCTTATTAGGTCTACTTGATTAATTAAGACTTGATTCAAAAATTGGTTAGAATTAGTGTTACCTCACTAAGTACATTTTTTTGTACTTATCACTCTTGTTTCCTCTCTTCCCAAACCCCAGGTTAAGAGTGCTTCAAGAAGACTATTTGACCTTGAAGCCAAATTCCTTGAGCTCGAAGTAAGACACAAGCAAAAGTACAAGTATGAATCCACACTTGTTGTAATACTCCTAGAAGTTGGTGGAACCTAGCTTGTATTTAGTTAACACTAGATCATGCATTTTGGATGTTTGAAATCTTGTATATATATATATGTTCTTGAAATGGGTCTTCCATGTAATCGAACTTGGTTGTTAAAACTTGATATGTAAATACTACGATTTCTATGTATATGAAAGGGTAATGTTGCGCATATGTATAAACGTGAATGAAAATGCTTATGATCTACCTTACTTATGTTATTCGAATGTCTTGTGTGAAATATGGACACTTGATAGAATGTTACAAATGCTTACATGAACAAATGAACACCTGAATGAATGACATGAATCCTTGCTATCCATGTATGCTAATTGAACACCTAAAGTGTTTACATGTCTTGCATAAGATATCTTATAAGATCTTGCCTTGTTAATTTGGTATGTGTATGCTATTGTAAACATGTTCTAGTCTAAAGATATAATTTGAATGCTAGGCCATTGTATACATGTTATTGTTAATCATTATGAATTAGTCAAACTTCATGAAATGTTACATGTACTGATTTAAAGAAGAATAAAACGAAATGAATGCTTGTTTGTTATCTATGTCATTCGAATGCAATGTGTATATATATGTATGATAACATTGAATGAAATGTAAAACGGAAGTGGCTAATCAAATGATTGTTAAATCTTGGTGCTTATAATGTTAAAATTATGCTAATGCAATAGTGAAGACGTGTTGAATGTTAGAATGAATTATAGTATGCATGAACTAGTATATTTCCAAATGTGTAAGGAATGAACACGTTCTTGTCTAAGTATGATACATGAATGCTATGCACGTTCACATGTTTAAGTAACAAACATCCTTGCTTATAGCTTAAAAGTGAAATACAAAGTGGTAACCTATAATGAAAATAAATATGTTTATGCTTGCATAATTGAAATGGAATGTTTATGATCCTTGAAATATTCTTGAATGAAAGCATGCTCTTGGATATATGATTGATTGTAGATGCATGTGTTGCTTGCTAGTCACTCAACTCATCTATTAGGGATGAGTTCAAAAAAAATTTAATTGGATCTCGCTTCCAGTGTACTCTGTAACGCTCATGAGCCGGTTTACTACTAAACTAGGGTAGAGGGTGTTACATTTATTGGTATCAGAGTATGGTTTAGTCGATTCTCGCACTAAACATGGACTCACTATATTGTTATAAATCTAGTATGCCACCTAGGAGTTCGAGTTCTTAATCGTATTCATAGTTTGTAACCAATACATTTTGTTTTCTTTGTTTGACAAATTCAGAGTATGTAAAAATATTCTGAATTTGATAACGACAGTTCTTCGTCATTGAAGAAATTTGAGGGCGAATTTCTTTTAACGGGGAGGAGAATTGTAATACCCCAAATTTTGGCTTAAGAGTATGTTACTAATTTGTTTGTAGGTCAACTTGATTTAAAGATATCATTAGAGTGGATAATTAAATAATTTAAGGACTAATTATGGAAGTTGGAAAGCATGTTAGCTAAATCGAAACCTTAGGACTAAAATGCTAGAATTGAATTAAAGTTGTCCCATTCTCTAATGACTAAGATGATTGCATGCAAATAATTAAGAAGCTTGAGGACTTGGACATGTCCCCATGAGAGAGGAGTATGAAGGGAGAGGTTTGGCCTAGGAGTCATCCCCACTTATTCATCTCCTCCTTCCTCCTAAAACCGATTATCTTGAATAGGAGAGAGGGGGAGAGTCTAGACAGCCATGCTAGCTATTTTGAGGCTTCAATCTTGCATGTTTCTTGAGGATTTGATTGTTCTTTCTTAAGAAAAAAAAGGTGATGAGCCATTCCCTTCATATTTCCCTTATATTCGAATTGTTGTCTAATTCATTTGATTTTGGAACACTAGGATTTGGTGATGGATAATTTGATTTGATTAGGGGCTATGTTCATATGTTCGAATGATATTTATTTTGAGTGATTAAAATGTTGATTGCTATCCAATTGAATTAAGTAGATAATGTCCTAGTTGATGCCTAGTTCAAATACGTTCATGTGTGAATAATGATACTAGGTTGAGTTCATAGAAATGATTTTGGACTGATCTAGACATGTAAGAACATGAAAATAAGTTGAATTATAATGTTAGAATCTTGTATAGATAAATTATGAAGCTAGAAGCTTAACCTAGTGTAATCTGCCCAGAATACTCTGTTCTGGGCAGTAACTTTGAAAAATCACCATAAATTGTATAAATGGAATTTAATGCTGAAATTTAAATGGAACGAACCTTGACATGTCTATTTTCACTAGGAACAAACAGAATTGAATTATGGGTAGTAGAGTGAATTCTGGAAATGAAAACCCTTGGACAGTGCAAACTGTCCAGCAATGCAATTGCTCTATCTTTGAACTAAAAACATTATTAATTGGAAAAATATTAAAATGAAAGGCCTATATTGCTGGAAATAGGGTTAAATAAGCTTTCTAACGGTATAAACTAATTGAAATTCAGACGTACGGAATAAAAGTTATGCATGATTAAGTAGCAGAGTACAAGCTGCCTGGCAGCAGCAGTATAGGCAATTCTGGACAGTTTTGAAAACTATTTTGTAAACAGTTTTGGAACAGTGGTTACTGCCATGTTTTACATGAATTAGAGTATAGACAATTTTAGTTATGTGTAGTAAAGAATATATTTGAACATGCTGCCAGATTTGTATATGTTGTGTACTAGTAATATTGCTTTGGTTGAATGATTATGTGAACTTGTTTTAATATGTATTTACTTGTGTAATGTGTTAGAACCAGGAGCGAACTTGGCGGAAGAGGAAAGGGTGGAACATCCTAAAGCTAAGAACAAAGGAGTGTGGATCCAAGACTAGCTAAGCTTGGAGTGTTGTGAGTGTAGTTTTGGTAGGGTTAGGACTTAGGTCCTAACCAAATATACATGTTCAAATTTCCTACCATCCTTGTATTGTTTTAAATGGACTTAATAAAGGCTTGATCATGCTTATAAAGGGAAGATTGGCTAAGCTAAACTTGTAAGTAAATAAAAGCATGAAATTTGACTAGATAATCAAAAGGAAAAGTGAAAACAAAAGTGTGAATTCTTGTTCTTGAATGTGGCTATTCGAATAGTAGCATATATGTACTTCCATGATATATGATGTGTGATCTTCGTGTCTTGAATGCTATTCATTTGAATGCATGCTTGATGCCTAAGATAGTGTATGCTAAATGCTTACTTGATGAATAAGATGGTTATGTGAATGCTTGCTTGTATATTCTCCATGGTGTAATACTTGCTAACAAGATGTGATTCATGATTTATAAGACACTGCTTGATCCTTTGTACCTTGATTGTGATCTACTTGACTTGCTTGATGCCAAAGATGGCATGTATTCGAATGGCTAGCTTCAAATAACATGCGTACTTAACTTAACAATATGTAACCATGAACTACTTGTTACATGATTGGTATACTTGACTTTTTACATGTCAATAATTGAGTGTCTTGCTTGAATATGTTGCTTGACTTGTGAAGTATGCATAATGCTTGTACATGTTAAATGACTTGAATTGAGTATGCTAAGCTTGTACTCGAATGCTGGCTTGATAATACTCTATGATGTATATGTTGATAGCACGAATTGAACCTTGAAATAAAGACATTGCTTGTTGCCTAAGGGTATATATTTGAATACTTGCTTGAATGTCAAGGTAAAATGTGAATTGAAGAGCTAAGGCTCCACTAGCCTAAGGGCTAAACATGATATTGCTATAACTTGCTTGAATGTGATTCTTGAATACAATTATCTTGACTTGAACATGAAAGCAAAAAAATATAAGAAACAACAACAAGCTTCAAAGTAAAATAAGAATTCTTGTGCCATAAGATACCCTCTAATGAAAGTAAAGATTTAAAAGACTTAAGTTGCCTTCAATGGAAGTCCTTGGATACAATGGTATACATGGGACTACGGTCCATGAGCCACGGCTCGGGGGGACGCCCCATTACATGTAATATGTTATTGGCGATAGTAGGAGGTAACGGGGGAGTTGTATGGAGATTGGCGACAGTTGGTTGGATAGAGAGAAGTATATGATTCTTGGACCATTATGGTTAAACACGGACCAATGTCATCCATAACCAAGTGTGATCCAAGGCAAACGTGTTAAAAAATGAACCTTATTGAGAAATAGAATAAGAAATTCAAAAGAAAATCTTGAACACTTGAATTATATCTTGAAATACTTAAATTACTTGACAAGAAACCTTGAACACTTGAACCACTTGACATGAATTCTTGAAATACTCGAATTGCTTGACCTGAAATACTTGATTCTTGACATGAAACTCTTGAAACGATAATTGCCTATGCTTGGACCTTCTATTGTATAATTTATTTCTTGAAATGGCTTATGGCCTCACTTGAGCCGATTTTACTTTATTAGCTTGCTTAAATTGCTTGACATGCAATCTTGATTACTTGACCATATTACTTAACTTCTATACTCGAATTTCTTATTGCATGATTGTTACTTGAAAAAGATCTAGATCTTACTGGAATTAATGAGTGTTTCTACCATGTACAACTTGTACATGCAATTAATGACTTTTTTGTGTGATTAAACTATGTAACATGAGTAATGATGCCATGTACAACTTGTACATGCAATTAATGACTGTTTTTGTGTGATTAAACTATGTAACATGAGTAATGCTGCCTTGTCTACTTGTACATGCAATTATGGACTATTTTGTGATGATAAAAATTATATACACTAGTCACATGGACTGTTTTGATTATACATGCAATTATGGACTGTCTTGTGATGATAAAATTATATACACTAGTCACATGGACTGTTTTGATTATACATGCAATTGTGGACTATTTTGTGATGATAAAATTATATACATTAGTCACATGGACTGTTTTGACTATACCTGAATATTATGGACTATTTTGTGATGTTAAAAATGTATAAACATGTATAATGGACAGCTAAGTAATAACGCTTAAACTAAGGAAAGTAAACAAGCAATAAATAAGGCTTAAGGCTTACATGTTACTTGAATTGTATACTTGCACACTTGATATAATTGTACATGATATGTAAAGCTTGTTACATGATATATGAACCATGAAATGCTTGTACTTGATACGTAAGCTATGTAATGTTTGTTACTTGAGATATAAGTCATGTAAGGCTTTTTACTTGTCACGAAAGCAATGAAATACTTGTTGTTTGACATGTAAACTTGGTCTACTTGATATATGCCTGTTATGCTTGATCACTATTCGAATGGAACTAGAAATTGGATAACTTGATAACTACTTGATAAGCTTGTCATGCTACTTGATTTACTTGAAAATGTGGTTACTTGACACTTACTTGCTATGCTTGTCTTGATGTTCAAATGCCTTAGGTATAACAATACATGATTTCATGATTTTGCTTGACTTTAAATACTATTAACCTTATTAGGTCTACTTGATTAATTAAGACTTGATTCAAAATTGGTTAGAATTAGTGCTACCTCACTAAGTACATTTTTTTGTACTTATCACTCTCGTTTCCTCTCTTCCCAAACCCCAGGTTAAGAGTGCTTCAAGAAGACTACATGATTTTGCTTGGCTTTAAATGCTATTAACCTTATTGGATAACAATACATGTTATTGTTAATCGTTATGAATTAGTCAAACTTCATGAAATGTTACATGTACTGATTTAAAGGAGAATAAAACGACTATGTTACAAATGTTGACATGTGAAATATATGTTAAGTAAACTTGTCAATTTCAATTTTTTCGTTAAAATTATTTAACGATGTAAGCATAAGCGACTTTTATTAATAATAAAAGTTGAATAATGTAATTTGATCGAATTAAAGGTTTATGATGTAAATAAAAGTAAGTGTTAAGTTCGGTGATTAAAATGTAAATTACTCGCTTATTTACTTTAATGAATTTATGGATGTTAATGCTTTTAAATGATGACTAAACTTGTAATTTTAAATTGGAAATTTGATGGTTCGATTTTTAGGTGACCTGAATGTAGTACTTTGGATCACGAATCGGGATCAGGGTGCTACAAATGTTTTCTTAAATTGTTTTCGATTCGTGTTATATATAGGGATGAGATCCAATTACATGGTGTAAAACTCATTTAGTTTTACACTAATCCATGGCCATTGGATGAGTAAAATGGGTGGATGAGATTAACAGTAAAAAATGTGAAGATTATCACTTGGAAAAAAAGATAAGGAAACAATCTTAGCCATTAATTACCATCATTCAACGGTCCAAAAAAAGTGTAAAAATAATTGAGTTTTACACCATGTAATGGATCCTATATATATAGCCATAGATTAGTGTAAAAGTAATTGAATTTTACACCATGTAACTAGATCTCATCTCCATATATATATATATATGCACGTGCGTACACGTGCGTACAGACGATTAACAAACATTTCAACCTCCACCGCCAAAGGAAATATATTCACAAACATAGTTAAACATGTAAACGAAGTTAGTTGGCAGCGAATTAAGGCCCCATCGGAAGCGCTTTTAGGGGAGCTTTTACAGTTTTAAATATATAATCATGACCGAATAGCTAATTTTTTACATAAAATCAGCGGTAAAAAGCACTTACCCAACAAAACGCGGAAGCTGCATTAAGTAACATGCAGGGCGTTGGTTCTACGATGGGTATCAATCTTGTGGTCTATTTATAAAATATGCCGCCATCTTATTTGGGTTTTGGCACTTCTTCTCTCCTTTGATCAATTCTAAAGGTGGAAAATGTTAGGTTAGGGTTGGATTGTGGAGGGGACCGCTCATTCCGATCAGTTGGCTGCAAATTGAAAAGCTAAATTCTACGGGATGTGTTTTGGGAGACCTATAGAATAGGATAAGGCTTCTATAACCTAAAAAGGAGCTAGGGTTTCAACCTAACCTCCAAACTGAATGAGACGAGGCAAATTTTGAGCTATTCGAGTTTAACTCGTTCAATACTTTATTCGATTAGATTCGACTCGAGCTCTTAACGAGTTGAGCTACTCGAAAATATAATATATTAATTTTTTAATTTTTTAAATTTAAAATGTAAATTCCTAAACCTAAAACCCTAAAACATAAACCCTAAATATAAGTCTTAAACCCTAAAATTTAAATCCTAAATTCTAAAACCCAATAACCTTAACCTCTAAACCCTAAACTAACACCCTAAACTTTAAAGTTAACAAGATTGTGTAAGCTAAAGTTTATGCAACTTATGTATCGATGCTTTTTTCTTGATAGGGCTTTTAAATGAGACAAGACGAATCGCTAGCTACTCGAGTCTGACTCGGTCAACACTCGACTCAAGCTCGAACTCAGCTCGAGTTCTTAACGAGACAAGTCGAGCTCAAATTATCCAGACTTGTTAAAAATTACTCAAGTTCGAACTCGACTCGAATTCTTAACGAGCTGAATCAAGCTCTGCACTACTCGAACTCGACTCGTTTACACCCCTACTCCAAACCATTTTATATATCTGCAGCCGGTTGCAGGACTACTAACCCAAACTATCCACTTGATGAATGATTAATTAATGAACCTATTACTTGTGCTAGTGTTTTTATTTTCATTAATTAGGAGTCAACATGTTTTTTATCTTAAAGATAAACTATATTCTCGTTAGGACTTTAGATGATAGTTTTTATGAATTATTTACTTATGATAATTTATAATACAACTGATATAAGTTGTCTTTTATATTATAATTAAATTTATAATACAACTCATAATTAGTTTAAATCACTTGGTAATTAATGAGCTTGTTTTTTTACTTAATAGTTTTTTTGATAAATAAAGGAAGGTCATACTAACAAGTGCCTCATTAAAAAACTCTCCTAAGCCTAAATGAGGAAAACAGAGTGCACTTGGTAGTATTTACAAAAATACAAGAACTAATCAACAAATCAAACCACACCTACATAGCGTAACAAATTAGCATGCACCAAAGCACTTAACTCAAGTGGTGGGTCCGAGAAAACACTAGGTGAGAAATCCACCTCGCCAAAAGAAGAAATGACATGGAATTAGGCCAATTTCGCTAACCCATCAGCAACTCTATTTGCCGCCCGAAGAATATTGCAAAACCGAATCTCCCAAGGCCGATCAAGCAATTCAAAAACCCCACTAACCAAAGGTGCCAAACCACCTCCTATGTTCCAGTTCTTCAAGATATGGATAACATCCAAGCTATCAACCTCAAGCAAAACTTGTCGAAAGCCTGTCACCCAAGCCATACGTAGCCCTTCAACGACCCCCAGAGCTCAACTTCAATAACCGAGTAAATCCCTACATATCTACTAAAGCCTACTAATCACTCACCATCATTGTTCCGAATCACCCCACCACATGAGGCAGTCCCTGTAGAGAACATCCGAGAACCATCTGTATTAAGCTTTACCCACTCCGGCATGGGCGGCTTCCATCGCTCCTCATGGCTGCTATCCAAGTGCCCAGATTGGGCTGCAAAGGCACGACCGAGAGTGACAACAAACACTAATCATATACACGGTGACATTCCTCCCAAACACTAAACTCAACACACTTATTTGGATCGAACACACATAAATTCCGATACTTCCAAAGATTCCATACTACCGACCCAAAAAAACAAATCCCAATAAGGCACATTCAAACCAACGTGGGAAGGTTACGTCAAATTTATTCAAAACCACTCAGAAAATTCAGAGAAAGAAACTCAGATAATTTATCAGCGCTTACCGTAGCAATCCATATTGCATTAGCTGTTGGGCAATGGCGTAAAATGTGATCAATCGATTCCACTGTACTACCACACACCCCACAAGCCATATTATACGACATATGCATTCGGACTCGTTCCATATTGGTGAGCACACAACCGCTAGCAACAAGCCAAAGAAACCAGCGGATACGTAGAAAACCTTTAAATTGAGCAATAATTTTCTACAAATTGCCACCATGATGCTCACTCGAACCGATGCGCAGCTCATACGTGGATTGTACTATGAAGTCATGCGAAGCAGTCCACTTCCAGCCTAACATGTCGATTAAACTGACCTACCGAGGGGTTATACAAGCCGCTAATCTATGAAAAATTGATTTCGGGAGCAGCCCAACACAGTCCTGCCAACACCAGCACCCCAGATAATCCACCATGCTACTCGCAGATACCTCAGGGAGACACGACACATGCAATTGGACCACAACGTGCTGCATCAAAGGGCCGACATCGCCCAGCCACACATTTCTCCAAAAACCAACAGAATTTCCATCACCCACAGTCCAAATTAAGCTATCACGAATGCTATGCCAAACCAAGGCGATAGCCCTCCACAAGTGAGAACAATGCGCCCGTTGCAAATCATCTGGCAGGAAGCCGTGCCATTTATATTTTATCTGTAACGCTTATGCCCACAAATGATCCAGATGAACAACAAGATTGAATGCAAGTTTCATCAAAAAAGCCGCATTTTGTTGATCCAACATCTTGAAACCCAAGCCGCCGCTCGAAATTGGCGAACACACTTTCTCCCAATGAACAAGGTGAATCCCACACTGACCCTCCACATGACCCTAAAGAAAACCCCGAATAAATTTTTCCAACTCGAGACACACACCTTTTGGTAAGAGAGTGGATTGCATCGAATAATACGGAATTGATGACATAACAGATTTAGCAAGCACCACACGGCCGGCAAAGGAAAAAGTTCTAGCCGACCACCCATTCAACTTATCCCGGACACGCTGGACCACATATTGATACATTGCCTTCGTTACCCAGGAATGCAGCAATGGAACCCCTAGATATCTCCCTAAATCATTGACCTCACAAAAAACCAAACTAGTACTGATACTCAAACGTAGAGCGGCCACAACATTTTTTGAGAAAAAATATTATTTTTTGCTACATTAACCTTCTGACCAGAAGCAACACAAAACGCACGCTAGGTATCTTTAATAGTATTTACCTGGTTCGCCAAGGCCTCAGCAAACAAAAATATGTCGTCTGCAAAAAATAAATGTGAGATCGCAGGACCATGTCGGACAAGCCGTACAGGTTTCCAAACCTTAGAGAGAACGACATGATGTACCGATTGCGTCAATCGTTCCATGCAAAGAACGAACAAATATGGAGATAGTGGGTCCCTCTGTCTAATACCACGCGAGGGAAAGAAAGTATCTGAAGCTGACCCATTCTAGAGAACCTGCATAGAAACAGAAGTCACACGCGCATGATCAAAAGCAATGTGTACAACAAAATAGTCAAATAACATACATAAACTCAATGACGGATTCATGTATGGTGGGCAAGTGCCCACCCTAAAATCTGAATTATCTTATATTGGTTATCCGTTTTATTGATTGTGTGCACCTTGAAATTTGAAATTTTTTTGTTTTATTTATCCATTTTATTGATTGTGTCAACCCTCAAATTTTTGGATCCAAATATATTATATGTGTACTAACCCTCAAAAATATTTCTAAATCTGCCACTGTACAAAATTACTTTATTTTCGACCGGTTCACATAGATTATAATAATTACATAAATCACTACACTTGAGATGCAAAACTACAATGGTCTTGTTTGGTAAATAGCTTTTTGAGCTAAAATTAGAGGTTTGAAGCATTTTTAGAGGTTTGACCAGTCAAATTCGCTAATTGGGATGTTTAGTAAATAGAGGATTGTAATAGCAGATTGAGGTGAAACCTCCCATTTTGAAAAAATTCATTTTAGTAGCTTTTTGAGTTAGAGGTTTGGATAAAAGACTTGTAAAGACTATCTTATCCTTGATAATTATAAAAAAAATTCTCTAAATAACATAAATTTGATTAATTAAAAAATTAAAAAAATCATAAATAAGAAATTAATATATAAATCAATAAATACATATAAATTTAACAATTAATAAAATTATATTCAAAATATAATTTTATAAATAAGAAATTAATATATATACATCTAAATTTAATAATTATAAAAATTATATTAAAAATAATTTTAAAAATAATATATAAATCCTCATAAAGCTCAATAATAATATTAAAAAATTAATTTTTATAATGTAATTAATATTAATAGATACAAAATGTTAATAACTTATAAATTACTCAAACACATATAATTATGTCATTATATGTCATTTTACTAGTTCAAATGATCAAACAGGTATCAACTATCAATTAATTTTATCAAATATTTTTATACAATCAGCTAATGTAATCCGCTAGTCAAATCAGCTAATGCAATCAGCTATCTGTTATTAAATAATGTAATTTACTATCAGCTATCAGTTAATTGCCAAACAGAGCCAATATTTTTTATGAACAAAGTGAGTCGACTTAAGTTAATTTACCATATTATATATTATGGAATGTTTTCTCTTATTGTATATTATAGGTACAACACTATATGTATTTACCACATTCACATAAAATAGCTAAGTTGGATATGTAGTTATTTTTGTATGTGATGGGAAGGAATCATTCTAAAATGTAGGATTTTCCCAACAACGATGGTACACCTTTATTCAGCAACCAATGTTGAACTTCTCGATATAATCAGAATCCATGTAATGATTTAGACGACACTCAACGGATGGTCCATATATAGATGAAAAGGTCCAACCAATGCCACTCTAAAAATGCCTACCTAAACCATATAAATCGATTTCATATATTCTTTTTCTCCGTCTGATAATTCAGATTTTAATTTTTTATTTGATTATTTTCTATATGATTTAATAAAAGCTAATTTTGTACATAATTAAAATTCAATATATAATTGAAAAGTACACAAATTTAGATTTATCAATCTCAAAAATATAAATATTAAAATCACTATTATATAGGCATCTAATAAACTAAGAATTCAAAAAATAATCATTAATATATAGTTAAACACGAATTCTGGGTAATTATTTGTCGGCAAGATAAGAGTGATTTTTCTAAAATCAAGTTTGAATTTTGTGATTTTTTATTTTTTTAAATTATTTTATATTCTATATACATTGTTGAAATTTTTGGACTTGTGAAGCCAAACAAATTCTATAGTTCCTTTATGTATTATCTAGACGGTCCACACATCTCATTACCTTTAAATCGAAAGGTAGTAAACATTAAAGCATATTCGATTTTTTATTTTCTTATGAGCATATTACATCAACAAGGATTTCAATTAAACTAAACTCATTTTTTCTCTTTTAAAAAAATATTTGTATAATAAATTCATAAGAATATTCAGTATTTTTGAATAAATTGTCATAATATTGTTGTTGAGTTTTTTATTTCAAGATTTAAAATTTTTTTATTTTATGATATAAGGTAATTCCTATCAAATCAATTGAGTAATTAATAATTTTTGTTAAAGTAACATGCAATAATTACTCCAAATGACCTGAAGTCGGTATGTTTTCATCGCGATTTTCTTTTGGACTAAAGTCGGCATGCTCTTATAACTATTTCTTTTATTCGACTGAAGTAGATATGTAATCTCGACGACTTCCCCTGAAGCCGACATGTAGTTCCAACAACTTTCTCAGAAGTCATCATGTAGCCTCAAAGATTTTCATGTTATATTACTTTTTAAATGTTTAATCGTTAAATAGGTGCCTAAACTATTTCCTTTTTTCGAGTTAGGTGCACAAACTATTTTTTGGGCCAAATAGTTGCCCAACGTTTCATTCTGTAACATATTTAAGGTTCTCTGTTAATTTCCACCGTAAAAGGACACGTGTCATCTCCTAAAAATTCTAAAATTATATTAAAAGTAAATAAAATTATTTAATTTTCAGAATATCTCTAAGTTTTTCAGATTTCATAAAACAACCCCTAAATTTCAAAATCCCTCTCCCCTAAATCTAAATCCCTTTTTAAGTCGATTTCGCTGTCGATTATCGCGCCGGCGCCCACCACATCAGTCGTTGGACCATCACGACCATTTCTCCCACCACTCATTGTCGGAAATCGACCGGCGTCGTGTGAAACGCCGAAATTGTCGAATGATTCCTTCAAACAATTCGCGACAGACGGCAAACGACATGTGGGTTGCTCGGTGAGGGGAGGGTGCTTCATTCTGTCGCTGGCAACGTGGCCAACGTCGACGGGAGTGGTCGGATTTGGGGGTTTAGGGAATTTGGGGACTATTTTGGAAATATTTGAAAATTTTAGGATATATTTTTATTTTGTTTTATTAGTTTTATTTATTTTTAATATAATTTTAAAATTTTTAAGAGATGACACGTATCATTTAACGGTAAGAATTAACGGAGAACCTCAAATGGGTCACATAATGAAACATTAAGTATTTATTTAGCCCAAAAATTAATTTAAACACTTAACTGAAAAAAAAAATAATTTAAACACCTATTTACTTTTTTTTTTAATAGTAAAAAGGAGTAGAAAATCGCAGTAAAAATTGGACAACAGGAGCCTTAACATTTTATGGGCTTTTGGTTTTATGTTTTTGAAAAACATTTAACACAGAGCAGTTGGTAAATGTGTATTGTCCATTCATCACAACCCAATCAAAAGCATACGTTTTGTCTACGTGGCGTTCCCTCTGTGCCCTTTCGGATCACACACTCCATGGGAGTTAACTTATAGATTTCCCAGATTCCAAACTCATCTGATTCTGGCCCCACGTGGAAAAACCCCACATTTCTAACACGCCACGTGGAAATTATTTACCAAAATAAATAAGCAATGAACTGCATATGATTGTTACACAGAATTTGTTTTCGCCTTTCGCTCATTCGCTGTATATTTCTTCTACCCCACACAAACAAACACCTTCAGCTTTTCTCTGGAATAACTGCTTCTCTTTTCCTTTCATTCCATTTCCAGGTTAGTAACTCTGTGTTTTCCTTTTGAAAGTTCCTTCTTTTTTCCTCTCTTAGCTTTTCTTCAAACTGAAAAAGAAAGAAAAGAAACAGAGCAATAGAATGAATCTTATAATTTTCTTTTGCTTAGGTTTCGTAATGGGTTTTAATTTTTTATACAAAGATATGTTCTTTTCTTTTTAAAATAATAAAGCTTCCACCTTTTTAATTCAGTAGGAAGAAACATTTCCAAATAATTTATGAATTAAATAGAATCTTAAGTCATTAGTGATTACAGTTTCAGTTAAGCTTTTTTTTTTTTTTTGTTCAAACAGTTTCAGTTGAGCTTCATTCCTCTGTTCTTTTACTCTTTTAAGACATGGAATAGAATGTTTCCTTACAGTATACAAAATATATCAATTCAAAATATAGTTTTTTAAACACCCTTTTTCTCTCTTAGTGTTTATTAACTAATAATTTATTTGTTGTCAGCAGCAGGATTTCATTTCATCTGCCTGTTAAATTAAAAAATCTGGGTGTTTTCCTATTGGCTTACAGGGTATCTATAAGCTTAGCCATGAACTACTCAGTTCCTGATTGGAATTTTGAGCCTGATCTCCCAGTCTCCAACCACAGAAAACCCATGTGGTCTGCAGTCTGCACCATTTGTTCTTATCCCAGCTTTGCTTTTCAAGCTTCTTCTGCTATCTCTTGAAGTTATTTATCATTCTTTTTTTACCAAATTTTGCAGTCAAGACAATGAACTGGTGGAGTTATTATGGGGAAATGGTCAGGTAGTTTTGAACAACCAAACTCAAAGAAAACAAGTGCAGAAAAATGACCAGCCAACATTGAGAGCGGGTGGCTTATCGTATGGGAATTCAAGTAACTTGATTCATGATGATGAAACAGAGACATGGATTCATTACCCTGTTGAAGATCCCTTTGAGAAAGAGTTTTGTTCCAACTTTTTCTCTGAACTCCCTTTGTCTGATCCGGTGGAAGCTGATAACAATTACAATAAGCCCGGAAGACAACTGGACCACCATCAAACCACTGCAAATTCAAAACATTTTAACCCCAGTTCTTCGGTGCCGGAGTTTCGTGGGAATCCGATGCCGCCTCCCAAGTTTCAGTTCGATTCGGTGCAAGAGAAGAAGAATTTACAAGGTTTAAGCAAGAGTAACGGGGGCAATTCGATACCTAGAGAAGCTAAAGAGTGTTCGGCAAAGACGGTCGGATCGAGCTATTGTGGCAGCAATCAAGTTCGAAACGATATTGATTTTAGCCGAGGATCAAGCAACGGTTTCGGAACTACGGCGACCGGTTTTTCCGAGGAGACATCGAAAGACGATGCTCGAAAAGCGGTTGTGCAAGGTGAGAAAGAAAAAACAGAGACTGTTGAACCCACTGTTACTACTTCTTCGGGTGGATCCGGATTCATAAGTAGCCATAAAAGGAAGAGCAGAGATGGGGAGGACTATGAGTGCCAAAGTGAGGTGAAACTCGCTTTCACTGTCCTTTACATTGTTTTCCCTTTAACGTGAGCTGTAATGTTCAGGTATGAACATAAATTGTTTTCTACTTCTTCAGGCTGCTGAACATCAATCTGCCGCTGCAAAGAAGCCACCCCAACAATCCGGTCTTTCTCGCCGCAGTCGAGCAGCCAAAGTTCATAATTTATCCGAGAGGGTGAGAATATATCAATCCTAATAATTTGGATTCCATAAGTTTAATGCATAGTTACAAAGAATTTTACTTGTATGTATGACCATATGCATGCATGTACGTCTGTTTTCTCATAGAGTTGCTTATAATATGGTTGCAGAGACGGAGGGATCGGATCAACGAGAAAATGCGAGCATTGAAAGAGCTCATACCTCATTGCAACAAGGTCAATTACAGCTTTTAGGCTATGGTTTATATTCGTACCTAAAAGAACGTGAGACCTCAACCTAACTAAATAACTGTTTGTGGTGCAGACAGACAAGGCATCTATGCTAGATGAGGCAATTGAATATCTGAAGTCGCTTCAGTTACAGCTTCAGGTATGAAACAGCTATTTTAGTTAGTGGCTTGGTCAAAAAACGCATTGTTACAACTGTTATTTCACGATTCAGACCGACTAAGATAACATCCATTAGGTCTATAACCACAATAAACACGTTAGAAAGCAGGAAACAGGTCTACCACCACAACTACAATTTAAATCCATGTCGATGTTTTCGAGTTACCGTGTTGTTTTGACACTGACGGTTAGATCTGGGGTGTTTCAGTTAATGTGGATGGGAAATGGGATGGCCCCAATGATGTTTCCAGGAATACAACATTACATGTCCCGCATGGGAATGGGTCCACCCGCCATGCCTTCTATTCACAATCCCCTGCAAGCTTCAACGGGGCAAACTCAACAGCTGAATCCGGTTAATTACCAACATCATGTGCAGAATCTGACGTTTCCCGACCAATACGCACGTTTTCTCGGCTTCCAGCATATGCAGAATGCCTCTCAGGTACATATATCTGGTGGCACTGCATTCATTATTTTCTCACCACGTTTTTTGTAAGCACCCTATCATTTATGTTTGCAGCAGATGAATATGTTCGGATATGGCTCCCAAACTACAACGCAAAGTCCAATGGCATTAGCTCCCACTAGTACCATTATACCAGCTACAACCAATAACACTTCTCCAAGTGGCAAGATGGGTAAGTACTAAGTATTAATTCCTTCTTGTTTTATGTCCATGTGCATGCACCAGATAGATATACTTCTTTAATACCCCAAAAATGGGCTGTTTTTTTATTTCTGTCATCCACTAATTTCATTTTCATACTCCCAAAAGCATATGTCCCTATCTTTATTTCCCCAGAACAGTAACTCATTCTTTCCTTGATCATGGATAATGTTCATATATTTGATGCTGATAGGCTAAGTGAAGAGAAAGCAGAGGGGGGTCCATGGCAACTTGCGAGAAGCTGATGCTGTCCGCCCAACATGCGGTGCCTTTCTTTCTCAAACAGTTGGTATGCGAAAGGGCCCGGTGTCTGATTATCAAATGAGACAGCCACTACCAGACCTAATAAGGACTCAACACAAGCTGGCACTGGAATGGTTCCATTCGAATTTGCTACTCGGATTTGTTTCCAGGATGAACCACAACATATATATCTAATGTGCTGCCACTTGCTGGAGTTTTGGCAAATAAGACAGCAATCTTCAATTCTTCATACATACATGTATAAGTAGTTTGGCTGTTCTCATATGTACAAGATTTAACTTTTGGAATTAGATAGAAAATGAAATGTTGTTATCCTCTTAAGACCCGGGTTCAAGCAGTTTGTTTGTACGGTTCGCATGCCTCATCAAAAGACATTAAAAAACCAATACTACCATGTAATCACAATAGAATGTTAAACAATTCCAAAATAAACAACTAATATTAAAATATTTATGAAAATAGATTGGACTGAGCTCTAAAGTTCTGCAGAGAGCCCAGTCTGAAACTGGACTACAAAGCCACCCTGTCCAGAACCCAGGTAGAAACTTGGTTATAAAAAACAAGGCCAGTTATTGAAAGCAGGCTTTGTTCCATTACAAAATCCCGCTGCAACTGCAACTTGGTGACACAAGATTAGGAATGCCAGCTTGAGCAATGAAGATATTATTTAGTGTTAGGCAATCTTTGCAACCCTGGCCCTACAGGTTAACATCAGTCCTTCCAAGACAACCAAAGCTGTCCCCATGCACCATCAATATGAGTGGCTCCAATTATTTGTATAGATTATCGGTTTGCATGTGCATTTCGTTTTTTTTATCTTTTTTATAAAAAATCATTATTTATTGTATTATATTAAGAAGGGTAAGGATCCAATTACAGTGTAAAAATTTTTAAGTTTTGCACATTTTCTGGATCGTTGGATGAGTGAAACGGAAGACTGAGATTAATAGTAGAATATGTGAAATTATCACTTGGGGAAAAAGTAAGGAGTTAATCTCAATCATCAATTTTCTCAATCCAACGATCCAAAAAATATGTAAAACTTGAAAAAAAATTATGTTGTGTAAGTGGATCCTAACTCTATTGAGAATTATTTCTTAAATTGTATTTTTTTAATACGGGAACGAACTAGCCATTTTTAGTGTCTGAGTTCGTGTCTAAATAATGAAGGTGAACTTCACCAAAGAAAATTGTGGGAAGGAACTCGTCAGTACTTGTAGATAATGATTTCTACTTGAACTTTCAGTTGCTTTTGCGGTTTGATTCCCCACAAGAACTGGTAATTTTAGGATTGTTAACCGAAATTCGGATCGAATGGACCACGTGATTTTGTGGACATGTATACTTTATTAGAGTTTCTCATATTGGTTTGACTAAATTTAGCTTGGTTGGAATCGTTATCAGTGTAACATAAAGGAACAAGTGAGGTACGTGCTTAATGTATTCTGATTTATGGGTTTGGATCGTCTAGTCATTGTACCAAAAAGAATAAGTTTTTTTTATAAATCTTAAATTTAATCTTAATCTTAAGAGAGGCGAAGGGGACTCAAAGGTGTTCTTAGTGAGTATAGAACCCATAACCTAAAAGAATACGAGGAAAAAAGATTATCAGCTTGACCAACCGACCAAATGTAATTACTCAAAAGAAAACAAAACAAGTTAGCTTGCCTTAACTAACAAATTAGTTGGCTTTGAAAAGGGTTGTGAATGGAAGTGTCAATAGCCCACATTATAGTAATGCCAGGGCTCCAAACAGTACAGTTTGATGGCCTGTCGTAGCTTGCTCGAAATGGTTCATCAAGTTGCCAAGTTTCTGAAAATGTTGGATTATGATTCATCAGCTTGCTCGAAAAAAACATTCCCAAGCAACCAAATCTCAATGGAATTACTGGTTTGTGATCGGATATGATTGTTCTGAGTGTTGCATCTTATGGTATTTGCTGCACGATTCGTCATTGTATTTATGTCTGAGTATGTGTTGGATAAAAATGTCAAATATAAATACTTCAACTAAATTAAATCATTTTTGACTAAAATTTATAATGGATACGAATCGAAAACCCTTATATCATATTCCATGATGATGAGTTGAAATAGAACTATTAGACTTAATAAGATCTTGTCCAAAACAAAGAAAAGATAGAGAAGGATGGAAGTATGTTAGATAGTTATAGTTGTGCAAGCTTCTCAACAAGAAGTTTAAGAAGAATCTTTAGTTATATATTGTTAATCTGTTACTCAGTTTAAGTTTGTTGTAAAGCAATTATGCTTAACCCTGCTCTTGTATAAATAAGGCATTCTCGTTCATAATAAAGTCAGGCTAATTAACAGAGGTTATTTTAAAAGTTTCCAAAGATTGCTCCATAATCAAACATGGTATCAGAGGTTTCCAGGGTGATTGACGCTGCTATGTCGAAACCCTTTATAAACAAGACTATCTCTATTCGTCTTGATAACACCAACTACTTACTTTGGAGGCAACAGATTCTTTTTACCATCGAAAGCTTGGCTATGGTGAATCACGTAGACGACACCTTGACTGTACCTCCTCAATATGTTCTTGTGTAACACCCGAGGGGAAAAAAAGGGAATAAGAATAATAAAGTCAGGCTGATTTACAGATGTTATTTTAAAAGTTTCCAAAGATTGTTCTATAATCAAACATGGTATCAGAGGTTTCCAAGGTGATTGACGCTGCTATGTCGAAACCCTTTATAAACAAGACGATCTATATTCGTCTTGATAACACCAACTACTTACTTTGGAGGCAACAAGTTCTTTTTTCCATCGAAAGCTTTGCTATGGTGAATCACGTAGACGACACCTTGATTGTACCTCCTCAATATATTCTTGTGTAACACCCTGGGAAAAAAAGGGAATAAAAATAATAATATAGCCAAAGGAATTGAACCTATGACCTTTTGGCTATAAAATCCCCTAACTTAACCATTTGGGCCAAGTCTGCTTTAAATTTTACTTTGCTCTAAATTAATGTTAACCATTGTTTGATAGGTCTGAACCTATGATAAATAAAAGTTAACATCTCAGCTACCCCCAATTAATGCCAGTTTGAACCAAAGGTCTCTCTCTCCCTCACCTAACACAATCCGACCACCCTCCGATCTGCACCACCGCTGTGTCGTAGTGTTCATTGCCGCTGCAGTTCGAACCGTCATCCCGTTCCGATTTTGTCTTTGGCCACCACTCACAGTGAACGATTGTCGTTCGCCATGAAGCCTGATTCGAAGGTCCGATGAGAACCTTCTCTGTTATCTGGGCTTTTCGGTCACCTCCGTCCCCCTTTCATCGCTCGGCCGACGAATCTGAGTTCCTGGTGCCGAGATGAGTAGAACCCTGATAGCCGATCGTCGATTCAGTGTCATTAGGTCCTCGTTGGAGCTACGCTTACCCCAGCCATCATTTTGGCGTTTCAGGTACTCGAGTTTCTCCTAACCGTTTGTTTGCTTAGCCTAGCTCCTCCCGTTCCGCTCATCCTTGTGCACCCGTAGTTACTCGATCTAGCACCGCTGCAGAGCGTAGCGAGGCGGGTGCCCAGTAGTACCTTCTGACCGGCTTTTGAGGTGTGTTCCTTGTGTGCAAAATGTCAGTTTCAAACATGTTTTTATGGAATGATCATGTGCTCATAAATATTTCTCCTCTAATTGGAACTATGAACAATTATATATATGATTTGAATACTTTATTTGTTTTGGGAACATGTCTCCGTTTTAGAAACATGATATGATTATTTGAATTAAACACGTGACTACTTTATCTATTTAATAGTATGCCCATATGTCGGATTTGAAAGCATGATCTCTAATTTATGTTTCATTGAGATAAAACATGTCTGCCACATGATTTCTGATATTAATGTCCGTTATGCGAACACTAATTTATATCGGGGTACACTATTGGGATATATTATGAAGTCTTTGTAGGTTCAGCACTGGTAATTCCTTATGGACCCGAGATCACCCTTGGGTAGGTTCTAAAGCTTTGACTCGGGTAATTCCTTATGGACCTAAGGCAGCCCCTTAGGTTGGCTCCTACGCCCATTGGGCCTAGGGTAAGTCCTTATGGATGTAGTTTTGGGGAACTGTATATTGGTGTGCGGTTGGATGGTAGTTAAGTATAAACAAAGGTTTGGTTGCTCTTGAACATGTTTTACTGAAATGTTTATGCACAACTAAACTATTTATATGTTTATATGCACTTGTTGGAACACACTGAGCTTCTTAGCTTATACCCCAAAATCTTCTCCCTTTCAGATACTTTTAGATAGGCCACCTTTGGACTTGGCACTTGGAGGATCGATACATTCAATACATTTACTTCGTTGTAATGTTCCTATCTTCTATATTGTCTTTATTGGATGACATAAGCCTATATTTTAATACTACATACTTACTTGATTGCCCGACATGGCATTATTTTATAATTACATTCTGATAGGGTTTATATCGACTATCTTAAATTACGTATGTATGGGTTGTAACTACTTTTTGTTATAGTTTTGAAATGTTTAAATAATTATCACGGAAAGTCTTTGGTTTAGAACGCAATCTCCCAGAATTAGATATAACGCACATGACGGTTTAGGGGGTTACACCTTGAGGGTGGTAACAAGGTTGTCAACGCTGAGTTTGTTGCGTACAAGCAGCAAGATAGTGCCTTGTGTTCGTGGCTTCTTTCATCCGTTAGCCCTTCTATTCTGCCTTCTTTGGTCAATTTCAAGACTGCGCTTGATATATGGGAAAAGATTTATCATCTTTTTTCTGTTTCTTCAACAACAAAGATAATGCACCTTCATTGTTCATTGAAAAGCTTGCTGAAATGAGATCAAAGTATGCATAAATACTTGGCTCAAATCCAGGCGATATGTTATAGTTTAGCGGCTTGTGGGAATCCGCTAACGGAAACCATGCACATTTTTGCGATTCTTTCTAATTTGCCGCTGAAGTACGAGCCGGTGGTGGCCGTTATAACCTCTAGTCAGCAACCCTATAAGATTGATGGAGTATGTGGTGTTCTTGTGGACACTGAAGCACGCCAACAAGACTTTCTGGGTCAGGTGAATATGGTTCAAGGCCCGTCAATATGTACTTCTAAAAGCCCACATTTCTTTAGCCCGTCGGATCAAGGATGTCAGATTGGTTATCAAACTGGATACCCTAGTTTTTCAATAATGGTGCTGGTTCCTCGTCGCCGTTTCCAAGATCCTTTCATGATCAAATTTCTCTAACAGGAGTTTTCAAGGTAAGGGTCGTACTTCAGGAAACTTTTTAGTTTTTCAAGTCAATAGTGGTGGTTCGTTTCGAGGACGTGGTTGTCGTAACTTTGGAGGAAGGTCACAGGTCCAGTGTCAAATATGTGGTAAGATCGGTCTTCTAGCTAGCTGATGTTTTTTGGATTTGATCAGATGTTTGAGGGGATTGGTAATACTAATACCAATACGTCTGCCAATCATTGTTTTCTATCTGATGAAACAGACGAACAAGTTGAAACCCAAAACGATGAGTCAGTTCATATGGTCAATTCTGATTTGAGTGTTCAACCGGTAGCGGCAGATGGATTTGTTACTGAATATGGCGATTCGGCTTGATATTCAGACTCTGGAACAACAACACATTTAACTCCAGACCCAGGTATGGTCACTCAGTCATCTCCTTATTTAGGGTCAGGTAAAGTCTCTATTGCTAATGGAGTGGTTGTGCCTATTTCCAAGATTGGTACAGCTTCTTTAAGCTCTCAAACTAGGTCTTTAATATTAAATAATTTATTACATGTTCTTACAATTAAAAAGAATCTGCTTTCTGTTTTAAGATTCACCAAAGATAACAATGTGTCTGTTGAGTTTTACCCTAGTTTTTGTATTGTGAAGGATCGAGCAACCCAACAGGTGATTCTGCACAGTTTGGAAAATGATGGTTTATACAGGCTTTCTTCTGTGGAAGGCTTGAAACATGTTTCTACTGCTGATGATTGTTTCATATGCTCTTGTGATTCTTCTAGTATTTCTGCTACTGGTAGTTGTATAGGTTCTGATAAACTCTCAACCATGTTGAATGATTCAAGTGTCTTTAGTACTGTTATCACTTGTAACTTGTCTTCTTTACTTTCTTGTAAAATGATTCCTGAATGTATTTTTACTTCTGATAATTCTTTAGAGCTCTGGCACAAAAGGTTAGGTCATCCTTCTAGTTCTGTGTTGTGTAAACTGTTGAAATTCTGTAATATTTCTACTGATAATAAAATGTTTTTTTGTGAAGCTTGTCTTTTAGGCAAAATTCATAAGCTTAAATTTCAGAGTTCTTTGACTATTTATGATCAGCCTTTATAGTTAGTTCAAGTAGATTTATGGGGACTTACTCCCTTAATTTCTAATAATTGCTCATACTGCATAAGTTTTATGGATGCATGTACTAAATTTACCTGGATATATTTCTTATCTCGAAAGTCTGATGCTTGCAAAGTCATTATTCCATTTCATAAACTAGCTGAAAGACAGTTTAATTGTAAACTTAAGGCTTTTCAAACTGACTGTGGAACTGAGTTTAAACCTTTATCTTCATATCTTAGTCAGAATGATATTGTTCTTTGAAACACCTATCCTTATACTTCTGAACAGAATAGTATAGTTGAACTTGGACTTATTTCGATGGCTCAAGCTTCTATTCCATTCAAGTTCTGGTCTGATGCTTTTTGTACAGCTATTCATCTTATTAATAGGTTGCCAATTGTAGTTTTGCAAGGAAAAAATCCATATGAGAAACTTTTCAGTGAACAACCAGACTATACTAGTTTAAAAGTTTTTGGTTGTCAATGTTTTCCTCTAGTTCGTCCCTACAATCAACACAAATTGTAGTATAGGTCCAAACTTTGTGTATTTTTGGGATATAATGCACATCAAAAAGGGTACAAGTGTCTCAACAGTGAAGGTAAAATCTATGCATCTAGGCATGTGCAATTTAATGAAGCTAAGTTTCCTTTTGCAGGAAAATCAAAGACTTCTCTTGAGAAAGTTAAAATGAATGCTGCAGTAGTTTTAAAGTTTTACAAGTCAAAAATTCTAGCTAGGGATGACAAACAAGTTTTAACTATTCAATTTGAAGATCCAAGTAGTTCTAATCAAGGGTCTGTTCGAAGGGAAGGTTCAAAATTTTCAAGTTCTAGTCAGAATCATACTCGTGGTCACATCCTAGTGCTTCCAACTCCTCAATTACTTGATCTAATTTTCTTGGTGCTTCAGGAAAAAATTCAGAAGCTCAACAGAGGCAAGATATGCAGGCTGCATAGCCAATTCAGCAGGACAATCCTATATGTTCAGGAGGTCTTGATCATGCAACTTTTTTTAATCCAGAAGATTGTATTCAGACTGAAAAATTTTGTCTAGAGGGTCAAGCTGGTATTCTTGAAGCTGAACAAGTTTGTCCAGAAGGTTAAGCTGGTGTTCTTGAAGTTGGTCATGTTGAAGATGGACATGTTATTTCTCAGTTTAATACAGAATTTGTACTTTCTGACTCTACTATACAGCCTAATCAAAGTCCTAGCTTGAATGTTTAAAGTCAAGCTGAGTCTTCTAGTTCAAGCTCTAGAGATAGCACAATGAAGAACTCTCATCATATGGTGACTAGGTCGAAAGTAGGAGTTTTTAAATCTAGAATTTTCAATACTGAAGTTGTTACAGCAGAATCTTTTGAACCTACTAATATCTATCAAGCTATGGCACGTGATGAGTGGAGAGAGGCTGTTGAAAAAGAAATTGGGGCTTTAATTAGCAAAGGCACGTGGGAGCTAGTAGTTTTACCCACGAGTGCCAATAGGGTGTAAGTGGTTGTTCAAAATCAAGAAAAATCCTGATGGAAGTATAGCTAGGTATAAAACAAGGTTGGTGGCCAAAGGTTATTCCCAAAAAGCAGGGTTTGATTATAGTGAAACTTATAGACCTATGGTGAAGCCTGTTATAATCAGGGTTTTGTTAAGTTTGGCTCTCAGTAAAAGACGGGTGCTACGACAAATCGATGTTGAAAATGCCTTTTTAAATAGAGGTCTTGTCGAAGAAGTCTACATGGTACAACCGCCCGAGTTTGAACAGCTGAATAATAGTGGAAATCAACTGGTTTTTCGGTTAAAAAAACTTTATATGGGCTTAAACAAGCCCCTAGGGCTTGGTTTGAGAATTTCAAGCATATCTTGTAGATAGTCTTAGGTTCACAGAATCCTTAGTTGATGTTTCCTTGTACTTTCGAGAAACTAATGGTCATAAGGTGTACATCATGGTCTATGTAGATAATGTGGTAGTAACAGGAGATGATGCAGGTGAAGTTGACACTGTCATAAAGAGAATTAACTCTGCCTTTTCTCTCAGACTTGAAAAAATTAGATTTTTTTTCTTGAGATGACTTCAGCGTGTTGAACAAGGCATAATTTTAAGTTAAAAGAAACATATTTTGGAGCTTCTTGAGAAACAAAAATGATAAACGCTAATCCAGCCTCCACTCTGATGATAACCACACATCATTTATCTGTTACTGATGGTAGTCCTTGCTCAAAGGAAACGTTGTACGGACAAATTGTAGGCACTTTTCAACATGTGTGCACAGCCAAACCTGACATACAATTTGCAGTTAATAAAGTGAGTCATTTTATGCAGTTACCTTTAGACAAGCATTGAAAAGCAATTAGAAAGATTAATAAGCATCTCAAAGGTACTTTAGATCATGGCCTATTCTTTAATATATCTCCAGCACTCACAACACTTGTTGGATACTCGGATTCAGATTGGGGAACAAACCCAAATGATAGACGTTCAACATCAGGACATTGTATGTATTTTGGAGGAAATCTTGTTGCTTGGAGTTCTAAGAAATAAGGAGTTGTTTCTCGTTCTTCAACCGAAACTGAGGTAATGTGTAATGCCATGTGGATCAAGTCATTACTTTACAGAGCTTGGTCTTTCTCTTTCCTCAACACCTGCTATTTGGTGTGATAATACTAGTGTAATTGCACACGCTGCAAATCCATTTCATCATGCGAAGCTCAAACATGTAGAGCTTAATTTGTGTTTTGTAAGGAAAAACGTTGCAGAAAGTTCATTTCATATCAATTATGTTCCGGCCATAGATCAGGTTGCAAACGTTCTGACTAATCTCTCATCAGCTGCTTTTTTTGTTCGATTTAGAGAAAGACTTAAGAGTGTTTTCTGTTGCAGAATTGAGTTTGCAGTCTACCCACAGTGTTTTATGGCATCAACAAATAGGGGACGCAGAAAGTTAAAGCAATCAAGGGAAATAGAAGTGTGACAGAAGAAGCTGGAGAAGGATAAAGGTATGTTAGACTTAATAAGATCTTGTCCAAAACAAAGAAAAGATAGAGAATGATGGAAATATGTTAGATAGTTATAATTGTGCAACCTTCTCATCAAGAAGTTGAAGAAAAGAATCTTTAGTTATATAGTGGTAGTCTGCTATTCAGTTTAAATTTGTTGTAAAGCAGTTATGCTTAACCCTACTCTTATATAAATAAGGCATTTTCGTTCATAATAAAGTCGGGCTGATTTACAGAGGTTATCTTGAAAGTTTCCTAAGATTGTTCTATAATCAAACATGAACTAGTGAAAAAACATATGATGTTCATCTTAGAAGACATAAGTTCAATCGCTGCAAAGTGTTTATCCCTTGTCAAAAAATTAAAAATGTCTATCAACAAATACTGTCTTATAATCAATTTTACACTATTGAAAAAATGGTTCCTTTCAGGATTGTCAAATATCCTAAACACGACATGTTTTCCACATTTATGTTCTATTTACTTCTGTCTTTCTATTTTACTCGAGTAATTTCATTCGTTTTCATGTGTCCTACCTCAATATAAAGAGGGGTCCTTTAGTAGCCTAAAGCTTCCATTTTTTTAAATCAAGCTTCCATTATTTTGAAAACGATAGAGATGAAATAAGCAATTTTATCTCGATTTTAAATTAAAAATGACAGGTTTATAATTTATATTTATAATTACTTAATCAAGGTGGAAGATAATAAAAAATTATCGTAAATAATATAAATTATAACGTAGTCATATTATTAGAGAAAGATAAATTATTCATTTTATATAAAATAAATTATTTATTTATCTTAATTAATTTGTTTAGAATCCCCCATTTATCTTTATTTTTGTAAATTTTTGTTCATCTTTTATCGAACTACAATACTAAATTATTGGTAATGTTTGGTAAACGGTTTTTTGAGCCAAAATTAGAGGTTTGAAGTATTTTTAGAGGTTTGACTAGTTAAATCCGTTAATTTAAATGTTTGGTAGATAGCGAATTGGAGTGAAACCTCTCATTTTGAAAAAAGTTTCTTTTAAGAGTTTTTTGAGTTAGAGGTTTGAATAAAATACTTGTAAAGACTATTTTATCCTTGATAATTATATTTTTTTCTAAATAACATAAATTTGAATAACTAGTAAAATTAAAAAATATATAATTTATTAAATAAGAAATTAATTTCTTATCGGAAAGTAAGTACGATTTTATTAAAAATAAGAAATTAATATATATATTTAAATTTAATAATTATTAAAATTATACTAAAAAGAAGAGAATTTCACAAATAAAAAAATATATATACATCATTCAAGCTTAGTAATGATATTAAAAATAATAATTTTCATAATCTAATTAATATTAATAGATACAAAATATTAATAACTGATAAATTATTCAAACAAGTATCGAATATAATTGTGTATTTATATGTCATTTTGTTTGTTCAAATAATCTAACCGCTATCAGTTAATTTTACCAAACACTTCTATACAATCAGCTAATGCAATCCGCTAACTAAATCAACTAATGTTATCAACTAATGTAATCCACTAATTGTCAAACAGAACCATTATAGTTTATGCCATGCGATTTAAGTGGTAGATACTGAAATATCAATTTCTATTTACAAATTTATCATATCAAAATATATATTTCAAAGGAGCATACACCACAAAATTTGCACCCAACCAACTTACACCTAAAAAAAAAAAACTCTCGACTTTCCGATATATTTTTGTCCATCATTAGAAAAGGAATCTATGGTGAAAACAGTTGTTTTTGGACAAACTTTTTGCTACTAATCACTCAATACCAAAAGATATTTTTTTAGTATAGCAAATATTATGAAGATAAAGTCAATGTTCAAAAAACCATTTTCAATTTTCTTTAAAAAATGTGTTGAAAAATTAAATATTAATTTTTTCTACAAATGTTGAAAAGTTAAGTGTTAAATTTTTTAATACTGAATTTTATAAGTTTTAAACTTTTGTTAAAAATTATTTGGTAAATTAGTAAGTTTCAAGTATTAAATATAATTATTTTGTTTGATCAAAGTAAATCTTGTTTTTCTTGGAAATGATTTATTTCTTCGTTTTAATATTGTTAATATAATATTTTATATTATTTTATAGTTTTGGATATATTTAATTTTATAAAAAAAATATTTTATTTTAAATATATATTTAGAAAAGTTAATTGATTTATTTTTTTTAACATTAAGTGATAAGTAGTTTTTTATCTAAAAAATAAGATTCTATTAGCATAAAGGTGCCATAAAACCCATCAAGCCGTCGAACAAGGTGCACGATGCAACTAGGGGTAAGACGACTGTGTACTAATATTGTTATTGTAAAGATTAGTTTCTAATGTCACATGTATTGCTTGTGATTTTTTTTAATTATTAAATAGTATTTTTAAAACATAATAAAAAGTATTGTTGTCTATTCATTTATTCTCCCTCATTTATCTTTGGTGGTTTCTTTTTGTTTTATCTTGTGGTACATTTTGTCTATTTTTTTGTCTTATTGTAGTAGATTTGCATTCTTGGATAGTTTTCTCACAACGTTCGGCTCTGATTTACGGTTGTCAGAGATCTTTCAATAATTTAATCATTTTTGTGGTTCGTTCGTCTATGTAGGCATATCTATTTTGCGAAGCGACTTGTAAGATTGTTAGTTTCGCTCACCACTCCTACTTTCAATTATTAAATATGTACATGGATACTGATTAGAGACATGAGTGTTTTCTTTTTTCTCATGTTTCATCTCATTTGTATCGTTGCGTCTCATAAAATATGTGCTTTGTTGGTTTCATGTTTCATTTTTTATTTTTTAAATTTAGTTTTATTTTATTTTGTTTTTTTGTTACATTTTATTTCGTTCGTAATATTTTTTATTTTATTTTTAATAAATTCAGTCGCGCGTATTGTTAAAAAATTATGTTTGATTTTGTTAAATTTAACATTACTGTTGTACCCAACACATGTATTATAATACGTAATTTTTTTTGAAATAATTAAAGTGAATGAAACACATTAAACCAAGATTTGCATTGTTTGTTCAACTCTATATTTTTTTTATATTTTTTGCTAATTTTCTTTTAATTTGTAACAAAAATATATCTTTTATCTGTCACTTGTAACATTAAAAATACAATGATCTTATAAATAATTTAAATTTCGTTTTTTTCTTATTAATATTGTTTATTTCACTATGTCTAGTTTGATTGTCTATAATCCTTATGACCCTTTAATTATTATTATAAGAATGAATAGCTAAAATTTTATAAAATGTAATTGAGTTTAGTCCAGATGTATAAAAAGTAAAAATTTTAAAAATAAATTGAAACCTGATTCGACACAAGCAAACAACAAGTGTTTACATAGTATAAAACAGGAAGTCATTTTCACATAAATAAAATGTTCACTTTTGCAAGAATGATAAAAGGCTTTGAATAATCGAATGGCCTGAAACACGTGGTCGGTGACAATATAGAAAACTAAACCCCTTAGTCTTGTAGCATTTTAACACGTGTATAAACTCATTGGATTATCAATATCTCTACGAAGATCGATAGCTCTTAGACATAATTTAATTTAAATACTTGCAAACGAAAAATAAAATATTAATTTTAGATTAGCAGTAAAATATATGAAACAACTAAAATAATAGTGTATCTCATGAATTTTAAATCTTTTTAAACTTATTTTTATTCAAAAATTTACTTATTTTATATAAAAAAAAAATTGAGTCATTTTAAAAGATGGCACAAGACCTTTAAAATCTTTAAGCTGCACTGAATGCGATTTCAAATTCTTTGGTATCGAGCTTAAAATTTAAATTGAATAATTATAATAATTTATATAATTTTTTTTGGGATTTTTTTTTCTAAACATCAAAAAATATTCTTTTAAAGATTACTTTCTAATGCCACCTGTATTGCATGAGAATTTATTTTTTATTTTTAAAATTATTAAATGATATTTGTTGTGATAGAAATCGACATAAATAATACTTGATAATATTTAATTGGGAGATTAAATAGGTGTTAAGTTTACTTAATGTATTAGATATTCATTAATAGGTATTCTTGGTGATACTTAATATGTCCCATGAAATAATTTTACAGTAAATGACATTTACCGTAACATACTACTTTTTATATGTACTGCAATGAACCATTAACCGTTTTAATTAATTTTAAAATCTTAGGGACATAAAGTGTTATTATCTCCTTTTAGATAAAAATTTTAAAACTATTTTTTATATTATTTTTCCAGATTTTCTTTTATTTTTTAATTAAAAAATAATTAAACTTTTATTATTATAATTATTCCTACATTCACTTTAATTTAAGGGTAAAGTTCACAAATGGTCACTAAACTTTGATCAATTTGGTAACTAAACTTCAAATTGCTTCAATGTTACCATTAAACTTTTAGTTTTGTTTCAATTTGGCTACTGACCTATTAACAACTGTTAAAAGGGTGTTGTGGCTGTTAAAATATATTGTATAATAATACATTTAGTCATTCACGTTTACAAATTCAAACAATTTAGTCCTAATTCAAAAGAAATAATAAATTTAACCCTCATTATTTTATTTTGATCCCTCAATTATAACTAATGTTATTTTGTCTCTCAATAAGGAGCCCCACTACGAACCGACGTTGTCTCATGCAATTGGTGAGTCATTTTTTGGCTTTAGGCCATTAATCAATTTCCTTATCCATTTGCCCAAAATAAAAGGAAACAATCTAAAATGTTTCGACTCTTAAGAAGGTAATCTACCTAATTGATTGATGATTGATCAAATAGTTTCCATATTAAGGCAAAAGTTGAACCATAAAATTAAATTTTAATTATTTTTAAATTAATTATTCTTATGTATTCAAATTTTTCGATATCTTTTTAATTTGTGTTGAATTTCATTGAAATTAAGAGAGTGCATGAATGTTTCTTTTCCACTATCATTACATTGTGATGATAGGATCAATTTATGTTTATGTCATAGGTGAGGCATAACTATATAGATAAGTTGTTTTAGAGTTTCTTGCATAGTGTTGATTGCTATCTAATGAGGTATAGCTGGTGTATTTTTGAATGAAGAGAAAGAAAACAAAAATAAAAGATTACCCGGTCCGAGTAAGAAAGCATGTTGCACCATTGATATCTAATATACAAAATTTTCCAAAGTATAGCTTACTTAAATCATTCTTTGCCAGATGTTGAAGAATTGAGGCAGCAAAAAGACCCTACAAGAGTCAAGATGAATGTTTCCACTGTCATTAATAACAGAAGACTACATTTGCGACGAATGCAAAATAATGAATATATAAAGAGAATCATGGATGGAGACATAGAGTTAGAAGAATTTAGTGACTAACCTGAAGAGCTAAAAGAGATCTCTCATCATTAATCTATAAAAGGATAGATTGGGTATGGTTGGGATTGTGAGGGACAAGATAACATAAGTTATAATTGAGTGATCAAAATAAAATATTAAATTATCTATAATTAATAATAGGGTAAAATTGAAATAACGAGGGTTAAATTTATTATTTCTTTCGAATTATGACTAAATTGTTTGAATATGTAAACGTAGAGGACTAAATATGTTATTATACAAAATATTTTAATAGTCACATCACTCTTTTAATGGTTGTTAACGGGTCAGTGGCCAAATTGAAACAAAGCTAAAAGTTTAATGGTAACATTGAAGCAATTGGAAGTTTGGTTACCAAATTGAATAGTGGATCAAAGTTTAGTGACCATTTGTGAACTTTACCTTTAAATAAAAGTGAATGTAAGAATTATTATATTAATAAAAGTTTAATTATTTTTTGAATAAAAAATAAAAGAAAATGCAAAAAATAATATAAATATTATTTTTTAAGATTTTATTCTAAAATAGGATAACAACACTTTCACTCCTTAAGATTTCAAAACTAATTAAAACAGTTATTGATATATTACGGTACAGATAAATAGTAATACATTGCGGTACATATTATTTACCGTAGAATTATCCAATATTAAGAAGTTAAAAAGCGATGTAGTCCCTAGGGAGATTTTTATGTGAAAAGATTTGTAATTTTTTCTGTGCAAATATTACACGTTGTGAGGAAGGTTTACACTTTTTGTGCAAAAATTACAACTTATTGTGAAGAGATACGTAACTTTATCCTAACAAGAGACAATGTAAATGAACATAACGTTTGATTTAGAGTTTGTCTATTAAGCTAAATAAACTAGTATGAACAATTTTTTTATACTCATTTAAGAAACTAACAAACAAACACAAACATATATGTGTTTGGTTCGTTTATGTTCACGAACAAGATGGATTATTGACTCGTTTATAAGCTTGTTTATTCAGTTTCTCTTTTCCTTTTATTTTTTACATTTTAAATATTAGTGAAGGTATGGGTTAAATTGAATACATGATGAACTTTGGAGTTCAAGCGGTAAAGTCTAAAGAGCTTAAGGACCAGTGGTGTAATTTCAACATTTCTCTTTGTCTTGTAAATAAAAGAGTAAAATTGTCGATAAAAGCTAAACAAACGAACACAAACATCTTCAAAAATAAATAAATGAACATAACCAAATTCTGAACACCTTCAAAAGTAAATAAACGAATACGAACATAAACTTATTTGTTCAAGCTTGATTTATTTACACCCTAACCACGGTTAGAAATTTGGGATACTATATCAAAAGCGGGCAATGTTTTCTGTAAATGCCAGGTGAGTTCAAGTGTTTGGGATAGAATTTGTCGTAATATGCAGAAGAGAGTGTGAATGCTAACAAGTGGGCTGTAGCAACCCATTTCGTCCGAGCTTTAGCTTATTTATAATACAAACTCAATAATAATAACCCAATAGCCAGTCCATTACCCAAACCAGACCCTAATACACAAAAACCCTAAACCTAAACTAACCCTAGCAACACCATCAACCGCCGCCTCCACCAGCCAAGCCAACGCCACTGCTCGCCCAAAACTGTCACCGTCCAAGCCGCTGCCGACACTAAAATGATTATCCCTAATCCACAACACTAAAAGCCCCTTTTTAATCCTCCATCCTCTGTCACCACCGCCCTAAAGCCCCTTATCTTCATCCAAATATAGCCACCGTTGCCATCGCCTCAAATCGTGAGCCTCAATCTGTCTTCTCTTTACACTTCACCCTAAACCGAGAGCCCTATAAATGGGATTCAAACCGGCAAAAAAAGGGGATTAACGACCAAATATTAGAAAAAGTAAGCAATCAAACATAAGAAAAAAAGAAAATCGAACTAAAAAGACAAAAAAGGTAAAAATATATATAAAAAATTGGTATTTATTAGATCTAAGATATTTGGAGGGGTTTAGGAAAAACTGACCTTAGGTTCGACTTTAGGAGCCGAAACTGAGTCAAACTAGCCCTTTACATGTAGTTCAACCACCGTAGACAGCGAAGACCGTCACCGACGAGCGGCGACACACGACGGCAGAAGCGGCGGCTCTCGGCGGTGCTTGGGCTGGATAAGACCGAGTGGAGGAGAGAGTTTGAGCTAATTTTTTTAGATTATCAGACCAAATGATTTTTTTGGCTTAAAAAGGGTAATTATAACCCAATTAAAACGACGTCGTTTTGACCTTCTCCAACCCGCGCATCGACCCGACTCGGACGAAGGATCCGCGCGTTTCTAATGAATGGAAAATTACGCCCGCGGTCCCTCCGCTTTGTATGCTCCACATTTCTGGCCTTTAATTTGTGTTTTGTTTAATTTCGGTCACCGTTTCCAAATTCTATTATTCTTTATTATTTTATCACTATTATTATAATTATTATATTTAATTTATAATTATTATCATTATTTTTTATTTATAGTGTTTTATACATGAATATATATAAGTATATTATATACTATCGTTATTATCATATTAAATTATTATTATAATTATATGTTATATATTATTATTACTAATATTGTTATCATTTATGAAACGTTTACATATACATATATTCGTATATACCTTATATGTTTTCTTAATTTTAGATTGAAAATATTTTTAGGGATTGTCGTGAAAAACTTATCTCGTACATAAGAGGTGCCGATTTTCATTAGTCCCTACAATAAAATATCATTTCAATTCTAAATTATAATTTTCAAAAATAGGTTCTCTTCATTCAGGAATCTAACAGGAAGTATGCCCCCAAGTGTAAGGGTGTAAATTTCTTTCATACAAAAATATTCTTTTAAATATTTTAAGGGATCACAAATTTTAAATTAAATTCTAATTTTTAATTTCTATCATTAAGACACTAAATAATCGACCAGGTACCAATTTTGAGTGTTGTGAGGGTGCTCATCCTTCCCCACATGTAACTGACTCCTGAACTTATTTTTTCTGATTTTCGCAGACCAAACTCGTTGTTTTAATAAAATGACATAAAAATAAGTTTTATTAAAATAACCGAGTTTTTAGGTGATCCAATCGCACCTAAACAAAAAGGATTGGTGGTGAGTCCCGTTGTTACAGCTTAGCGACTCCATTGGGAGTTACTTTTTTCGAGAGTCGAGCCACCAGTCAATTACTTTTTGTCTTAATGAGTGGAAACTATAAATTTGGTTTAATTTATTTTGTGATCTCTTTTTCTTTTAAATTCTTTACAAAATTGTTTCCTAAAATTTTGTTTCCCTCGTTTTGCATATCATGAGCTCTGCACCCGAGCTCCGTCTCTTTTAAGTGGGAGTGAGAAGCTACTCCTTCATGAGGTACCACCTTCGTGCAGGATAGTGGATCGCTTCCGGGATATATGCCCCTTTTATCTTGTGAGATTTCCATCTCCATGTAGACCTAGGGGAATGTATCCCCCTAAATTGCGTTTACTAGCCTTAGTAGGATAGTAAGTACAATTCGGATACCTTCGTTAGAACCAAACCACATATAGTGAACCATAACAGCCTACCTTGTCTAGAGCCATACCGAACCTTTGCTTGTTTAGAGAGTCACTGTTACCTTCTCAAAAGTATTATTTTTCATGCCTATTTGATATGTTTTTGCTTGTTTTCAAGTACATTTAGTTGCATTAGCTTCTTAGAATCACGCATTTTCATCAAGGAGTTAGTTGGCTGCCTATGCTTGTATGAAATGTTATTTTTATGGCCTTTTTTCAGGTTGGTATGGTGTTTTGCAGGAGAAATGAATGCAAGATGCAGGGACACAGTTAGGACTGCCAAGGTGAATGCCAGATGTTGTGGGCACGGAAGGATCAGAGGTGTGCCAAGCATTTGTTGGCATGAGGTGTGCTAGCAGCCATGCCAAGAGAGGAAGAACCTCCGAAAAAATAGGATACACTCAGGCTCCTTAAAAATCGCATTTGGACAACCTCTGAAAAAATAGCAGATAAGGTGATGCCAAGCTGCGTTGGCAAGGTTGTGCCATGATGGCCATGACATGATGACGTCAGCCCTAACTTGATAAGCTATCACACTGATTAGATGAGGCTTATCTCTTATCCATAGAGCATTCAAATTTCAAATGAAGAGAGAGTTATCCTAATCCCTTCTCTTGAGCGCCTATATATACACAACCCGATCAAGCATTTGGAACGATTGATTGATGAGGAGGAGAGACTGGTGAAGGTCGAGGTGATCAAAATGAGTTGTTGGAGCGGCGAGTGACAGTCGGTGCAACCGAGGAAGGGTGGTTCGGCTTCTTGGTTGAGATCCTGGCGTGGAGGGCTGCATCAAGAGACCCCTCTGCCTATTTCCTTAGCACAAGTTGTTTTTCTTTAGTTTTTATTATGATGGTGATGTTAAAAACGTTTGTTGGTTAACCCCCACACCATGAACTAATTTAATAGTTGGTGGGGGATGTTTTGATTTTAAACTTTGGCTTTTACGCCTTAGTTCTTTTATAATAATTTTGCTTTTGGCAAAGTTTGTCTGTTTTGCATACTTTAATTTTTCCTAAGTATTGTGCCAAAGCGAGAGCTGGCACAGTTAGCTTATTGCCTTCCAATATCTTAACAGACTTGTGTTGGCAAAGATCAAGTTGTTGAACACTTGGGAGAGAAGCTTCGAGAGAAGTCGTTCAAGTAGATGAACTTAATTCAGAAATGAAATCTACCCCCACGGAGTATAGATTGGTTTTAAAATCAATTTGGTTTAAGGAAAATATACATTATAGAGATATATGGGGTTTTACTTGGCCAGTTTAGGGCAATGACCATCGAGAGAGGCTTTGCTACTTTGAATCTGCTCGGCAAACAATGTCAAGACAGTTTTGCCAATAAAGGCTGGCATAAACCACGTTGAAATCAGGCATTCCCTGCCAACAATCGTCATTCATTTGAAAACACCTTCCTTGCCAACGTTTTACTTCAGTTTCTATTTTATTTTATTTTCTTAATTTTAAAATCAACTATTTTAAACTACAAACTTTTCTTCCAAAACAAGTAACAAACTAAATAATCAAATTACAAGTCAATCTCTGTAGGATCGATACTCAGCTTACCAAGCTGTATTACTTGTCGATCGTGTATACTTGCACGCAAAAGACTCTTGGCACAATTTATCTTGCCCAAATATATACTATTTATACCTTTTGCTAGCATTCATTTTACACATCTCCCTGAGAGTCAACAGTCTCCCTATAAGCGCATAATAGATAATGATGAGGGTTTTTAATTTCTTTTCAATTATGCCCTTTAAATTCAATATTGTTTATTTGTTGCTTATTTATTTGTTTCACAAGAATTAGATATAATATCTATTCTTTTATGCAAAACAAGAATGCGGATAGATAGCATGATGGGGTATGATTATTTTTTGAAAGCATGTTGGGTAGAGAAGCATATTCTAGGAATATTTTAATTCAACTCCTTTATTGTTTTGATATTATTTATACTGAGACTAACATGTTTTGTTTTGTCTTTGATTTTCTTTGCCCTTGCATTGTATTTTTTATTATTAAAAAGGGTGTTGAGTCAAGTTCAACCGTTATAAAGGATCTGCTATAGAGAACCGATTTCTTGATAGGGTGGAAGGAAACTTAGGCGTACGGAGGTGGTAAAAAGAGACTCAGCACTAGAAAGGGGACAGTTTGCTATAAAGTGAAAAGTCAGAGCTTTGGGATCTCACTAGTATTACATCGACTTAGAACCAACTGCAGGAGTTAAAAGAAATCTGGGACCAGTGGGACGAAGAAAACAAGAATTTGTTATATAGCAACTACGGTGATTTGCCTTATCTGCTAGATGTCAGTATCGATAGGGTTTTATTTCAAACCCTTGTCCAGTTCTGGAATCCTACCTACATTTGCTTTACTTCAGGAGATGTCAATTTGGTACAAACCATTGAAAAGTACATTGTTTTGATCCTTGCCCAAAAATCCAAGTCAATAAAGCCTACTTCAAGTCTCCTAATTCTCCAGCGTTTCAGAAAAAGCTACTAAAAATGACCGGCATGGACGAACAATGGGCCAAAGCCAGGATTAAAGTAAAAGGGGAAACCATGTGCATCTCCTAGAGATCCATACGAGACCTAATCCAGGTTCAATCCTAGCGAGAAAAATAGGTCAAAATGTTGGCTCTAGCCATCTACAGTTTGGTTATCTTTCCCAAATCATTCGGATATATCGATGATGTTATTATGGAACTGTTCGATCACCTTTACAAAGGAATTACCCCTATTCTAGCAATCTTGGCCGAAACTTCCAGGTCTCTCAGCGCTTGTAGAAGAAGCAGTGAATGGAGGTTCATCGGTTGTGCTCATCTTTTGTTGGTCTGGTTTCATAGCCACTTCTAGAAGTTGGAGAAATTTTCTTATCGAGCATGCTTTGAAAACTACTCACCGCTAAAAGATCTAGCATCCACACGAAGGCAAGAGAACATTTCTCATGACAAACGGATGGCTATTTTCTGAAATCTCCAAGAGAAAGATGTCATCTGGAAAGCACGTTGGTTTTCCTGACAATATTATATATAAATGTGGAGACTATGTTTGGGTCTCTTTACTTGGAATATAGGGTGGAACGAGATATTCTCCGTTATTAGTATCCAGACAATATAGGTCGAGACAGTTCTTCCCAGCAGCAAGAGGGCTTGCTACCTGCGGATTTCTATACAAAGGTAAAGACTACAAGAAAACTGTCTCCATGATCACTCAGGCATGGAAGCATATTTGCAGGATGGAGCCGTTCGATGAAAAACCTAGAGTTATGCCATAGTATCGACGGTAGAGAAGAAGAAGAATTAATGACGATGTTCTTTTACCAAATCTAAAAAATAATGTATCGATGGAGGAACATTTGTAGGTCGACCCCTCATAAATGGAACTCGCGAAGCATGATTTTGAAAAGAAGTACTTCGTGATGGGAAGCCAGCTATCAAGGTTAGAAAATGAAATGAACCAGTTGAAGTTCGGGATGCAGTCTCAGGAACAAGAGATTGAAGATTTGAGTGGTCTACGGGGTGATTACAAAAAGCTCTGCGTATCAGCAAAATTTGCCGATCTTAGAAAGACATATTCCAAATGGAAACTTGAAATCCGAGAGGAAAATGAACGATCTGATCTTTGGGAAAGAAGATTCAAAGATGTTCAGACACAAAAAATAGCCATGTAGGAAGAGTTTTCTGGAAGCAGAACCGAGAATATGAACCTGAGAGGCTAAATTATTGAGCTAGAAGACTCTCTACAAAGGGACCGAAACTGAGGCTCCATAGATGAATTAAAAGCAAGTATAGAGAAGAACGAAACTCTGACAAAACAAGTCGGGGAATTAGAAATAGCTTTCTAGACTTGCCATGGGAAAATTAATAATTTTGAAGTACATAAGTGGAATAATCACCGTTAAGAGGCACAACTGCAACAATCTTACGATCAAGTTCGGGACAGAGACCATGTTATGACAGAAGCTCTCGTCCAAGCACGAGATGTAGTAGAGCACCTGTAGACTCTAGCCATTCAGGCCGATGTTCTGAGCCTGAAAACTGAGTCAGAATATAATCGAGGCAAGAAACTGGCATGGCTCTTCAGGAAGATCAAGATCTTGGGTTTTAAGGCCAAGCAGTATATGTGAAACAGGCTCACCTTATGTAAAGAAACTTGTTCTAATTCAAGTTTCCTTTTGAAAGTTGTACTGGAATTAACACGTTTTGTGTAAAATATGTTGTGGTACTAATATAATATGTGTTTTGCATGTACATTATATTTTCTCATTTGCATTCGCGTCATGCTGCATCATATTACATTATTTTACTACGATTTTAATTTCTTAAAGAATTATTATCGCAGTAATTCTGGAACATACAAACCCATAGATTCAACACCCTTACTTCACTAGAAGCAAAGCTAAAGGCATAGAAGAAAGATTGGCAAAAGTCGAGACAACATGTGAAGATATTAGGAATTATATTGAGATCAAGTTAGAGAAAATACAGCATGAGACTTGTGCTCATATTTCGTAGTCGGGAGAAGATTTGTTAGCAAAGATAGCTCAGATGTTGGCCGGAAGAGATTCTAAAAAGAAGAAATGAGTGGTTATAATTCCCGGTGCACTGATAGAAGACTCAGGTAATTCTCTCGGCAAGTGTAACCCTCTAAACCCGACCCAGAAGAAAAGACCGAATTTAAGAAGTCACATTTGAAAACTTAACCCTCAAGAAAACCAATTTTTAAAAATTATACTTTAATTTAAAAAGAATATATAATAATAATTTAATAAATATCTTATAATAAATAAAACATAAATGTCATAATGAATACTCAACTGTTTAAATAAAATCTCTGAATTAAAACCATAGTAAAAGAATGCAAAAATAATTCGAAAAACATAAATAGTCTCCCAAGTATGAAATTACATCAATATCACAAAATAATAAATAATAATCTGAATAACTAAAAAATAGTTTTGTACTGGGTAATCAAATAACAGGATAAAATATGAGATCCTCCAAGTACCACGTCGCCTAAAGTCTAAAGATATCTGTAAGAGAAAACTATGGGGGAGTAATCTAAAGAGCTTAGTGTGTCTCTAAAGTGCAAGAAAATCATAATCGTAAAACATAGTAATATTTTCTTAAAATAATTTAAAACATAAAACAAATGATACAATATCACAAGCGTAATGCAATGCACCCAACTACGTCCGCCAAAGATTAGGAAGGTTCCCATAACCTCCTCGTTACGTTCGCCATCCGAAGTACAATTTAGCCCAAAGGGTGAAACCACTGGACTTCCCCGTACAAATCTCAACCCATGCTCATACATATATGATGATTAAAAATCAAATTTCATAAACAAGGTTCCATAAATCCGATAGTCCATAAACATACTTCATAAATCATAGTCCATGAATCCATAAATCATAGTACCGTAAATCCACTGTTTCATAAATCAAATGTTCCATAAGTCATAATTAAAACACATTCTGAAATCGTATGCACGCGATGTCAACCATACAAGCCATAATGCATATAATTAATCACATAAGGTGTAAAACACCAACACATAGAAAAGTAATTTATATATAGCACCGGAAGAAACACACCTTAAGCAGCAATAACTCTAACGTCGAGACGAACGCCTCTCACGTTCGAATCTAGCTGAATCGGAACCTATAATATCAAACTCTACATCAAAAATCTATCACTATACCACCAAGTTAAACTCCAATAATAATCTAAAAGAATACGCACGTGTAGTCCTTGTTGTACGTGCACGGTTAGATCGAATAGGCGAAGGAGGCGGTAACTCGTCTTCCTCAAATTTGATGTAGTCTAAAACACATATATAATTACCTCAGATCTTATATCTAAATCCCTAAAAATATAAGGTTTGATCGAAATAAAAGTATAAAAAATGGGTGTTTAGTTCGAAAGAAAGAGGGAGGTGGGAGATGAATTAATCGAATGAGGGAGAGAGGGAGGCTGCACAATATCACTTCTACCGAAAAGTGTAATTATATACCCAATTTAATGAGTAATCACAAGGGGAGCCATTGAAATTAATGAGGGTTTGCAAACTAGCATCTAATCTTTTTATGATTTACAAATGATGGTTTGCAAACTAGCATCTAATCTTTTCATGATTTACAAACTAACCTCTGAATTTCTATATTAAACCTTCTAAATCTAAATTTTCTCAATTTAACCCTCAAACTTAATTAGGGTTTATAAATTAAATTCCTAAATCATTAGGGTTTCAATAATTAGGGATTTCAAAATTAGGTTTCTAAATTAAAGATATTTCGAATCTAGGTTTTACAATTTGGGTGTAATTTTTGAGGTGTTACAGCAAGACCCACCCGCTAGTAGAAACTCCCATAGCAAAGCCACAGATTGGTTAGGCCGAATCTTCCCTGCGATTAGGAGTGGTAGTTCAGGATAACCCTAGTGAATACCTTGTTCCATACTTCAATGAAATCGTCAAACTAAAGGTCGAGCAACCCAAACAGTTCGAGGATCGATAGAAATAGTTAGAAGACAAATTCAAGGCTATAAAGAATATTGACCAAGTTTCGGGAATAGATGAAAGAGAGTTAAGTTTGGTTCCCGACTTGTTGCTACCTCCGAAGTTCAAGATTCTTGATTTCGAAAAGTATAACGGGACCACTTGTCCTAAAGCTCACATTACAATGTTCGTCAAGAGAATGACGGGGTGCATTGACAATGAACCCCTTTTAATTCATTACTTCCAAGGTAGCCTAACAGGATCCGCGACAAGATGATACAACCAGCTGAGTCGTGCCAAAATTAACTCTTGGAAAGATCTAGTGCAGGCATTTGTTAAACAATATAGCCATGTTATCAATATAACTCCTAATCGGGTTACATTACAAAACATGGAAAACAAACCTAACGAGAGTTTCAAGCAATAAGCACAACGATGAAGAGATGTGTCAGCCCAAGTGCAACCGCCGCTATTAGAAAAAAAAGATAGTAATGCTTTTTGTTGGTACAGTGAAGAAACCATTCCTCGGCCGCATGATAGGAGGTGCTACGAAAGACTTCTATGACATAATAATGAATGGAGAAATGATTAAAAATGCAATCCAAAGTGGAAAGATTGAAGACGATGAAAACTCAAAGAAATCAAACTATAAATGGAAGGAGTGCCAGGCAAGTAATATATGTGTCTATAATGTCAGCTATTCAAAATCCCTGACAGTCGGACAACCCAAAGCTGGCACCTCAAATGCCCAAACTTCCTCGAAGGAATGATCTAATTAAAGAGCAAAGGTGGAAGACATGGAATTTTCTCCTATCCCCGTAACATACGAGGAGTTATACAAGAATTTATACAACACACATGTGGTGTCTCCATTTTATACAAAACCAATACAACCCCCTTACCCAAAATGGTTTGATCCCAATGCTCAATGCGATTATCACGTAGGGATCGTGGGGCACTATATTGAGAACTGTGTCGCTTTTAGGAAGCTCGTAGAAAAATTTATAAAGATGGGGGTTGTAAGATTCGATGAATCCGTAAGGCAAGGTACAGCTGGGAACCCACTACATAATCATGCCGAGCCAGGAGTAAATACAATTGGAAGTGATAGAATAAAAGAATCAAAACTCATATCGAGTAGGTTAAGTCTCTATTGAAGTGGGTATGGCAAAAGATGGTCGAAATAGGCTTGTTGCAAGGCTCAAGAGATAAGAAGGGAACTTTTGTAGACCATTGTCTATACCATGGTGAAGGAAATCATGACATCCAAAACTTTGCAGAGTTTAAAGTTCTTATCCAAAATTTTATGGAAAACAAGGAGTTAGATTTTTTTGAAGAAGAAAAATTCGAAGAAGCAAACATTTGTGCTTCAGAAGAAGAATCCCCTAGGAAATAGCCATGTGGGCAACTTTTCGATCGTGATCATTTTAGGACTAAGGAAATATGAAAGAGTCGATGGTATGGGACCAAAGATCACGATTCAAAAACCAGGTCATTTTCCTTAAAAGGATAACAAGAAAGTTCCATGGTGTTACGATTGTAAAATAAAAATCCAAGGAAATGATGCTTCGAAGACCACTTCAAAAGAAGTAAAAGATGTCAGTCTCTGCACCAGAAGCGGAAGATGATATGGCAAAGCATATGATCCTAAGGGAAAAGGCTTGATAGTTAGCATTTTTAAAAAGCATTTTTAAAACTAGAATTTGCAAGTTTACAAAATTTTGATTTTATTTGTCCGTAAAATGAATGTAAATATATTTTAATGGCCTTTTCGCCCGAGAAATGAACTTTAATCACCGCCAACACTTCTAGCGCTAACCCATCATTCCCGTTAGATAAGACACCGCATTAATTAAGTTTTTACTTTTTAAACAAATAAAGAAGACAATTGAATGTGTTAAAGTCTTTTAATTAAAATCTAGGAGTGAATAATCTTAAAGAAATGTCTACATTCCGTTTAATTATTAAGATTTAAACATAATTAAGTGTATTTTATTGCAAATTTTACAACATACATGTCACTAATCTAAGTTTAAAGTCTCTAATCTTAAGGTTTAGCATACATGTACATATATACATAAAAGACATAAAAGAAATAACTAAATAAATAAACAACTAGGAATTACTTAAAATTATATAAGAAAATGATTTTTTATATTTTTCAATTAAAAAGAAAATAAGAAATAAGGACTAATTTGAATGAAAACCAAAATGTAAGGGTTAATTTGAAAGTAATTAAAAGTTTGGTGCCGAATTGAAAGGAAAAAAGACGAAATTGAAACAATTAAAAATTGAAGAGTTGCGGTGCGAGATATGGGAAAGAAGGGCGCAGGTTATACTCGGGTTCGGGTCGGGTCAAACGGGTTAGTATAAATATCAATTATAATAAACAAATTTCATTTTCCCCATTTTATAAAAACGGATCAAAGCCGTCCCTTATGATTTTCTCTGTCGTGTCATCATGTTCTTCATTTTATGAAGAAAACGATGAACATCCGTCGTTCCGGCCGCCTTCCACCAGAGCTGGCCGCCGTTGCCGGCGGCGAAATTCCCAAATTCTAACGAATTTTCCAGATTTCAGCGACTTTTCCAGATTCCAGCAATGTTTCGAACAAAAAAGGTAAAAATATTATTTTCTTCCTTATTTAAAATGAAATTGAAAGTACATATATAGGAAAAAATACTAGAAATTGCTCTTTTTATTGCTTTTCAATGCCGATTACAATTGTTTGCTCCTACAACTTCCGAATGCAAGTATGTTTACTATAATTGTTGTGTGGAATTCTTGAGTGGAATTGTTCATGTCATTTACAATGATTAACAATGCTATTTATAGTACAAGAATTGCCTAAATCTTAAGCCTAAATCCCTGATTTCTTCCCCTCTGATTGCTTGATTCTTGCCATGGCACCGATTTGGGGATTTTGGTTTTCTGAATTACTTTTGCATATTTGTCCATATCCGATTGCAACTTGATTTTGGCTAGGGAACCAATTTAGGGATTTAATTCCCCTTTGAATTTCTGGGCTCTTATCTAGGGATTTAACCCTCTTGTTCCTCTATTTATATGTTTCTGATGATTCGAACGGCGCCGGTGAGGAATGATTGGGGTGAGTTATGCGCCGGAGAAGATAAAGTAGACGACCGAAGCTGAATCGTCGCGCGTGTGGCTGCCACGCACGAGTGGTGATCCACATGAACAACCGGAAGCAATCTGGGCCATTGGATAGCATCTTGATCGAACGGCTGAGGTGCTATATCATCACCAGCTGGCATGATCTACGCTGCTGGATCTCCCCTTGATCCAACGGTCCTGCTTCAACTGTGTATAAGGAAGAAGACGGGAGTTAGGGTTTCTTTTTGGGTTATAATTGGGCCAGCCGACCCTCTGTATATCGGACTCTTTATTTTTTTCTATAATGGGTTTAGATTTAAATGGACATTTTCCTATTTGGTTTTATTATATTAACTACTATCTAATATAATCTATGTTTATTCTAACTACTTTATCAATCATGCTAATATATATCAACTATATACGGTACATTAATAATTCTAATACTAACAATTATACTAATTATAACACATTGTATGAGACCTAAACTATTATAATACTACATACATCAACTATATAATACATGACACATTAATATTTACTGTTAAACACATTAACTATGTCACCAATACGCTAATACTAAGTTAACAATTAAAATAAATGTGAAAATCTAGTGACAACAACTGCCCCTCTTTGGTCATTCTGGTGGAACGGGAATAGAGCAAAGAAAAGAAGACACTGATTTTCACCGATTACCAAACTGTTTGTGCCTAAGAAGACAAGCGAGTTCTATTCTCCTTGTGCTCGAATAGATGAGCATATTCCATTCTCTAAATGCCCAAACGGATAGGTGGGTTCTATTCTCCTCATGCCTGAATAGATAGGCGGGTTCTATTCTCCTCATACTCGAATAGATAAGCAGGTTCCATTCTTCAAATACCCGAACGGATAGACGAGTTCTATTCTCCTTATACCCGAATGGATAGGCGGGATTCTATTCTCCTCATGCTCGAATAGATAGGCGGGTTCTATTCTCCTCATGCTTGAATTGATAAGCAGGTTCCATTCTCCAAATGCCCGAACGGATAGGTAGGTTCTATTCTCCTCATGCCCGAATAGATAGACAAGTTCTATTCTCTTCACGCTCAAATAGATAAGCAGATTCCATTCTCCAAATGCCCGAACGGATAGACAGGTTCTATTCTCCTCATGCTCGAATAGATAAGCAGATTCTATTATCCAAATGCCCGAATAGATAGGCAGGTTCTATTCTCCTCATGCTCGAATAGATAAGCAGGTTTAAAAAAGGGTTACGTCATCCTCATGCTCGGATGGATAAGCGGGTTCTATTCTCCTCACGCTCGAATATATAGGCGGGTTCTATTCTCCTCATGCTCGAATTGATAAGCAGATTCCATTCTCCAAATGCCTGAACGGATAGGCGGGTTCTATTCTTCTCATGCTCTAATAAATAGACGGGTTCTATTCTCCTCATGCTCGAATAGATAAACAAGTTCCATTCTCCAAATGCCCGAACGGATAGGGGGTTCTATTCTCCTCATGCTCGAATAGATAGGTGGGTTCTATTCTCATCATGCTCGAATAGATAAGCAGATTCCATTCTCCAAATGCCTGAATGGATAGGCAGGTTCTATTCTCCTCATGCTCGAATAGATAAGAATGTTTAAAAAATGGTTCCATCCTCCTCATGCTCGGATGGATAAGCAGGTTCCATTCTCCAAATCCCCGAATGTATAGGTAGGTTCTAAAAAATAAAGGTTTCATCCTCCTCATGCTTGGATGGATAAGCAGGTTCCATTCTCCAAATGCCTGAACGGATAGGTCGATTCTAAATCTATCAAAACAAATACAAATGATCCAAATAAAATGCATATGCCCTTAGGGATGCCTAGTCATCAATGCATGTCTTATTTCTTTTGCTATTTTTTTAACTTTTTTCTTAATTAACACAGAAGAAAACTGTGAAGTTCCAGGAAACTCGGATTATATCATCTCATACCTTTTCTCAACTCTGGCAACTGACGACGTATGTTTGCTTTGGCCCATCCTATCAGAAAAGATGGTTCTTAATACTAGTTGGCTTCACCAATTTCTTTTTGTTAAAATTCCATCGCCTATTCATTGGAAAGTAATATTCACCATTGCATGCTTCATTCATCACTGTTTGAACATTTTTTAATATATTCATCCCCTCTTGTGACTTCTGCCTTGATTTTTTCAAACGGGGAAGCTCTTTATTGCTATAACACCTAAGAGCGAAACTCCATGGGGATATGGGGAATACATCAGTTTGCCATCATTAATGCATGGGAAATCATCTGAAAATTGCCACTGTATGCTTCGATGATTGACTAAATAATCACAGATAGTCATCTCCATTACTTCTGTTTTACCATTATCATTCTTAGCACCTCCTTGCTTCATATGATATTTGCACATTTACTCACTCAATCCAGTTATCTTGTACTCCTAGTTGGAAGAACTGAATTCATCCTCATATTCTTCAACACTTTGTTATCATTGTGGTTGATACATCAATATTCAATGACAAGCTTCCTAGAAACTTGCTGCTCTCCCAATGTCTCATTTAGTTTTTCCTCTGATGTTTGTAAAATTGTTCTCATGTAAGCAACTTTGTTTTGCAACATGCTTCCTTAAAGCAAACTCAAAGCATCTCTTGAGGCTTTCCTCCAAGGTTTGTAGCAAAACCTATTTCCATCTTGTATTTCCTTATGAGTTTTGCTATTTTTTACGCCCTAAGCTCCAAATTTGACCATTGAATACCTCATAGTTCCAATACCCTTCTAGACAAATTTCAACGCAATGCTAAAAAATCTTATGAATATTTCAAGTGATGTCAAATTTTAATTTTATTTCAATGCAAGATGCTTTATGAATGGGTATCAAAAGAAAGAAAAGGTCTAACAACAAAATTTTATTGGTATTGCGGAAAACACAAAAAGGAATTACAAAGAAATGAATAAGCATTCAAATATTGTTAAGTGTCTAAAAGTACTATTTTATTCACCCTTTTTACTCATATTATTGCTAGACTTAGTCTCATATTAGTTGTATTATTAACCATTCATGCATGCTTTGCATTGTTTCCTTGGTGGTCAAGCTTGATATAATATATTTTGCTTAATTTTGTGGAAAATTGGTGCCGCCGATAGTTATTTTTGTGTGTGCAGAATCAGTTGCCAAAGCAAGGATTGAACCAGTTGCCAGGGAAATACAAGAAGAAGATGCTGACGCAGTTGCTAGGGCAATACAAGAAGGAGATACCGATGTAGTTGCCAGGGCAGTACATGAAGGATATGTTGAGCTAGTTGCCTGGGCAATTGTTGACAAGGAATAAGATGATATGGCAGCCGAAATTGATGACTAGATAAACGCAAGATGACGTGGAGCAAAGTTAAATGTCAAAGGAGTTTGATTTCCATGAAGAGGCCAAAGAGAAATTAAATCCCAAGAAGATAGGAGAAGATCTAGAAGGAATTTAAATATAATAAAGAATTATATTCTTTAAAAGTATTTAATTCCAACTTGACTACCTCCCCAAGAAATAATTTGACCTAGCCATCTCCTATTTAAAGGATCCCAAGCCGCCAAACTCCAAGAGGCACAACGGGGAGAGAATTCGACAAGAGGCTTCAACCATATTCATATTTTTCATTCTTGTTCGATTAGGTTTATGTTAGGAAAACTTTGTTTTGTGTTTCTTTGGAACCTAGCCATGAACTAAATCTATTTGGCTAAGGTTATTGTGTTTTGTGGTTGTGAGATACAATTGGATATTGTTTAGGTAATAAGAGTTTGCACTTTCAATTCAAGGTTTACTCATTCTTGGTTTTTATTCTTGTTTGCGAGTGAATTGGGAGATGATCTCGTAATTCTATCTATTTATCTAATATTATGAGAGTTATATTCAAGAAACAAATGAGTATGATTTTTATTCAATCTATTGATGAAGATTAATCTGGCTTAAGAATAAGTTTAAGGATTTCAACGGCTAAGAGAAGCGCAAGACTGATTGCTGTTCACCTTTGATTCACGCAGGGATGTATTGTCAAGGCATGCACAATTAGCTAGATTTTTGACTTAGGGATAAGAAGAAACCATTGAAGAACGCTCTGCCAAACCTTGAAGTTGCTGCCTAGCCGCCCAAACAGTTGCCCAGCCAGTTGCACAAGAGACCATTCGATTAGTTGCCAAGGCAACCCAGCTGTGCAAGTTGCCACGGCAACTGAGTTGCCCTTGCACTCTTTTACCAAGACGATCCAATTGGCTATCACTCCTCAACTCACGATAACCTGGCCTATTCCCTCTCTTTGATTACATCTTCTTTTACTATATTGCTTTATAGTTTAGTTGTTAGTTAAAACTTCTACAATCACCTATTTGTGTTTTTACTTTTACAGTGCAAGAGATTGAATTCTTGAAGTGGCACCAATCCCTGTGGAGACGATATCTTTTCTACTATAACTTGTGACGTGTACACTTGCACAATTGCGGAGCACTTATTACGCGCAACAAGTTTTTGGCGCCGTTGCAGGGGATTGGCAATATCAACTTTGTTTTTATTTTCTTGCATTTTTTATTTTTATTGTTTAAGATTCGAAGGGTTAACAAACTTTGGTTTTGCATTGGTATATGACCAGGGCGAGACCAGCTACACCAGAATATCCCTTTGATCCAGAAATCAAACAAACCTTGCAAAGATTCAAACAAAGGTTAAGAGTAGCAATGGATAATAAAGACGACAATATGAATCAGGATGTTCCAGCAGCAGCATGAGTGATTCTTGCACGAAACAGAACTATTCGAGACTATTTAGAGGAAGATCTTGAAGGACTTAATCCAGGATTTGTCACACCTGAAATTGAAGCCGACCACTTTGAGTTGAAACCGGTTATGTTCAATATGATCAACACAATAGGTCAATTTGGTGGCTCAACGAATGAAGATGCACGACAACATCTTAAATCTTTCCTCGAGATTTGTAATTTATTCAAAATACAAGGAGTCACCCCAGATGTTTTACGACTAAGATTATTCCCCTATTCACTAAGGGATAGGGCGAAAGCATGGTTGAATAGTGTTCCGGGCGGATCAATAGGATCTTAGACCGATCTATATCGTGATTTCCTTGCTCAATTTAATCCTACAAATTTGACTGATAAGCTTCTTAACGAAATTACTTCTTTTCGGCAGACAGATGATGAATCCATGTACGAGGCTTGGGAGTGATATAGAGAACTTCTACACAAATGCCCCATACACGGATTCCCAGTGTGGACACAAGTAACAATATTTTACAACGCTGTGAATACACCAGCAAGGATGATGCTAGTTGCCTCGGCAAACGACATACTCCTAGACAAGTCGTTAGAGGAAGCAATGCAAATTCTGAACAGGCTCACCGAGAATGATTATCAGTTCCCATCTGCTAGAAGACGAGGAGTTAGACGCCAAGCCATAATACATGAACTGGGATCATCATATTCAATTTCAGCACAATTGGCCACTCTAACCAAGATGGTCCAGAACATGCAGAAACAAAACAACACACAGGAGGTTAAGGTAGTATATTACTTTTGTGAGTTATGTGGTGGTAACCATGATTCTTCTGAATGTATGCAGAATCCAGCTATTATGTGGGAAATTACAACCGTAACAACAATGTGATGTCCAACACATATAATCCAGCTTGGAAGAAGCACCCAAATTTTTCATGGAGTAATCCCAAAAACGCTCTTAACCAGAACAACCAGAATGCACAAGCACAAGCATCGGGATTCCAGCAGAATATGCCACGGCAACAGTTGCCACAGCAACAACCAACAACATCTAGTTCTTTGGAAATTTCTCCCAATGCTTTTATGTTAAAAACTGAATCTTATATGCCTGAGAATAGTAACTTTATAAAAAGAACTGATGCTTTTATTAACAGGATCGGGATGAGATTGCACAACCAAGAGGCGACAATCAAATCATTGGAAACTTAAGTCGAACAATTTGCTCAAAACCTGAATACTAGACCTCAAGGAGGTTTACCCAACGATACTGAAGTCACGAGAGGAACTGGCCACGAACAATGTAAGGGCCCAAACTTGTAGAAGTGGAATACATCCTCCAAAACGAACACCTTTAACCTTCCGGAAGGCATTGAGGAAAATGAAGGTTTCAATAAGCACGACTGGTATCAGATTGACTCCTCTTTTCAGTTGTTCAAGGAAATCAAGTAGCTCCACATCAATGTTTCCTAGAACCTTCGGAAAGATGACTAAACCATAAATTGCAATATCTAGGAGATCAACCCTATTTTCTCTGTCAGGGTGGATCGAGATTATACTTTTGATGCTTGACCAATGGAAATTAAAGGTGCCTCATCTCTTCCGTATCAACCCCTTAACCCAACCATCACTCATACTAGAAAATGTCTAAAGCTTTGTATGTGGATTTTTGGATTTAGATGGTTTGGCATAAACTCAGTTCTTCTTTACTTTTCACAGGTTGAAAAGGGCCAAGTACTCCTCGAATGTAGGCATCATGTCTTCTTTATTAAAAGTAAAGCAGCAGTATCCCAGATTCTAGAACTGAACCAAGGCTTTCAGTAACTGCTCATCGACCTTTACGTACAAGAGGTAGCTATGTCACAATAGACTTTATGGAACAACTGCTTGGTCTCATAATCAAAATGCTCCCAGATTTCCTGCAATTCTTGCACATTTTTATGCTTGATGTTGATGTGGGCATATTTCGAAGTCTCTGTCTCATGATCAGCTACTAAAATGTCTCTAATTGTTCGTTGATTCACCTCGGACCAATGTCAAACCTTTTCATTCTCATCTTTACTTTTCAAAATTCTCCTGTCCATAACAAGAGCTTTTTAAATTTGAGAAATTGTTTTGAGAATCAACCCCTTCTAAATATGTAATGATGTGGCATGCATGGTTATGCAAAACAATAAGACAAAGGGAAGAAAAATTAGAATCAAGAAAACACAGAGAATTCAAAAACAATTCTGGGCAGCACATTCTAATACTCTAAGACATGTCTCCCTTTATTACTAAAACCCTAGGTTTTTCGCATGGCTCAATTGGGGTGGGCTCTAAGTTCTCAAATAGTTAAGTTCTAAAAGGTACCCGAGATGTCCTTGCTGTCCCCTACTAAGGGTAGCAAGACCCTTGGTTCTCGCCCATTATAGGCTTCAAACGAACCAAGTTCAACTTAGGAGGACTCACTTCCTATGTCTTATCGAAGAATCAGTATCCTTACGAAGACCTGAGGCATATGAATCCCAAAGGTACTTGCTAGGCTCATACGGAGAATCAATATTCTGTCATAAGCAAAGCGTTTTCCCCTCACTTAGCAATTGAGTAGAGCTCGGGGATAGAGCTTTTTTGCAACATTTTTTTTAAAATGCGCATGTAACAACGGGGAGTCACAACCAATCTTTTATTTATTTATTTATTTTTTAGGTGAGATTGGATCACCTGAAAACTCGATTATTTTGATAAAACTTGTTTTTTTTCATTTTTATTAAAACAACGAGTTTTGGTCTACGAAACCAGAAAAAAAAGTTCGGGAGTCGGTTACGTGTGGGGAAGGGTGGGCACCCCCACAACGCCCAAAATTGGTACCCGGTCAATTACAAATTGTTTTAATGACAGAAATTAATAATTTTAATTTAATTTAAAATTTGTGATCCCTTAAGACATTTGAAAGAATATTTATTTATATAAAGGAATTTTACACCCCTACACTCGGGGTATAATTTCTATTAGATTCTCGAATGAGGAGAATATATTTTAAAAATTATAATAGAAAATGATATTTTGTGATAGAGATTAACGGAAAGCGGCACCCCTATGCTCAGGGTACGTTTTTCACAATAATCCCTAATAAAAGGGTTTTAATTTTAAAATTAATTAAATAATATATAAACATATTTTATTCAAACATGACATACAAAATATAAAAAAACATACCAATAATTAAAAGAATATTGTAAATAATTCATACAGCTAAATATACAAACATGACATAGCAAATATATTTATTACAAAAAACATGCCAATACATATTTAAGCCAAAAATAAAGAACAAATTTACCCTACTAGAAGCTCGAATGAAGAACTTCGACCGACCCCTAGCAAGATCCTCGCGTCACCTAGCTATAGTAAAAAATGACCCGATCGAATCTCAGCAGAACCATGATCAGATAATTGACCGAACCTTTGGGTACTAAAAATTCCCCGGTGAGAGCACTACTCTCGAACTTAAAAAAGGGCATTGCCCTGGTGCCATTTTCTTAATAGCTTACGCCATTTTTCAATGGCTTTGTGGTGTTTCCATTTTTATGGTTTTTTTTTGCTTGTGTGAGGCAAAGCCTCCCCCCCCCCGCCTTTTATAGGCATTTGGAAGGTGAGGTGAGTGGAAAGCAAGGTGGCGTGGATGCCTTGCATGGCATCCACGATTGTTTACTTTTTTTACTTTTTTTTTGCTTTTGCCTTTTTTATTATTATTATTATTATAACTATTTTGAATCTAAGATCTTTACATTCAATTTTATTCGGGTTTTATAACCTATTTTTACAAGATAATAATCTAAAATCTCTCATTTATTTTTCTGCAGGGCGGTAGAGCAGATTTTGGGCGGTGGTACGGTGTGGCTGGATAGAGGGTTAAGTTTTTAGGGTTTTTAGGATTAAGGGTAGTTTAGTCTTTTTTAGTGTAATCAGGTCTGATGGGTTATTTAGGTTGTAAATGGGTAATGGGTTTGGATATTGGTTAATATTATTGTAATGGGTTTATGGGTATTGTAATGGTTATTGGTTTAATAAACATGGGCCTTAATTTGGACTGGGTTTAGTTTGGGCTTATGCGCGGACAAAAATAGGTTTTGACAGTTGCCCCTCTTTGCTCATTGATGTGTAACAAGAATAGAGCAAAGACCAAAGAATAACCATTTTTGTGCGATCAGGTTTAGTTTCTTTCTCTGGCCACCGCTTCTTTTTAGGCTTCACTTGATCTGTTTGGCCGCTCTTGTAAGTAAAATCTTCAAAAATGGGAGATCTGTTGGGGAGATATAATCTTTAAACCTAGGGCAATTCGTTGAAGGAGACAAAATAAGTTCGGCTTGCTACGACTTTGACGACGATGCAATGCCTGAAGAAAATTTGACCTAGCTGCAACACTGACGAAGAGGCAAGGTCTGCAAAACTTGATCCAACTGCAACACTAACGAAGAGGCTGGATCGAAGGATGAATGTTCTGACATTTGATCCGTCTGCAACACCGACGAGGAGACAATATCGAATGAAGGCTCTGATGTTTGATCCCGCTGCAACACTGACGAAGAGGCATGATCAAATGAAGGGTAATGTTTGATCCAGCTGCAACACTGACGAAGAGACAGGACCGAATGATGAAGGTTTTGATATTTGATCCATCTGCAACACCGACGTAGAGACCAGATCTTAACAAAAATTTTCTTTTTCTTTTTCTCTCTTTCTTTCTCTTTTTTATCTTTTTTCTCTTTCTTTTTTTTCTCTTTTTTGGAAACAACATTTACTAGGTGAGGAAAAAGTTTGTAAATTTTGACCCAGCTACAACATTGACGAAGAGGCAAGGTCTATAGTAAGGTTGATCCAGCTACGACACCGACAAAGAGGCAAGATTGAGAGTTAGTGAATTTGGTCTAACTACAATACCGACGAAGAGGTAAGACCAGGAATTGGTAAAGTTTGACCCAACTACAACACCAACAAAGAGGCAAGGTCTAGAGTTAATGGGGTTGATCCAGCTACGACACTGACGAAGTGGCAGGATCGGGAATTAGTGACTTGGTCCAGCTACAGCACCAACGAAGAGGCAAGACCAAGATTTGACCGAGTTGCAACACCGACAAAGAGGCACAGTCTAAAGATAAAAAGTTTTAATCCAAATGCAACACTGACGAAGAGGCAGGATCAGAGGATGAAAGTTTGATATGCAACAACTCTGACGAAGTGGCAAGATCTCGAGAAGAACGTTCGATCTGCTACAACTCTGACGAAGTGGCACGACTTGGAGAAGAAGGTTTGATCTACAACAACTCTGACGAAGTGGCATGATCTCGAGAAGATGGTTCGATCTGCTACAACTCTGACGAAGTGGCACGATATGGAGAAGAAGGTTTGATCCGCAACAACTCTGACGAAGTGGCATGATCTCGAGAAGAAGGTTTGATCTGCTACAACTCTGACGAAGTGGCATGATCTGGAGAAAGTGTTGATCAAGCTACAACTCTGACGAAGAGGCATGATCGGATGATGAAAGTTTGATCTGCAACAACTCTTACGAAGTGGCAAGATCTGAGAGTTTGATTCTGATCAAGCTACAACTCTGACGAAGAGGCATGATCCAAGAATTTGATTCTGATCAAGCTACAACTCTGGAGAAGAAAATCTGATCTGTTATAACTCTGATGAAGTGGCATAATCTGAATATTTGATTCTGATCAAGTTACAACTCTGACGATGTGGCATGATATGGAGAAGAAAATCTGATCTGTTACAACTCTGATTAAGTGGCATGATCAAAGTTTTGGAATTTTTTTGTTTTCAATTTTCTTTTTTCATTTCTTCCTTTTTTGGATATTTTTGCCAATTTTTATTCTTTTTCTTTCTTTCTTTTTGGATCTTTTTGAATTTTCCTTTGATTTTTTATTATTCTGAAGATGAGGTCCAAAGAAAATATTTGGTCTAGTCGCACAGTCAACGATGAAACTAGACTTGGACAAAAATTTGACTTGTTGCACCATCGACGACAAATAAAGATCTGAAAATATGGGATCTGCTATATCATGGCGGGGAATCACGACCCTCCTGAGCTTTGATCACCTTGTCTTCTTCTAAAAGGGCATAGAAATCCCTAATTATTCTTTTATCAATGTTTGTTCTGCTACAATTTCAGGGAGATGAACTTGTTGTACTTATTCTGTTGCAATTCCAGGGAGATGAAATTTTTGTGCTAATTTGTTTCAGCATTTGTTGGAGGGCATAATATAGAAAGATTGATCCGCTACAACACTAGAGAAGAGTCAGGATCTGATCAAGCTACGACTCTAACAAGGAGGCATGATCTGGGAGTTTGATTCGCTACACCACTAACGGAGAGGCAAGATCTGATCAAGCTTTGACTCTGATGAAAAGGCATGATCTGGGAGCTTGATTCTGCTACTACATTGATGAAGAGGCAAGATCTAGGGAAATTTCCAATCAAGATACAACTCTAACAAAGAGGCGTGATCTGGGAGGTTGATCCGCTACATCACTGACCGAGAGGTAGGATCTGAGAGTTCAATTCTGATCGAGCTACAACTCTGACGAAGAGACACAATCTAGGAGGTTGATTCTGATCAAGCTATGACTCTGGCAAAGAAGCGTGATCTGTATATTTTGTTGGTCAAGCTGTGACTCTAATGAAGAGGCATGATCCAAGAGTTTGATTTTGATCAAGCATGATCTTGAAGGTAAAGATCTCTTTTTCTTGAAGGTAACGGTCTGAGGATCTCTTTTTCTGACTTTGCTTTCTTTGGCAGCTGGTTCTCTCTTTGGTTAATCTTCTTCTCTTCTTTTCTTTAGGGAAAAAACTTGATCGATCAATCTACTTTTCACCATTCTTTTGGGAAGATAAGATCTTTGTTCAAAATTTGCCCCAGTAAAGGTTTGCCCCCAAATTTCACTGTCCTCACTCTTTTCTAAGTTTGAACTTCTAAGCTGAATGACCTTAATGACATCTCTTTTCTTTTTCTCAAGGGAAATTATCTTGTGACACCATCGTCTCAGATGCAAAATCTGGATTAAACTGGCCCATCACCACTGACAAAGGCAAGATCAAGAAAAAGTCGATTCTTCTATTTTATGGAGAGGAGTCGTGATCCTAAATACTTGAGCTTTCTGCGCATTCAACCTCCTTCAGGGCTAAAGATTGGTCATCAATTGTTGCCCCAATCAGTGAGGTTCTTCAGTCTCTTCCTTGAACCTATTTATACATTCAAGCCAAAAATAAATGTGTTATGGGTGCACCTAAATTGGTGCCTAATGCATGTGTATGATAACTTTAGGTGTGTGCACCTAATCTAAATGAATGATGAATTTTACTGCATGCAGCTAAATGTATGAATGTGACATCATCTTTCTCGGCCCTTAAAGGAATGCCCCTGACTCTTTGATAGTCAGATCTTTGATTTTAATCGAGTAGTGTTCAGTGCCTTGTACATGAGGATACCCCAACCTTCCCTGGATTTGATCATCGTGGGGATTACTTCCTCGGGTGAATGCCTCAACATTTTTGTCTGAAATTGTTCTTGAAGCGAACTCAAAACTAGAAGTATGCTTTTGCTTTTCTTGAAGGGCTTTCATTGTTCTCATGAACGCATTATGTTACGTTGCCCCCAGTCATGTCTATAAATTTGTTGTGTTGGTTCATGACAGCTCATTACTTTCGGCTCTGGCGAAAAGTTACAGGCGATAATTGATGTAGTTGTCTAAGGTGCAAAAGTCTAGTTCAGCATCGGAAACTCGCTTCATGAACTGGTCGAGGAATGCTCTCAGATTAGAACCTTGTAGAGGCATAATGTTTGTATGAATGCAGGGGTTATTCTCAAAGATGCCCCTAGACCGGGCTCTTGCATTGGTTCAGCATGGTGCTAGGTTGGCTGACTTTGCTTTATCCGATATTTGCTAGCACGAGGCATCGCGAGGACCAGTTCCAAAATTTTGAAATGTATACATGTAAATGCAAAGTACATGTCCTAGATGCGAAGGTAATGATTCAAAAATGGCTCTCGTGGCTCAACTATTGAATTTATGGGATTCATTCACAACATTGAATGTTGCCTTGATATCTAGGGTACTAGATTTTCTCCCGACGATAAATCTTTTTTAAATTAAGAACCAGTCGTGAAATCAATACTTCATGTTGGTGAAGGGTAAAAGAAATTAAAATGTTATGGTGGTGTCATGCAATGAATGCGAAATGAATGACTGAATGCAGTGTGATCACCAAAAAGAAATGGTTACTTCACAATAAAATAATTGGATGAATAAATCGACTGATGAATAAAACATAAATTAAAATAGTAAAGAAATGTGTACATAAATGGAAAATAAAGGCATTGAAACCTAAACAGGGTGACTGCTAACGGGCAGGGTCTTGTATTAGTCATAAAAGGTTGGTTTTTACGGCTCGTTATATGCGGTTTAGGTTCTAGAGTGACGGTACCCGAACTGTCACTAGGACATCGATTTGGAATGATATATTTCCCTAGGTCTACACAGAAATTAAAATCTCACGAAGACAAAGGGACCTATATCCCGAAAGTAATCCACCATCTTGCACGGAGAGAGTACCTCATGAAGGAGTAGTTTCTCGCTCCTACTTAAAAGGGACAAAGCTCGGGTGCAGAGCTCATGATATGAGAGATCATGAAAAATTAAACTTTTTTAAAAACTTCTTGTAAAAAAGAATCACAAAATAAATTAAACCGAATTTATATTTTCCACTCATTAAGACAAAAGGTAACCGACTCGTGGCTTGACTCTCTAAAAATTCCCCAGCGGAGTCGCCAAGCTATAACAACGGGGAGTCGTCACCAATCTTTTTTTTATTTTTTAGGTGAGATTGGATCACCTGAAAACACGGTTATTTTGATAAAACTTATTTTTGTCATTTTTATTAAAAGAACGAGTTTTGGTCTACGAAACCAGAAAAAAAGTTCGGGAATCGGTTGCTTGTGGGGATGGGTCGTTGTTTACAAAACTAGAAAAAACAGTTCGGGAGTCGGTTACGTGTGGGGAAGGGTAGTTTAGTCTTTTTGAGTGTAATCGGGTCTGATGGGTTTTTAGGTTGTAAATGGGTAATGGGTTTGGATATTGGGAAATATTATTGTAATGGGTTTATGGGTATTGTATGGGTAATTGGTTTAATAAAAATGGGCCTTAATTTGGATTGGGTTTAGTTTGGGCTTAGGCCCGAACAAAAATAGGTTATGACAGCGTAAAACAGAATTACATTCATTAAACGGACAAATAAATTGAAACCTTTGTGAACTTGTAAATTTCTTTTGTAAAAACATTTTGAAAACAATTCGTGGCCTGACCCTTTTTTGTTTTTTTAAAACAAAACGTCCCCAGCAGAATCGTTACGCTGTTGCAACTCTTTTTTAGGAAGAAGGTTTTGACGTTTTGGAAAACTTTATGAAATTACGGAGTTGCCACCAATCTTTTTTTTAAAGTGTGATTGGATCACTTTTAAAAAAAAGTATTTTGATAAAACATTTTGTTTTATCAAAATTACATTTTTGGTCCACGAAAACAAAAGAAATCAGGTTCGGGGGTCGGTTACGTGTGGGGAAGGATTAACACCCCCACAACGCCCAAAAATTGGTACCTTAATTGTTTTCAAAAAGCATTTTTAAAACTAGAATTTGCAAGTTTACAAAATTTAGATTTTATTTGTTCATAAAATGAATGTAAATCTATTTTAATGGCCTTATCGCCCGGGAAATGAACTTTAATCACCGCCAACACTTCTGGCGCTAACCTGACATTCTCGTTTGATAAGACACCACATTAATTAAGTTTTCACTTTTTAAACAAATAAACAAGACAATTAAATGTGTTAAAGTCTTTTAATTAAAATCTAGAAGTGAACAATCCTAAAGAAATGTCTACATTCCTTTTAATTATTAAGATTTAAATATAATTAAGTGTATTTTATTGAAAATGAAGAAAATTCTACAACATACATGTCACTAATCTAAGTTTAAAGTCCTTAATCTTAAGGTTTAGCATACATGTACATATATACATAAAAGACATAAAAGAAATAATTAAATAAATAAACAACTAGGTAATTACTTAAAATTATATAAGAAAATGTTTTTTTATATTTTTTTTAATTAAAAAATAAAATAAGAAATAAGGACTAATTTGAAAGAAAACCAAAATGTGGGGCTTAATTCAAAAGTAATTAAAAGTTTGGTGCTGAATTGAAAGGGAAAATGATGAAATTGAAATAATTAAAAATTGAAGAGCTGTGGTACGAGATCCGGGAAAGAAGGGCGTGGGTTATACTCGGGTTCAGTTCGGGTCAAACGAGTTAGTATAAATATCAATTATAATAAACAGATTTCATTTTCCCCTTTTTATAAAAACGAATCAAAGCTGTCCCTTATGATTTTCTCTATCGTGTTCATCATTTTCTTTATTTTATGAAGAACACGATGAACATCAGCCGTGTCGGCCGCCTTCCACCGGCCCCAGCCGCTGTTGCCGGCGGCAAAATTCCCAGATTTTGACGAATTTTTCCAGATTTCGGTGACTTTTCCAGATTCTGGCGACGTTTCGAACCAAGAAAAGGTAAAAATATTATTTTCTTCTTTATTTAAACTAAAATTGAAAGTACATAGATAGGAAAATTACCAAAAATTGCTCATTTTATTGCTTTCGAATGTCGATTACAATTGTTTGCTCCTACAACTTCCAAATGCAAGTATGTTTACTGTAATTGTTGTGTGGAACTGTTCATATCATTTACAATGATTAACAATGTTATTTATAGTACAAGAATTGCCTAAATCCTAAGCCTAAATCCCTAATTTCTTTCCCCCTAATTGCTTGATTCTTGTCATGGCACCGATTTAGGGATTCTGGTTTTTTTGAATTGCCTTTTGCATATTTGTCCATATCCGATTGTAAGTTGATTTTGGCTAGGGCACCAATTTAGGGATTTAATTCCCCTTTGAATTTCTGGGCTCTAATCTAGGGATTTAACCCTCTTATTCCTCTGTTTACATGTTTCCGATGATTCGAACGGCGCAGGTGAAGAACTATTGGAGCGAGTGATGCGTCAGAGAAGATGAAGCAGACGGCTGAAGCTGAATCATCATGCGCGTGGCTGCCACGCGCGAGTGGTGATCTCCGTGAACAATCAGAAGCAATATGGGTCATTGAATAGCATCTTGATCGAATGGCTAAGGAGCTAAGGCGCTATATCATCACTAGCTAGCATGATCTACACCGCTGGATCTCCCCTTTGATCCAACGGTCTTGCTTCAGCTGTGCATAAGGAAGAAGACGGGAGTTAGGGTTTCTTTTTGGGTTATAATTGGGTCAGCCAGCCCTTTGTATATCGGGCTCTTTATGTTTTTTATATAATGGGTTCAGATTTAAATTAAAAATTAAAATAAAGGTGAAAATCTAGTGACAACACTCAGCCATATAAGATTCAGTTTTTAACATGAAAGCATTGAGAGAATTTTCCAAAGAACTAGATGTCGTTGGTTGATGCTGCGGAAACTATTAACGTAGCATATTCTGTTGGAATCTCGATGCTTGTTCATTCTGATTGTTCTGGTTTAGAGCATTGTTGGGATTACTCCATGAAAAATTCGGGTGTTTCTTCCAATCTGGATTGTATGTGTTGGACATCACATTGTTGTTCCAGTTGTAATTCCCCACATAAAATCTGGATTCTGCGTACATTCCGAAGAATCATGGTTACCACGACATACCTCACAAAAGGAATCTACTACCTTGACCTCCAGTGTGTTGCTCTATTTCTGCATGTTCTGGACCATCTTGGTTAAAGTGGCCAATTGTGCCGAAATTGTGTTTGATGACTCCAGTTCATGTATCGTGGCTTGGCGTCTAACTCCTCCTCTTTTGGCAGTTGGGAACTGATAATCATTCTTGGTGAGCCTGTTCAGAATTTGCATTGCTTCTTCGGTGACTTTTTCTAGGAATATGTTGTTTACCGAGGCATCTAGCATCATCATTGTTGGTGTATTAACAGCATTATAAAACATCGTCACTTGTGTCCATATTGGGAATCTGTGTATGGGACATTTATGTGAAAGTTCTCTATATTGTTCCTAATTCTCGTACATGGATTCATCATCTGCCTCCCGAAAAGAAATAATTTTGTTACATAGCTTATCAGTCAAATTTGTAGGATTAAATCAAGCAAGGAAATCACGACATAGATCAGTCCAAGATCCTATTAATCCGGCCAGAATACTATTAAACCATGCTTTCGCCCTATTCCTCAGTGAATAGGGGAATAATCTTAGTCGTAAAACATCTGGGGTGACTCTTTGTATTTTGAATGAATTGCAAATCTCGAGGAAAGATTTAAGATGTTGTCGTGCATCTTCAGTTACGGAGCCACCAAATTGACGCATTGTATTGATCATATTGAACATTACTGGTTTCAACTCAAATTGGTCGGCTTCAATTTCAGGTGTGACAACTCCTGGTTTAATTCTTTCAAGATCTTCCTCTAGGTAGTCTCGAACAGTTATGTTTCGTGCAAGAATCACTCCACCTCCCGCTGGAACATCTTGATTGTCATTGGCATTCACATTTCCGTCTTGATTAGCCATTGCCATTCTTAGCCTTCGTCTAAGTCTTTGCAAGGTACATTCAATTTCTGGATCAAAGGGATATTCTGATGTAGTTGGTCTCGCCCTGGTCATATACCAATGCAAAACCAAAGTTTGTTAACCCTTCGAATCTTAAACAATAAAAATAAAAAGTGCAAGAAAATAAAAACAAAGTCGCTATTGCCAATCTCCGGCAACGGTGCAAAAAATTGTTGCTCGTAATAAGTGCTCCGCAATTCTACAAGTGTACACGTCACAAGCTATAGTATAAAAGATATCGTCTCCACAGGGATTGGTGCTACTTTGAGAATCTACCTTCTTGCACTGTAAAAGTAAAAACACAATTGGGTGATTGTAGGAGTTCTAATTAACGAGTAAACTATGAGCAATAAACTAAAAGAATAGATGAAATCAAATAAGAGAAAAGAGGTCAGGTTATCGTGAGTTCTCGGAGTGATAATTGAATGGTCCGTCTTGGTACTTTGAGTGCAAGAATGACTCAATTGCTTGGGCAATTGGTAGCAATCATATTGCCTGGGCAGTGAAGGATTGACGCTAATGTCTGGGCAATGAGTGATGTTGATGCCTGGGAAATGAAGAAACAGAGTGATTGCCTGGGCAGTACGCGAAGTGATTGCCTGGGCAATGAAAAAACTGAGTGATTGCCTGGGCAGTACGAGAAGCGAATGCCTGGGTAGTACGCGAAGCGAATGCATGGGCAATGTAGAAACAGCGTAATTGCTTGGGCAACGAACAACAACCTTCAAGGTTCGGCAAAGCGTTCTTCAATGATTTCTTCTTATCCCTAAGTTAAAATACTAGTTAATTGTGCAAGCCTTGATAATACTTTCCAGCGTGAACCAAGGGTGGACAACAACTGATCTTGCGCTCCTTTTAGCCGTTGAAATTCACAACTTATCCCTAAGCCGGATTAGCCTTCACCATCAATTGGTTTGAATAAAGACCATGCTCATTCGTTTCGTGAATCTAACTCTCCCGATATTAGATAAATAGATAGTTTAACGAGATCCTCCCCCAATTCACTCGCAAACAAGATTAAAAACCAAGAATGAACAAACCATGAATTTAGATTGCAAACTCAAATACGTAAAACAAACCCAATCATTTTCAAAACCAAAAACACAATAACCCAAGCCAAATAAGTTTAGATCATGGCTGGGTTTAAGATAAACTCAATGTAATTGTTCCCCAACATAAACAAAACCGAAAACAAAGAAGAAAACATGAAGATTTTGATAGCCCCTTTTTGAATTCTCTCTTGACCGATTTCTCTCCCTCCAAGCTTGTTTAAATAGGCGGCTAGGGGTTCTTTATATAGGAGATGTTTAGGTTAAACTTTTTCTTGAGGAGGAAGTTAAGTTGGAATTAAATACTTTAAAAGAGATAAATCTTCTTTATTATATTTTTATTCCTCCAAAAACTTCTTCTAATCTTCCTTCGACTTCTTCATGCAATTTCAACTCCAAATCTTCACGTCAACCACCTCCATCAAGTCAGGATTTTTCAGTCATCACTTCGGCTACCACTTTACCTCATTCTTAGTTGCCTCGGTATCAATCTTCATGCCCAGGCAATACCTGCACATACACAAAACAGTCTAGCAGTACCTCTTTTCCACCAAAATCTATCAAAACATGAAATCGAGCACCACCACAAAGGAAACAATGCAATTATGCATGAATGACTAAAAATGCAACTAATATGAACCTAAGTCTAACAATAATAAGAGCAAAAGGGCAATAAAAATATAATTTTTTGAACACATAATAGAAGTCTTGAGAAAATTATTCTTGAGACTAAGGAAATACCAGTTGAAGCTAAATCTCGCTAAATGCACTTTCAGGGTTGCATCGGGAAAGCTACTTGGTTTCATTGTTAGTGAAAAAAGGCATTGAATTTGATCTAGACAGTGTCAAAGCCTTTCAAGACTTACCGCCCCCGTGCACTCAGAAGGAAGTAAGAGGCTTCTTGGGAAGAATAAATTACATTGCTCGGTTCATCTCATAATTGACCGAAAAATGTGATCCTATCTTTTGACTTTTCAAAAATTACAACCCAAGGGAATGGGATGATGAATGCCATGAAGCTTTTGAAAAAATCAGGCACTACTTGACAAATGAACCAGTTTTAATGTCGTCTATCTTGAATAAGTCGTTAATACTATACTTAACAGTTTCCAAGAATTCTATGGGATGTGTATTGGGTCAACACGACAACTCAGGAAAGAAAGAGAGGGCAATTTATTATCTCAGCAAAAAATTTACAGAATATGAAGTGAGATATTCGCCAATCGAAAAGTTGTGTTGTGCCTTGATCGGACCACTAGAAGACTAAGGCAGTACGTGTTGTACTACACGACCTGGTTGATCTCAAGGTTGGATCCTCTTAAATACTTGATGGAGTTTACTACACTGATAGGAATAATGGCCAGATTGTAGATTATGTTGTTCGAATTTGACTTGGTTTCTGTGAGCCAAAAAGCTGTAAAAGGGAGTGCAATAGCAGATTTTCTAGCCAGTTGAGCCCTAGTGGGCTATGAACCTTTGAATTTTGACTTCCCAAATGAAGACCTGATGTGTGTCGAGGAAGCTATCTTAGAATATAGGTATTGGAGACTAAATTTTTATGGCGCCTCTAATGCTATAGGCAAAGGAATTAGGGCAGTATTGGTCTCTCCAGAAGGATATCACTACCCTTTTGCTTGTAAGCTTGATTTTGATTGTACAAACAACATAGCAGAATATGAAACATGCGTCATAGGGATTCAAGCTGCCATTGATCGCAAGATTAAATTGTTAAAAGTATACAGGGACTCCATGCTCGTGATTTATCAACTTTGAAGAAAATGGAGGACCGAATATTCCAAGTTGATGGATTATCAAAATCTTGTCCTAGACTTGATTAAAGAGCTCTATGAGATAACCTTCCACTATCTCCTACGAGAAGACAACCAAATGGCAGATGCCTTGGCTACTCTATCTTCGTTGATTAAAGTCAACAAGCAGCTTGATTTGAGGCCCATACAAATGAGTATATACCAGTCTCTAGCCTATTGCTACAACATTGAGGAATGTGAGAAAGATGAACATCCTTTGTATCAAGACATTTTACAGTACATAAAAAGTTGTGAATACCTAGAGTAGGCTTTTAAAAATGAGAAAAAGATAATAAAGGGGCTAGCAAGTGAGTATGTCCTAGACGAAGATATCTTGTACAAAAGAAGAAAAGATCAGGTGTTGTTGTGATGTGTAGATGTTTCTGAAGCCAAAATGATCCTTGAAGAGGTCCATGAGGGTGTATGTGGGACACAGGCCAATAGTTTTACTATGGCGAGGCAAATCATGAGGTTTGGCTACTACTGGTCCACAAGGGAAGGGGACTGTATCAACTACGCCAAAAGATGCCACAAGTGTCAAATTTACGTAGATAAGATTCATGCTCCTTCATCCCTGCTACATGTCATGAATTTCCCATGGCCATTTTCTACTGGGGTATGGATGTAATCGGGCCTATATCACCAAAAGCTTCCAACGGGCATCAGTTTATCTTTGTGGTTATGGACTACTTCACCAAATGGGTAGAAGCAGCCACTTATGCTAATATCACCAAATTCGCAGTTAGCAGATTTCTAAAGAAAAAATTATATGTCAGTATAAGATGTCAGAGAGTATTATATCTGACAATGCATTAAACCTGAATAATAAGACCATATACGAAGTGTGTAAACAGTTTAAGATACAACATCACAATTCGTCACCATACTGCCTTCAAATGAACGGGGCAGTGGAAGCGGCCAACAAGAACATTAAAAAGATTATTGGAAAGATGACAGAAAATTACAAAGATTGGCATGAGAAGCTACCATTTGCTCTATATGCTTATCAAACATCAGTCAAAACCTCTACCGGGGCAACACCTTTTTCGTTGGTTTATGGGATGAAAGTAGTGCTACCATTGAGGTCGAGATTCATTCCCTCCAAACTTTGTCAAAATTGAAATTAGATAAAGTAGAATGGATCTAAGCCAGATATGACCAACTTGCCTTGATTGAGGAAAAAAGATTGAAAGCCATCCAACATGGTCAAATGTACCAGAAGAGGATGATGCAAGCTTATAAAAAGAAGGCTCACCCAGGGGAATTCCAGGAATGTGATCTAGTGCTGAAAAAGATCCTACCAACTCAAAGAGATTCTCGAGGGAAATGGATGTCAAATTGGGAAGGACCTTACGTGGTGAAAAGGCCTTTTCTATGGGAGCTTTCATCTTGGCTGAAATGGATGGTGCAGACCTGTCAAGCCCTGTAAATTCTGATTTAGTCAAGAAGTATTTTACTTGAAAAAAAACAAAAACCAAAAACAACAAAAAGAGAAAACTTGAAAGGGCGTTTTCAGAAATATAGAAGAAAAGAAAAAGGGGGTTCAAGATGAAAATTCGCAAAGGGCGTTGTGAGACCAAATGAGGTTTTGACTTGAAAACCCAAAAAGGGCGGCTCAATTTTTGTTTGAAAGGGGAAAAGGCATACGACGACCATTTCCCTCAAAAATTTAGTCGCAAGGGGGAATTTTGCATATTGAAATATCAGCAAAACCCTCAAGATCTTCTAAATACAGATCAGGCGCAAAAGGGTTCTCAGCAAGTTGGTCTAGTGAAGCTCGCTCGTTTGATATTTGGGGTACCTAATTTTGTTTTTGCTTTATTCCCTTTCAATGTTTGTCATCTAAAATGTGAACCTTATTCTCAATAAACTCTTCATTCCACCTTATGGTCTTGTTTACACGAGTATTATACATTGACATAATGATTGGTAAGCTAAAAATTTCACAAATATGAAAAGATCTATTTACATTGCTTTTGAAAGTTTCCTAAAAGTACAGGGACCAAAGGTAATCTTGACTGAAAAATGACATTTCCATGGGTAAAAGGCTCAAGAAAAAGAGATACTGCCTTTAGTTGTACATCGAGGAGACGGCTAAGGAAAGAAGGGCAATGAATCCTTTTCTAATCCGATTAGATCTAAAAAAAATAATCTCTGGTGGCTCGAAACTAAACGGAGTTCAAACAACCAATGATGACAGCTTTAAGGCAGATACAGATGCTCAAGCCGACTCTAACATCCAAACATTTTTTAATCGCATTTTGCATTCATACTAGAATCATTCATGCATTCATTAGACATGTTTAAAATAGGGTTATTTGACTCATAGCATACAAAATGTGTCTGCAAAATAAGTTCTACAGATTCTGTCTCTCCGGCGAATGGTAGAACAGATCAGCTCAACATCGAACAGACAAAATCACAAGCTCATCTTCCTGAAGTTGTTGTGGAATGAACATGATAGTAAACTCGTCTACATGAATTTGTAGTGAAATGAGTACAACAACAAGTACAGCTCCCTAAAGTTGTAGCATAATGAATACAGCCACTAGTTCATCTCCCAGGCGATGCAGTGGAATGAACGCGACGGTAAACTCGTCTCCCTGAATTTGCAGTAGAATGGATAAAGCCATAATAACATCATATCCTTGAAAATGCAGAGGAATGAGCATGGTTCCAAATTCATCTCCTTGAGGATGCAGTGGAATGAATACACAAGTAAGTTTGTCTCCCTGAAGATGCAGCAGAATGAATACCGAGAATCATCTCCCTAAGGATGCAGTGGAATGAATACTCTAGCGAGTTTATCTCCTTGGAATTGCAGTGGAATAAACAAAACAACAGATCATGTCTCCTTGAAAATACAATGGAATGGATCACTCGGTTTACCTTTTCGAAAGCAGAGAAGAAGATCAAAGACAAAAGACACGGTACAGAGTATAGCCAAACCAGACTGGATGAAATGGGTTTTTTTTTGCTTCATGGATGTTATACAACCATGAGCAAAGAGGGGCAGCTATAGCAACTCATTTCATCCAGGCTTTAGCCCATTTATAATATGAACCCAATAATAATCCAATATCCAGCCCATTACCTAAACCAAACCATTATACATAAAAAAAACCCTAAACCTAAACTAACCCTAGCAACACCATCAGCCACCGCCTCTATTAGCCAAGCCGACGCCGCTGCCACTGCTTGCTTGAAGCCACCACTGTCCAAGTCGCGCTGTGCCGCCTCACCGTCCAAGCCGCTGCCGACACTAAAATGATTATCCTCAATCCACAGCCCTAAAACCCCCTTTTAATACTCTATCCTCTACCACCACTGCCCTCAAATCTCAAGCATCTATCTGTCATCCCTTTACACCTCACCCTAAACTGAAAGCCCTATAAAAGGGATTCAAACAGACAAAACAAGGGGTATTAGCGATCGAATACTAGAAAAAAGGAAGCAATCAAACATAAGAAAAAAAGAAAATCAAACCAAAAAGATGAAAAAGGTAAATATATATATATTCATCTTTTGTTAGATCTAAGAGATTAGGAGGGGATTTAGGAATGACCTTAGATCCGACTTTAAGAGCCGAAATCGAGTCCAACTACCCCTTTGCATGTAGTTCAGCCACCATGGACGGCGGCGGCAGAAATGACGGCTTTTGGCGACGCCTAGGCTGGATAAGGCCGAGTGGGGGGAGAGAGTTGAGGGGGTTTGAGCCATTTTTTTGGATTATTAGACCAAATGAATTTTTTTGGCTTAAAATGGTATTTATAACCCAATCAAAATGATGTCGTTTTGACCCCCTCCAACCCGCGCATCGACCTGACCCGGAGGAAGGATCCGCGCGTTTTTGATGAATGAGCAAATTACACCCGCGGTCCCTCCGCTTTGTACCCTTCACATTTCTGGCCTTTAATTTGTGTTATGTTTCATTTTGGTCACTATTTCCAATTTCTATTATTATTATTTTAATTTAGAATTATTATCATTATTTTTATTTTTAGTGTTTAATACATGAATATATATAAGTATATTATATACTATCATTATTATCATATTAAATTATTATTATGTTATATATTATTATTACTATTGCTCTTATTATTTATGCAACATTTACATATACATATATTCGTATATAGCTTATATGTTTTTAAATTTTAGATTAAAAATGTTTTTAGGGATTATCGTGAAAAACGGATCTCGTACGTAAGAGGTGCCACTTTCCGTTAGTCCCTACTATAAAATATCATTTTAATTCTAAATTATAATTTTCAAAAATAGATTCTCTTCATTCGGAAATCTAACAGGAAGTACGCCCCCGGGTGTAGGGGTGTAAATTCCTTTCATACAAAAATATTCTTTTAAATATTTGAAGGGATCACAAATTTTAAATTAAATTTGAATTCTTAATTTCCATCATTAAGACGCTAAATAATCGACCAGGTGTCAATTTTGGGCGTTGTGATGGTGCTTATCCTTCCCCCACGTGTAACTGACTCTCAAACCTATTTTTTTGGTTTTCTAATCGCATCTAAACAAAAAGGATTGATGGCAACTCTCGTTATTACATGGGGCATGATTTTTGGGAAATTTTCATGAATCTCGCTTGATACATATAACGTGTAGAACAATTTTTGGCTACGTTATGGTTTTCCTTTGGCTCGACAGGAATAAGAAAAATTCTCTGACGGGGTATGCTTATTAGAGTTGGCTTTGTTAAGACGAGTCCTTACTATGGGAATGGGGCAATTTTCCGTATAGTTTGCGTTTATTTTATGGTTCATGTTTGAGTTTTTTAGTTTTTTTTAATAATGTTGTTTTCAATATTCAAATATGAATTATGTCTTTGGAAGTGCATTGTACCTTGTCCCATTGCATCCAATACTTATTGGTTGGGAATGTAATAGTTTAACTTTTTTTTGACAAATATTAATTCTAATCCTACCTAGAGGGGATGAATGCTCCTGATGGGTCTAGAACTCATGACCTAATGAAAATGAGGGGAAAAATGAGCAGCTTGACCAACTGGTCAAATATGCTAACTCTAATAGTTTAACTTTAAATATTCATGATTTTGTGATTGATTGTAATAGGGTGATTTCATTTATATTATACAAAAATATGGTGGACCATTACATGGTGTAAAATTCATTTAGTTTTACACTAGTCTATAGCCATTGGATTAGTGGAATGGATGGATGAGATTAAATACTCCTTTTTTCTCATTAAAAATCTCCTTATTTTCAACTTTACATCTCATCCATCCATTTCACTTATCCAATGGCCATTGATTAGTGTAAAACAAAATGAATTTTACATCATGTAAGTGCACATATATATATATATATATATGTTAAGGGTGCTTTGAAAAATTGTAAGAGATGAATCGTGAAGCATTATAAAGTTTTTGGGTAAACCAAATACTACTGAACTTAAAATTTAGCATCGATTATACTGTTAAACTAAAATTAAATACTATTTTAGCATTGAACTTTAGTAATAGATATAATATTATTATTGAACTTTAATTTAGGCTTCAATTGTATCATTGGGGCATTAAAATCAATGACTGGACCGATCTTAACGGTCCGCTTGCGATGATGTGGAGGGATTTTAACGACTCAATGATATAATTGAAGCCTAAACTAAAATTCAATGGTAAAATAATATCAAATTTTAATTTAATGATATAATCGGTACACGTTTAAAAGTTTAGTGGTATTTGATGTAGTTTACTATGATTTTTTTTGATAATTTGTACGATTTTATATTTTTTTGATAAAAAATTGAGATATAACATCAAAAACTCATTTTGAATTATTAACCGGAGAATCAATAAAAAATTATGAAATACTATAATTGATTTGCATATCTAAAATTCGTAATATGGAAAAAATATCTTCCGTTTCTATGTATTAAAGTATAACAGTATATTAAAAAGAATAAGTATATTAGTAGAGATCTATTAATCAGATAAGTGGTTAAAAATGTTTATATTATATAAATTTAAATCATAATATTTATATAAAAATATAATTATTTTCTACTCAATAAAAGTAAAGTATAGTAGTAGCGCTGAGAAATTAAAAATATAGTTGGAGTAGTAACATTATAAATATTCTTGTCCATGTATCTAGGTGAGATTAGTTTACTTCGATCAGATTTATTGAATTTTTTGAACCGTCCATCTTAATATCGTTCAGATCGATTTGATTCTCGATTTTTTATATTAATTTTTATTTATTTTTTTTGACATTATTTTAACAAAAACATATTTGTTTTGTCTTTTTTTACATTTATTTGATTAAATTCTAAGAAGTTTATGTATATAATTTTTAAAAATAAATTTTCAAATAAATAAAAATAATTAATAACTATTATATAATATCTTTAATTTACATTTACTATTTAAAATACATGACAATTTTATGGTTCATGTTCATGATTCGTGGCTCTCTCTCTCAACAATATCATAAATTTATTATAAGTTAATTAAATAATTGAATTTATTTTGTAGTATTATGTTAGGATGATCAATCACTTCGATTTAGCCAAGAGAAGGGTGAATTGACACTTTAAAAAATGGAGGGAAGCAAATGGAAGAATAAAAATTGTGACACAATGAATAACACTCAAGTGGGTTACAAAGAATTTGACTCTAATAAGCTCAAAGGTGTTGGATTTGTGCTTGAATGCTTTAGACTTGTTGACTTGTTGTTGTTGGAGCTTTAGAGACTTGATTTTATACCCTCTCATTGATTTCTAACCGTTTTGGTAGTTAAGATATTGAATATAGCCGTTGGGCTGCATTTTTTCGCATTAAATGTTGTTTGGTAGGCTATCGTATCGGTACATGAGCTTTCGTATCGGTACCTGCTTAAAAAGAAAGAACTGGTGTAAAAAGGAGTATCGATACGCTTGAGGGCGTATCAAAATGAATAGTGTATAAAAATAGAGGCGCATCGAAACGACAGGACTATATCGGTACGGATTTTGCTCACTAGAATCTGAGGAAAAAATCTAAGGAAAAATGCATCGGTACGCCTAGAGGCGTATTGGTACGGTATAACCAATTTTCAAAGTTTGGTGATTTCAACTGTTGGAGTATGCCTAAAGACCAATCATGAGATGTTGTAAAAGACATACTTATTTTATCTTGTTTATTAATATAAAGTCATTATTATTATTTCGGTCTTATTTTGTGTATCTATAAATAAACTGAATTATAAAAAAGTCCTTAAAATAATATAGTTATTCTTGAATGTCCTTAGTCGAGTATTATTGTGAGCATGGACAACAATAATATATTAAGACTAATATGTAGTTGATTGATGACAAAGTGTTGCTATTGACATGGAGATGTCAAAATCAATACATAAGTATGTGTTAGAGAACGACATATTGGACTGACCCGCTATGAGCATGTTTCTTGGATTATTATGTGACAGTCACAACATTGCTCATGGTGATGACTACATGTATGATCCTTAGACTTGAGATCATCATTATTTCAACATTGTGAGTGGCATATTTTGATACGGTCAAATGTGTGTCATAACTGACTACACTATAAAGACTGATATTGGATATGTCACAATCTATGTAACGAAATATGGTTGATCAAGATAGGATTTGTCCCTCCTATATATAATAGGAGTAATATCATAAGCCACTTGATTGAGTGAGACTAGAAAATGCATGGCCATGCTCGAATAAATTGATATGGGATATCATAGTTATTCGTTTAGAATAGTCTACTCAAGATATCAAGAAATATTAGATGGACTATACAAGTGTGACTAATCCATGACTTGTGTTCGATCTAGGTATGAGGACAAAATGATGAAATACATAAAAGAAGTTAATCACGGAAAAGGTTAAGTCGAACGACGACTTCATGTAACTTAGGTAGCAATGATGTATTGCTAGATGCCACTCGCTTCTTGTAATATTAGAATTGTTCTAGATATTACTTCTAACGTTACATGAACCTACAAGGGTCACACCCCATGATTGAAACGAAAAAATATCGACTAGATAGTATGTGTACAAACTTGTTGTACACAAAATAAGTAAAACCGAAATTATTATGATTATTGTAATTATAGATAATTTTTATATATTTTTTTAATACTAGATAATTATTTTAATTATCAGATACTATTAATAAATATATCCCTAAAGAAACATGATTGAAGTAGAATCAGATTCTACATATTTAATTATATTCGGTAAATATCTTGTATATTTAAAGAATCCAAATTTAATTAGAATTAGGTTTTGAATGATATCTAAAGGCATAAGGTCTAGCAGCCAAAGTACACTTTTGCGAAAAACCTCTGTACCAGTTATAGAAGAGAAAATAGTGTTCGTTTCGTTCGGGTGGACTGCGTAGAGGTCGAAATGATATTGTCACGACTTGGATTCGATATTGTGCTAGAAGAATTGGATTCTCCTAACTCCCTACGGTTTTCAGATTTAATTAAGGTAACGTTTCATCCCTTTTCACCTCGGATTCGTTCCTCGTACATGGATCACTGGTGGAATACGCCGGATAATTTTTCTACTACACCATAGGGTGTATCGACGTTTCCCAACACCAACAACTAACAAGGTAACAGTCAAAAATTAAATGCAAAGATTTTGAGAATCTTAACACCCCATATCGGAACACTAAGACTCGTATCGATACTCGTAACCAAGAACACGATCCCAAGTTGAAGGTCGTATCAAAACGGGTACACTCGTATCGGTACGTTTTTGCAATTAAATTTCTAATAGCCAAAAGTCGTATCGAAACACCTAAGGGTGTATCAATACGACTGGGCGATTTTGGTTATTTGAGTATCAGAACACTTAGAAAATATTTGGGGTTTAAGTTTTTAACTCAAAACCATTTTAAGTTTGAATCCTTGTCATTTTGTAAGACTTTTTGAATACTTAAAAATTTATTCAAGTTTACAAATTGATCCTTAAACTCTTTGTTATATCAAAATCAAATATTAGTTTTACAATCTCCCCATTTTTGATATAACAAAACCAAAGTAAATTTTTAAGTAAGTTTTGAAATATTCTCCCCCTTTCTTTAAGGCTAAAATATATGAAAAACATTGATGACAAAATTAAGCTCTTTTACTCCTCCCCATTTTGTTAGATCAAAATCAATAGGATATATAAAGCAAGATATAAAGCAATAAATAACTTCAAGCATTAAAGGAAACAACATAGATATCATTAAAAATTCAAAGCATAATATTCAAAGCAACATTAAAATCTAAATTTAATCCTAAAAACATAAACCAAGGGAAATAAAGCATAAAACATAGGAGTTCATAAAATCAAAGACAAGTGCATAAAAATAAAATCCTAATATGATATGATATGAGATGAGATGCAAAAGCCTAAGGAGCGTCTTCATCATCTTCATCTTCATCCTCTTCATCTTCATCCAAGGCATTGTTTCCAAGAGAATGTCGCCACTCTCCATGAAAAGAGATGAGAGATATATTGATCGAAGCTTGACGGTTCTCAATCGATGTAACTCTAGCCTCCAAGGATGTCAAACGTGTATCACGAGATGTAAAACGAGTATCAAGAGTCGTGAAACGCGAGTTCATACTCATATCCAAAGAAGCAAACTTCCCATCAAGATAAGCCATAAGTGCATCAAGGGAAGGTTGAGAAACTGGAGCTTCCAGAACAAGAGGAACCACTTGAAGAGCTGCCACCGGATCGGGTTGAGCATGTAACACCCCTTTCCCAGCCTAGTAGAGAATCAGGTCGGAAAGTGCTACCGAAAAACATATCGGAGTTTTAGAGTTGAATTCAGAGTTTGAAGACTTATTTAAGAAGTTTATTAAACTTTTTTTAAATCTTAGCATATTTGTTTGTTGACTAATTATTCTATTTGGGGTCAATCTTAAACTTTTTTGAACATAAGGACTAAATCATATTTTTTACAAATTAGAGGTCCTTATTGGGATTTCTTTTCACTAAAATACAATTAAACTTACCAATTATTAACCTATGAAGTTTCGTTACCAGCGGAGATCGTTTACTTATCCAATTAGGCCATTTAAAACTTAGTGACCAATTCGTAAACTGTTTAAAACTGTAATTTTAAGACTTTTAACAGAATTAACTGACTTAGTAGCGGTACGCCTAAGACTGTATCAGTATGATAAGCTGATTTCCAAATTCTAGGTTCAAGTGTAACAAGACGGTATCGATACCCCTAAGCCCGTATCGATACGCATTGACTAAGGTTGACCCGTTTCGGTACAACCTAAGGACGTGTCGATACAATTAAATTTTCAGACCTTACTATCCAAATCCGTATCTGTACACCCCCTTTTGCGTATTGATACGCATTGTTTTACTTAGTCCAATTATGCAAGGTCGTATTGATACATTATCACCTGTACCGATACGCTTGCTCTATAATGACAGATTTTAGCTGGTTTTTAACCAATTTGACCTGTTGAACGTTGTCCAAACTTAACCAAATTTTACCAGCAAGTCTAATATCCATATTTCTAAAAGCATACAAAATTTTAGGGCATTTCGAATTCATTTACTAGGATTTTACCTTTTGGTGCCTTTAAGCTCATTTTGACTAGTTTTACCAAATCAAAACATACCAACTTTCACATTTAATACTTAGACATTATTAGGCTATCATACACATATCAAAATATGCAAACATGAAATGTTTGAGCCATATGCCACCTTACTACAAGTTCAGAGCAAAAGTTAAGCATACATATGACTAGTGGAAGCGACTTGCAACCGCAACTACACGATCGGAACCCAGAATACTTCAAGATCCTGAAATGCATGAGATACACGAATGTTAGGCTTACATAGCCTAGTGAGGTAGTCATAAAAAATGCACAACAAGTTTATCAAACGCATGAATATCATATAGGCATGCTTAGGTGACATTTTACATAGCATCAATCACAATAAAACATATTCAAAGCCAATAGTCATGATTCCATACAACAATTATAAATTATATAAACATATTATTTCCTTGGACATGGTAATCAATGGATACGCAAATTCCCATATATACCAAATCATATCGAAATACCCCTTACACAAACCAACCTTATCTCACCACATATAGGTCGTAGTCCCGGACTGTAGTCCAATCCCTTACTTAGCGAGCTCAAATAACCCTATGGCATGCCAATTGTATCCAATGTCCACAAGTGTCCAAGGTCTCATAATTCATTATAATTTTTGGCTTTCAGATCATATCATGTCGGATAGAAAATCGAGCCTTAGCTCCACAGAATATAACATATCCATAGCATAGCATATTCATATCAAAGTCACACATAACATAATTCAAGTATCATATACGAACTTACATATACTAATCAATATCGAAAACTTACCATACTTACCATTAGCATCCACACAAGCTTCCTCTACTTGAGCCTTTAAACAAAAATGTAAATTATAACACAAAATGAATGCAATGGGATGGCATCTTGCCTATCCCTTGACACGACTAACTTACCTAGTTCACAGAAACTTTTAGGATTCCTGAATTTCGATTCATTTGCTTCTAGACTTGGTTGAATGTGACGGATTGTTTCCTTCCAAATTTTGAACTAGGAAGAAACATAAGGAATTATTATAATCACTATAACGACATAGCTTTGCTATGGAGGTTTTGAATTTCGATTTGAAATTAAACTTCACTTATTCATGGAATTCAACAATTGCTTGAGGGCTTTTACTTACCCGATCGATAGCTTTGCTATGGAGGTTTTGAATCAAAGAAAGCTTGAGCCTAAAGTAATCAATAAGGGATGTGTGTGCTTGCTTAAGGTTGAAAACAACAATGGTGGTGCTAGCTTGGTTTCCTTTAAGTTTTGCTTTCGGGAAGAAATGGGCAAGTAAAGAGAGCTTTCCTTTTTTGTCTAATTTAAGGCAGCACAACTCAATCATTTCCCCAACCCCTTAACAACCAATAAGAACATTTCCTTCACTTGAGGGTTTGCTTAACCCAACCAAGAAATTACTTTTTCCAATTTGACTATTGACATTAGATGGCTAATTGTCATCTTTTCAGATTAATCCCACGTGATGGGGAGGCAAGCAAGGAGGTGAATCATCACATACTTTCAATTCTCTCGATTTAGCTATTAAAACAGTTTTGAACAAGGGAGTCGCATCGATACGCCCTATAGTTGTTTCAATACGACTAGGCTAAAATAGGCAAGTTCGTTATGGTAGTTAGGTCGTACCGTACATGTATTACTGTATCGAAATGCCTGGTTCAAACTGTATCAATACTGGTCTAACCGTATCGATACGCTTAGCTCAAAATCAACATTTTCAACTTTGAATTTCTTACAAGAAGCTCCCCACAACTTAAATCAAGTTCAAATAACTTCCATTGCCACAAAATTGGGTACAAAGATTAAGAGATTACACTTTCGAGCATATCCGATACAAAATTTTTGGTCACCAGAACTGAATTCTGACTTGGCCGGTTTTAGGGATGTGTAGAGCATCTTGAGGGAGATCCGTAATATGGGTCCATTGTCCATTATAGATGGTGAACATAGCTTAGCGAAGAGAACGCTCATCAATAGGATTGGTAAGAGGTTCTGCAAGATCATAGGAGCAATCAACACCAATTTTGTGAAACAAGTAGCTCAAAGCGGTGCCATAGGTGAAGGATGAAACAAGAGTAGTATGGTGATTTTGCATAAGGAAGAAAATCTCGACAAACATATGCGTATAATCTATGGAGACATGTCCTGGAATGTTAGAATGTGTTGCCCATAATTATTCATGAAATTATTTTGGTCTCTTTGTGTTTTCTTAATTCTAATATTTTTCCTTCTTGTCTTATTGTTTTGCATATAAATTCATGCAACATCATTCCATATCCAAAAGGGATTGATTCTCAAAAACATTTGCTCAACTTTGAAAAGCTCTCAGCATGGATGGAAGGATCCTAAAGAGCGAAGATGAGAATGCAAGAGTGCTACATTGGTCTGAGGTTAATCAGCGAAAATTCAGATACAGTCTAGTAGCTGATCATGAGACAGAGACCTTGAAGTATGCCTATATCAGTGTCAAACAGAATAATATGCAAGAGCTACGAGAAATCTGTGACTATTTTGAATATGAGACCAAGCAGTTGTTCTATGAAACTTACGATGATATAGTCTATCTCATGTATGTGAAGGTGGACGAGCCATTTCTGAAAGCCTTGGTTCAGTTCTGGAATCTTGGGTACTGTTGCTTCACTTTTAATGGAGAGCATATGATGCCCACATTTGAGGAATACTTGGCTCTTTTTAATCTGCGCAAAGTGAAGAAGAACTGGGTCTATGCCAAGCTTCCTAAAAACAAAATCTCGCACTCAAGGCTCCAAAGTTTTGCTGGTATGAGTAACGGATGGGTCAATGGACTGATACGGAAGATGAGAGGCAGTTTTAATTTTCCTTGGTCAAGTATTCGAAACATAATTCTAGTCCACCCTGACAAGGAAAAGAGGGTGGATCTTCTGGCTATGGAAATCTATGGCTTGGTTATCTTCCCGAAGGTCTTGGGAAATATTGATGTGGCTTTGTTAGATTTCTTTGAGCAGTTAAAAAGAGAAGTCAACCCAGTGCCGGCTGTACTTGTTAAAACTTTCATTTCCTTGAACGCGTACCGAAAAGTGGAAGGTGTGCGTTTTGGTGGGAGTGCTCCTTTACTCTAGGTTTGGGCACTTAGTCACTTCTGGAAGTACCCAACATTGGCTTTGTCAAATGTGTTTTCTCTGAATTTCTCTCATCTCTAAGAGTTCTTAGCGAAAGAATGGCCAGTTGTTAAGAAGAGTAAGTGAATTGATATTTTTCAAAGACCATCGGGATGCAAACATTAGGTGGAGAGTTCCTTGGATGGGTCATACTAAGGTCATGTACAAATGTGGGGATTTCAATTTCCTGATGTTGTTGGGTTTATGGGGAGGGATTAAATGTGCCCCTTTGCTAGTATCTCGTCAGTTTGGGTCTCAGCAGTTCATCTCATTCAATATTGATCTTAGCAGGTCAGAATTCGAGTTCCAATCAGAGTTTAGGTAGAAGGTGCAGACAATCAGTGATTCGTGGAACCGTTGTTATCACATGGAGTAAGAATCTGATAATCGTTGTATGTACACTCTTGACTATGATATTTGGAGGCGTATAAGAATGAATGACAAAGTCATAGTACCTACACTTGGACAAGTCAAGTCTTTAGAAAAACACTTGAAAGTAGTTCCTACAAAAGCCGACATTCTGAGAGAATAGTTGAGAAGGGCCAAGTTAGAGATAGAAGCCTTACGAGAACAGAACAATTGGGACAAGTTCGAGTCAAGCCATGATGTGGAAAAGTATAAAGGGGAGACGAAAAGAGTAACAAAGTTGTATATGGACTTGGAAAAGAAGTTTGAGATTCAGAGGATTGATTCCCTCAAATTCCAGACCATTGCTCGAAATGTAGATTTGAGAAAAAGCCCAGATCAGTGGAAGTTGGAAATAGAACAAGCTGTGGGTAAATAAAGAGAGCGAGGAAAACGAGAGATCAAGAAATACAGACTGGACTTGCTGAGGAAATGTAAGTACACAACCAAAATTGAGAATGGCAAACAGGTTCTTGAAAAGAGAAGGAAAATATGGTTGCATGGAAAAGGACGGTCCGCGGTAAGAAGACTCGTTTATTTAAACTCCAAACAGCACATGATGAGGGTAGTGAAAAGCTGAAACAAAGCCAAGCTTGTGTTGCTGAGTTGCAAGCCAAGGTGGAAGACCTAAACTGTTCGTTGCATGATCTTCAGAGCCATCACACTTACAAAAAACTCCATGCTATCTTAAATGAGATGATTCCCTGAGAGAGCAAGTAGAAGAAATGGACAACATCATTCAGGAGTACAGAACGAAGATATTGGTCCTTGAAGATATAGCTGATGGAGGAAATGACTACTGGTTTACTTATCTCTGAGATAATGCATGAAGGTTCCAAGAACGTGATGAGTTCGATAGGACTGTCATGACCCAAGTACAGGATGTGGCTCGACACGTGATGATGCTGGCCACTGAAGCTACAGCCCTTTGTCAGTACATCAAGCCAGTAAGGGAACTGGGGCCGAGACTTATGTGGCTTATTAAAGAAGTAAAAGAATTAGGAGTTCGTGCTGAAAAATATTTCTAGAAAACTTGAAACTTCTTGTAATAAGGACCTTTCGTATTCAATAAAGAGTTGTTTCTTGAGCAAATATTTCATGGAATTAATGGCCCTTCGCTTGCATTTGCATTTTCTTTTGCATGTTTTGCTGGTTTTCTTTACATTTGTTTGTTTGTGTCTTTGCATGCATTCATAACATGATAGGAATCTACCTTAAATAAAAAAACATGACAGAAATTTAAAATAGCAAAAACAACTCACAAATACGAAACTTGGTCCCAAGCCAGAGCAATGAAGGACAGAGTAGCAACCCTGGAAACCAATCACAAAAGCACCCAGGACAGGCTAGACAAGTTAGAAACTGACTTAAAGCAACAAATCGAGCTACTCATTAGAAAACAGTTGTTTCTATTGCATCCATGCTAGGATTTAAGGACCCAAATGCATTAGAAGCTGGTGAAGGAAACGATGTGTTACCAAGATTCCAGAAGATGGCTCATTCACCCAAAGTCAAGATCTCGCCTCATTTTGCTGAATCTTCAGCCAGAAACAAAATAAAGTTTAAAAAAGAGGTCCACAATCATGAGGTGCCTGACCTGGATGAGATTTATGATAAGGGTAAGGCCAAAAGGAAATGGGAAGATCGCTATGAGAAGTTGGAAGGAATGATAAAATACTTCCAAGAATGAAGCACTCATGGAAGAGTAGATGCTAGAGATTTAAGTTTGGTGACAGATTTGGTGATACCCCTAAAATTCAAGGTTCATGATTTCAAGAAGTACAACGGAACCACATGCCCATCAACACATCTAACCATGTATTGCAGAAAGATGTCAATGTGCCTGGACAATGAAAAGTTACTTATTCATTGTTTTTAGGCCAACTTAGTGGGATCAGCTGCACGTTGGTATACGCAGCTAAGCCGGGTAAATATTCAATCATGGAATTACCTATCAAGGGCCTTTAGTGAGCAGTACAAGCATGTCACTGACATAGTTCCAAGTAGACTGGTCTTGCAAGGGATAGAACAAAAACATCAAAAGAGTTTTCGTCAATACGCGCAAAGGTGGAGGGATTAGCTACCCAGGTTCACCCACTGTTGCTTGAGAATGAAATCACCCCAATGTTTGTAGAAACCTTGAAAGGTTCCTTTTATGATCGTATGAAAAATCATGCAACCAAGAGCTTCGCATACATGCTAATGAATGGTGAGTTGATCTTGGTAGCCTTCAAGAGTGGAAAGTTGGATGGAGGAGAAACCAAGAAACCCTACAAGAAGAGGGAGAGTGAGGTGAATGCAATCAATGTCTACAACCTCAATTATTCAAAAGATGGTAGTTTTCAATAAGCCCAATGCTTCAATTTCAGCCTCTGTTGCAACAAACTCACCAAAGGAGGATTGAAGACATCAGGGAAGCTCAAAGCCATATTTCACTCCCATTCCAATGACATATGCAGAGCTATTCACTGAATTGATCAAATCTCAAATGGTATTGTCGCGTCATGTCCCTCTTTTCACACCTTTGTATCTCGCATGGTACGATGAGAATGCACAATATGAATACTATGCAGGTATTAGGGGTACACTATTGAGAACTAAACTACTTTTAAAAGAGTGGTAGATGATTTAAGGAAATTAGGCATGTTATCATTCAACAAGTCTGAAGAGAAAGAAAACCCCTGTCAAATCACCAAAAGGCATGAGTGAATGCCATCATGGAAGGAGAAGACAAGAGAGTTAAAGGGTGTGTTACTAAAGATAGGACATCAATGAAGTGGGTGTGGTCCCAAATGGCTACAGCTGGGATGATAGAAGAAGAGGCCCAGAGGATGACAATTGAAGATGGGCTATATTACGAGCATCATAGAGAAGGAGGACACGAAATTGAATGCTGTTTGGAGTTCAAACGTCTGGTTCAGGTAAAGATGGATAGAAAAAAACTTAAGTTTTTCGAAAAAGGAAGTAAAAAGCACATGATGGATGTATGTGCAACAGATGAGACAAACACAAGAGGAGATTATACAGGGATGAGACCATTGGTTATCAGGGCCAAGGCAAGAGTAAATAAACCAGTGAAAGGTGTAACCTCGTGGTTAGTAATTAAGGCACCAGCTCAATTTCCCTACAAAGACATCAAGCAAGTCCCTTGGAATTATGCTTGCTCAGTGACAATTCTAGGAGAATCATCGGTTGAAGATAAGACGAAGGAAGAGCCAGTAAATAAAGTAAGCCACTTCACAAGGAGTGGAAGATTGTATTCCCCGCCGATAGCAGAAGATAGAGATACAGAACAAGAAAAGTCGCTGCTAAAAAGCCAGAGAAAGAAGGAGAAGGAGATTTCTTTAAAGAGAAACCGCCAGTGTATCATGAGCCTGTCAAGGAATTAGAGGCTCAAGAATTTCTAAAGATACTCAAACATAGTGAGTACAGTTTGGTGGAGCAGCTTCACAAACTCCCAGCCCGAATTTCTATGTTATCCCTTTTATTAAGTTCCGAAGGTCACCGTGAGACCTTGCTAAAAATCTTGAACCAGACGCTCGTATCAAAGGAAATCACTACTAACAAGATGGACATGTTGGTCTTTAATATTGTTGTCAACAACTTTATTTTTTTAAATGATGAGGAAATACCGGAAAGAGGGAGAGGAACATGCAAAACTCTGTACATCTCCGCAAGTTGCAAAGGATACATGTCGCCAAGGTTTTAATTGATAATGGGTCAGCCCTAAATGTTCTTCCATTGGCGACATTGAAGAAGCTACCAATAGACATCTCGCACATAATGGCTTATCAGAACACTGTGAAAGCATTTGATGGGACACATAATTAGGTGATAGGGAGAATAGAAATACATTTGCAAATCGAACCATCAACCTTCGAAGTGGAGTTTGTGGTCATGGACATAAAACCCAGTTATAACTACTTACTTGGACATCTATGGATTCATACAGCAGGAGCGGTCCATTTTGCTTTACATCAGAAGTTAAAATTAGCGATGGATGGACAGTTAATAATGATAGGTGCAGAGAAGGAAATCATTGCATCAGTAGCCACTGTTGTACCCTACATTAAAGTCGATGAGGGTGTACTAGAGTGTCATTTCAGGACATTAGAGTTAGTCAATGCAACCTTTGTCACCGAGGGAAGCAAAGTACTAGAACCAGAATTATCTAGCTGCGCAAAAATGCAGGTGAAGCAAACACTCGGGAAAGGAGCTAAAACTGGAAAAAGATTTAGGAAGAGGCACCAAGAGAGACTGTATCCCGTGGTTATCCCCGCCAAAAATGACCGATTTGGGCTAACTTTCAAACCCAACCATTGGCAAAGAAGAGCTAAAATCAGAAAGCACCAAGAGAGAAGAAGAGCAAGATTGAAAGGAGAGGAGGTCAAATGAGAGCCAATGACATTTCCACCATTGATCTACAGTTTCAGATCTAGATGCTTGCTCGACCCAAACGCCCAAGTTAATGAGGGGGGAAAAAGTAAAGAATGACCTGTGTGAAGCATTTGAGAAGCTGAGTATTAATGCTATAATAGATGGGGGAGGAGAAAACAAGTAATTGTCCAAGATTTGCCCCTACTATAAACTTGACAACTAGACTGCCAAAGAAATTCATGTAGACTTTAAGACAGTTTCAGAGTAATTCTTAAAACCCACCATTTTGCCTTTAGACCTGGAGACAATTAGGGATCTTATGTAAAGGGTCTATATCAAACTCTATAATTTGAATTTCAATAAAGATGCATTATTTTTCTTCCAACAAATATTGTGTGGCAAACTCTTTTCATAAATAAAACTCAAAGTAAAAACTAAAAAAACAAATCATTCCATTCATCTCTTTTTTTGTATATATCTTTGTCTCTTTTCTTTGCAGGTCTTCAGATATCAATGACTTAAATGACTCTCAGTCTGACACTGAAGTTGATTTTGAATTACCTTTATGCTTAGATGAAGTCAATGATGTTGATAATGAAGAAGAATATGATTTGCCCAGAGATTTGCTCGGAATGATAGAAAGAGAGGAAAAACAGATTATCTCGTACAAAGAGAAGCTAGAAATACTGAATCATGGCACTGAAGAAGAAAGGCATGAGGTAAAGATTAGCACCACCATTATAGCAAATACTCGACAAAGCCTGATTGAGCTTTTGAAAGAATTCAAGGATATCTACGTCTGGTCATATCAAGATATGTTGGGTCTCGACACTGACATCGTTGTACATTGGCTTCCTATAAAATTGGGATGCGAGCCTGTAAAGCAGAAGCTTAGGAGGATGAAAGCAGAGATGCTCCTGAAAATCAAAGATGGGGTGAATAAGTAGTTTGACGTAGGATTTTTAGAGGTAGCTAAGTATCCAGAATAGGTGGGCAACATCGTCCTAGTTCTCAAGAAGGATAGAAAGTACGTATGTGCATTGACTATAGGGATCTCAATAGAGCAAGCCCCAAATATAATTTCCTGTTACCACACATAGACACATTAGTGGATAACACAGCTGGACATTCCCTGTTCTCTTTCATGGATGGGTTTTTCGGGTATAACCATATTAAAATGTGCCTAGAAGATATGGAAAGACCACATTCATAACACTTTAGGGCACTTTTTGTTATAAAGTAATGCCCTTTTGGTTTGGAGAATGTAGGGGCAACTTACCAAAGATCCATGGTCACTCTTTTCCATGACATGATGCATCGGGAAATAGAAGTATACGTAGATGATATGATTACCAAATCCCGATATGAGGAGGAGCATTTGGTGAACTTAAAGAAACTCTTTCAAAGGCTGAGGAAGTTTCAGTTAAAGCTTAATCCAAACAAGTGTACGTTTGGGGTTACATCAGGAAAATTATTAGGCTTTATGGTGAGCAGGAGGGGAATTGAGATTGATCTAGATAAAATTAAGGTCATACAAAATCTCCCACCACCTCAAACATAAAAGGAGGTTCGGGGTTTTCCTAGGGAGGTTAAACTACATCGCCCATTTTATCTCCAGTTAACTGATAAGTGTGATCCAATGTTCAGACTACTCAGAAAGAATAACTCAGGAACATGGAATAAAGAATGCCATACAGCTTTAGAAAAGATCAAGGAACAATTAACTAATCCTCCTATGCTAGTACCGCCAGTTCCAGGTAAGCCATTAATTATATACTTGATAGTATATGAAAACTCTATGGGTTGTGTGCTGAGCCAACATAATGATACTGAAAGAAAAAAAAAGCAATATATTACCTAAGTAAGAAGTTCACTGATTGCGAAACCAGATATTCTTCGATTGAAAAACGGTTTTGTGCTTTAGTATGGGCAGCTAAAAGGCTTAGGCAATATATGTTATATCACACTACATGGCTAATCTCGAAATTGGATCCTTTAAAGTTCATGATGGAAGCTCCATCTTTGTCGGGAAGATTAGCATGTTGGCATATGCTACTATCAGAGTTTGATATCCAATATGTAATCCAGAGAGCAATAAAGAGGAGTGTCATATCTGACTTTTTGGCAAGTGGTGCTTGTGAAGACTATGAGGCACTAAATTTCAATTTCCCCAACGAAGACCTGATGTGTATTTCAAAAAATAGTGAATTCCTCGTAGAATCATGGGTCTTGAACTTCGATGGTGCAGTAATTGCTTTAGGACGCGGCATTGGGGCAGTTTTGGTTTCACCAAAAGGAGATTGCTACCCTTTTACAAGTCGTTTAAATTTTTTTTGCACCAATAATATGGCAGAATATGAGGCTTGCATTTGGGTCTAAGAGAGGCCATTAAGAGGAAAATCTGTACCTTGAAGGTTTTTAGAGACTTGGTATTGATTATCTATCAAATACGAGGTGAATGTGAAACAAAATATGCAAAGTTGATAGAATATCACAAGTCGGTCCTTGAATTGACCAAAGATTTCGATGAGATCACCTTTAAGTACCTCCCTAGAGAAGATAACCAGATGGCTAACGCTTAGCCACTTTAGCTACCATGTTTAAAGAAAGTGAAGGTTCCAAGATGATTCCCATCAAGTTGAAAATCCCCAGCTCACTGCTATAACGTGGAAGAAGAAACAAACGGCTTACCTTGGTACCACGACATTCTACAGTGCCTAAAATTTAGGGAAAATCTACCCCAGGCTACTGAAAATAAGAAGAAAGTGATTAGGAAAATGGAATTAAGGTATGTTCTTAATTGAGAGATCTTGTATAAGAGAAGTCGAGATCAGATACTTCTAAGATGTGTAGATGCAAAAGAAGCTCAATTGATTTTAAAAAAGGTTCACGGGGGAGTTTGCGGAACCCACCCTAGCGGCTTCACCATGGCCAGAAGGATCATGTGCTTTGGATATTATTGGTCAACTATGGAAGGAGATTGCATCAATTACTCTCAAAAATGCCAAAAATGCCAAATTTATGCTAACAAGGTTCATACACCTCCACAATCACTTCATGTTATGTCATCTCCTTGACCTTTTTCCATGTGGGGCATAGATGTTATCAGACAGATTTACCCGAAGGCGTCAAATGGGCATCACTTTATTTTGGTAGCTATTGACTACTTCACGAAGTGGGTGGAAGCAGCCTCGTATGCAAACGTCTCCAGGTCTACGGTTTGCAAATTCCTAAAAAAGTAAATTATTTGTCGGTATGGCTTACTTGAAAGTATCATTACTGATAATGCCTCCAATCTGAATAACAAGATGATAACTGGAGTCTATGAGCAGATTAACGTCAAGCATCATAATTCAGTGGTATATCACTCGAAGAAGAATGGGGCAATGGAGGCTGCAAATAAGAACATTAAGAAGATAGTTGCAAAAATGGTTTATACTTATAAGGACTGGCATGAGAAGCTACCGTTTGCCTTATATGCCTACCGAACTGTAGTACGAACTTCTACTGGGGTAACACCCTTTTCGTTGGTGTGTGGAGTGGAAGTTGTACTACCAATTGAAGTTGAGATACCATCACTCTGTGTTTTAATGGAGGCAAATTTGGAAGAAGCTGAATGGGTTCAGGCGAGATATGACCAGTTGAATCTAATTGAGGAGAAAAGGTTGAAAGCATTGTGTCATGGGTAGATGTACCAAAGAAGGATAATAAGGGCACATGAGAAGAAAGTTCGCCCAAGAGAATTCCAAGAAGGTGATTTGGTATTAAAGAAGAAGTTACCAATCCAAAGCGATTTCTGAGGAAAATGGGCACCAAATTGGGAGAGACCTTACGTTGTAACAAAGGTTTTCTCAAGTGGGGCATTAATTTTGGCTGAAATGGATAGAGATGAAATTCAGAGCCCGATAAACTCAGATTCAGTCAAAAAGTATTATGTCTGAAGAAGAAAAGAAAGAAAGAAAAAAAGAAGAAAAAGAAAAAAAAGAAAAAAAACAATAAAAAAAAGAAAAGGAAAAGAAAAAGAAGAAAAAGAGAAAAAAAGAAAAGGGGGTTCAAAATGAAAACCCGTAAAGGGCGTTTTGAAAACAAATGAGGACTTGAGTTGAAAACCCACAAAGGGCGGCTCAGGTAGTTGATAACCAGGATAATTCTCTTGGGAACATAACACAGATGAGTTATATACTTTCTCGCATCGTCACCATTTTCAAAGTCTGCTCAGCATAGGTAACATTCAGGACATCTCACGGCGTTTTGACAGAAGGAGTTTTGGTCATTGATAATTGAACACTTGTAATCCCCTTTCTATTTGCCACAATATTGATAAAATTTTGTTTCTTCAACCTTTCTTTCTTTGCTTAGACCATCTCCATTTTTCCTATAAGCATCTTGCATTGAAATGAGAATTAATAAATTTGACATCACTTAAAACATACAAAAGATTTTTGGGCATTACTTTGAAATTTGTTTAAAAGAGTGTTGGAACTATGAGGTATTCCGTGGTTAAGTTTTGAACTTGGGGCATGAAAAGTGTCAAGTACATGAAGAAGTTCAAGATGGAAATACATTTTTCTACAAGGATTCCCACGCAAGCAATTCAAAGTTCTCTATGAAGACGAAAATCAGTGAGTCCTCGAGAAGTGTTGAGGGTCTTTAAACATTACTTTGAGGTAGCATGCCTACACGAGATAGTCTGCTTCCCACAAAAATAAGAACAATTTTATAGACAATAGAGGAAATAACTAAGAAAATAGGGGTTTTTCATCCGAGTTTCAAGGATACCCAAGAAGGTCTATCTCTAAATATTGATGTTGGCATAACCTTTCTTCCATGACAATGAGAACAATTTTACAGACACTGGAAGAATAGTAGGATCTTTATTCAAGAAAGCTTGTCACTAAACATTGATGTATCAACTACAATGATAATTTGACAAAGGCCAAAAGAGTGTTGAAGAATATGAGGATAAAGTCAATCCATCCAACCAAGAGTAAAAGATAACTAGACTGAGTGAACAAATATGCAAGGATCAAATGTTCCTCACGAAGCAAAGAGGTACTAAGAATGAGAATGGTGAAGCAGAGATAATGGAGATGGCTATCTATGATTATTTTTGTCAACCATCGTAACATACAGTTGCAATGTTCTGATGATCTTCTATGCATTAATATTGACAAGCCAAAGCATCCCATGTATATTCCCATTGAGCTTTGTTCTTTGGTGTCCTTGCAACGCTATAGAAAGCTCCTAACACCTTGCAAAGAGCTTCCTTGGTAAAAGTAAGCCACTGGAAAGGATGAATGTATTGTTTAATCTTTTATGTACCAGAAATTATGGCTTTGAACCCATGATGCAGCCTGGTGGTGCTTTTATAAACTCTAATTCAACCCAAATTGAAGGACGTGTCCTACAGTCCCCGAAGTTAAGAGTGGGAAATGGTGAAGATTTCTTTCCAAAGAATGGTCGGTAGAATTTCAGCAGCAAGAAATTGGTGAAGCCAACTAGGATTGAAAGATGGGCGGTTGCTAACTTTTCTGCTCGTTGTGATCCTAGTAAATATTGTGCAAAGTCTTGTTCAGTATGGAGAAGTGAAAGAAATTCATATCAGACCTCTATTTAAGGAGATGGGCCAGAATAGACGCTTATCATCTGTTGCCAGAGTTGAGAAAATGTTTGAGATGATACAGTCCAAGTCCCTTGGAACTTCACAGCTTCTTTTGTGTTCGTTACCTAACAGAAAATTAATTCTGATGAAAATTTTAAAAGCAAAAGAAAAACAACATGCATTCATTTGATAGGCATCCTTAGGGGCATACATATCATAATAGCATTCATTCATTTTTTACAGGTTTGGAGCATTGTTTATCCATCCAAGCATCAGGAGAATAGAACTTTTTTGAACTTGCCTATCTATTCGAGCATAAGGAGAATAGAACCTGCCTATTCGTTCGGGCATTTGGAGAATGGAATCCACTTATCTATTCGAGCATAAGGAGAATAGAACCTGCCTATCTGTTCGGGCATTTGGAGAATGGAATCCGCTTATCTATTTGAGCATAAGGAGAATAGAACCTGCCTATTCGTTCGAGCATTTGGAGAATAGAATCTACTTACCTATTCGAGCATAAGGAGAATAGAACCCGCCTATCTGTTCAGGATTTGGAGAATGGAACTCGCTTATCTATTCGAGCATAAGGAGAATAGAACATGCCTACCCGTTCGAGTCCGCTTATATATTCGAGCATAAGGAGAATACAACCTGCATATTATTCCAGCATTTAGAGAATGGAATCCGCTTATCTATTTGAGCATAAGGAAAATAGAACCTGCCTATCTTTTCAGGCATTGACGGTTTGGTAATTGGTGAAAATTAGTGTCCTTTTGTTCTTTGTTCTATTCTTGTTTCACTGGAATGACCAAAGAGGGGCACATGTTGTCATTGAATTTTCACCTAACTTTTTGTTTTTGCATTCATTTTATTGTTGTATTATATCTATGTCATTTTCGGTTTAGTAGTACTGTAGTAATGTTATTACATTGTTAGTGCTAGCATTGTCTCATAGATAGTTAGTTTGCATAATTTTAAAACCCAAAAAAATATCAACAGACCATATGTTTTAAAATAAAACTCATTTTATTTCGTAGAAATCCATACAAGTCGATTATATTCTTTGTTGATTAAACAAATAAAGAATCCATTAGTAAAAAAGGTCCATGGAATCCATTTGTATTAAAATAAATAGTCCATTACAAAAATAAAGAGTCCATTTAAGTTTACATAAGCTACTACTCGGCCCAGTTTCAATTAAATTAAACCCTAATGGCCCTAATCCTTTATTTTATGCGCAACTGAAGGGGGACCGTTGGATCAAGAAGTTGATCCAACGGTGCAGATCACACTTGGAAAACACCGCATTCTTCCTAACCGTTAGATCAAGGAGTGATCTAATGGTCTAGATCGCTCCAGAGTGTGGCACTCGGATCACCAATTGCGCGTGGCAGCCACGCGTTCGTCGCTTCACCTTCTAGGAGCCGTTTCATCTTCTCCGATGAATGCCCGATCTATTTCCACCACGGGTCGCACTTCACCGGAGTTGTTCGTAGCCACCAAAGACATGAAAAGGTAGAAAGGGGGTTAAATCCCAAAACTTAAGCAAAATCCATCAAAGTCAGAATATATAATCCCTAAAATAAAGCTATAGCGAGAATCAAGCTAAAATTGAAACCAAAATAGAAGCAATTCAGAAAGGATCAAGGGATTTGAGCTTAAAATACAAGCAAATTTGTACCTATAAATACCTCTGTAATTTTCATGTAAAACAATATTTTTTTCTTTTTACACAATACATAGTAGATACAAGAGAAAATAGGCATGAGTGGCATACGGATTGTAGAGCCAGCAAGCAAAGATTGTAAGCAATTCTTGGAGAAATAAAGCAAGCATTCTTCTGGTAATTTCTTTTTTATGTTTATATTTCAAATTTAAATAAAAAAAGTGATAGCTTTTTTACCTCTGTTTTGTATAGCAGCCTGCATATTTTGGTTTCGATCAAAACTCCGATGAAAAATACCAGTTGGGACTCACCAGATTTTGGAAAAATATGAGGTTTCTAGAAATTTTGCCGCCGGCAACGGCGGCCGGCATAGCGGATGTTTATAGTGTTCTTCAATCTATGAAGAACACAAAGAACAGGGCTAGAGAATTTTTAGAGCATCGGTTTGATCCATTTGAGAGGGGGGATTAAAATGATTTTTGTTTATAAATTTGGCTATATATACCAACCCGTTTGACCGACCCATATCCGCCTTTGACATGCGCCCTTCTTTAATGGGTCTTATACCGCAACACTCCAACTTTCATTTCATTCAATTTCGTCCTTTTTCTTCTAAATCGACCACTGAATTTCACTCTTTATTCAATTTTAACCTTCACATTTTTCTTTCTTTCAATTTAGTACCTAATTCAGATTTTCTTTTAAAAAAATAAAAGCTAATTCCCCTTTTTCTTTTATTTAAAAGTTTAGAAATTATTTAGGTTATTAATTTAATTTAAGTAATTTATCTTTTTTTTCTTTGTTTTCCTTATGTGAATATGTATAGGTTTAAAACCTTAGGAATAGGTTTTTTCAAAACTTAGAATATAGACATGTGTGCAGTAAAATTTCCTTCATGATTTTAATAAAATACACTTAATTTTATAGAAACCTTAATAGTTAAAATGAACGTAGATATTTAGGGTTTAATCACTAATTAGGTTTTAATTAAAAAACTTCAACACACTTAATCTTTTTGTTGGATTGATTAAAAAAGTGAAAGCTAATTAATGTGGCGTCTTACCAAGCGAAAATGACAGGTTAGCGCCAAGAGTGTTGGCGGTGATTGGAGTTCATTTTTCAGGTGGTAAGGCAATTAAAATAGATTTATATTTATTAAACAGGCGAATAAAATAAAACTCTTGTGAATTTGCGAATTCCAGTTTTGAAAATACTTTTTGAAATCAATTAGGTACCAATTTTTGGGATTTGTGGGAGTGCTAATCCTTCCCCACACGTAACTGACCCCAAACCTATTTTTTCTTGTTTCCGTGGACCAAAATGTTATTTTGATAAATAAAACGTTTTATTAAAATAACCCTTGTTTTAAAAGTGATCCAATCAATCTTTTTTTCAAAAAAGATTGGTGGCGACTCCGTGTTTTCTTAAGTTTTCCAAATAACGCCGAAACTCCTAAAAATGATGTTGCGACAATACTCCCCCTAGTAACAAGCATAGATGCATGTAGGAGCAAAAACACATAAACAATGAAAGCAATCAAATTCAAGCAAGTTATAGACACCAAAAAAGGCTCTAAGGTTTAAGAAAGGCTAGTAAGCCCTAACTATCTCCTAAGATACTAGAAACACTCTTTGTCTAAAGGTTTGGTAAAGATATCCGCTAGTTGGTTCAAGGTGTCTAAATATTCTAGAACTACTTCATTTTTCAAGACATGATCTCTAATAAAATGTTGTCTTATCTCTATGTGTTTGGTTCTAGAATGTTGGATTGGATTCTTAGTGATACATATGGAACTAGTATTGTCACACTTAATAGGGATAGTACCTACATCAATTCCATAATATAAAAGTTGTTGCTTCATCCAAAGGACTTGAGCACAATAACTTACGGCCTAAATATATTCTTCTTCGGTGGTAGATAATGCTACACTATTTTGTTTCTTTGAAAACTACAATATGAGCATACTACCTAAGAATTGACAAGTACCGGAGGTACTCTTTCTATCTATCTTACAACCTCCATAATTCACATCTGAATAAGCATGCAAACTAAAGGAGGAATCTTTAGGATACCAAAGGTCTAAATAAGGTGTGTTTCTAAGGTATCTGAAGATTCTCTTAGCGGCTTGTAGGTGTGATTCTCTATGACTAGCTTGAAATCTAGCATGCAAGCAAACAGTAAACAAGATATTCAGTCTACTTGCGGTAAGATAAAGCAAAGATCCTATCATTGGTCTATAAAGCTTTAAATCAACACACTTACCTCTTTCATCTTTGCAAAGCTTTATAGAAGAGCTCATTGGCGTGGCTTGACGTTTCACATTCTCCAAGCCAAACTTCTTGGTCATATCCTTGATGTACTTAGCTTGATTGATGGAGATGTCATCCTTCCTTTGCTTGATTTGGAGTCCCAAGAAGAATGAGAGCTCCCCCATCATGCTCATTTCAAACCCACCTTGCATTAACTTAGCAAAATCTTGGTAAAGCAATTCATTAGTATAACCAAAAATAATATCATCAACATATATTTGAACTATTAAAATGTCTTTGCCTTTTTCTTTTAATGAAGAGTGTAGTGTCCATCTTTCCTTTGTCAAAACCTTTTTCAATGAAAAAGTTTGATAATTTTTCATACCAAACTCTAGGAGCTTGTTTCAAACCATATAAAGCTTTTGAAAGTTTGAAAGCATGGTTTGGATATTTTGGATCTTCAAAACCGAGTGGTTGTTCTACATACACTTCTTCATTTATAAAACCATTTAGAAAAGCACTTTTTACATCCATTTGAAAAGGCTTGAATTCATGATAACAGGCAAATGCAAAAAGCATTCTAATAGCTTCCTTTCTAGCTACGAGTTCACAGGTTTCATCAAAATCGATTCCTTATTCTTGAGTGTAACCTTGAGCAACAAGTCTAGCCTTGTTTCTCACTATGTTACCACTCTCATCTAGTTTGTTTCTAAAAACCTATTTAGTTCCTATGGTAGACTTATTACTATGCCTATCAACTAATGTCCATACTTGACTTCTCTCAAATTAATTTAACTCTTCTTGCATATCCAATATCCAATAATCATCATTTAATGCTTCTTTGATATTTTTAGGCTATATGTATGAGATAAATGCAACATTACAAGCATTTTTAAGGGAAGATCTAGCGGTTATCTCTTTGGATGGATCACTCAAAGTTTTACCACCTTCGACATAGTTGAACTCCCTTGGGTAGGTCACCTCATTTTCCTCTAGAGTCATGTCCTTCAATGCTTCTAGAGGTGGGTCTTGTGCTTCTTCTTCTTTGGATGACACTTCATCTACCTTTGATGATTGCCCACCATCATTGGTTTCAAAAATTCCTACATCATCATCATCATAAGAATCCTTCATCGGAAGGAGGTTATCATCAAAAACAACATGAATAGACTCTTCAACTACCAAAGTTCTCTTATTAAATAATCGATAAGATTTAGAGTTTAAATAATAACATAGAAAAATTACTTCATCACTTTTAGCATCAAATTTGCCTAAATTGTCTTTTCCATTGTTTAAAACAAAAAATTTACATCCAAAAGGATGAAGTAGCTAATGTTAAGTTTTTGCTTTTAAGAAGCTCATAGGGTGTTTTATTTAAAATAGACCAAATCATTACTCAATTGACAATATAACATGCGGTATTTGTGGCTTCCGCCCAAAAATACTTAGGCAAATTGTTTTCACAAAACATGGTTCTAGCAATTCCTTCTAAAGTACGATTTTTCCTCTCAACAACCCCATTTTGTTGAGGAGTGCGAGGAACATAAAAATTATGACTTATACTATTTGAGTTACAAAAATCCTCGAAACCTAAATTTTGAAATTTGGTTCCATGATCATTTTTCATACGAGAAATAGAGTGACCAACATCATTTAGAGTTATTTTTGAAAACATGATGAATTTTTCTAAAGCCTCATCCTTGGTAGTTAAAAATAGAACCCAATTAAATCTAGAGTAGTCATCAACTAAAACAAATGCATATGATTTTCCACTCAAGCTTATTGTTCTAATAAGGCCAAAAAAATCCATGTAGATCAATTGTAAAACTCTACTTGTAAAAACATCATTAATAGGTTTAAAAGAAACTCTTTTGTGTTTGCCTTTTGCACAAGCATCACAAATGTTATCATACGGAAACTTTATTTTAGGCAAACCTCTTACAAGATCGTTTGAAATCAATTTTTCTAAAACACCCATGCTTCCATGCCCTAGTTTTCTATGTCATAAACATGAATCATGTTCATCTTTTGCAACAAAACATGCATTAGAAATATGAATGTCATCTAAATGCACCATTTATATGTTTCCTATGCGATGAACAATAAGCACAATTTTGTTAGTTTCAATGTTGATAATTTTGCAACTATTTAAATCAAAAAGCATATTGAAACCTTTATCACAAAGTTGGCATATGCTTAAAAGATTATGTTTTAGACCATTGACATACAAAACATTGTCAATAAGGATAGAAGAGTGATTACCAATTGAACCAATCCTTCAATGTGGCCTTTGGAGTTATCATCAAAACTCACTACTCCTCAACTATTTGGTTTTATCTCCAAGAACCGACTCTTGTCACCGGTCATGTATCTCGATCATCCACTAGCAAGGTACTATGAGTTTGCACATGTAGCTTTGGCCTTGTAGCAATGCTCCCCCTAAAAATAAAGATTAATTCTTGATTTTTGGTACCCAAATCATTTTGGGTCCATGAGTATTAGCTCCCAAAATCTTGGTTCCCTTAGGAATCCAAGAAGCAATAGCACTAGTATTATTAGAAGTGATTAGTTCCTTAGGAACCCAAACACTCATAATCCTCTTACCCCTAGAGAGCCTTTTATTTGTAGCCACCAAAGTTTCTCTTCACATAGTTGGGTTTTGAAGAACTTCCTTTTTCAAAACTTGATTTCCCAACTTTGCTTAGTGGTGGTCATCATGAACTTTTAAAGGAAGGTTATTTAAAACTTGATTTTTCTTTTCAAAAACATTTTATTTTTCTTGTAAATCGAGAACCTTCTTCTCAAGTTCTGAGTTGGTTTTGGAAAGAGAATTATTTTGGTTTTTCAAATCGGAAATCATTTTCTTGTTTTTCAAAATCGATTCTTTATACTTTTCAACCAACTCATCGTAAACCTCTTGCAACTCATCATAAGCTTCTTGAAGCTCGTTAAAATTAAAATCAAACATAGATGAGTTAGAGGTTACCTTAGGATCCTCTTCAAGTATCATGAGACAAAGATTGACTACTTCTTGCTCATCTTCCTCGGATGATTCCTCATCGCTCCAAGTAGCAACATGAGCATTGAGCTTTTTTTTCTTCCCGAACCTCTTCTTTTTTAGTTGGGTACAATTGGGCTTGATGTGCCCTGGATTCTTACAATCATAGCATATGATTTGATGTAACGCCCCGGTTTTGGGCCTAGCAGTTTATAGGTTGATTAGACGGTCCAATAGACCAGGTTAGAGATTCAAGTCGAGTTTGGGATTAAAATTGGATTAAATATTTTGAGTGAGAAAATATTTGGGAAAATATGTAAAATCATTATTTAATATATAGATATTTTTGGTAAATTCAATTTTGAAAAATATAATTCAAAAATTAGACATATTGGCTAGTGACCAAAATGTAAAGATTGAAAACTATTTTTAGTAATTATTTTGTAAAATGGTCAAAACTTTGAATCTTTAAGGAGCTATTTTACCTAATGTGTTAATTTGAGTTTCCTCTTAATTTTGATTAATTTTAATAGGTTTTAATTAAAATAATTAAAGAGGAGTTAAATAAAAGAGGTGGTTATTTTTCCTAAAAACACATTTGACGTAACTTTTCTCTAAAGAATTTTCTCTCAAAATCTTTTCAGCCAAACACTCTCTTTTTCATCAAAGAGATGAGGTAACACTCTTTATTTCTTAAGTCTTTTATTTCTAATGGAATCCTTAGTCTTGTTTTACAAAATCTCATTGTTATCTTTTGTTTTTCAAGAGTAAAAACATCTAATTGAGAGGAAACTCACTCATTAGAGGTAAGGTTCATTCTTCTCCTCTAATGAATGGTTATTTACTGAAATTCTCAAGTTATTGATCCTTTATATATGTTTTCTAATGAGTTTTAAAGATTTAATTATGAAAAATTGGTTAAATCAAGGTTTAAGTGATATGATTATATAATTTTCGAATTAGATATGTTTTGCTCAGTTCTTGATTGATTTTAATCAAGATTGTGATTTTTTATAATGTTAATAGATTGATTTTAACATTGGAATCCCGAAGCTATGTGAATCTCTAATTTTCTAGGTTTCTAGTTATATGTTTTTGAGGAGTTGTGGAGGTTTAATGTATGCTGGAGTTATAAGGTCGATGTTAGGTTGTTCTCAGATGTCAATTGAATTTAATTGATGGATTAAACCTTTAGGTTTTGGATGGGAAGTGTTTGGATGATGTGTGATGTTGTTTTCGGTTATTTTCAGATGGCGATTGATGGTTTTAGTGTGGCAAAGTTGAGGAGTTATGTTGGTGGGATTATGAATGCATGATGATGCATTAATCCTCTGTTGTTATGTGATTAAAACAGGGGAGAGTGATCCTAAGGTTGTTGGTGAAGCTTCAGAGGCTTCGGACGATTGTTTTCGCACTGGAAATAAAGCTTTGCATTGTCGGTGAGTGAGAGCGTGGATTTTAGCTTTGAAATGGTTTAAGGTTATATTGGGAGTTTAAACTTAGCTTGAAATATTGGTTTAAACTCATAAGTAAGTATAAAGAGATTTCTCCCTCGGTCGTGCTTTTATGAAATTAGTTTTATGCACTTGTTTTGAATTACATGGTACCTATTGTTCAAACATGTTTTCGAGTATGTTATATACTGATTTTGATCATAAAATGATGATGGATGCACATGGCAAGTGATCCATGTAAGTATATGTTATACTTGTTTAAAGCATGGTTTGTTGCTTTGGATATGGTTTTGATATGATGCATATAAAAATAGTGGGGTACATGGTTAAAAATGAATTATATTGGCAAGTGATGTGGTTTACAATGTTATCAGATATAGTCGGTCGGCCATAAGATTGAGTGTACTGTAAATAAGTCACATCGGGTGTTGAGGAGTTTATGTGTACCTAATACTCCACCACGAGTACCCTAATGGTCGAGGGGTTATATGGTACCAAAAACTCTCGTTAGTGGATTATGTATCTAACCGATGAGAGAGGTTGTGATTGTACCCTAATTGTAAGTGGTATTGTAATCCGGTTGAGATGGCATGAAGTGTTGAAAGGACACTTGTTGAATTTGTGTATCCGATGTAATATTTTGGAAAGTGGAACTTGGTTTATGATCACTTGAAAACCAATATAATTGTTAATGTATCATGTTGATGGATGTTGATGTATAATGTTAATTTATACATGTTTACTCTTTAAGCTTTGCATATGGATTGTTATGTATGAGAATGCTTAAAATGAGGGTTAGAAAATGGGACTTGTTGATCCATGATACATTTTGCATATGGTTTAATATGATGGTTTTTGAAAGTGTTAAGTGCATGATTTTCAAAACATGATGTTTTATAAGACGATTGAAATTGTATTTTCAATGTGGTTTTGGAAAATGGTTTTAAAGTGCATTGATGGTGTGTTGTTTGAGCACTCTTCACTAAGCCTAGTGTGCTTACGCTCTATTTGTCCATCAAAGAAGATAATTAAAGGTTGCAAGGCAACGAGGGAGCAAAGGAATACCAAGGACTTTAAACATTGAACGTATGGTTTCGAACTAGACTTGTAGTAATAAAGGCAATTGGGTTTCATTGTTTATTTGGGAGGGTTTTTGCTAAACTCCCTGTTTGAGCATGTTTGTAATGCTGCTTTGGATTTGTAATTGGCCTCTTATGTTGATTATGGCTTTGGATTTATGTTTTGAAGGTTGAATGGTTTGGTTTCTAATAAGCATGCCTCTAGATTACCTTTTGAAGCGTAAAGCCATGATTTGGTGATGTTTCTATAATGATATGTTAAGGTTTGATCCTTGGTTTAGTTGTGTACATGTTTGATTATGATTGGCTTATATTTGAATCCATGAAAGTGTGGTAAACCAGCAAATTGGGACATTTCGCGTCCATGTATTTTGATACGCGTATCCTTGTACTGAAACGCATAGTCATAATTTGGGGTGGTGTTTCGAAATAGGTATAAGCGTATTGGTACAATTTTGAGCTACTAGAATCTAGAATTTGAGAAAAGTAAAAATATACCGATACACTTGCTCGTGTACTAATACGGCCAGTAATTAAGTTGGTTAAAGTGATGTTTGGAAGTTCTGATTCTTTCATTTTGGTCCATGTTATATATGTATGCAATTGGATGAGTTTGGATGGCTGTTTTAAGTTGCTATTTGGCCTATGAGCATGTAACCTAACTAATTAAGGTTTTGTAACTTTAAAATGGATTAAGTTCATGTAGTTTAACTCTAATTGCAATTACAGACAATCGAATGTTGATTTGATGCCTGATTGAGTTGAGGTTTCACTCGTTGGCAGTATGCTCACCTTATGTTATAATGTTGCATCTAGATAAAATAAAAAGAAAAATGAGGGTAATTTGAATTTATTCTTTACGAGTTTGTTTCGGCAAATCCAATGTAGCTCGCTCAGTTTGGTCTAGCGTCTAGACTAGGTCGAGAAGGTTATATTTGATCATTCTCTTCCTCCTTGTTCTTGAAATCCCCTCTTCGATGGAACTTTCTTCCCCGGTTGGATTTCATGAACAGAGTGAACCATTTGGCAAGCATTACCATTTATTCTTCATCATCTTCACTCGAATCGCTCTCCTCTTGTGAAGCCTTGAGAGCAATTCCCACTTCTTCTTTTTCACCTCTTTCTTTTCCACCGTACTCTCTTCTCTTTTCTTCTCATCTTCTCTTCCTTTCTTCTTAATTTCATAGGTTAAGAGAGACCCCATGAGAGCGTCGAGCTCCAAGGTCTTGAGATCCTTGGCCTCGATAATGGTGGTTCTCTTTCCATCCCATAACTCAGGAAGGGAATAGATGAGCTTTCGGACAAGCTTGTCCTCTGGAATGACTTCTTCGAAGCCTTTGAAACCGTTAACAATGATAGAAAAATGATCGAACGTCTTGGTGATGCTCTTATCGGGTTCCATCTTAAAATTTTTGTAGCTCAAGTTGAGGAGTCCAATCTTGGTCTCCTTTATGTCATTTGTGCCTTCGTAGGTGGTCTCAAGCTTGTCTCATATCTCTTTTGCACTTGTGCAATAAGACATCTTCAAGTACTCATTCAGTCCAAGTGCACAAAAGAGCACGTGCATACATTTATCATTGACTTGTAATCTCCTTCGATCTTCATCAGTCATCTCTATCTTGGACTTTGGAATCAACCAGTCACCTTCTCTCTTCATCAGAATTGTTGGTCCATCTTCCACTATATCCCATAAAAGGTAGTTGTTGGATTTGATTAAGAGCCTCATTCGATTCCTCCAATAAGGATAGTTATCCCCATTGAAATAAGGCGGTTTGGTGATGGATCGAGACTCGTAGAGGTTGTTGCCGAAAGTGGACGTCATGGATTTGATTGTGGATTGATGTATCTTCTTATGATCTACTCAAGAGGATGTTAATCCTTCTAATGAGTGTAGCTCTAATACCAATTGTTAGGATGATCAAACACTTCGATTTGGCCAAGAGAAGGCGAATTGGCACTTTAAAAATGGAGGGAAGCAAATAGAAGAATAAAAATTGTGACACAATGAATTTATAGCGGTTCAACCTTCTAACAAGGTATATATCCACTACCTTATCTTCCCACTAAGGATTTCAACAAATTCACTAAGAATTTCTTCCCTTTTTCTAGTCTTAGGAGGAAACTGTTACACGATCAAAGTTTTCTACCCAAAGCTTGATCAAGTTCACTCTTTTACAAGAAGTTGTTTGCACAAAGGAATTTGTTTACCCAATTACAAGTACACTCAACCCAAAACTTGAATCAAAAGATTACAATGAATAACACTCAAGTAGGTTACAAAGAATTTGACTCTAATAAGCTCAAGGGTGTTAGATGTGTGCTTGAATGCTTTAGACTTGTTGACTTCTTGTTGTTGGATCTTTAGAGACTTGATTTTATACCCTCTCATTGATTTCTAACCGTTTGGGTAGTTGAGATATTGAATATAGTCGTTAGGGTGCATTTTTCTCGCATTAAATGTTGTTTGGGCTACTGTATCTGTACACGAGCTTCTGTATTGGTATCTGCCATAAAAAGAAAGAGTCGTTGTACAAAGGGGTATCGATACGCTTGAGGGTGTATCGAAACAAGTAGTGTATAAAAATATAGGCGTATTGAAACGGCAGGGCCGTATCGGTACAAATTTTGCTCATGGGAATTTGAGGAAAAAAGTCCAAGAAAAATGCATCGGTACGCCTAGAGGCGTATCGGTACGGTATAATTAATTTTCAAAGTTTGATGATTCCAACAACTGACAAGGTAACGGTCAAAAATTAAATGCAAAGATTTTGAAAATCTTAACACCCCGTATCGGTACACTGAGACTCGTACCGAAACTCGTAACCAAGAACACAATCCCAGGTTGAAGGACGTATCAAAACGGGCACACCCGTATCGGTATATTTTTGTAATTAAATTTTCAATAGCCAAAAGTCGTATCAAAACACCTAAGGGCGTATCGATATGCTTGGGCGATTTTGGTTATTTGAGTATCAAAACACTCAGAAAATATTGAGGTTTAAGTTTTTGACTCAAAACCATTTTAAGTTCGAATCTTTGTCATTTTTTGAGACTTTTTGAATAATTAAATATCTATTCAAGTTTACAAATTGGTCCCTAAATTCTTTGTTATATCAAAATCAAAATTTGTTTTACATATTCCTTTATGTGATTACAATATCGTAAATTTTTATAATAAGCTTTTAAATGTATAATTTATTATTTTTACGTATTCATATTGTGCTTAAGTATTTTTACGTATTTCATATTGTCCTTAAATTTTCTAAAGATCTTGAAAGCTTTGAGAGAGAGAGAGAAACCGAGTTTTTTCATATTTTTTAAAGAATTAATTGATATATATTTTTCAATAAAAAATTAAACTTAATTATATTTTAAAGTATATACTTTTCATAAATAAATTCTGAATTTTGGGGTTTTTTAGAAATGTTTTGATATTTTTGACATTTTTAGAATATATAAATTTTAATTTTTTGAATTATTTTTACATGTGACAACCTCTCAGTAGGTCATGTCATTTTCTAAAATAGTTAACGATAAAGGATTAAAGTGATGGACGAAAAAAATAGTAGAAGGACAAAAGTCGGAATTTCATTATAATATAAGGGATTAAATAAGTTTTCATTTCCTAGTTTTTGACCATTATATTATTATATGCTAATATGCACCACATGCTTAAACTAATTTTAAGAATAAGTGCAGACCTACCTGCCCAAACATAAAGTATAAGGGTGTGTTTAGATGAGTGATTTTATAATTTAAGACATTTTAAAAAGGTTAATAATTTAAAATTCATCCATTCAAACAATTTTAGCCACTGCGATTGCATTGTTTGCATTAATATTTTCTAGAAAGAAAAATCCAATGTTGAAATTTCATAATCATTTTTTCTCAATTAATACGTCATAGATGACTTTTGTTTGCTTAAAATTTTAAAACTTTGATCCCGTTTATTTTAAATAATTTTATTTATTTATTTTATAGATATATATTTAATAAAATATTTCATTGAAAATTTTTTAAAATATATTTTTAAATTTTTAATTAATAATATATTTTAATTAATGAGGAATAAAGTTGATTTTTTTTTATCAGTGAACATCAAAATAGAAATTTTTTAGAACTTTTTTGCTCTCTCGATTTCTCAGGGTTTTACCCTAACTACTTCGGCCTGACCGCGTCGCGTACCTGACTTTGGTGGGTGAGTCTCCCAACATAGATTTTCTGGATACATAAGGTCTCGAACTCGAGACATGGTTAAGCGATATCAAATTGCTTACCAATTGGACCAACCACCGTTGATTATATTTTTTTAGAGTTAACTACACTATACATCCTCAAACTATGATTCTCATTCTAAATTAGTCCATAAACTTTAAAATGTTTCAATCTCATTCCCAAACTATGACTCTTCTTCTAAATTGGTCCCAAAACTTTTGAATATTCTATATTCATCCCCAAACCATGACCCTCGTTCTAAATTGATCCTCAAAGTTTTTGAATGTTTCAATTTTAAGCTCAAATTGTCGTTTATGTCGCATCATATTATTACATAATACACATCGATGTTTCATGATAATTAAAAATTTTTATAATAATTTTATTAACATAAGATATGATTATCATATATTGATAATTTGAGGATGAAATTATAACGTTCAAAAAGTTTGAGGACCAATTTAGAATGAGAGTTATAGTTTGAGGATGAAACTGAAAAGCTCAAAATTTAAGGACCAATTTAGAATGAATGTCATAATTTGAAGATAAAATTACAATATTTAAAAGTTTGAAGACCAATTTAAAATAAAAATTATAATTTAGGGATGTGTGGTACAATTAACTATAATTTTAAGGATATTTAATTAGGTAACCCGTCTCAGTTAAATTGATTGACAATAACTTCTCTTGTCCTAAAGACTGTTGTATATTGACAATCCTGTCTTGACTATTACCACCCAAAAAGGAAATGGTAACGTGGATGAATGGGATTGGCCATGGCATGCACGAAAATTTGGTCCAAATATTATCCTATCAACAAGTATTATATATATATATATATATATATATATATATATATATATATGATACTAAAAATATTTAAAACAAGATATTATTCAAATGTAATATGAATAATAATATAAATATAAATTAAATTTTGTATGTTATAAAATAAAACATTTTATATAAAAATATATTTATACTTTTTTCAATGATGATTATATGTAAAGTGGTAACATATTTATATATATTATATTACTAAATACGAATTCAATTATTGAATGTGTGGTTTTTAATTGTTTTATGTAATAATTATATAAATATACATAAAAATTGCAGTTACAATAATTATTACCATTTGATAAAAAAGTATTTTAGCGTTTTTTGTTGTTAGTGTTCAATTAATTCATGACATCAACTCAGTTAAAGATTTAATATATGATATAAGTACACTGATATATTAAAGTAAGCTTTTTTGGTATAATATATGCTCATTTTATGGTATATGTTCAATATTCATAACTCTTTCTCTTAATAATGTCGTCTTTGCGGTTCGTACATCAATTTTCCCCTTAAAAGAACAATGTAACTTGCTACTAATCTTTTTTTGACTCATCTATTGTTGGTACGTTAAAGTAAACTTTTATACCATATTATTTAATATAATGAAATTGATATGAAAACAAAATAATTAGTATCGCATAGTGATGAATCCAATAAGTGGTCCTAGTGAAAAAACGGATGATGTTCATCTTAAGAAATCCATGTTCAATCATAATGTCTACATGGTGTGTGCATTGTCAAAGAGTTAAGAATATATATGAACAAATATTATCTTGTAATTACCTTTAGACTATTCAAAAAAAATATTGTATAGTGATCATAGATATTTTTAATTTTGCAAAAAAATTAAAAATGACCACATAATTAATTTTTTTTAAAATCTAAATACATCCAAGAGAAGGTGGTAATTTGTATTATGCATGAGTTTTTTGGTGACTCTTGTTTCGATTTTTTTGTCTATGTTTGTGTGCGTTGTACTTTCGATTCCTTCAATTGTTTTTATTAATGAAATCCAGTTGCCAATGTTAAAAATAAAAATAGTACGTGCTAATTTGTTTAATCATTTGTGAAATTAAGATTATTGATCTTTCATTTAAAAAAACAATGGTTATTTTCATGGGTTATATTTTGATACACATGCTATGTAAAAAATAAATAAATCATTAACCTTAAATTTTATCAAGAAACCTCATATGCTAACCCACTAAACTTTAAACTACAACTTAAATCTTTAAACACTAAAATTAAAAAAAATAATAAAAAAGTTTAGATAAACTTATGTTCTATTTTTTTAATAATTACTAATATTTCATACATGGATCAATTAATTTAAATTAAATAATATAAAAGTGAGATGAGATTCCATTTAAAAAAAAACAATTTTGGTAACATATTGTTAAGACGAAATTCCCATTTATTCGGTCATGTCGTCTTTTACGTCAATGTATGCTGTCATCCATCTATCATCCATCATTCATAATTTAGAAAAAGGAAAAGGAATCAATCAGTTTGTCCGTTAAGATTGAGAAAAATAAATAAATAAATTGTTGAGTTAAATTCAATTTGGATTATTTTTTACTAATTTAAATTTATATGGAATTGTAATTAAATATTCGATTTAAAAAATCAAATTAAATTTATATTTTAATTAGTTTTATATAATTATTTAAAAAAACAAATATTTTATTTAATGCTTAAATCTATATTTAGATATTCAAATATATTAAAACATAAAAATCTATATTCGATGTACACAACTTGATATAAGATTGTATAAGTCTTACATTTTTAATCAATCGTAAGATATAGTTGCTAAGATATAATAATTTTATTTATTTTCAATGATTTTATTTTTATGAACTAATATTTCGTTTCAAAATCAGTAAAATTAAAAATTTCAAATCAGTGAAATTAAAAAAAACTACTATTGTTTATTCCAAAATCATATTATTAATTTTAAAAATATAAATATTTTACATTCCTCACATAATGGGTGTAAAAAAAGCTTGCATATATTAAGAGATAATTTAAACCAAAATTATTGGTTTAAGTTTGTAAATTTTTTATTAGGAAGTAATTGAATATATGTTTCCAACTTTACATACATTTTCCAATCTACCATTAACCCAAAAACAAACAAAAATATTATTATACTAAACTGAGTAAAATATTATAAACTTAACCATGTGAACATGCAGTTTTTATACCAATGAATATATTTTTATATACAATTTTAACAATAAAAACTTTCACAACTTACTACAAAAATAAAAACCTTATACTCAATATATCGGTATATTCACATAAAATTACAATTACACTCAAGAATACATTTATTTATTTGATACAACCTAAAATAATTTGATACAAAATGGACCCAACTTCCGATTGATAGGTCTAATTTTTGTTGGTCTCCTCATTTTTTTTAAGACTTTGCTCTTATTAATCTAGATTAACTTGTATTGTATACCTATATAATAGGTGAGTCTTTTAACAATTTTTTTAAAATATATAAGATTTAAAATTTAAAATTTACTCAAATAATATCAAATTATTTATTATTTAAATTAATTTGTCAGTGATTGGTGGGTCCATTCATACCTAACTCATCCATATTTATTTATTTACTTTCTTTTACCTTCCCGATCAGTGTTAACAGCAGGCTGCAGACGTTTATCACATGACTGAAACACCCAATTTCACTCACAACGCTCACCGCTCTTGTGCACGTTTAAGCAACACACACCTCTCGTCACGGTTCAACTAATCCCAACACTGCTAAACAACCCTTTACTACACATCCACGTGGCATCATACCTGAGCGAGTAGGGCTCTTCCACACTTGCCCAAGTGGGAACACATAACCCGCTTTTAATAGGAGGGCACAAGCAACTCTATAAAAGGAGCTAAACCACATTCCCGGATTCAACCAAAACGCCCTATTACCTCTCTAGAATTTTCTGATTTTTTTTTTTAATTTTCCGTTTTCTCTCATCCTCTTCGTGAAATCCAAACGGAAATCTGCAGATTTTCTTCCGGTTTCCGATATTACCCCCAGAAATCTCAGCACTCAGGCGATTAAATTATCGTTTAGATCTCGATCACGATCTTGTTTTGCCGGTGGGTAGACGGCGATCCGAAAAGAGGAGGGATAGAATTGGAAAAAGAAAGGAATTCGCATGAGCTGTTTGGGAAATCTGGGCTTTTCTTCTCTCTGTTCGTTGAATTCTTCTAACCATTTCATCACGTGTCTCCTAATTTTTATTCTTCATTACTCCCCTCAATTACCCCCTTCGTTGTTTAATTTCGAGATTAAACCCACCGAACCTTTATTAAATCATAATCCTCTCTAAAATCCCAATCTTAATCCAGACTTATCCTTAATCCATGGAGTCTTCAGGCAAGAGTAATCGCCAAGTGAACGGAGGTTCGTTGTTTCTTTTCTCTTTATCTCTCATTATATTGTATATATTTGTGTTTTCATTCTCATTCTTATGTCGGTAGTTTTTATTTATTTTGTTTAATTAATAGGAGATGCAGCTTATATGACACCGTGACTCACCAGACAACATGCGATTATACTAATAAAATAAAATAAAGTGACTAGTTGTTTAAGTTAGTACAACATTATTTATTTTAATCATTAGCTTTTCCTTTTTTCTAATTAAGTTATCATTATCTCAAATTATTTTAATTTTTTCTTAATTTTTTTAGGTTTGACTAGTGTTTACTGTTTAGTTGTTATGTATTGCTTTGAAGGAGAAATTTTATTTAATAGGCAAGCTTGGGATTTCGATGTTCTATTATTTTTATTATTTATTTAAATATATTTACAATTTCGTGTCTTTATAATAGCTTGATTGATCTTGTTATACAAGACAATTTCTTCACTATCATTTGCTTTTACATGTCCTTCTTAGAAAAGGTTTAGACTGAAAAAGTGTATTTAATAATTATGGTGAAAAATGTTCAATTTTTTTAAGGCTATACATAAAATTTATGATGCTTTGGGGCCATGTTGATGAGATAAGGATCTCAGTTTTTATTTAATATGTTGTATTTCTGCTAATTTTCTGGTTACTGTTTGGTAAGGTATTTGCTATCCAAATGGAGTGAGGAGGCAACCAAGATCACCATCAGTGATCGTGATTGGGGCTGGAATGGCCGGAATAGCCGCTGCTCATGCTCTCCATGAAGCCTCAATTCAGGTAACTAGTCCTCTAAGTTTGGGTCTTCTCTAGATCCCGTCATGGTTTTCTCTTTTCTATTACTATTATATATGTATGGCAGTCTATTTAGTCATGGGCTAACTTTCTCTCGTCCAATGATTCATGTTGGCCCCTTGTTCAGTATTTGAATTTTTAAGCATTTGGTGTCTCTTTGGAGATGACAGCTTTTTATTTTTGTTTCTTATAATCTGATAGAGTTTAATTGTCTGTTTAGGTTACGGTGCTAGAATCCAGGGACAGAATTGGTGGTCGAGTTCATACCGATTACTCATTTGGTTTTCCTGTTGACCTTGGTGCTTCATGGTACACTTTCTGTTTTCCATTCTTTATGTGTACGTGAAATCCTGTTTTGGTTGTATGGATAATTTGTATCTGCTAATACATCCCAAAAAAATGCTTCAGGTTGCATGGAGTTTCCAAAGAAAATCCCTTGGCACCATTGATCAGTAGACTTGGACTCCCGCTTTATAGGACTAGTGGTGACAACTCTGTGCTGTATGACCATGACTTGGAGAGGTGAGAAGCATTTATTTGAGTGCTAGACTTTGATTCTACATTGTTGTCAGAACATTTTTAATGCTACGTTTTACTTTTTTTTTCTTAATTCTATATGGTGGAACTTTTTTTCTGGTTTACATAAGAAAAAAATGACCTTGTTTTATTAAATATTTTTACTCCCAAGGAATGTTCTTGTTTCCATGATGACATTGCTCATTTCCTCATGCTGTAATGGTTGTTTTCCTGTTGATATTGTGTTCTTTTTTTTATAAAAAAAAACCTTTGCAGCTATGCACTCTTTGATATGGATGGTCGTCAAGTTCCACAGGAGTTGGTCACTAAGGTTGGAGAAGCATTTGAGTGCATTTTGCAAGAGGCAAGTTCTGTATGTTGTTTTATTGGTTCATGTCTCTCTAGTGGCTAGCATTGTTTAAAGAACATAACTTACAATTCTTTTTTTCTTTTCCTAGAATCCTAGAACTGTTATGATGATGTTCTGTCTCAATCTGATGTTACAGCCACTATTTGTCATATGATTGCAGACAGATAAAGTAAGAAAAGAGCAGAGTGAAGATATGTCTATAAGTCGTGCTTTCTCAATCGTTTTTGAAAGAAGACCAGAATTAAGGTCTAGCTAAACAGTACTCTGTTATTCAGTATCTTTTTCTTCATCTTCTATTTTACAGCTTTGAAAAACTGAATATTCAAAATATCTTTGTTAATCTACAGGTTGGAAGGGCTTGAACATAAGGTACTTCAGTGGTACATATGTCGAATGGAAGGTTGGTTTGCTTCAGATGCTGATACTATCTCACTTAAAAGCTGGGACCAGGTAGGTTTTATTTGAATTGTTCTTGAGCTTTTTTGTGTGGTTCATTGACTTGTGTTCTTTAACAATTTAGTCAATGAGGCACCAGAATTACATCTAGTGGAGACGTGTCTTCTTACGTTGAACATAGTGTGGGCTTGATGTCTTTGTACTCTATGAATGAAAATCTTTCAATAGGAACAGGTCCTAGTTTGATCACACCCCCCCCCCCCCAAAAAAAAAAAGTAAAATAAAATAAACTCACACATTTTGTATCTTTGGTAATTTGTACCTGTTCTATATATAATGTTAACTGCATGGCTGGAACTCCTTTTAAGTTGCTTATTATGATTCTCCTCAACCACAATGGCTTGCTTTCTGTGCTTTCACTTTCTTCTTACATCTTTCTGTTTCCATGTTGTATCTTTAGGAAGAGCTATTACCTGGTGGTCACGGACTCATGGTGAGGGGCTATCTTCCTGTCATAAACACACTGGCCAAAGGTATTGACATCCGCTTGAACCACAGGTAATTTAACTTGAATAGTTAGTTCATCAGTTTGTATGTCCTGTAGCACATGGATTGGTTTATTAGCTGATTTCCATCTTTATAATGCATTTGTCATTAGGGTTACAAAAGTAGTGAGGCATTACAATGGAGTGAAGATTACCGTGGAAGATGGAACTACATTTGTAGCAGATGCTGTTATCGTTGCTGTTCCTCTAGGTGTACTAAAAGCCAAGACCATCAAGTTCGAACCAAAGCTTCCTGAATGGAAGGAAGCAGCAATTGATGATCTTGGAGTGGGAATTGAGAACAAAATAATATTGCACTTTGACAAGGTGTTTTGGCCTAATGTGGAGTTTTTGGGAGTTGTTGCTGAGACATCATATGGTTGCAGCTACTTTCTAAACCTTCATAAGGCCACGGGTCACCCTGTCCTTGTTTATATGCCTGCAGGGCAGCTGGCCAGAGATATTGAGAAATTGTCTGATGAAGCTGCGGCAGAGTTTGCTTTTATGCAACTGAAGAAGATCCTTCCAGAGGCATCTTCCCCGGTGAGTCAATTTCTTGAATACTTTTGTTCTAAATATGTAGGTACTCCTGCTTAACAATGTGGGGGATTCATGAGGATGCATCAATTGTATTAATCTGTTTAAGTCCCATGTACCAACGGTGCTGTTTTGTTTTGTTTTTTTAAAGAAAGAGTTATATTATGTTAATTTTAAGTTTTGTCATAACTTTTCGCATTTTAGCGGTGTGTTGGTTAGTTCCTGCATGCATATGGAATGGAATCATGATTGAATTTGTAAATACAATTGTGATCTTGTCAAATTACAGATATTTTCTAATGCTCGCATTTGTGTATCCAAGGTTGCCAATCGTTTTAATAAGATTCTGATTGTACTAACTAAATGTTCAATGTTTTGTTGGACCCACAGATTCAGCATCTTGTTTCTCGATGGGGATCAGACATTAATACACTTGGTTCCTATAGCTATGGTGCAGTAGGCAAGCCCCATGATCTGTATGAGAGGCTAAGGGTCCCAGTGGATAATGTATTCTTTGCAGGGGAGGCAACCAGTATTAGCTACCCAGGGTCCATTCATGGTGCATTTGCAACGGCGCAGATGGCTGCCGAGGCCTGTAGGATGCGCGTACTGGAGCGATATGGAGAGTTGGACTTGTTCCAGCCAGTCATGGGGGAGGAAGGAGGATTTTTTGTCCCGCTCTTGATCACACGTTTGTAAGTAGCAACCTGTCTTGTCTACCGAGTCAAAAGTAGGTATAGGTAGATGGTGGAGGTGTGATTTGGGTGGTGACACATTGATCCCAATATCGAAGACGTTTTCGATTGGTTTGATGTGTTTATAATGGAATGAGAATCCGAAGTGGCATACTAGTATTACTGGTAATGTTAATCTGTTGGGGGAGTTTGTATTTAATTAAGAAAAAGTATATAGTTGAGGTGGCGCATGCACTTGCAGGAGCATGCCTTTGTGACTTAAAGTGAAGTATGTGTGTTTGGATTATGAAAAGCGCAATGCGGCATCCACTACATGAGTGGGGGATGGACACTGAAAAAATGGTGATATGTTGAATAAACAAAAAAAAACAGTTGCTTTGTATTTCTTGCATTTTCTTTCTCCCCCTTGTCTGTCTATTGGTCGAGCTCATTATTTCTCTCTTTTTATCAGGTCTAGACATATGTTAATTGTTCCGGTTTAATGAGTATGAATTATTTATGATTATATTAAAGTATGTGTTTATTGACATAAAGGCTTTAATTGAGTTTAATGACACAACTTTAATAGAAGAATAACCTGTTGAAAAGATTGAAAAGTAGTATACTCTCGTTGAAAAGTACTCCCAATTATTTAAAATGTTATCATTCATATGATAGGATGTGCAACACAAGGCTTTTTTGTGACCCAGTTAGTGTTAGTGGCTGAAGTGTAAGGTAATAAGGGGTTTATTTAGGGAGAAAGGTCATTTATTTAAAAAAAATGAAAAATTATTTAGAAAAATGAGAATTTCTTACAATACTAAGGTTTCGTTCAGCGTAGCGGTTGGAAAATTGATTTGGATAAAGAAGCGGTATTTTGAAAGAAGTTAAAAATTTCAGCTTTTTCAACCGCTTCGTTTTAAGAACATATTAGGTGGAGAAGCTAGGTAAAGCAGCACAGAAGTTAACGCGTTTGATGAAATTTTTTCGTTCGACAACTAAAAACGACCTCAAAAGTTACACCGAACAAAGTTTAAAAGGACCCGTCCTTAGCCGACATCTTCTACATGTGGGGGTGTAACTGTGAAAGTTGTTGACAACCGTGGACGACTTTGGGTATTTTTATTTATTTATTTTAAGACTAAAGTAAAAAAAATAAAGTTAAAGACACTAAACTGACATTTTTTTTAAAATATACATAAATTTTCTGTAGTTATGTAATTATAATTTATTCGAAAACCGTGTAACTTTATTACATTCTAAAATATTTCAATTTAGTCATGTTGTAAAATTACAAGGATCAAGTTAAAAGAAAATTAAAATTATAAAGATCAAAATGAAAAAGTTCAGAATGCAGAAAAAGTACACATATAATATCTTTGTGGCTAATGATATACATTTGTATAAAAATATTGAAGTTTTAATTTCGTAAATTAAAAAAAATTGAAGACAGTAGAAGTTTCGCTAAAAACTTAAAATTAAGGATAAACTATATAAATGGTCACCAAACGTTTAGGGCAGATTTATTTTGATCACTGTATTTTTAAAATATTTTATAAAGTCATTTATTTTTATTTTTTTTCGATACAGATCTTCCCGTTATTTTTCTTTAACTAATGCTGATGTGACAATTAAAAACTGTTCCAAATTTTATTCATCTTCTTCATCACTTTATCCTCCTCCACTTTAAATTCTTCTTTGCACTATTCCAGATGCTAATATAATCTGGTGATAAAGGGACGGAGGTCAATCTCCTGGGTCCTAGCAGTTCGGTCTTGAACATGCAAATGCCAGTAGGTCTGAGCCAAGGCGTCCGGGTCCATCATCAATGCTGCCCCGACGTCCCCTCCCACTCTGCCGCTCTGTTGTTGATGTTGCTCGCCGGACAACCTTGTCTGCGACGTTGATGTCCCCTGCATTTCCATGTACTGCTCATCATTCATTCATCTTAATTTCCATGATTTTACTCTAATTTCGTGTTTCTATCTGCTCCATAAAAACGAGATATGATTCTTTCAATCAATATTCTTTGTTTTTGTTTTACCTGGGTGAACCAATGACTCCGTCGATGATAATACGGGCAACATGAATACCAAGAGGCTGAAATTCTCTTGCCATACATTGGGATAATGCTCTCGGTACAAACTTTCCACAGCCTGTTTCATTTAAAACAAAAAAATACTGCTAAGTGCTAACTTATTCATTTTTAAAAACTTGGGTTTTGTTAAATTTCTATGTTTAAAATTTACATAGTTCAGAGAAACCAGCAATGCCATTGAGTGAAGCTGAACAACCAGTGACACTACACCAAACTTGTATATGGCGGCACTTTTTGCGACGTTTTTTGAGCAAACGCCGCTAAATTTTTACATTTTGCGGCGTTTATATATCAAATGCCACAAAACGACAAATTTTGTGGCGCTTTAACACAAACGCTGCTATATAATGATATTTGGCAGCGTTTTTGTCACAAACGCCGCAATAGGTATTGTTCTAGTGGCATTTTTCAAAGAAACGTCGCAAAAGATTTCGTTCTTTAGTGACTTTTTGTTGCAAACGCCGGTAAAACTCATTTGACGATTAAAATTCACCCTCAGACACTCCCTCACCTCACCCTAATCCCCAAATCTCTTTCGATGGTGCTCTCTCTCGTCACTCTAGAAACCTCTCCTTTACATCTGCCGATTCATTTGCCGCACCGATCTGATCTGCAAAATTATTTTGTAAAGCCAACAAAAAAGTGATTCTTAAGGAAAACAACGGTAGCAATAGAAAGAGCAAGAGAGAGCCTCTGAAACCCCAGATCTCTCTTTGCATCTTCCTCTTCGGAGCTCAAAATCCTAAAGAAAATGGCGCAGAAATCATTGATCTATGCATTTGTATCGCGTGGGGAAGTTATCTTAGCAGAGTACACTGAATCCAGCGGGAATTTCAACTCCATAGCTTTTCAATGCCTCCAAAAGCTTCCTTCTTCCAACAACAAGTTCACTCACAACTGTGACGGTCATACCTTCAATTACCTTGTTGACAATGGCTACAGTTAAGTTCTCTTTTTTGTTCTTGTTCAAGAAATTTAAATTTCGGCTTCTTTATTTTCAAAGTTTGGGTCTTTGGCAAATGATTGTAGAGTATAATTTTTAGCTAGAAACGAAATGGGATTCACGACCTAAAGGGAAAGTTTAGATTTGGTTTATCCCATTATTTATGAGAAATTTACCTGCTAGAAGAGCGGATAGGATCATTTTGCTTTATTACTGTTATCTTTTACTTTAATTAATGTTATCTCTGGTTATTGTGCATTATAGCATCTGAAACTTCTCGAATCGATTGGTTAGTAAATGAGGGTTTATTATGGAGATCTTGAAGTTTTACCATTATTTCCCTTGTGTGTGGAGTGCTAGGATCGTGCAATATTTAGCTTGTTGACAATGAGAGGCCCATGTGCAAGTGTGTTGGGTGTTATGTTGTGAAAGTATTTCGATATTGTTATCGTCCCTGCAATCCACATTCCGCATTAATGGTGAATTGGAAAAGCGGAGGGGATTCTTTCAATGTATATTCATTCTCATTGACAGCTCCTTTTCCTATGTTGTTGGTCGATTTGCGGACCTTTTTAATATTGCAGCATATTGTGTTGTTGCAGCAAGTACCTATTGCTTTTCTGGAGCGTGCCAAGGATGATTTTGTGTCAAAATATGGTAGTGGAAAAGCTGCTACAACTCCTGCCAACAACTTGAACAAGGAATTTGGGTATCTTTCTCTGACTAAAATCATAAAAATAATTATTTGGAGGTGGTTTATCTTTTCTTATTATTATTGTTGCATATATAACATGCTATTAACTGCAGGCCAAAACTAATAGAACATATGCAGTACCGTGTTGAGCATCATTAAGAAATAAGCAAGCTTGCTAAGGTCAAAGCTCAAGTTTCTGAGGTCAAAGGTGTTATAAGCTCAAATTTCAAGTACTTCCAATTTTTGCTGGTTTTGCCATATGCAACAAAGTATCCAATATTGGTGTGGAACTATCTAGTTGGTTTTTCAAATTTCACATTTTCTGGTAATCCTGCAAATACTTCAGGCAAATTGCAAATCTCCCATATTAGTTTATGAAAACAATTTTCGTAATCAACCAACTTACCAAAAAGATGCTTTTGGTAATATTTACTAAATTTCCTTCCTACAGGTCTTAGATAGAGGGGAAAAGATAGAGTTGCTAGTTGATAAGATGGAGAATCTTCATCAACAGGTCCATGACTCTCTTTATTTAATGTATCAGTTAGATATCTGCACAAATTTAAGCATGTTTCAAGGAAGTATGTTTTTCTATTGATGGCATGTGAGAATTAAGATTAGACTTTGGAGCACTCTGCAACATAAGGAAATTATCTACAAGAGGAGATTAATCCTCTGTTTATTATTTTGCCAAAGAAAAACACTAGAAATTACCAAAATAAAAGAAAAGAGACATTCTTTTTAGTAGCATAAAGACAAGTTTATCGTGACGTTTTACAAAAACGCCGCTATATATTGACCTTTTGTGGCGTTTTTTGTTTACAAAAGTCGCTAACTGTTGCGGCGCTCGATTCAGCGACACTTCTCGCGCTGTTTTATCTAGCGTCGCTATGGGATTAAAAAAACGTCGCTAAAAACCTATTTTGCCGTGAATAGAATGGTTCCTTCAAACATAAATGGGAATTAAAGAAAGAAAAACAATGAAACAAAATCTGAAATTAAAGGGGAACCTTTTGAACGCAAAGGAAAGCGCCAATGGATGAGACGACAAGAGACTTCTGAAAGAAATCGATTTTAACGTCAATGAAGTTTGTAGGGTGCCATGAAACGGACTGATAATTTATCAGACACAAAAGTGGAGGAGGGTAAAAATTTAAAGTGAAGGAATCAATTGAGGCCACAACAAACCAGTCAGATTTTCTCACGCAAGAGAATCTCCTTTCTGGTCTCATTAAGGAGGTGAGAAGGCTAGAATATTTAAACCATAGTTTTACCACCTGGAATATGTAAAGAAGAATTTAAAGTGGATGAGTATAAGGTGATGAAGAAGATGAATAGTGCTGGAATAGTTTTTAACTGCCACATCAGCATCAGTTAATGGAAAAATAACGAGAGGGACCGTATCGAAAACAAAATAAAAGTTGAGTGACATTATCAAATATTTTAAAATACGATAACTAAAATAAATCATCCTTAAAAATTCGGTGATTATTTATGTAGTTTACCAAAACTGTATTCTTAAAATGAATTGACAACAAGATGAGTCTCATTGACAACGTGTAGATTTTAAAAAATTACAAAAAATATATGGACTAAAATCATCAACAACTGCCGACAACTTCCACCTATCTATAAAAATCTGTAGGAGTTGACGATAATTTTCTTTTTATTCCGTAGATTTCAATCATTTACGTAAATAATTTTTTAAATGTATCATTTTAAAAAAACACCTTTTTTCTCTAATATAACCTAATAAGCGGATCTTATATTTTATTTAAACAAGATCGGATAAAATAGATAGGAGAAATAGTTTAAGAGGAAAGGATAAGATTTCACCAATCCAACTATTATTCGTGATAGATGACTGTGTTCTTCATCACACGATCAAAAGTTTTTGGACCATACGATCAACTCCACAATCCAATCAGATCTCCAAATGTAAACAACCTAGACAATAATATTTCAATATCAGATGTAAATATTTATGCCTTTTATTTGCAATCTAGCACTAAGCTAATACTAATAAGATAGATCATCAACTTTATTCTAATATCAAATTATAAGAATGTCGTCTTCGTTAATCTACCATGCAGTGGCAGGACTTGAAGTAAAAGTTTGAATGCGCCAACTTAAATTTTTAAAAGAATTTAGAGGCTTAAACGAAAATTTTTAAAAGAATTGAGGGTTTAAATAAATTTTTAACAATTTTGAGAAATCTAACAAAAATTTTAAAAAATTTGAGAGGAAATTTAATTAAAAATATTCAAAATTTTAAAACTTAATATGAATTTTTAAAAAATTTAAAAGGCAAATTAAAATTTTTAAGAGTAAAATTTAAAATTTTCAAAATTCGGGGAGCTTGACTCCCGCTGGTCCTTTAAAGGATCCGCCCCTACTAGCGTGAGACAAAATAAGTTTATGAAAGAAAAACTATTTACTTAATATGTTGTTATGATAGTTACAATTTATTGTTTAATTTATGGTAACCGAAATATTAGATTATTGTGTTTAATTATGGAATGTACAATTACCTTAAAACACTTTCTATTAAATTTTTATTATAATAAAATTTTCTAATAAATTTAATTTTAATATTAAATTAAAAACTATTGATATAAAAGTTTGTAGAACTCTTTGACTCTACCTAAAATGTACGCTTACTATTTTATTAATTTAATTAACATATTAAATAATATTTTAGAAACAACTTACAAATTATTTAATATAGTTTTATGAAAACATAGTATTTTTAGTTAACACTATTTTATTAGTAATTATTATGATATAAGTAGATTTGATAATTTGTCATCAAATTCCACCCAGCAAATTATTTAAAAATAAGCAATAGAAACTATAAAAAAAAAGCCATAGAAGAAAGTTGATTTGATATTGCAGAATGTTACATTACTCCATGCAATATAATGTTCCTCTAACCAATACAGTACAAAAAAATGGTAATTAAAGTCCAGGTAAAAAAACAGATGACATTTATTCAAGAGACTCGAGTTCAATTGCTCTGCTTACAGGGTGTGTACATTATCAAATGATTAAGAATATGTATCTTCAGATATTACCTTATAATCACCTTTAAACTATTAAAAAATGGTAATGACATTTCTACAAATATAATATCTTAGGGTGAGAGGAGAGCATAAATATTGACACCAAAAAATGACATAGGAGTTGTATTCCTTCACAATATTATGAATGAATGAATAGGACAAAAATCTTTTGCCCCCTTTTCGGCGCCCCTTTACATGTCCTAACACTAAAAAATTAAATTCTAATTTTTAACTCTAAATTCTAAATCTTACACCCTAAAAAAGCATCCTACTCGTAACTCCCTAAACCCTAATCTTAAACTTTAATCTTAAACCCTAAACTTAATTTTTTTAATGTAAAATCATTAATAGAGGCACCGAAAAAATACAAAAGATTTCTATTTGAATGAATAAATGCGAAGCACACAACTAACAGTAGAAAAACCATTTCCCTGCTGTTTCGAACAATGTTGATCAATATTACAAGTTGAAAACCTAGGTACAAGGAGATGAGAGAAATGGACCATTGCTTTTGTGATGGCATAAATATATCTCCCAACACATTCATAGTGCTCCCTTTGGCTTACCCTTGTATGGTTGCTATCGCATGCATATGCTAAACATGTTTTACGTACATCATAACTTTTACTCTTTGGCCGCTTTCTAGATTGCTTTTCATGTGGACCCTGCCTGCCTGCATTGCTGGGTTGGAGAGACTGAATTCATGGAATGGAAGAGTAGTGCCCTTCAGGAAGCTTACAGAAGATGATGATTCAGAATTCTAAATTCAAATGGTATAATCTTTAAGTTGATTGGTGCATTGGATTTCATCTTTGATTTCAGAATTGTGGTAGTTATTTATGTAGCAGGTTTCTGTTCACTGACAATCCCTGTCAAGCTGTGAACAACATAAATAGATTTCATGATTGTAAATTCATGTTGGTTACAAAAACCAACATGTATTTACTATTCGTTCTATCCATGAGCTGTTTTGAATAACAAGAGTTGTTTTGAATAATAGCTTCTCTTGTTATACCTCCCATATTCTCCGCCATTCCGTCCTCAAAAAAGGCTCTTCGGTAGCCTCACCACTAAGAATTCGAAAGATACACAACACCGAAACCTCCTTATATCCGAAGCCTTTCCTTAGAATGTCACAAGGGATCACTCGGAGGCTGCTTCATGCATCCTCTGGACAATTAATATCTCAATAATTCTATCTACCTCGCCACAAACATGTTAGGATAAGTGACGAGGTTATGGATAAGTACGCATCAATCAGTCAGACTTAATCTCGCCACTTATCCATAAAATATTATATCATCCTCCCTCCTTAAATACTCCAAGAATGGACTGACAAGGAACATGACTAATCTAACGTACTCAAGAAAACTCCCTAACGGCCACCTTATTTCTCTAGAGCTTATGCTCGTATCTCATCCCCACTCATTTCCGTGTGTAATGGCTCTCCGCCTAAATTAAAAGAGATGAACTGTTTAAAACCACCACAACCACCTCTGCCCACAACTCTGCTTGATGTCATCAACAGCTCTCAATATAGTTATTCTTCAATAGCAGTTATTTTCAACAATAACCCTTCTTGAATAACAGCTGTTCTATGTAGTTATTGGTAGAGCTTGTTCTCCATAGCAAAGGGGTTTAAAGCGGTAGGCAGATCAACAAGAGAATCGAGCATCCACCAGCCCAAGAGGGCAGTGACACATCCATTCACCATAAACACTTGTAAAAGCAAGACTACTTATATAAAGCAAAGATAAGTAGTTGTACAAAACAAGATAAGAATTTCTATAATTTTCATAAGAAAAAAAAGAAGACATGTTGTACAATAAAAAACTACACAATAGCAAAGATAAAGGAGCCGGCAAAGAGCCACCATTCAAGTATTTACGACCCACCACTTTTCAAGAACTACTGATGACCAATGGAGGTTCAGCGATGACGAAAGCCAACGTTTGTTCATCACCGGAAAACAGTAAAGATGCCCACAAAACCTTATATTCCTTGGTTTTGACATTGGCCACTAGTTTTAAAATTATTTTACACCCGAAACGGAAATTAAGCTCTCGACTATTAGTTAAAGTAAAAGAGTTATATGATATAAACTTTTAGTCTTTACACCGATAATGTATTAATACAACCCCTTCAAGAAAACAAATATTCAACTTTCGACTGTTGAAAACTAGATCAACGTGTTAGACGTTTGATGCATGGGTTTGAACGAAGGACCATGCTACTTGGTCTGAAAAGGTGTACACAATAGTCACACGTTGGTATAGCAGATTATATTAATTGACTAATTTGAATTGAATATTATATATATATATATTTTTTAAGACAACTCTTCCAACTCATTTTCTCATGGTCATAATATCATTTTTTTAAAATATATGTTCATAATATTAAGATTTAAATTTCTGACCTTTTACTATAAATTAATTGATGGTCGCATTAATTTGTTTTTTTGGAGGTATACATGAAGATTAAGGTTAAGAGGGTTACCACCTATTGAATTGGTTTTAGTCTTTACAATGGTCATCCATGGATGGCTAACTTTTTGAGTTTGAAAAACTTTTTGTGATTGGTTAATTTTTTTTAGAATTTATATAGTTTTTAGATTTTATAATCTTTACAATGGTCATCCATGGTAAAGCAGATTAATAGATTTTATAATTGAACTAAATTTTTTATGTCATTTTTTAAATTAAAAATATTTTGGATTCGAATCTAGCAACACCCAAATTTCCATATTTTCATTCCTTAACATCAATAAAAAAAGTGTTTGTTAAAAAAAATTATTTTTAACAAAAAAAAAAAGAATTGAGGCACCAAGTTCCAAAGGTGTGGATACTCACCAAGGAAACACAAATTTAAATACGGAAGTAGCATATGCTGCCCGACGATAAAAAGGACTGAATCTATTCAACAACGCAGGAAAATTGTCCGTCGGCACAAGATCATCCTCCCCCAGGCTATGTTGCACTGAAACAAGTACGGGATGGATACGGGACTAAAAAAGATAATTTTTAAAATTATAAAATAAGGGTACGGTAAGAGTATTACATATAAAATTAAACTAAAAATTCTAAATAGATATAAAAAAGTCATAAATATTAATTAAAGTTCATACTTTATAATAAGAAAATAAAATTCATAAACAAATTACAATATTAAAGTGTCAAATCCCAAGACTCAAATAATAAATTGAGTCTAAAATAATATTTTTTTTATTAAATAGTAAAGTATCACATTCTCATGTCAGGATTCAAACCCATACAAGATGTGACAAGATGAGCATCTTTAGCCACTAGGCCAATTAGTGGATCTCGAATCTAAAACAATATTAAACAACACAAATTCGTACTAAATACTAATAAAGCTTTAAGCAAACAGAAACACAGATTACCTACCAAATCCGGTACGATATGGTATATAATTAATAATAATAAAATAAATAAATAAATAAACGACTTTCATTTTCCTCTTACAATTTAGAAGCAAAAATCAAACTTTAAAGCTCTACAAATATATCATTAATTCATAAATTAGTCTTTATTTTATGACTTTCATTTTTCCTCCTAAAATTAGTCTTTATTTTCTTTTTATTTGGAAACCGTAATTTAGATAGGACTGATTTATAAATGTTTCTGAATTTTGGGATTAAATTGAGCAAAAAACTAAGTTTAGTGTTTTAATTGAACTCAATTCAAAAATATATAGACCTTTTTTGTAAAACGGATTGAAATTTGGTGTCTTTTCACGAAACTTGGAAAGCTAGGGCCACGCCTTGCTATTTACCCAATAGTTTGGGTATTAAATAGTTAAAATCCTTTTGGCTTAATCGCAACTCTCAAACTATAGATTTTTCTGCTTTAAGCACTTAAATTATGGTTTGAGTAAAATAAGCCCATAAATTATTATTTTGTTATTATTTTAGATTCATCTGTTAATCACGTTAAAATAAATACTCTTTAATCAATAATAAAATGACACATCATTTCAAATAATTGAGGAAAATTTAATTTAAAATTTTAAAATAATTACATTAAAATTATAGTACAGTAAAATAAATAAAGGGGTAATAAGCTATCGTGAATCTCAGAACTTGTTTCCCCAATCAATGAACAAAGAGTGCCCGAAATATTATTAATATATATAAAGAGAAACCTTACAAAATCGTCCTTACAAAAGAACCGCAATAATTCCAGTCATACAAAAGACCATTTGAGGCACATGCAACTAAAAAAAAATAGAAGAGGTTAATCGATGCCAGCCTTAGCTAAGGCATCAGCCCTCTCAGTAAACCTCCTAGGAATCCAACTTCTATTTTGAAGACATCAATGAAACCTTTTCTTTTTCATTTTTTTCAGTCCATCTATAATCAATTTGGGTTCTTATCATTGTAATCACCGGAGAATAGGGTATCATATTCGATCGAGATTTTCCACTTCTTAGAAACTGAACAACCCAAAGTTTGGGGAAAACTAATTTTCCCTTTTATACCGTCTTTTGTGTTAGCTTCTGCTTCAGTCCAATGACTTCTACAGTGAAAAACTTACTATTTGGAACAAATTCAATCAAAGAAAAACAAGAAAAATCTTAAGAGATTAGAGCCAGAAGGTTCAGTGAATTGAGTGGTGTGAGCTTCGAACATTTATCATATGAAGAAATACGTAATGATGGAAAGAGATGAAGGGTTGGCTTGATTACCGTCCAGTGTTGGGGTGAAGACACTGCAAAGTTTAATTATGTTTTAAGGTTTTTTAAAGAGATTACGAGTGAAAATTGTTTTAAGTTCTAAGAACTCAAATCGATTATGATGAACTGGAAAAAAAATGAAGAAAAGATTTAGGTTTCATTGATGTCTTCAAAAGAGAAGTTCACCGATGGGGGAAACAACTCTGGAGATTCACGATAGTTTATTATCCTTATTTTACTTTACTTTATTTTAATTTTAATGTAATTATTTTAAAATTTTAAATTAAACTATGCCTCAATTATTTGAAATGATATGTCATTGTTTTATTGGTTAAAGAGTATTTATTTTAACAGGATTAACAAATGGATTAAAATAATAATAAAATGATAGTTTATGGGCTTATTTTGACCTAACTATAGTTTAGGTACTTAATCTTTCAACAAAAAACATAGTTTAGGTAAAAAATACTTAATTCGAGGCATGCCTTTTGGTTTAAGCCATCATTTTAACGTTTTCCCTCCTTTCTACTTGCCTTCAGCCACTCATTTTTTATTAATTAATAACGCAAAATTGTTACATTGTCGTTTAGTTTTTCTTCTTCAACCAGTTCTTTTCGTTTTTTAATTTCCAATTCACCTTTCGTCAAACTTAATTTTCCCCAATTTCTTCCCTAATACTTTCAACTTCGTGACAAGTTATTGCTTTCGGATTTGATGCACGACGCTCTGATCACCGGGAAACAACAAAAATTGTAATTTGTTGGGGAAGCACGTAAAGGTCATGTATTGTCCTCGAAACGCCCTTAAAATAGCCTCAGCCGTCGCCGATTACTTCCAGTTGTACCCGTAAACGTGGGACGTCCCCGGTACGTACCTCAGCCGTATTAAGGATAAAGATAAGATGAGATAACTTTTATCTCATTCAAATCCATGAGATAATTCTTACTCAAATCTCATTTAAATCCTATCTTATTCTATCTCTATCTTATCTTGTATTTAAATATTTTATTTATATTTAATATTTAAAATCTCTTATCCTTGTATATTCATTTGTAAGCCTATATATAGGTCAATTGTAAAAATTATCAACCATCAAATAGACAAATTATTTACAAGTCGTTCCTGTCACGTAAGTATGCCAGAGAGGTTTCAGGTGCTTGAAATGACATGAAATTGTTGTACCCGTGCTTCCCAGCCCCCAGGTAATCATGGAGGAGCTTTTCATTCATCATCATCAATACCGCATAGACCAACAAAACAAACGTCGTTGATGATGTCATCGACCTTTAACCCACCAATATAGTATGCATCATATGTTGTTCCTGCTATGTCGAGTCATGCACAAATTCATTATACGCCAGTGTTATCATACTCAACATTCGCTCCATACACATTGTATTTAAAGGGTGACGCTCCCCACCAGTACTAATCTCGCCAGTCTAACCATTTTAGTCGACGAAGTTTCACAGTTTATGTTCAATAATGTGATTGTTAATCAGATACTTTTGAGAACGTTATTCTCACAAGTGATCATTATCGTATGCTTGAGGCACACCGATGAATCAATCTGTCCATCAACACGTAGTGATGTCGATAGTGTTGGACCTAATGTCGATCAAAATGGCGAAGAGAATAATGATCATGATCATGTTGAAAGAATTTATGACAAAGTAATCTCGAGTGTAATTGACGACCATCGTGTTGTGGAATACATTCGAATAGACATCATCGATGATAGAAAGCATTTTTAATTTAAAATTGTAAAATTTTTATACAAGTTTACAATAATACTATTTTTTATTTGACCAGACATATTTGTAACAATTTTAATATAACAAAATTATAACAATTTTATTTTGTGAATGGATAATTTTTCGTTTTTTAATTGTGGTGAAAAAACACACTTCACGGTCCTTGCTTTTCAATAATTTAATTTTTAAATTAAAGACGCTCTTCTTAACGTGTTTTTGAAGTGGATCCGACATTTCTGTCACATGTCAAAAGACGCGTTTGACAATACACATTTTTGTTTTACGTGGCCAAATTAGGTGCCATTTTCATAAATAATATTGTTTGGGTGTCATTTTATTAATATTTTAAAACGAGTATTATTGGGGTAAAATCGCCGACAAAACTAAAATTTAAAAAAATGAAGGGACCAAAACTAAGAAATTTGTTTTCAAAAACCTTAAACTAAATTGAAGAGGGACCAAACCTACAATTGTCACATTAAACCAAGGTGGTCACTCCTAGCTTTACCATGATTGGACAAGTCTACCATTGAGTTTAAATTGAACCATGTTATATAAATAGATGGGGGGAAATATCAATGAAAATGATGATGCATATAAAAATTAGCATTTATTTTTCTAAAAAAGTGTTTTATTTTATTTTTAAGCCTTCAATAACAAGTAAGTTGTAGTAATAAATACAATTTTTTTCTAAAAATAGTAAATAAAATAATCACCATGTCTCTGCCTGACTTTTTTTTTAAATAATCTAAAAATAATTAAAAAATAAATTTGTTTATATATATTTTTAATTTTTTTAATATTAAACATACATTTTTTATAAACAAAGCAATCTAAACTCAGTATTTTAAGATAAACATGTTGTTTTTCCACTGGAACACAACCTTACCCTTATTAAGTTATAGCTGATTTTATTTGTCAGATATATATATATATCACTCTCCTTTTCCAGCTGCTCTCTCTTTCTCTCGAAATACCTCAAAAAAAAGTAATTAAAAAGTGGCATTTTCTAGTTTCCCAACCCAACTGAGCAGCTTCAGTAACAAGAGGCAAAAGGCACACTTTGGGTGGGGGTGAGATGCTAGTTTATTTTGGGGGGGAAACTTTGGAATGTGGAGATCTGAGTGAAGAAGAAAGCTAGGGTTTTTAGTTTAGCTTGGGAGACTTTGGGTGTTTCTGAATGTGAAAAACAAGCAAGATCTGAGCTCCATGAGGCCGTGCTGAGTAAAGGGTCGTTCCCTGTTCTTTTGGATGTTGATCTTAATTTAAGTTGAGAAGCTTCTGGTGGAGAAAGGGGGGTGGGGGTGGGTAACTTCTCTTTTTCTTTGTAGCTATGGCTGTTGCACCACTACTGAATATACTTCAGTAACAAGGGTTGTTTGTGTTTTCCGTTTCAACCACTCTTTTCTCTTCGGTGTTCTTTGAGAAAGAAGAAACCCCTTTCTTGTTTTGAGATTTGAAGAATGAAACTCTCTTCGTCAGGGTTTAATCAGGAAACTGAGGAAGGTAACTGCTTTTATCTCTCTCTCTCTCTCTTTTAAAGTATTTTCCTTGAAGTATAAAGTTGCACTAGGTTATAATTTTTCGAAATTGTGAAGTAGTGAACTTTTTGCATAGGGGAGAAGAAATGTTTGAATTCTGAACTTTGGCATGCATGTGCGGGTCCTCTGGTGTCTCTGCCGCCTGTTGGAAGCCGTGTTGTATATTTTCCCCAAGGTCATAGTGAACAGGTTTGATTCTATTTCTCCCTTTGTGCTCAAGAAAATAGTCAAGCTTTAAGGACGATGTTGAATTTGATGCTATGATAAGGATGTCTGAACATTTGTTTAGCAACTTCCTTTAAGCGGCCATTCAGTATTGCTGAGTTTCTTCATTGTAGTCTAGTTGTTAATGCATTGAATTGGTGAGTTAACAGCTGAAGCTACTAAATGCTAACTGCTAAGAGTGTTCTATGAGAAACCATATATTTGGTTTCTATAATTCTATTAATTGATTGTGCTGTTGGTGTTTATGGTTCCCTCTGCAGGTTGCTGCTTCAACCAACAAGGAAGTAGATGCTCATATACCAAACTATCCGAGCTTACCCCCACAGCTTATCTGTCAGCTTCACAATGTGACTATGCATGTAAGTTAAGTACTGCATAGACTACTTTCTGTTTATGGAACTTTTTAGTTGGTTGCTTATCAAGGCGTTTATTCAAGTACAGGCAGATGTAGAAACAGATGAAGTTTATGCTCAAATGACCTTGCAGCCTCTGAGTCCGGTATGGGAACTTGAACTTGTTTGGAGATTTAGTGCTTGCTAGTCTTTTCATTTTTCACTTCTTGATTTGAAAGCTTTGTTGTAGCAAGAGCAAAAGAATGTGTACCTACTGCCTGCGGAACTCGGTACTCCTAGCAAACAGCCAACCAATTATTTTTGTAAAACACTGACAGCAAGTGACACAAGCACTCATGGCGGGTTTTCTGTTCCTCGCCGGGCTGCTGAAAAAGTCTTTCCTCCTCTTGTATGTTTTCGTAGGTTACAAGCAATTCAATTCAATAGAATCTGGTTGTAATTGAATTAGTTTGACTCATTATCTCTTTAAATATTATTTTACTTTTAGGATTACACCCTGCAACCTCCTGCTCAGGAGTTAATTGCCAGGATCTTCATGAAAATGAGTGGAAATTTAGGCACGTATTTCGCGGTGAGTGATTAAAACAACTTTGTTCAATACTCAGTTCCATAACATCTTTAAGAGAAGTTTCAAATTATCATGATTTTGTTGTTTAATTTGTCATCACACTTCAATTGATTTTGTATTTTGCTTATTGTCAGTTCATTTACTTTTTGATAAGTTGTTGGTTTCATTTTGGAAGGTCTTGTAACTTGTAACATTTATTTAATCCTTGGGTGTTTTATGTAGTTGTTTCTAAAAGTTATGAAGATGGCCTCAAATATATCCTTGCTATATTTTGCATTGGTTTTTGGTCTGATTATATTGTGGCTAAGCACCTCTGATGCTGAGGTTTAGATAATTTGTTAGAGCATGGGTAATATGCTGATCTTACAAAGTGAAGTGAGTTATTTACGGTGGATAAGAAAAAAATTGAAGTAGGAAATTTTTTAATAAAATATTACAGCTAATGCGTTCTTGTTGTTTGCTTCCTTTGTTGGATGTATGTTATTTTGTGAATTTCACAGCATGAGAATGACTACTTGTTTGGTAAGTGTGTGTTGTTTCTCAACTTGCAAATGCTCAAAGATTTCTAGTTTTGTGAACAAATTGTGAAATACAATGACCCAAATGCTCCTTATTTTTTGATATATTATTTAAATATGGTGGATGTGTTTATCTGATAGGAATAGCAAATATATTTGGCAATTTAGAAAGGTCAATTATCTTTTAGTCCTTAATGCTGTGCTTAAGTCCTTTTCCTCTCTTAGGAATTGTGAGGGGGTGTGAAGATCTATTAGCTGTAAGGTTTTTTGTTGAAAACAGTTAATGAAAGCTTAACTATTGGCTAATGATGGCCAATTCATCTGGTAGTAATTCTATAAGAACAACATATGTGCTTTCTTCTATGATGAAAGGGTTTTGAGTTTCAGTGGGTGTAAAAAACCTCTAATCAATTTATGTATTCTCTCATATTCAGGCCAGCCAAAAAGGCATCTTCTTACGACTGGGTGGAGTGTTTTTGTCAGTGCAAAGAGACTTGTTGCTGGTGACTCAGTCCTTTTTATATGGTAAATTGGGTTTTCTGTCTTCCATGCATAATTTATGATTACTTTGTTGGTAATCATAGTACCTTTGCTCTGTGATTGGCTGGAGAAGTATCCTGCAAATAGCTGTCAAATCCGTGATGCGGTTTGAAACAATCTAGTGAAATCATCCTGCTTAGATGTTTTGGCAGCAAAATAAATGTGAATGGCATTTTTTCGGTATATGAATATATCTTCTAAAATAAAGTATTAAATTTCATTTTTCATTTCTAAAGTGAAGAACCTATTAGTATGCATCCTCCTTGTTTGTAGCAGAGGTGGCAGTTGGGTTGGTTCAGTCACATTGGATTGGGAAAATTATGGTTAATTTTGGTTTGAGTTGCATCAAGTTCTGGTCATTTGGGTTTATCACTCGGGTTTGGGTCATTTTGATCCACATTCTTCAGTTTTGAAGTCAAACCAATTTAGTTTGCATCATTCAGGTGACATCTCTTGGTCAAATTGGGTTGGGTTGAGCTTGGTTTAGGCTGATTTTTTTATGGCTTTACTGTTTTTTTGTCATGCTACTGATCAGTGAGCTTGCTAATCAGTATATTATCTGTGTTTTTTATTTTTTGCATGTTTTCTATCAGGAATGAGAAGAATCAATTATTGCTGGGTATCCGCAGAGCAAATCGTCCTCAGACTGTTATGCCTTCTTCTGTTTTATCAAGTGATAGCATGCACATTGGTCTTCTTGCTGCTGCAGCTCATGCGGCTGCAACCAATAGCCGTTTCACTATCTTTTATAACCCAAGGTCAACTACTTAATACTAATTAAAAAATACTGATGCTTTTCCAACTTGAGATCTTGTTCATTTAAAGTGTCTTGATTACAGGGCTAGTCCTTCAGAGTTTGTCATTCCTCTTGCCAAGTATGTTAAAGCAGTCTATTACACCCGGGTTTCTGTAGGCATGCGGTTTAGAATGCTATTTGAGACAGAAGAGTCAAGTGTCCGCCGGTGGGTCTTAATTCTCTAAATGTTTTCTTAATTCTGGAAATTGCTTAAATTTTATGGTGTTTCCCTCTGCAACTATGGTTTTTATTTTCCTCAAGTAAATACTTCTATTTTTATCAGTCAGTTGACTATAGTATCATTTGCAAGTTAAGTCACTGGTTGTTAATTTGGGTGTTTTATCAGATATATGGGTACAATAACTGGCATTAGTGACTTAGATCCTGTTCGCTGGCCAAATTCACATTGGCGCTCTGTTAAGGTTTGTTTGAAGTTTCTGTGTGCATGACTTCAGTTTCCAATATTATATTTTTTCCTTTTTCCCCTTAAAAAGGCAATGTGTTTGATAGTATCTGACATGAAAGAGTTACTTTACATCCCAGGTTGGCTGGGATGAATCCACTGCAGGAGAGAAGCAGCCAAGAGTTTCCTTGTGGGAGATTGAACCATTAACAACCTTTCCTATGTATTCATCACCCTTCCCCCTGCGCCTGAAGCGACCATGGCCGTCTGCGCTACCCTCTTTCAATGGTATGCTAGAATCTTTGTCATGTGTGCTTGGAATTACACGATCTCTTCATTACCTGAAAATAGGAGTTTTCCTTTTCTGTTCTGAATGAGTTTAGTTTGTTGCCAGCTTTCAAAGATGGTCATATGAGCAACAATTCCCAAATGATGTGGCTTCAAGGAGGGGTTGGAGATCAAGGACTTCAGTCTTTAAACTTCCAAGGTTTTGGAGTTTCACCCTGGATGCAGCCAAGGCTTGATACTTCTTCAATACCAGGTGTCCAACCTGATCTTTACCAAGCAATGGCTGCTGCCTCATTTCAGGAAATGAGGACAGTTGATTCATCAAAAATAGGCTCTCAATCTCTGTTGCAATTCCAGCAACCACAGAGCACATCCAATGGGTCGCCTGCTCTAATTCAGAGGCAGATGTTGCAGCAGTCTCAAACACAAAATGCTTTTCTTCAGGGTTTTCAGGAGAATCAGACTGCTTCTCAGGTTCAGCTTCTGCAGCAGTTGCAGCGTTCCAATTCGTACAATGATCAGTGTCAACAGCAACAGCAGCAACAACAACAACCACAACAACAGCAACAGCAACAGCAACAGTCTCAACAAACACTTCAACCACCAAAGATGTCTGATCAACAGCAGATTTCTAATGTTATACCCGCTTTTCCTAAAGTATCAGCCAGCCAGGCTCAGGCCTCATCTCTGCCAGCTGTTGCTTCACAATGCCAGCAGCAGACATTTTCAGATCATCCTGGGAACTCTCTAGCCACATCTAATGTTTCGTCAATGCAAAGTATCTTTGGTTCATTATCCCATGCTGGAGTTTCCCATTTACTCAACTTGAATGGATCAAACCCAATTATCGCTTCTTCTGCTTTGTTGTCCAAGCCTGTAGCTATTGAACCACAGCTTTCATCTGAACCTGCTAACTATGCACTGCCCCAGATTGAACAACTAGGAACTACACAGTCAAATGGACTTTCTAACTTATTACCTCCATTTCCAGGAAGAGAGTATTCTGCTTACCCCGGTTCAACTGATCCACAAAACAATTTTCTGTTTGGGGTTAGCATTGATTCCTCATCTCTTATGCTGCAGCATGGGATGACAAACCTGAAAAATATTGGAAATGAAAATGATTCATTGTCTCTGCCATATGCTGCTTCCAATTTCACAAGTGCTTCTGGCACAGATTTTCCTCTTAATTCAGACATGACTACCTCAAATTGTGTGGATGAATCAGGTTACTTGCAGTCTTCTGAATATGTGGACCAAGTAAACCCTCCAACCGGAACCTTTGTTAAGGTGATAGTACTTTTCTATCTTTGTGAATGTCTTTGATTATTTGTAGATGGTGAAATATGTGGGAGTTGTCTTATCTGGTTGTTAAGATGAATAAATCACTGCAAGGCTCACATTAGATTAGGCAAAGCATGGACATGCAGACTTGTGGATCACTTTTAATAGATCTCTGATTTGTCAACTGTACTTTATTCAGTAAGGCAAGCTCTTTGTAGGCTGTTGCTCATAAAGGCAACCATTCTTTTCCTATTTTGGCAGAAAAGTCAACTGGTTTATTTTAATAACCGAAACACGTAGTTAATGGAGAGTTGTGTATTAATGATATTGTATTGAAGACTTTCTATTTAGTTCAAAAGCTAATTATAGGATTGTCTAGTTTCTCTCATGCCTTGTGATTCTCATGGTTTTTGATCTTTTTGTTGTTGATAGGTTCACAAGTTGGGGTCCTTTGGGCGCTCATTGGATATTTCCAAGTTCAGCAGCTATAATGAGCTGCGCTGTGAGCTCGCTCAAATGTTTGGTCTTGAAGGCCAACTAGAGGACCCTCAGAGATCAGGCTGGCAGCTTGTATTTGTTGACAGGGAGAATGATATTCTTCTCCTTGGTGACGACCCTTGGCAGTAAGTTCCAAACCACCCTTCATTTATTTTTGAATAATCGTCTGTGATAGTGCTATGTTAAGATGGTGATGGATAACATTCTTTACTTGATGATTATTGCACCAAATTTCAGACAAATAGGAGATTGATATTTTCGTTCAACGTTTTGTGATAATCAGGGAATTTGTGAACAATGTGTGGTATATCAAGATACTATCTCCGCTTGAGGTGCAACAAATGGGGAAAGAGGGCCTAAATCCCTCCTCATCCGACCCAACCCAAAGGCTTACCCACCACCAATAGCCGCAACCACCGTGTTGACTACATGAGCGGACAGGAGTTGTAGAAGTGTTCTGGTGATGGAACTGCATCTCTTGAATGCTAAAGGAAAATGGTCCTGGAGGCTGAATTTGGGGAACTGAGAATGAATGGTGTACCTGTTATTTTATGTTAAAAGCATGTGTCAAAATCTACTGTCAGTGTAAAGTATAATAGGAAATCCCTGCAACTTGACATTATTATTGTACTTGAGAGCACACGTTTTATTAGGGAGGGATAATTGAATTATGTTATCAGCAATATTGACTGCCGTCTCATCTACAGTTTTTATGACATTATTATTTCATCCATTCCAAGCCTTTTTTATTCGCTATTCTTCAAATATTTAATTAGTATTTAGACATATTGATCATATGTAGATTTTGTTTAGATTTATTATATTAAATTTTTTTCTTTTATATAAACTCATTAAAATCAAAGAACCATTATAATTCTATTTTCACCCTCAATAATTTGATTCTTTTGGTCCCAAACATTTAAGGAATAATGAAATTGATTACTACAAAAGAAGAGTATGTTATTAGGTGCACGTGCAGTGGCGGTCCTCCCAACTCTGATTAGCATTTAATTTGGCAACCAAAAACTGAAAACCTGAACAAGGAATTGAACCAACCAACCCTTCATTGAACTTGTTTGTATTAAATTCCTCGACAACATTTGACCATACCTCCACTGAAACTAATACATTTGGCGACAAATTTAAATCAATGAATTGATTACAATCTCTTCAAGAAAGTTCCATGCTCAGTTCAAATCAAACCAAGTCAAATCAAGTTGTTTAAAATTGTGTATGATTTCAACAGATGAATAATACCAGGTTTTTGAAATCAAGCAAAGGAGTATTGTTGATATACCTGAAATCATTCTCAAAATGATACAAACGAATTACACAATCATTTTCTTCCCTCAGAAAGTAATTATTTCAAGGGGAAGATGTACAATTTTACCCTCAAGCAAGACATCAACAACCGTTTATAAATAAATAAAAAAATCAGAATGGATAAATGAAACAATCAATCCCCCCCCCCCTTTATCCTTGAATCTCTAAAATAAAGGGGAATATAAATATGTAGTCAAAGCGAAAAACCATTAGAGGAGGGAGCATTTGAGCACTCCCCTTACTACATTTCCTATAATTTTGAACCTCAAACATCTGGTATATCTTTCTTTTTCATCTCCTTTTTCTTTCAAATTCCATTTCATCTCTTCTTTTGTGGCACCAATGACATTAACTAAAGAAACAGGAAAGTCTGTGCCAAAGAGCCATCCCTTGTATGTGTCATGGTCTGTGTGCTGGACGACCGTGCCTGAGGCTGCCCATGACAGATGTAGGGGGAAGCGAATGTTGGTTAGCATTCCCATTTGTAGATTTTGTAGCAAATATTAGACAAAATAAGCATATATTAGATTCCAGTACCTGAAAGGTATGGAGGCCGATCAAAGGATAGATTTGAAGTTTTCAACAGGATCCGAATCTTCGAGCATCGATGCTGCCTGGAGGCAATCTACCGCTTCTTCAAGGCGGCCATCAGCCTTATGTACCATACCTAAGTGATACCAAGCCTTACGGTTGGTAGGTTCGATCCTCAATGCATCAGAGAGTACAGTTCTCGCCACAGGCAATGCAATTGACCCCATCCTGGGCAACAATGCACCAATCCGTACCTTGGACGGTACAAAAAGTGGGTCTAGCAAACCAGCATTGATATGTGAAGATAATGCTTCTTGGAATTCTCCACGTTCTTCATGCATAAAACCTGGAATATTTGTTAAACAAACTATTAATACCATTATAATATCTGGATTCTGGAATTTCTCCTATGTAGTTAAAACTCTACAAAAGTGTCCCTTTCTTAACATTTAAATAACCAATTCTTCAACCTTTTATTGCTAACATACACAACAAATTTAATAATAATATCAATAATTAATTTCCTACATAAACAACAGTGATAAAACAAAACTAAAATAAAAAAAAAAGTTAGAACCATTATATCAGAAATAACTATGTATGCATCAAGTGTGCTTTTAAAAGAGAATTATACACGAAGCCTGAAATTCACCGGCATTCCATCATGCTTGGGTAAGCCATGCAATTAAAATCCTTCACCCTTCAATGCTATGCAAACTGCAAACTACAAAAAAGTTACCTAAATCGGCTTCACCCATTCAATGACCCAAAGTCTAAACATTATTTTCCCACCATTCTAGAAAGATGGAATTACCGAAGCTCTTTGGAGTTAATTACTTTAACCTTTTTGCCTTTTAGCATTTAGAAGCAAAAAAACAAATGCTGCAGTTTGGATACAAAAAACAAAGTAATACTTCTGAAGAATTAAGAACATCATGTTCATGGATATAGAAACGCATGATTCAGTTTCATATGATTTTATTCTAAGTGATGCCATTATGTTTGAATTTCTCTTTTTTTTCATTTTCTCATTTTAAATCATAAATATGAATTTTATTTTTATTATTTGCTTGAATTAGCTTCTAAGTACACAAATGGCAAATAGAAAAAAGAATTGCAGCTTAAAGTATCTAAATTCTAATGTTTGGACAGCAAGAGAAAAAAGCCCCTTTCAATCAAGTGTCAGGACTTAATATGGTTATCTTAACTTACCTAAGCTCTAAAGAAGGCCAACATTTACTTAACCTAGAACTTTTTTCCTGACATCATCCGTCAAGAGGATTAGTTTTCTCCCTGGTAGAAGAAAAGATGCATTTTAAATGGTTGGTGAACATGCTGAAGAAACATTTTTATCACATGCTGTAGTTTCACGGCCTTTATATCTATTTATTCTGAACATTTCAGCGTAATACATCATTGCCAAAGCACTTGTGATATTTACCAAATCAATTAGGCTAAATGAGAACTGTTAGTTTGACTTGAATGTATACATCTACTCCAATAAACAGACAAGCAAATTCATTAACTATAAGCTTAACAAGTCGAAAGTAGAGGTAAAAATGAAGGTTCATTCAGTAAAATAAGGTTTCAAATCTTGCCTTCTGTATGCAGCAGTTCCGCTGAATACTGTTTCATTTCTCTGGCTTTTTGCACACATACTTCTACATCCTTCCAGTGTGAAAGACTAGAGTAAAGTGTTGCCAGGCCGTACCAAACTTCAAATTCTTTTACTTTATCATCAACCTATCAGTAAAAATAATAAAGATTAATTTAGAAGCAATGAAAACCAAAATATCAAACATTTATAACACTCAATACAATACAACACAACTAAGCCTCTCAAGGGCTAGGCCTAACCCAAATTTTGTCATGAAGGAGAAAAGAGCAATGTCACCAAATTCTGATATAGAGCATTTTAACTGAAAACAAAACTGACAAACTAACCCTTTTCCATCAAAAGGCTCCATTTTTAATGACATTGCTCTGTTTGGATCCCATGCTTTTCCCATTGTTCTCTGTTTGGATCCATTTTTTTTTCATAAAATCAGTAAAAGCATGGGCCATTCTGGTAGTTTCTAACAATTCTCTATTTCTGTTCCCTCCCTTTTGGTAAGGCATCCTGAATTAAGTCAGAACTTAATTCTTAGAATAGGACTTTGTCTCACAGATTGAACAAAAGTAAACCATCCTCATTTCTAGGCTTGCTAGACATATAATGCATTGCAATTTCATAATTGTATAACCTTGATGTAGAACAAGTAGGGGGCTGAGATAGAAAGTAGAAAATTTGATGGAAAATCAGAAAAAACGACAAACAATTGACAAGTGACAGTGAAAATTGGGGAAGAAACAGAAGAACTAGAAAAAAAACCCACAAAGAATCAGGGGAGAATACTGTAAAGAATTAGGGCAGAGAGCCACAATGATTCAATAGAGGAGAAAATCTCAATAATTAGTATCTCAGAATGTTCATCGTCCAAAACCTAAACAAAACTAAAACAAGACGTGCATTTGTAAGCTAACTAGACCTGCAAATACCAAATGTAACACTAAAAACCTAATACTTAGAAATTAAATAAAATACTATAAAAATAAATTAAAATTTAAAACTAGCAAACTATTAAGTAATATAAAAATTACAATCAAGTTTGTAAAATAATAAAAAAGAAAGTCCCATCTTAACTAGATTAATCCTATATCAGGCTAGCATATCTGTATCCTCTATCAAACAATGTTTGAATCATCCCTCATATATCACGAGTGAACTGCCTGCACGGGTGCAAGTCTAAAAGGACACTAGTTCTGGTATCTGCTATAGGAAAACATCTTCCATGAGACAATTATGTGAACTCATTTTGTATTGTTTCAAGGGAGAGCTTTTTTGTAATTAACAACTTGATGCAAGCCTCTGATGTTTGAAACTCAAAACCAACATAAATTTCAATTGGTAACACAATATATGTAAAGCACAATGGTGTCATACTTGGGCATATTCTTTCCTTAAAATAAGAACCTTGAAAGGCTCATTCAAGCAAGAGGGTGATTCACTGAGCTCAGTCTTTTTTTATGGTCCGTAGTGTAATGTAACAACCTATGCCACATGGTACTACTAGTGCTGACATATTGCATTAGGGACATTTAAATGCGGCTAAAGCAACCATAAAACATTCAAAAGAAACATTATCATGAAAAAAACTTTTTTTCTTAAAGCATATTAAGAAATAAAATATTTGATTCCAACCTGAGAATCAGTTTTCATAGGACCAAGTGCTTTTCTTTGGGCCTGAACCAATGCAAGGAGGTGACGATAAGTATCAATAGCATCCATGGGTCGTAACTGGGAGACCTTCAATTTTGCTTTCAGCCTGAGCAGTGGTCCTTGCTCCCATTTGCCAGTCTCATCCAATGCAGCATCAGTGACTACCTCAGCCTCTGCAAATCGCTGTTGAGCCGACAAAATTAGAGCAAGCAATCTCCAACCCTTTAATGCAGAACCACCGGTTATATCAATGTACTTCTTTGCAAAACGCAAAGCAGTATTCAAATTCCGCTGCTCTGCATAATGAACTCCCAATTCAAAAATTATATCAGGATTATCCTGCTCAAGGGAGAGTGCTGAATCTAAAGATTTAAGTGCTCCATTCTGAAGATTGGACCTTTCAAAGTCAGAGGAAGAAACTTTAGCTTGCTTTCCCAAACAAAGACCTAACATTCGAAGACAGACACCCTTCAGATGTTCATCCACACCTTTTGCATTATCGACTGCTCTCTGTGCATATCCTACACCCTCTGCTGCAAGATGAGGATCCTCACTACAGATCTTGGCAGCCAACAATAACGCTGTGAGATCATTAGGTTTTTCATTTATATTCAGAGACTTTCTCAATACATTCAAGGCAGCTTTGTTCTGGCCTGCACCACTGCAACAAAGAGCTAAGAAATTCCAACGTTCAGTACGATGAAATAATCCAGGCTTGAGCTCTTCAAGTTGCTTTGATAAAGCAGGAGTTTGGCTGCATAAAGAAAGCGCATACATCAAGTGATCCATAACAGAAGGATCCCACTGGACAACACCCTGGTGAATTTTTTGCATCAAAACCAACAAAAGCAGAATAGCCTCTTCCAAATTATTTTTGGGTACATAAGCACCCTCAGCTTGAGCACCCAAGCTAGGAGGACCAGCCTCCAACCCACTATGCAAGAGAAAAACTGCAAATGCTTTCTGAATTCTCCCACAACATTCGTTGTCTAAGTTCCATGGATTGAGCAGTACACGTCTATAAGTAGCCATTGCTTCTTGATAGTTACCAGCCTGCTTCAAAAGCTCCAGAAGTAGCTCAACCGCTTTACTAATGGTCTCCTGCAATCGACTCTCATCTTGGACATCAGATATTCCTTGAGGAAATATCTTCCCCACAGCATCAACCACACTTGTACATTCTTTAGCAGCCTCTACAAAACCAATGAAAACATCAATCAATTTTGTATTCCTGACTGGGGCTTAAAAACAGAAGAGATGTAGCTCTCTTTCCATTTTAAGTAAGATTCAAAGTTCAAACATAAAAGGCAGGCGAAATGTGAATCTTTTTCCAATACCGGTAAATTTGCCGAGCTTTTGAAGCGACTTGGCCTTCAAGTAAACCCCTTCAAGAACGAGCTTGGCAGCCTTTTGGTTCTGCGATTCACGATTAGCACCACCATTGTCATAAGAAGAAGAAGAAAGAGAATAACAAGAAGAAGAATTAGAATAAGAATTGTCATTACGGAAGGTTGCAGCCCTTGGATTGCAGCTTGCAGATCAATCCCATCTAATACCCGAAGTGCCGCTTCAACATTTCCTCTTTGATACTCTAATCTCCCCAAAAGAGTCCTCGCTTCCTTCAAAACCAAAAAAAAAAAAAACAAATCAAAACCCAAAATTTCCCAATTCCCAGATCACCAAAACCAATAATCAAAAAAAAAAAATAAAAACCTCAGAATTGAGGGACAAGCGTTCGCGTAAAGAAGATTCAGCTTCTTGAATATTGCCTCGGTCGAGTTTGGCTTCGACATCTGCTGTACTCATGGAAGTGCCATTGGCAGAAAACTCTCGTCCGTTGGGACCTTCCGGTGGGGTTTCATCATCGGCCATGGTTTTAAGATATTGGATTTTAGATTGTTTTATTACAAATTGTGAATTATGTATGTAGTTGAATCAAAACATTGTATCGGCATTGACGTATCTTTGTTGGTGTTGGGTTAAAGGATCTGCAGAAGAAAGAAAGTCAAAGTGAATTAGGAAGGGAGGAGAGGAAAGGAGAGGAGAGAACGGGAGATTCGGATTTGTTTGCGGGTCTCTCTTCGTTTTATTTTATTGCCTTTTTTTAGTACAAGCGCCAAAAAAACCGACACACTGTTTAAATCTCTCCAAATGACTTAATATTTAGAATAAACTATACCACGTATTCACGCTTCGTTTAAAATTATTTTAGTTTGCCTTTTTATATATTATTATTATATATATTAATAATAATATAAATATATTATTTAAAAAGTAAAATATTCATAAAAATAGTATATTTATATTATTAATAATATATAAAAATCTTAAACCCTAAATTATTAACTCATAAACTTTAACCCTCAAATTTAAACCTTAAATCTTATATATTAATGTTATGAATATTTTGATTTTTTTAAAATAATATATTTATATTATAAATAATATATAAAAATAATATATTTTTATTTAAACTATTAAATTTATCTATTTGATTCAACCAAATTATTTTATGAAAACAATAATATTATAAATAATATTAATATATACATAATATAAATTATATTATTTACATGTATATCATTGAAAATATATTATACTTATGGGTTTTTATATTTTTTAAAAACAATATATTTATATTATAAATAATATATAAAAAATCATAAAACCTAAACTTCAAATCATAACGTTTATGGTTTGAAGTTTGAGGTTTGGGCTTTATAGTTTAAGGTTTAAGATTTAGGGTTCAAAGTTTTTATATATTATTTATAATATAAATATAGTTTATTTATGACTATTTTGAAGTTTTTTTAAAAATAATATATTATATTATAAATAGTATATAAAAAATAAAAATAATACACTTTTATATATATTGATATATATACAAACAATATATTTTATATTATTTATTTATATTATTTATAGTATTATTTATTTCATAAAATAATTTGAATTAATCTCAAGTAGTTCAAGATATATAATATTTGTGGTAAAATATTTTATAACTTCAAGTTGGTTTAGTGGTTAAGGTTTAACCTTTCTATTTGAAGGTTTTGCATTCAAACCCTTCTAAGCACATGATTTTAATATTTTTCTTCCAAAAAACGACGTTGTTTTGACTTAACGTGGTGCTAAGAGTTAAGGCAGAGTGATATTTTTGAATCACAAACTAAAGTTCAGTGTTAGTTTTTGAACATTTTTAAAGTTCGGTGGTAGTTTCGAGTCAACGGTCATAGTTGAGTGCTATGTGGTGTAGTTTACCCTAATATTTATTAGGGTAAATTACATAAATGGTCACCGAACTTTTAAATTTTTTAGTGGGTCATCCAACTTTTATTTCACTTCTATTTTGGTCTTTCTGTTACCTTCCGTTAGGGGTGGAAATCGGTCGGTGCAAGGACGGTTTTACATTTTTCATTCCGTCTCTAACATTTGCGGGTACAATTGCGAATAATCCCTATTGCATGCTTCAGTGATTTTTTTCATCCTCATCCTCGTACCCATCAGATTCTCATGGATTTCGGGGAATTCCCATCCTAAAAAGTTAAATAAAATTTACTACTTTATTAATTAAAATATATGGGCGATTTTAATTTACAACTCATATATATTCAATACACGTAAACATACAGTTGAAGGAGAACATGGTTTTTGGATAACATGAATGGAAGAATTAGGGAGATAAATATATTATATACTCTTAATTAACAAAAAAAGGTAAATTTCTAGAGAGGTCACCAAAACTTAATAAAGTTTAAACAAAAGACACAAATATCTTGATGGTATACTGATATACAGGTAAATGCGAGTTAATTATATATTTTTTAAAAATTTTGTAAAATATCGGGATGCTTGAGATATTTATCAGGGATCCCCATAGTTATTTATACGATTATGGTTCGATTATCCTCATGGTTTGGATATAGTAATTCTCGTCCCATCCCCATTTGAGTTTCGATGATAAAACTCCATCGTCCCCGTAGATAAAAGTTTCGGTTATTTCTCACCCCCACGGTTTTCGGCTATTCCCCACCCAATTCTTACCTCTATCTTCTGTTAGAAAATACTGACGTAGCCCGTTAATTTTTCTTTCCCTCAATAAAAAATTAAGATTTTAAAATTACATAAAATTTTATCAAATATATTTTTAACTCTAAATTTTACAAAATATTTTTCGTAAATATATAAATTTCAATTACCATGATTCATTGTTTTTTTTTTTAAAAAATCACATCTCAAGTTGTTTAAAACTCAACTGCAGTAGCATATATGAATTCACATGTATTCTGTTACATAACGGTTCAATACACAATTTGACTCTTGAAAGTTTTTTTTATTTAATGTGATCCTTAATATGACCCCTTAAAAAATTCTCAATCAATTCATGAATGACACGTAAATGGTCAAATTGAGAATAAATTATAATTTAAGGATCGAACTAAGAATAAACCTAAAATAGGTTTACATCAAAAGTCCATATTTCGACAACCTCCTATATATTGACTTGATTTTTTACATCAAAATTGTTGTCATCATTCTCTCAACCCCAAATTGTCATTATATGTTCTAAAAGAACTTCTCAAAAATCACCCATGAAGATCTATCTTGGGAATATACACATTCTATTCTCCAAATTTTACCATCAAAATGAATTTCAAACATCAATATGACTTATTCATATCCTTAAATGCCTTTTAACCGTTTGAATATGTAAAAAAATAAACACCTCAAACTTCTCAATTGATTAAAATATGAAGAGCGCAACGAAGGTAAAAGGAAATATCAATGGTTTTGGAAAATTTGAACGATCAAAAGACGTATAAAGATATAGATTAGACATTAATATTTTTTATTCGATTTGACAATCAAATTTAGAGACTAGAGTATAAATGTCCAAAAGAATTTTTTTAAAAAAATCTAAGGACATTTTAGGATAAAAATTAGGTCATGAAAAAACCAATAGGTTTATTCCCAGTTTGACCTTTAAATTATAGCTTATTTTCGATTTGATCACCCACATGTCACGCATGAACTAACTGATTATTTTGTAACGACGTCAGGCGGAAGTACCAAAACCGTTGATGTGACAAAATTTTAAGTCATATTAGACAAAAAAACTTGAAGGGCCAAAATGAAAATTGGACCATACATTAGGAGACAAACTGTCTATCAAGCCTTATATAAACTACAGAAAATACTGTATTGCCCATTCGCCAATCGGATAAATGAAAAGATTCTTTTACTAAATTATGAAATCAACAAACATCTGTTAGCGGGCTCCATTATCTTCGTTCGGCAATGTTTTTCAACATGCGTTTGATTATCAAACGAAAAAAACAATATTGAATGGTCACTTTAGACGCTAACGTTTTTCGTTTGATTTGGTCTTAAATAAATCTTTCGTAAAAATAAAAAATTTTAATTTCTTTTTAAACGAGTGTTCTCATTTAAACTGGTGTTAAAAGAATTCAACAAGTATTTCAGTAAAAAAACAGATGATGTTCATCTAAAAAGATACGAGTGCAAATCAATCTGTCTACAAAGTATATGTGCATTATCAAAAGAGTCGTGTTACAAAATCCACACTGAACAAAGCCTTATAGTTATCGTTGGAGGCTTCGGATGACTTGTGCTTCTAATATCTCTAATAACAGCTTAGAAACCTCCTCCCAATCTAAAGATGCAACTCTTCGGTCCTTGTCGCCCCTACAATTCAATCCAATAAATGTTTGAATATATTTGGAGAATTATAATCATACCTTCATATTTATATAATGTCAACACAAATATTTCACGATCAAATTTATAAATCGAAAATAATGTGTGTTTAAATACGTTTAATTTTATATATTTTTTAAATGTTACGCTAATAATAATTCCAATAGAACTAAAAATTTAGTCATCAAGATTTTTTTTGCGTCGCGAACAACAACATCAAAATATACAATAAGCACTGGCAATTTTCCCAATCGATCTTAACCAACCGTGCTCTCCATTATGTATTTTTCATGGACCAAACTTTTAAATCACTTCAGCATTCACTTATTCATTCACTTTGAGTAATACAAGAAACATTTACTCTAAACTCTCTGAGTGCTCTTCATTGTTCTTGAATGTTCTTCGTTGTTCTAGTTGCCAATCTCTTTCCATTGTTCTTTGATTAGCTTTCGCTTAGAACGATATTTCGTTTGAGGGCTTCGGGAAGTGTTTGATCTTCCGGAGCGAGAATCCTAGCTGAGTTAGGTGTTTGTCGAGAGAGCTTCACCTAAGGCCGTGACAAGGGATTTTAAGGTGACTTAGTCTACGTTTTAACCGAGAAAGCGGCTAAGGCCCGCACGATTCGTCTAGCAAAAGTCTAGCCCCGTGACAAGATCCACCAAAGCCTGGAGGGCTTGTCTGAGCCGTTGTCGAGCAGGAGTCCTCGCAAGGCTGGTTGAAGGCTGACTTAGGCGCGAGAACCGATCGATTAGTGTCAAAGGCGTTTAAGGCCGCACGGATCCGCCAGGGTTGAGCCCTAGGCCCATGACAAGTGGTATCAGAGCAAGGCGAGGAAGGGACTTGTGTTCGAGCCAGCTTGCAGTCAAGGTGGTGTTTGAACAGCTAGAGTCGGTAAACCTTGAGAAGCTGGGTTCGTTGGATTTTGAGATGTTAGAGTCTATGGAAGGGATCCAAGAGGAGGTTCAAGAGGCTCTTAATGGCTTGGATGTGAATATATCTGAGCGTGGCAATTCCTTAGAGGCTACAATGAAAACTCTAAGAGAGGAGGCCAAAAAGATCCAAAGTGATGTGGAGTCACGTCTTGAAAAGTTATAGTCCATGGAGGGCAAGTTCAATGACGAGACGCAACGCATCCTCAACGAGTTGGAGATAGTTCGAGAGAATTGTGCTTGTGAAGCCAAGATGGGGGCTTTGCAAAAAGTAGAGGATTCTTCCAAGGAGAAAATCGCGAAGAAGATCCAAGAAGTTCTCAAATCGATGTACGAGAAGTTGAACCAACAAGATAATTCCCTTCAAGATGCAGTGGAGGCAGAATTAGAGTCGTTAGGAAAGAGGGATCTTAGACTTAAAAAATTTGAAGAGGAGGCCAAGCAGACCCAATGTGTTTTCGAGTCTCATCTTGACGAAGTAGAGTCCATAGATGATCGGTTCAAGGATGAGACACGACAAGTTCTCAACAAGTTGGTGACTGTTCGAGGAAGTAATGCTAGTGAAGCTGAGATGGAAACTTTTCAGAAAGAAGTGGATGAGCTCAAGAGGGAGCTGCTCAGTTGCAAGACCGCAATGAGTGAATGTGGTGCGCTCAAGACCTTCTTAGAGGGATTTAGACCGGGGGCAAAGCTCACAGTAGAGCAGAGAGATGCCCAGAGACTTTCAAAGGCTCTCGTTGTTGCCGAACCTCTGACCGAGCCCGCAGAATGCAAGCAGGCGAGTGTTGAGTCAACCAGGCCTAGTTTGAGAGACAAAGGGAATGGTGAGGCTAAGTCCATGCCAGAAAAGAAGGGGAGGAAGAAGTCAAAGTGCTACTTCTGTGATAGTCCCCATTTGATACGGGGATGTCCCGAGAAGAACCGCCTAGCTGCCATGGTGAAGACAACAGACGAGTCAAATGGTGAAGTAGCGAGACTTGGGGCGATTGTGTGTGTCAATGCCTCCAAACGAAGTGAGAGCCGTGGTTCGACTATGAGTGCCAAAGTAGTCCAGTCAGTGATGGGACTTGGTGCGATAGCAAGTGAGGAAGCTGTCAAGCCGAGGGTAAAGACGAGGCGATTGGAGTGCTACTGATGCAAGGGGCCTCACAAGTTACGGAAATGCCCGATTCGAGCCTAGGGGTCTGAGGGACAGGACAAGGCCAAGAGTAAAGAGCCTGTGAAACTTGGTTCAGAGTTGTCTAGTTATGCCAAGGTAAGCGGAGACCATGAGCAGAATAGGTTGAAGATGTTCGGTAAGGCTGGGAAAGAGCTTGCCGAGGATGTTCGAGTGAAAAACATTGCTTTTGAGACCAGTAGAGTGTCAAAAGGGGCCAAGCCGTTGAGCGACATTGCAACCATTAAGATGCCACCTATGGGCAAGGTGGGAAAGAAGCGAAGGACTTCGAGGAAGAAGTGCTGACACAAGATGAAGCAACTAGAGTGCTACCAGTGTAAGGGGCCTCACAAATTACGAGAATTCCTGGATCTAGTCAAGCCATCCAAAGAGTTGGGTGAGCCTGAAGAGAGCGATGTTGCATCGCTTGATTCAATAATATCGAGTTCTGCCAAGGCCAAGGGGGACCGAAAGTAGAGATGGGTGACCATGTCCAAAAAGGCTACCGATGAGCTTGCTGAGGATGTTCGGGGAAAGAGCATCGCTTTTGAGACCATTAGAGTATCGAAGGAGGCCAAGCCGTTAAGGGACATAGTAACCATGGAGACACCACCAATGGGCAAGGTGGAAAATGAGCGACGAACTTCATGTAAGAAGTGTCCACGCAAGAGAAAGCACCGAACTTCAAGGAAGAATGATCGATTCAAGAGAGCACCAAACTTCAAGTCAGAAGGGCGGATGCAACTAGGAGCAATGGACTTCAGGGAAGAAGAGCCGATGCAGAGTAGCGCAGCGGACTTTGTGGTGAAAGTGCCGATGCATGCAAAGAACTTCGATGAAGAAGGTTCAATGCAGAGGGGGCCAAACTTCAAGGAGAAATAAGGGCTGACCCGTTTTAGAGTAAATGTGATCGAGGAGAAGGTACATCTCAAACATATTCCTAGTGTTTTTGGTTTTGATTTGCCATTGTTGATGAGCGTAGGTCAAGTAAGACCTAGTCTTCATTGCGGGGGAAATGAAGATTGGAAGAGACCTTTTAGAGTTCAAAGGGGCAAGCCAGAGTTGTCGATGAATCTGAGAGTTCAGTCTGTGTTCAATGTTGTGACAACTTCCAAGTCTTTACCGCAGGACCAAGTGGGTCTGAGTCGAGGTAAATCGAAGTTTGTGGGAGAATGCTCATATAAGAGAGATGTATCAAGAGGCGTCTTAGAACGCGATGTTCAACGACAATTTGAGTCGAGACGAGTAGTTTATATGGGGGAATTGCATGAAGCTGAGGCATCGACGAGTAATCAAGTTGACCCTGCCCAGGATCGTTCGAGTGCATCGACGAGGGCGTCGCTAAGTCAAGTGGGGGAGGGTGTCACGGACCAAACTTTTTGGATCGAGACATTGGCGCGCGTATCAGATAAGGAGGTTGTGCGCAGTGTAACGAGCTTGCCAAATGTGGCCCAGCACTTGGAGAATGTCGTGGACCAAACCTTTGGGACTGAGGCCTTGGCGCAAGAATCAGACAAAGAAGGTTTGCGCGGTGTAACGGGCTTGCCAAGACCATCACACTTGGCCCGGCACTTGGAGAATGCTAGAAAGCTCGCAAGTCCACAAGACTTAGCCAAATCCATGGAGGATTCAGGAGGGTAATTTGGTCAAAGCATTATCCATTTATTTGAATATAATTTGTAGATAATTTTTGTGATAATTAGAGATTTGAATTGAGATTTGATTAGATAAGATCAATCTCGACCGTCGATGTAATTTAAACTGAGCCGTTGGATGTAGGGGAGTTCAACTATAAATAGAGGCTCCATCATCACTTGTAAATCACTTCAGCATTCACTTATTCATTCACTTTGAGTAATACAAGAAGCATTTACTCTAAACTCTCTGAGTGTTCTTCATTGTTCTTGAATGTTCTTCGTTGTTATAGTTGCCAATCTCTTTCCATTGTTCTTTGATTAGCTTTCTCTTAGAACGATCTTTCGTTCGAGGGCTTCGGGAAGTGTTTGATCTTTTGGAGCGAGAATCCTGGCTGAGTTAGGTGTTTGTCGATAGAGCTTCACCAAAGGCCGTGACAAGGGATTTCAGGGTGACTTAGCCGACGTTTCAACCGAGAAAGCGACTAAGGCCCGCACGATTCGTCTGACAAAAGTCTAGCCCCGTGACAAGATCCACCGAAGCCTGGAGGGCTTGTCCGAGCCGTTGTAAAGCAGGAGTACTCGCAAGGCTGGTTGAAGGCTGACTTAGGCGCGAGAATCGACCGATTAGCGTCAAAGGCGTCTAAGGCCGCACGGATCCGCTAGGGTTGAGCCCTAGGCCCGTGACATATTGCATTTGCTTTGCTATAGCCTATACTTGCACTGCTACTTCTGCACTATGCACGCTGATTTTTTGTACTTTAATAGGATTTCATACAATTATTCACAAATTTTGAAATAGAATCTGAAAATATCTGAATAAATATGCTGGTGGAAATTTTCCCAAATTTTGTTCGGCTGATCAGGTGGCTAACCTTCTGTATATTTTGAAAGTGTTCTCACATTTCAAAGCTTTAAACCACCAAAAATATTTTTTAAATAAAAAATTACTATTATATAACTCATTAAATTTTTTTATAAACTTAAATAGAGAACAATAGTAAACAATACATAAAAAGACAATCAACCAAAAAAGAAATCATAACTAGAACAACTAAGCAACAACCAATACTAAACCAACGCCTAACTAAATCACTCAAAAGCAACGCATGAATTTTAGGAGGATGATTGAAGCGAGTAGCTTCCAGCACATTGGACGAGGTTAATTTAACGAGAGCATCGGCCACCTTGTTAGCGACCCGATGAATATTTTTTTTAATGCTTTTGAAAGAGCTTTTGAGGTGAAAAGTGATTTTAAGATAAAAACAATATAATTTTTTAGGTTAAAAATTATTTTTTAGCTTAGTTTAGAAAGTATTTTTTAAAAGTTGAATATTTTAATTTTGTAGTTTTTTCAAAAGTATTTTTAAACAAAATTATTCATTTATTTTCATTTATATTATTAATCTTTTTATATATATATTTTAAAAAAAAGTCTAAAACAGATAGTTTATCTACTTAAAAACATTTTTTAAAAATAATATCAAACCCTTAAATCAAATAATTTAAAAATACTTTTTAAAATTACTTTTTACAACTATTTTTTCACCACTTTCTAGAGTTTGTCTAAAAAAATGCTTAAAATAAGGCTAATATAAGGCCTTGTGTTATAGACCGTTGGATCAAGCTGAATCATTAATAGGCTTTGGATTTAAAAAGAAAAAGAAAACATTACCCGGTGAACCGGTTACTGCCAAAGTGGTTTCGAAACCACTAAAGAGGTTTTGAAACCGGTAGTTAAAATTACATTTCTAGGCGTTACTGCCAAAGTAGGTTTCGAAACCACTAAAGAGGTTTCGAAACCAGTAGTTAAAATTACATTTCTAGGCGTTACTGCCAAAGTGGTTTCGAAACCACTAAAGAGATTTCGAAACCAGTGTTTAAAATTACATTTCCAGGAATTAGGTTTTCTTGTAAGCAACTACGTATGTACATAAATTCTTACACTTAGTTGAGCAACTTTTGGCTTTTGTGTTCAAGTGTAAAGAATGCGGTACCTACTTCTTTCATTACAAAAGTTGTAATAAGTTACGTATAAAGCTTAAGAATTTAGGCACTTACTAAAATCCTTACCAAAAGTGTAAGGAATTAGGTTTTCTTGTAAGAAACTATGTATGTACATAAATTCTTACACTTAGTTGAGCTACTTTTGGCTTTGGTGTTCAAGTGTAAAGAATTTGGTACCTACTTCTTTCATTATAAAAGTCGTAATAAGTTACGTATAAAGGTTAAGATTTTAGGTACCTACTGAAATCCTTACCAAGAGTGTAAGGAATTAGGTTTTCTTGTAAGCAACTATGTATATACATAAATTCTTACACTTAGTTGAGCTACTTTTGGCTTTGGTGTTCAAGTGTAAAGAATGCGGTACCTACTTATTTCTTTACAAAACTCATAATAAGTTACGTATAAAGCTTAAGAATTTAGGTACTTACTAAAATCCTTACAAAGAGTGTAAGGAATTAGGTTTTCATGTAAGCAACTATGTATGTACATAAATTCTTACACTTTGTTGAGCTACTTTTGGCTTTGGTGTCCAAGTGTAAAGAATTCAGTACCTACTTCTTTCATTACAATAGTTGTAATAGGTTACGTATAAAGCTTAAGAATTTAGGTACCTATTGAAATCCTTACTAAGGGTGTAATGAATTAGGTTTTCTTGTAAGCAACTATGTATGTACATAAATTCTTACACTTAGTTGAGCAACTTTTGTCTTTGGTGTTCAAGTGTAAAGAATTCGATACCTACTTCTTTCATTACAAAAGTTGTAATAAATTACGTATAGAGCTTAAGATTTTAGGTACCTACTAAAATCCTTACCAAGAGTGTAAGAAATTAGGTTTTCTTGTAAGCAACTATGTATGTACATAAATTCTTACACTTAGTTGAGCTACTTTTGGCTTTGGTGTTCAAGTGTAAAGAATGCGGTACCTACTTCTTCATTACAAAAGTTGTAATAAGTTATATATGAAGCTTAAGAATTTAGGTACTTACTAAAATCGTTACCAAGAGTGTAAGGAATTAGGTTTCCTTGTAAACAACTATGTTTGTACATAAATTCTTACACTTAGTTGAACTACTTTTGGCTTTAGTGTCCAAGTGTAAAGAATTCGGTACCTACTTCTTTCCTTACAAAAGTTGTAATAAGTTACGTATAAAGCTTAAGAATTTAGGTACCTGCTGAAATTCTTACCAAGAGTGTAAGGAATTAGTTTTTTTTTTTGTAAAAAACTATGTATGTACATAATTTCTTACACTTAGTTGAGCTACTTTTGGCTTTGGTCTTCAAGTGTAAAGAATTTGATACCTACTTCTTTCTTTGAAAAAGTTGTAATAAGTTACGTATAGAGCTTAAGATTTTAGGTACCTTCTTAAATCCTTACCAAGAGTGTAAGGAATTAGGTTTTCTTGTAAGCAACTATGTATGTACATAAATTCTTACACTTAGTTGAGCTACTTTTGGCTTTGGTGTTCAAGTGTAAAGAATGCGGTACCTACTTCTTTCATTACAAAAGTTGTAATAAGTTACGTATAAAGCTTAAGATTTTAGGTACCTACTGAAATCCTTACCAAGAGTGTAAGAAATTAGGTTTTCTTGTAAGCAACTATGTATGTACATAAATTCTTACACTTAGTTGAGCTACTTTTGGCTTTGGTGTTCAAGTGTAAAGAATGCGGTACCTAGTTCTTTCATTACAAAAGTTGTAATAAGTTACATATGAAGCTTAAGAATTTAGGTACTTACTAAAATCCTTACAAAGAGTGTAAGGAATTAGGTTTCCATGTAAGCAACTATGTATGTACATAAATTCTTACACTTAGTTGAACTACTTTTGGCTTTACTGTCCAAGTGTAAAGAATTCGGTACCTACTTATTTCCTTACAAAAGTTGTAATAAGTTACGTATAAAGCTTAAGAATTTAGGTACCTACTGAAATTCTTACCAAGAGTGTAAGGAATTAGTTTTTTTTTGTAAGAAACTATGTATGTACATAAATTCTTACACTTAGTTGAGCTATTTTTAGCTTTGGCATCCAAGTGTAAAGAATTCGGTACATAGTTCTTTCATTACAATAGTTGTAATAGGTTACATATAAAGCTTAAGAGTTTAGATACCTACTGAAATATTTACCAAGAGTGTAAGGAATTAGGTTTTCTTGTAAGCAACTATGTATGTACATAAATTCTTACACTTAGTTGAGCTACTTTTGGCTTTGATGTCCAAGTGTAAAGAATTCGTTACCTACTTCTTTCATTACTATAGTTGTAATATGTTACGTATAAAGCTTAAGAATTTAGGTACCTACTGAAATCCTCACCAAGAGTGTAAAGAATTAGGTTTTCTTGTAAGCAACTATGTATGTACATAAATTCTTAAACTTAATTAGCTACTTTTGGCTTTGGTGTCAAGTGTAAAGAATTTGGCACCTACTTCTTTCATTAGAAAAGTTGTAATAAGTTACGTATAGAGCTTAAGATTTTAGGTACCTACTGAAATCCATGCCAAGAGTGTAAGAAATTAGGTTTACTTGTAAGCAACTATGCATGTACATAAATTCTTACACTTAGTTGAGCTACTTTTGGCTTTGGTGTTCAAGTGTAAAGAATGCAGTACCTACTTCTTTCATTACAAAATTTGTAATAAGTTACCTATGAAGCTTAAGAATTTAGGTACTTACTAAAATCCTTACCAAGAGTGTAAGAAATTAGGCTTCCTTGTAAGCAATTATGTATGTACATAAATTCTTACACTTAGTTGAACTACTTTTGGCTTTAGTGTCCAAGTGTAAAGAATTCGGTACCTACTTCTTTCCTTACAAAAGTTGTAATAAGTTACGTATAAAGCTTAAGAATTTAGGTACCTACTGAAATTCTTACCAAGAGTGTAAGGAATTAGTTTTTTTGTAAGAAACTATGTCTGTACATAAATTCTTACAGTTAGTTGAGCTATTTTTAGCTTTGGCATCCAAGTGTAAAGAATTCGGTACCTACTTCTTTCATTACAATAGTTGTTGATAAGTGTTCAAAAGTACTATTTTTCTTACCCTTTTTACTCATATTATTGTTAGACTTAGGCTCATATTAGTTGCATAATTAGCCATTCATGAATTAATCCATGTTTCATTCCATCGTTGAGCTTGATTACATAACTTGGTAGTTTTTGTGGGAAAAGATGCTGCTTTGGTGTGTTTTGTGTGTATGTGCAGGATCACTTGCCAAAGCAAGACTAGAGCTAGTTGCCAGGGCAATGCATGAAGGAGATGCCGAGCTAGTTGCCAGGGCAATGCATGAAGGAGACGCCGAGCCAGTTGACAGGGCAATTGTCGACAAATAATAAGGTGATATAGTAGTCGAAATTGATGACTAGACAAGCCCAAGATGACGTGGAGCAAATCTAAATCCCAAAGGAGTTTGATTTCCATGAAGAGGTTAAAGAAGAATTAAATTCCAAGAAGATAGGAGAAGTTCTAGAAGGAATATAATTATAATAAAGAATTATATTCTTTAAAGATAATTTAATTCCAACTTAACTTCCTCCTCAAAGGAGGACTTTGACCTAGCCCTATAAATAGATCACCAAGCCGTCAAGTCCAAGGGAGAGAGAGGAGAGAATTTTCGACAACATCAAAAGCAATGAGGATTTCGACAAAGCTTCATCCATCATTCATTTTTTTCTTTCTTGTTCAATTAGGTTCATGCTAGGAATTCTTTATCTTGTGTTTCTTTGGAACCTAGCCATGAACTAAATCTATTTGGCTAAGGTTATTGTGTCTTGTGGTTGTGAGAAACTATTGGACTTTGTTTAGGTAATAAGAGTTTGCACTTTTTTATTCAAGGTTTATTCATTCTTGGTTCTTATTCTTGTTTGCGAGTGAATTGGGAGAGGATCTCGTAACTTCATCTATTTATCTAATATTGGGAGAGTTAGATTCAAGAAACGAATGAATATAATATTTATTCAATCTATTGATGGTGAAGATTAATCCAACTTAGGAATAAGTTAAGGATTGCAACGGCTAAGAACAACGCAAGATTGGTTGTTGTTCACCCTTGATTCACGCAGGGATGTATTATCAAGGCGTGCACAAGTAGCTAGAGTTTCGACTTAGGGATAAGAAAAAACCATTGAAGAACGCTCTGCCGAACCTTCAAGTTGCTGCCCAGACGCCCAAGTAGTTGCCCAACTAGTCGCCCAGGCAACCATCGATTAGTTGCCAAGGCAACCCCGTTGTGCAAGTTGCAACGGAAACTGATTTTCCCTTGCACTCTTTTACCAAGACAATCCAATCAGCTATCACACCTCAACTCACGATAACCTGGCCTATCTCTCTCATTTGATCTCTTCTATTCTTTTACTTATTTGCTTTCTAGATTAGTTATTAGTTAAAACTCCTATAATCTTCTATTTGTGTTTTTACTTTTCATAGTGCAAGAGATTAGATTCTTGAAGTAGCACCAATCCCTGTGGAGATGATATCTTTTATACTATAACTTGCGACGTGTACACTTGCACAATTACGGAGCACTTATTACGCGCAACAAGTTTTTGGCACCATTGTCGGGGATTGGCAATGACGGCTTTGTTTTTATTTTCTTGCACTTTCTTTTTACTTTTTTTGTTTAAGATTCAAAGGGCTAACAGACTTTGGTTTTGCATTGGTATATGACCAGGGTGAGATCGATTACACCAGAATATCCCTTTGATCCAGAAATTGAACGAACCTTACAAAGACTTAGACGAAGGTTAAGAGTAGCAATGGCTAATCAAGACGGCAATATGAATCAAGATGTTCCAGCAAGAGGATGAGTGATTCTTGCACGAAACAGAACTATTCAAGACTATCTTGAAGAAGATCTTGATGGACTTAATCCAGGAGTTGTCGCACCTGAAATTGAAGCCGGCCACTTTGAGTTGAAATCGATGATGTTTAATATGATCAACATAATTGGTCAATTTGGTGGCTCAACAACTGAAGATGCACGATAACATCTTAAATCTTTCCTCGAGATTTGCAACTCGTTCAAAATACATAGTCACCCTCGATGTTTTACAATTAAGATTATTCCACTATTCATTGAGGGATAGGGTGAAAGCATGGTTGAATAGCATTCCTGCCGGATCAATAGGATCTTGGAACGATCTTTATCATGATTTCCTTGCTCGGTTTAATCCTACAAATTTAACTAATAAGCTTCGTAACGACATTAATTCTTTTCGGCAGGCAGATGATGAATCCATGTACGAGGCTTGAGAGCGATATAGAGAACTTCTACACAAGTTCCCCCTACACGGATTCCCAGTGTGGACACAAGTAACAATGTTTTATGATAATTGTTCAAAAGTACTAATTTTCTTACCCTTTTTACTCATATTATTGTTAGACTTAGGCTCATATTAGTTGCATAGTTAGCCATTCATGCATTAATCCATGTTTCTTTCCATCGTTGAGCTTGATTACATAACTTGGTAGTTTTTGTGGAAAAGATGCTGCTTTGGTGTGCTTTGTGTGTGTAGGTGCAGGATCACTTGCCAAAGCAATGCCGAGCTAGTTGCCAGGGCAATGCATGAAGGATATGTCGAGCTAGTTGCCAGGGCAATGCATGAAGGAGACGCCGAGCCAGTTGCCATGGCAATTGTCGACAAAGAGAAAATGCAATAGGGATGTCGAAATTAATGACTTTACAAGCCCAAGATGACATGGAGCAAGGCCCAAGCCCAAAGGAATTTGATTGCCATGCAGAGATTAAAGAAGAATTAAATTCCAAGAATATAGGAGAAGTTCTAATAGGAATAAAATTATAATAAAGAATTATATTCTTTAAAGATAATTTAATTCCAACTCAAACTCCTCCTCAAAGAAGGACTTTGGCCTAGCCCTATAAATAGCAAGGAGATTTCGACAACTTCAAAGGAGAGCAAGAGGGCAAAATTCGACAAGTCCAAGAGAGGAAGCAAAGAGGAATTTTCGGCAAGCTTCTAGGGCAAGGGATTTTCGACAAGCTTCATCTTTTCTTCCTTGTTCGATTGGGTTCATGCTAGGGATTAATTATCTTGTGTTTCTTTGGAACCTAGCCATGAACTAAATCTACTTGGCTATGGTTATTGTGTTTTGTGGTTGTGAGAAACTATTGGTTTTTGTTTAGGTAATAAGAGTTTGCACTTTTCTATTTCAAGGTTTATTCATTCTTGGTTCTTATTATTGTTTGCGAGTGAATTGGGAGAGGATCTCGTGATTTCATCCATTTATCTAATATCGGGAGAGTTAGATTCAAGAAACGAATGAATATGATCTTTATTCAATCCAATGATGGTAAAGATTAATCCGGCTTAGGAATAAGTTAAGGATTTCAACGGCTAAGAGGAGCGCAAGATTGGTTGTTGTTCACCCTTGATTCACGCAGGGATGTATTATCAAGGCGTGCACAAGTAGCTAGAGTTTCGACTTAGGGATAAGAAGAAACCATTGAAGAACGCTCCGCCGAACCTTGAAGTTGCTGCCCAGACGCCCAAGTAGTTGCCCAACTAGTTGCCCAGGCAACCATTGATTAGTTGCCCAGGCAACCATTGATTAGTTGCCAAGGCAACCCCGTTGTGCAAGTTGCCACGGCAACTGAGTTGCCCGTGCACTCTTTTACCAAGACGATCCAATCGGCTATCACACCTCAACTCACGATAACCTGGCCTATCTCTCTCTCATTCGAATTCATCTTTTCTTTTACTTTATTGCTTTCTAGATTAGTCATTAGTTAAACTCCTATAATCTATTATTTGTGTTTTTACTTTTTACAGTGCAAGAGACTAGATTCTTGAAGTGGCACCAATCCCTGTGGAGACGATATCTTTTATACTATAACTTGCGACGTGTATACTTGCACATTTGCGTAGCACTTATTACGCGCAACAAGTTTTTGGCGCCGTTGCCGGGGATTGGCAATTGGTGTTAGTTGTTTTTGTTATTGCATTTTTTTCTATTAGTTTTACTAACTTTTCTTTTTGTTTGTTTTATCAAAAAAAAAATATTTAGGTGCGCTACAAGTTAAGGGACATCAACATGTCGGGAAATAAAAGCCGATCTATTCGAGAGATGATATTGGAAGATATGAATCAATCCAATCAAAAGTTTCTTGCACCCTTTGATGATTATCTATACCAACCGAGAAAAGCCCAAAGAACTTATACCGTGGAAAAATCTTGTGCTATGTGTGGAGAACATCATGTGTTTGAAAATTGCCCTCGCATTTTCGGTGCATATAACTACATGGAGGACCATAGAGGGAACCAGCAGCAAAATTCTTCATGGTATGGTCAAAAAGCTCAAATTTTTTTTACCATAACAATTTTGCAGCGACAACATATATGCCATGGCAATGTAGTCCTTTTCAAGAGCATTCCAATTCCTTGGAGGAAACGTTACTAGCTTCCTTGGATAGACTTGACGGATCAATTGAAGAGATTCGAGAATTATCAAAATCTATGGATACGAGGATAGCTCAGTGGGATGCAACCTTAGGGGATTCAGAAGATCAATTGGGGAGATCCACATATGTCATGGATAACATGCACCAACAATTCATTCCTAGGGATACTGACGTCCCAAGGCAAGAGGATAAGGAGCAATACAAAGAAATCTCTCCGATGTGTGAGGAACAACCAGAACCTCAAAGTCAAGAGGATGCCAATGAGAGAGACTACCCAACACATGATGAGCTTGAACAACAAATTGCCTCGGCAATGATTGAGGAGCCTGAACAGAGCAATGCCGCGACAACACTCAGTGAAGCTGAGAACTACAATACTACAGCAAATTCTGAGAAACCTGATGCCCAGAAGGTTACAACGTTAATGTTGAAGCAGTAATTTGTAGATTGCTCTCATCTACAATTGCCACGACAATTACACGACCACATGCAAGATCAACGAGATGATAATACTTTGCCAATAGAATATGAGCAGGTAATAGTTGAACCTTTTAAATTCTTTAAAAACTCACCTCGTCCATTGCAGGTATGTCTTGAGGAACCGAGGTTGGTAGATTTGAAGCCATCGAAATCTCTACTGATGGAGATGTTTGAGATGCCAAAAGAAAAAGGTGTTTGGATTCATAAAGCTCTTCAGAAAATTGATTCTTCCCTTGACTTAAAGCAAAATTTGACAACTGATTGCCACGGCAATTGGCTTGAGCAGCAATTGCCACGACAACAAAGGCTACATCCAACCATGATAGAAGTCGACAAGAATGAGGTAATTGAATGGTTAAGAATGGATATAATTTTTCCTATTAATATATTTGTGCCTTCAGGAATAGTAGCAAGGTGGAGAGTATACATGGACTACAAGCGAACAAAGAAGAAAGACACCTCCACCATGGTAACGCAAAAGGGAGTAGTGGCAAGCACATTGGCCAAACTCTTTTTGGGCAATATTATCACCCGATAGAGGGTGCAGATGGACTATAAGAAGTATCGAAAATGGCAACCTTCAATACCGTAGTAACCCTTGATGCCTCGACAACCATGGATGCGCGTGCCTCGGCAACCTTCAACACCGCAGCAACTCCTGATACGCACGCCTCGGCAACCATGGACGCACACGCCTCGGCAACCCCTGACGCCTCGGCAACTCTCGACGCCACGACAACTACTGATACATTTATTTTTATTTTTATTTTTTGAACTATTTTGTTCTATTATTTTTGGTTATTTTTTCTCTTTATTTTTTAGGATATATTTTATTTTTCTTCATTATCTTTAGTTTCCAGGTTTTCTTTATTTTCTTTTCCACAACAAGACTCACAACCACCATGATAAGGAAATTTACTGCCGACTACTCACCACAGCAACCACAACAGAAACTGGCGATGCCCAGGCAACAACAATGGCTTCGGCAACTACTGATGCACATGCAAGTAAACCTGCATCGGCAAACATGGACCAAATCAAGGCAATGCTATTCACGCGGTACCAGCCACAAGCATTCAACCACTGACCGGAAATTGAATCAAGCAAACGGCACGAAGGAAACTCATCACTCGAGGTGACGACCTCTCTGACTAACTCATTTCATTTAGTTTCTTTTAAATTTTGTTTCACTTTTACATGCATTGAGGACAATGCTTCTCTCGAGTTTGGGGGGTGTTGGTTTCTAGTTAGTTTCATGTTTAGTTGCATTCATCTTTAGCAATCACATATAGGTTGCATATGTTACTTGCCATGCCTTTAATTTGATTTAATTGCTTAAGACTTGTTGAATATCCAATGATGAATTTTTGCCACTGCACTTAATTAAAATAACCTTTAATTTTAGGATTGCATGAAAAGAACTTAGAATTTTACTATGATGCTGAATTTTTTTTTACACGGTTGTGGGTTGTTGATTCAAAGAAACTTAGTGAACTTAGGTTGCTTAAAATTTGGGTAAATTTAAAATTGTAAATTAAAAGTTAATTTCTTGCTAGAGGTGCCCAAAACTGGCTCTAGTAGTAAATACACTTTCTTGCTAGAGGTGCCCGAAACTGGCCCTAGTAGTTAATGCACATTAAATAATCGCTAGAGGTGCCCGAAATTGGCTCTAGTCGACTAAAATAAAATAAGAAATTGCTTACTTTGCTAGAGGTGCCCGAAAATTGGCTCTAGTGAAAATGAAAATAAATGCCCTGACAATTAAATTGATAAAAGCCTATTGTTCACATAGAATCTTGAAAATCAACTTGTACACAACTATGCACACACATTGTCACGAGCATTATAGTTTTGTTCCGGGTAATTTTTGTGCTATCTGAAAAATTTAAAAGGTGATCATACTTTGTGCCACGGTTCCGAGGTTTGAATTCAAGTTTGAAGCATGTCTTTGATGATTAAAGTCTTGGCAGGTAATTGATAGTTTGCATTGCTTGAGGACAAGCAATAGTTCGAGTTTGGGGGCGTGATAAGTGTTCAAAAGTACTATTTTTATTACCCTTTTTACTCATATTATTGTTAGACTTAAGCTCATAGTAGTTGCATAATTAGTTATTCATGCATTAATTCATGTTTCTTTCCACTGTTGAGCTTGATTACATAACTTGGTGATTTTTGTGGAAAAAGATGCTGCTTTGGTGTGTTTTTGTGTGTGTATGTGCAGGATCACTTGCCAAAGCAATGCCGAGCTAGTTGCCAGGGCAATGCATGAAGGATATGCCGAGCTAGTTGCCAGGGCAATGCATGAAGGAGACGCCGAGCCAGTTGCCATGGCAATTGTCGACAAAGAGAAAATGCAATAGAGATGTCGACATTATTGACTATAAAAGCCCAAGATGACATGGAGCAAGGCCCAAGTCCAAAGGAATTTGATTGCCATGCAGAGATTAAAGAAGAATTAAATTCCAAGAAGATAAGAGAAGTTCTAATAGGAATATAATTATAATAAAGAATTATATTCTTTAAAGATAATTTAATTCCAACTCAAACTCCTCCTCAAAGAAGGACTTTGGCCTAGCCCTATAAATAGCAAGGAGATTACGACAATCCAAGAGAGAACAAGAGGGCAAAATTCGACAAGTCCAAGAGAGGAAGTAAAGGGGAATTTTCGGCAAGCTTCTAGGGCAAGGGATTTTCGACAAGCTTCATCTTTTCTTCCTTGTTCGATTGGGTTCATGATAGGGATTAATTATCTTGTGTTTCTTTGGAACCTAGCCATGAACTAAATCTACTTGGCTATGGTTATTGTGTTTTGTGGTTGTGAGAAACTATTGGTTTTTGTTTAGGTAATAGGAGTTTGCACTTTTCTATTTCAAGGTTTATTCATTCTTGGTTCTTATTATTGTTTGCGAGTGAATTAGGAGAGGATCTCGTGATTTCATCCATTTATCTAATATCGGGAGAGTTAGATTCAAGAAACGAATGAATATGATCTTTATTCAATCCAATGATGGTGAAGATTAATCCGGCTTAGGAATAAGTTAAGGATTTCAACGGCTAAGAGGAGCGCAAGATTGGTTGTTGTTCACCCTTGATTCACGCAGGGATGTATTATCAAGGCATGCACAAGTAGCTAGAGTTTCGACTTAGGGATAAGAAGAAACCATTGAAGAACGCTCCGCCGAACCTTGAAGTTGCTGCCCAGACACCCAAGTAGTTGCCCAGGCAACCATCGATTAGTTGCCAAGGCAACTCCGTTGTGCAAGTTGCCACGGCAACTAAGTTGCCCGTGCACTCTTTTACCAAGACGATCCAATCGGCTATCACACCTCAACTCACGATAACCTGGCCTATCTCTCTCTCATTCGAATTCATATTTTCTTTTACTTTATTGCTTTCTAGATTAGTCATTAGTTAAACTCCTATAATCTTTTATTTGTGTTTTTACTTTTTACAGTGCAAGAGACTAGATTCTTGAAGTGGCACCAATCCCTGTGGAGACGATATCTTTTATACTATAACTTGCGACGTGTATACTTGCACATTTGCGTAGCACTTATTACGCGCAACATTTTACAACACCGTGAATACACCAACAAGGATGATGCTAGACGCCTCGGCAAACGGCATACTCCTAGATAAGTCGCCGGAGGAAGCAATGCAAATTCTAAACAGGCTTGCCAAGAATGATTATCAATTCCCATCTACTAGACGAGGAGGAGTTAGATGCCAAGCCACAATACATGAACTAGGATCATCAGACTCAATTTCGACACAATTGGCCACTCTAACCAAGATGGTCCAGAACATGCAGAAACCAAACAACACACATGAGGTCAAGGTAATGGATTTTTTTTGAGTTATGTGGTGGTAACCATGATTCTTCTGAATGTATGCAGAATTCGAAATCCAGCTTTTATGTGGAGAATTACAACTGGAACAACAATGTGATGTCCAATACATACAATCCAGCTTGGAAGAAGCACCCGAATTTTTCATGGAGTAATCCCAACAATGCTCTAAACCAGAACAATCAGAATGCACAAGCATCGGGATTTCAGCAGAATATGACACGACAACAGTTGCCACAACAACAACCGAAAACATCTAGTTCTTTGGAAAATTCTCTAAATGCTTTTATGATGAAAATTGAATCTTATATGGCTGAGAATAGTAACTTCATAAAAAGAACTGATGCTTTTATTAACAGGACCGAGATGAGAATGCAAAACCAAGAGGCAGCAATCAAATCATTGGAAAATGAAGTCGGACAATTTGCTCAAAACCTGAATACTAGACCGCAAGGAGGTTTACCTAGCGATACTGAAGTCGCAAGAGGAACTGGCCATGAGCAATGTAAGGCGATCACCACTAGAAGTTGCCAACAACTTAAAGAGGCTCAAGCCCACTCATCAAACAAAACTCCACAAAAAGATCAAGACGAACCTAGCGGTAAAGCCTCAGATGCTGAACCAGGAATTGCCGCGGCAACCGGCAATAAGCATGCCTCGGCAACCGACGATAAGGATGCATCGGCAACTTGCTATAAGCATGCCTCAGCAACCCCAGTTGATAATGCCCAGGCAACCCTAGTTGTCCCGACAATGCCGTCAATTAGGTTCCAAACCAATGAAAGGATCGTAGATATCCGACTTCCACCACTATTTCTACAACGGTGGAAGTAATTAAACAAATGCCGAACTATGCCAAGTTTCTTAAAGACATTATGTCCAAGAGAACAAGGCTAGGAGAGTTTGAAACAGTTGCCGCAACAGAGGGATGCATGGCCATGTTGCACAATCGTATGTCACCTAAGTTGAAGGATCCCAGAAGTTTCACAATACCCTGTTCCATTGGAAACCACTATGTCGGGAAAGCATTATGTGACCTTGGGGCTAGCATAAACTTGATGCCTAAATTGGTTTTCCAGAAACTAGGAATCGGGAAGGCAAGACCTACAACAGTTATGCTACAGCTAGCCGACATATCCTATGTGCATCTAGAGGGAAAAATCGAAGACATACTGGTAAAAGTTGATAAATTTATTTTTTCCGCTGACTATTGTTTTGGATTGTGAAGCAGATGAGCATGCACCTATCATTCTCGGGAGACCATTCCTAGCAACAGTGAGAACCTTGATCGATGTTGAAAAGGGAGAACTCAAAATGAGGGTGAATGACCAGCAAATTAAACTAAATGTGTTCCAAACACTAAGGCATGCTGATGACCCAGAAGAATGCCAACTTCTTCATGCCACGACAGAGTTTAACTTCGACGAGGAATTTAGTTGCCTCGGCAACTACATTGCCGATCAAGAGGAACCTGAGGAGTATGAAGAACCGGTCGATGAGGAACAAGAAGAAGAGGCAAATTGGCTAGTCAATCGACCAGGTACATACTTTGAACCACTAGATTACTCAGGTAAGGAATGTAAGCTCGAAAACCCTCTATTAAACTACCACCGATTCTTGAGATGAAGCAGTTGCCAGAGCAACTAAAATATGCATACTTAGGAACCGATAATACATTACCTGTAATTATTTCTTCTAAGTTACAGCCTGAGCAGGAAAAGAAGCTGATCAAAATGTTGATGCTACACAAGAAGGCAATAGGGTGGACAAATGCCGACTTGAAGAGAATTAGCCCGACAGTGTGCATGCACAAGATTTTGTTGGAAGATGATCACAAACCTTCAATTGAGGCTAGAGGAGATTGAATCATGCTATGAAAGGGGTTGTAATGAAAGAAATCATCAAGTAGCTTGACCCGACATTATATACCCTATCTCTGATAGTACAGGGTAAGTCCGGTACAATGTGTACCGAAAAAGGGAGGTATAACGCTGGTAAGTAATGAAAACAATGAACTCATTCCAACCAGGACTGTGACCGGTTGGAGGGTTTGTATGGATTATCGAAAGCTAAACAAAGCCACTAGGAAAGATCACTTTCCATTACCCTTTATTGATCAAATGCTTGACCGTCTTGCAGGTAAACTCTTTTATTGTTTTCTTGATGGTTATTCAGGTTACAATCAAATTGCCATAGCACCAGAAGATCAAGAAAAGACAACCTTCACATGCTCATACGATACTTATGCTTTCCGAAGGATGTCGTTCGGATTGTGTAATGCCCCGGCAACCTTTCCAAGATGCATGATGGCACTCTTTTCAGTCATGGTCGAAGACTTCATTGAGATCTTCCTGGATGATTTTTCTGTTTTTGGTAATGACTTCGACAGCTGCCTCGGCAATTTAGAAAAGGTGTTCGCAAGATGTGAAGAAATTAATTTAGTATTCAATTGGGAGAAGTGCCATTTTATGGTAGATGAAGGAATAGTGCTCGGCCACAAGATTTCATCCAAGAGAATTGAAGTAGACAAAGCCAAGGTGGACGTGATCGAGAGATTACCCCCACCAAGTTAGGTTAAAGGAATTCGAAGCTTTCTTGGACATGCAGGTTTTTACAGGAGGTTCATTTATAATTTTTCTAAAATCATTAAACCCTTGTGCAATTTACTTGAACAAGATAAAGTCTTCAATTTTGATGATTCTTGCACCCAAGCATTCAAAACCCTAAAGGAAAAGCTTACCTCGGCACCCATTGTCATTTTCCACCAGATTGGACGCTACCTTTTGAGCTCATGTGTGATGCAAGTGATTTTGCGGTAGGAGCAGTCCTAGGCCAACGCACAGGTAAGACCTTCCATGTGATATACTACGCTAGTAAAACTCTTAATAGTGCTCAAGTGAATTACACAACAACGGAGAAAGAGTTACTAGCTGTAGTTTTCGCATTTGACAAGTTCCGATCCTATTTGATTGGTACAAAGGTAATTGTTCATACGGACCATTCGACAATCAAATATCTATTTGCTAAAAATGATGCCAAACCTCGTTTGATTCGTTGGATATTACTTTTACAAGAATTTGATATTGAAATTAAGGACAGGAAAGGAGCAGAAAATCAAGTGGTCGATCACTTATCACGTTTAGAACGCAATAGGAAGGAGGACGCAGATATAGAGATATGCGATGTATTCCCGGATGAGCAACTTTTAGTTGCCTCGGCAACCCTCGACGCCTCGGCAGCCCTTGACGCACACACCTCAGCAACTCTAGACGCTGCAGCAGCCCTTGACGATCACGCCTCGGCAACCATGGATGCGCATGCCTCGGCAACCCTCGACGCCTTGGCAGCCCTTGACGCGCACGCCTTAACAACCATGGATGCGCATGCCTCGGTAACCCTCGATGCTTCGGCAGCCCTTGACGTACACGCCTCAGTAATTTTGGGAGCAATCGCCACAACAGCACATGCCTCGACAATACCCTGGTACGCGGATTTAGTTAATTTCCTTGTTTGTGGTATTTTACCTTATGACCTTACTCACCAAGGGAAGAAGCAGTTCCGCCATGATGCTAAGCATTACTTTTGGGACGAGCCTCGTTTGTTTAAACAATGTGCAGATCAGGTTATACGCCGATGTGTCCCTAAAGAAGAGCAACAGAATATACTCTGGCAATGCCATTCTTCACCCTATGGAGGACATTTTGGAAGAACTCGTACCGCGACCAAAGTTTTTCAATTCGGTTTGTATTGCCAACATTGTACAAAAATGCTCAAGACTTTTACAAGCAATGTGATCGTTGCCAGAGGACGGGCAATATCTCTAGATGACAGGAGATGTCGCTCCAAAATATCATCGAGGTGGAATTATTCGATGTGTGGGGGGCCAATTTAATAGGACCTTTCCCGTCTTCATTCGGCAACCTCTACATTCTACTTGCCATTGACTACGTGTCTAAATGGGTTGAGACAGCTGCAGTTCCCAACAACGATTCCAAGACCATGCAACGATTCTTGCAGAAAAACATATTTACACGGTTTGGGATGCCGAGATCAATTATCAGTGACGAAGGCAAGCATTTTGACAACAAACTTATTGCCAAGACGTTGCAACGCTTCAGCGTATCACACAAGATTGCCACGGCATATCACCCACAAACCAACGGGCAAGTAGAAATTTCCAACCGGGAATTGAAGGGTATACTCGAGAAAGTTGTAAATCCCTCTAGGAAGGATTGGTCATTAAGACTAGATGACGCACTTTGGGCATATCGCACTACATTCAAAACACCCTTAGGTATGTCCTTCTTCCGACTTGTCTAAGGAAAAACATGCCATCTACCGGTGGAAATATAACACAAGGCATATTGGGCAATAAAGACCGTGAATATGGATTGGGAAAGTGCCGAACAAAAGTGTTTGTTAGAACTCAACGAGATAGAAGAATTTCTTGCACTCGCCTATAACAATGCACGAATCTACAAGGAGAAAATAAAGCAATGGCATGACAAGAAACTATTGCCGCGACAATTCACGCCAGGGCAACTAGTTCTCTTATTCAATTCTCGGCTAAAACTTTTCCCGGGAAAGCTGAAATCAAGATGGTCAGGACCATTCGAAGTTGTCAAACCATTCTCCCATGGTGTCGTGATAATCAAGTCCATCACTGACAAACATGAATTCAAAGTTAATGGACAAAGATTGAAGTACTACAATGGTGCCCATGTGGAACGTAACAAAGAAGTGGTCAACTTAGGAGATGCATGAGCATGCTCTCCTTTCGATATTTTATTTTTATTTTTATTATTTTTGATTATTTTTGAACTAATTATTTTTTTATTATTACTTTTATTTTCGGTTATTATTATATTTTTAGGATAGATTTATTTTCTTTTTTTTTTTTTATCTTTTTAAGTTTAAGAATCCCTTTACACATCTTTATTTATTTTCTTTTATTAGTTTATCTTTAATTTTAATCCTTATTTGATTTGTCTTTGAATTGTAGGAAAAGAGTTCAAGATAAAGAGGAATTTTGATCCAAGAAGGAAAACATCTTCAACAAGGAAATTAATGGGCTGAATCTAAGGTTTATATAAAGCCTCCAACTTACCTTAATTAAACCCCCTTGCCATCACCCTTCCCCTAAACTGAAACCCTCTTTATTCTCTATCCAAAATTAATCCCACCCACCATATTTACTACCTATCTTTTCTATATAACCCATCACCCTTAACTTCCAAGAAACCTATTCCTACTTTTCATCTTGCAACTCTTTATTTTATTTTATTTTCTTTGGTTTTACAAAACTCACAACCAAGATCATCCATGGCATCCAAAATTAAATTTTTAGTTCATCCAAGTTCCTCCAAAGAACCAAGATACAAGAAGTTTGCTATACCGGTGGTTCAAGAAAGATTTCACTCCAAGTTTGAAAGCCGAAAGATTTATGAAGAATAAGGCTTTGAATACTCCAACTCTCATCAAGATTTCGGCCTTGAACCATTCATCTTCGAGAGGATTGCACATCAAAAGTGGCAAATATTTTACCATCAATCAGAACCGGGTAACATCTCATGGGTAAGAGAATTCTATGCTCACTCACCTAACCAGATAATCCTTGTGTTTTTGTTCGTGACAAGGCCATACTTATAAGCCCCGAAAATATCAACACCTTTTGCGGGCTTTACATTGAGAAGGACGAGCATCAAGCCTTTGTTGATCAAATCACGCCCAAGCAACTCGACAAGGTGCTTCAAGAACTCACTCAACCGGGAACTCATTGGAACGACGGTAAATACAAGGGCACAGTAAATCGCCTTCGGCTTAAACTCGAGGAAAAACTATATAATAAGTTTGTTAAAACTTCTTTAATGCCCACCACACACAATACTACCGTTGATATACCACGTCTTTTGCTCATACATTCTATTTTGCATAATCACATCATTAACATTGGAAAAATTATTTGTGATGAGATTTTTGTATGTAGCTCAATAGATAAGGGTTCTCTTTTCTTCCCTTGCTTAATTTCTAATCTTTGCAAGGAGATGTATGTCCCAAGTGAGTCCACCGATGAAAAGGCCCTACCAAAGTCCGGTTGGAATCAAGCACAAATCCGAAAGCTAATGGGAGAGGCACCAGAAAAATCCTCAAGGCCTCCAATTGCCATAACAACTCCTGTCGCCCCGGCAATCCCTAATGCCCAACACCTAATGCCCGGACAACTCGGCCATCAACCCCGGGACACTTTGAAGCACTCTTGCAACCATTGGCGAGCCACCTAAGGCAAATTGAAGACCGACAACTAATGTTCATGCGGTACATGAAGGAGCACAACAATGCCATCACCCAAGTCATCCTAGAAAAGTACCTGGACAGCCGCGTCCCGTTCCCAATCTTTCCTGACGAGATTCTTACCCCAGCAACCAATAAAGAAGTCATCACGACAACCGCAACAGATGATGCCACGACAACCAACCCTGAAGATGCCACGGCAACCAGAGCTAAAGATGTACCGACAATCACTGCAAAAGCCAAAGGTAAATCACCTATGCCCGAATCAACTCCTACGGAATCATTGTCTGATTTTCCAGATTCGGACAAGTCCTCCATTGCACCAACAAAGACCACACCAATCGAATCCTCCAAGCGAAAAGCCAATGACATTGATGAAGAGGACGATAAGGACAACCCCGTACGAGGATCGATTCCACCATCGTCAACAAGAAAACAACCATCGCGTTCAAGTAAGAGAATCAAGACACCAACCAAAAGGAAACTAATCATCCACGACGACAAACTCTCGGAGTAAGTCCTCGTTTGCATTTTACTTTTCTTTATTTTTATTTCTCTTTAATGCATGCATTGAGGACAATGCCTCACTCGAGTTTGGGGGGATTGTTATTAGTAGTTACCATGTTTAGTTGCATTCATCTTAAGTATTGCATTTAGGATACATAAATTGCTTGCCATGCCTTTAGTTGGAACAAGAATTGCCTAGATTTGATGAATATCCGATGATGACTTTGCCAATGCACTTAATTTATTGAATTTTTATTCTAGGATAACCATGGAAAAACTTAGAATTTTACTATGATGCTAAATTTGATGAAACATTGTTGTGGTTTGATTGATTTAAGGAATTATAGTGAACTTAGGTTGATAATTAAACAAATTGGGGGATTAGAATAAAAATTGGATGAATGCTAGAGGTGCCCGAAATTGGCTTTAGCATGTGCTAAAAAAATGATCGCTAGAGGTGCCCAAAACCGACTCTAGTCGAATAAATTAATTAACTTAAGAAAACTAAAAACAAAACACTAGAAGTGCCCGAAACCGGCTCTAGTTAAAACATGTTAAAAAGAACCCAATGAAGTAATTTGAAAACCTCTTGTTTGCATAGAATCCAAAAAATTAACTTGCACACAACTTCGCACACACTCACAAGCATTATAGTTTGATTCCGAGTAACTCCTAAGTTTTCCGAAAAATGAAAAGCCAATCATACTTTGTGCCCCGGTTCTGAGAATTGAAATCAAGTTCAAAGCTAAGTTTGTGAAAATTAAAGTCTTGGTAGGTAATTATTAGTTTGCATTGCTTGAGGACAAGCAATAGTTCGAGTTTGGGGGTGTGATAAGTGTTCAAAAGTACTATTTTTCTTACCCTTTTTACTTATATTATTGTTAGACTTAGGCTCATATTAGTTGCATAATTAGCCATTCATGCATTAATCTATGTTTCCTTCCATCGTTGAGCTTGATTACATAACTTGGTAGTTTTTGTGAGAAAAGATGTTGCTTTGGTGTGTTTTGTGTGTATGTGCAGGATCACTTGCCAAAGCAAGGCTAGAGCTAGTTGCCAGGGCAATGCATGAATGAGATGCCGAGCTGCTTACCAGGGCAATGCATGAAGGAGACGCCGAGCCAGTTGCCAGGGTAATTATCGACAAAGAATAAGGTGATATAGTACTCGAAATTGATGACTAGACAAGCCCAAGATGACGCGGAGCAAAGCTAAATCCCAAGGGAGTTTGATTTCCATGAAGAGGTTAAAGAAGAATTAAATTCCAAGAAGATAGAGACGTTCTAGAAGGAATATAATTATAATAAAGAATTATATTCTTTAAAGATAATTTAATTCCAACTTAACTTCCTCCTCAAATGAGGACTTTGACCTAGCCCTATAAATAGATCACCAAGCCGTCAACTCCAAGGGAGAGAGAAGGGAGAATTTTTGACAACATCAAGGGCAAGGAGGATTTCGACAAAGCTTCATCCATCCTTCATCATTTTCTTTCTTGTTCAATTAGGTTCATGCTAAGAATTCTTTATCTTGTGTTTCTTTGGAACCTAGCCATGAACTAAATCTATTTGGCTAAGGTTATTGTGTCATGTGGTTGTGAGAAACTATTGGATTTTGTTTAGGTAATAAGAGTTTGCACTTTTCTATTCAAGGTTTATTCATTCTTGGTTCTTATTCTTGTTTGCGAGTAAATTGGGAGAGGATCTCGTAACTTTATCTATTTATCTAATATCGGGAGAGTTAGATTCAAGAAACGAATAAATATGATCTTTATTCAATCTATTGATGGTGAAGATTAATCCGACTTATGAATAAGTTATGGATTTCAATGGCTAAGAAGAGCGCAAGATTGGTTGTTGTTCACCCTTAATCCATGCAATGATGTATTATCAAGGCATGCACAAGTAGCTAGAGTTTCAACTTAGGGATAAGAAGAGACCATTGAAGAACGCTCTGCCGAACCTTGAAGTTGCTGCCCAGACGCCCAAGTAGTTGCCCAACTAGTCGCCTAGGCAACCATCGATTAGTTACCAAGGCAACCTCGTTGTGCAAGTTGCCACGGCAACTGAGTTTCCCTTGCACTCTTTTACCAAGACAATGCAATCGGCTATCACACCTCAACTCACGATAACCAGGCCTATCTCTCTTATTTGATCTCTTCTATTCTTTTACTTATTTGTTTTCTAAATTAGTTATTAGTTAAAACTCCTATAATCTTCTATTTGTGTTTTTACTTTTTATAGTGCAAGAGATTAGATTCTTGAAGTAGCACCAATCCATGTGGAGACGATATCTTTTATACTATAACTTGCGACGTGTACACTTGCACAATTACGGAGCACTTATTACGCGCAACAATTGTAATAGGTTACGTATAAAGCTTAAGAATTTAGATACCTACTGAAATCCTTACCAAGAGTGTAAGGAATTAGGTTTTCTTGTAAGCAACTATGTATGTACATAAATTCTTACACTTAGTTGAGCTACTTTTGGTTTTGGTGTCCAAGTGTAAAGAATTCGATACCTACTTCTTTCATTATAATAGTTGTAATATGTTACGTATAAAGCTTAAGAATTTAGGTACCTACTGAAATCCTCACCAAGAGTGTAAGGAATTAGGTTTTCTTGTAAGCAACTATGTATGTACATAAATTCTTACACTTAGTTAGCTACTTTTGGCTTTGGTGTCCAAGTGTAAAGAATTTGGCACCTACTTCTTTCATTACAATAGTTGTAATAAGTTATGTATAAAGCTTAAGAGTTTAGGTACCTACTGAAATCCTTACCAAGAGTGTAAGGGATTAGGTTTTCTTGTAAGCAACTATGTATGTACACAAATTCTTACTCTTAGTTGAGTTACTTTTGGCTTTGGTGTCCAAGTGTAAAGAATTCGCTACCTACTTCTTTCTTTACAAAAGTTCTAATAAGTTACGTATAGAGCTTAAGATTTTAGGTACCTACTGAAATCCTTACCAAGAGTGTAAGGAATTAGGTTTTCTTGTAAGCAACTATATATGTACATAAATTCTTACACTTAGTTGAGCTACTTTTGGCTTTGGTGTCCAAGTGTAAAGAATTCGGTACCTACTTCTTTCATTACAATAGTTGTAATAGGTTATATATAAAGCTTAAGAATTTAGTACCTACTGAAATCCTTACCAAGAGTGTAAGGAATTAGGTTTTCTTGTATGCAACTATGTATGTACATAAATTCTTACACTTAGTTGAGCTACTTTTGGCTTTGGTGTCCAAGTGTAAAGAATTCAGTACCTACTTCTTTCATTACAATAGTTGTAATAAGTTATGTATAAAGCTTAGGAGTTTAGGTACCTATTGAAATCCTTACCAAGAGTGTAAGAGATTAGGTTTTCTTGTAAGCAATTATGTATGTACATAAATTCTTACACTTAGTTGAGCTACTTTTGGCTTTGGTGTTCAAGTGTAAAGAATTCGGTACCTACTTCTTTCCTTACAAAAGTTGTAATAAGTTACGTATAGAGCTTAAGATTTTAGGTACCTTCTGAAATCCTTACCAAGAGTGTAAGGAATTAGGTTTTCTTGTATGCAACTATGTATGTACATAAATTCTTACACTTAGTTGAGCTATTTTTGGCTTTGGTGTTCAAGTGTAAAGAATGCGGTACCTACTTCTTTCATAACAAAAGTTGTAATAAGTTACGTATAAAGCTTAAGAATTTAGGTACCTACTGAAATCCTTACCAAGAGTGTAAGGAATTAGGTTTTTTTGTAAGAAACTATGTATGTACATAAATTCTTACATCGTAATGTTTTATGTATATACATAATTTCTTATAATTTCTGTAATTTATGTACATAGCTCATAAGCATTTATGTACAAACCTATATCCTAAAGAACTAGCCAGCCTTAAATTAGCCTCAATTTAGAGGTTTCACCCTAGAATCTCCCACTTTCTAAAAACATTGCCAAACCAAAAATATTCATCACAACTGGACCTGACAAACTTGACCCGAGAACCGAAAACCGAACCGAGACCCGATATGGATGCAAACAAGATGACCCAAATGTGACCCGAAACCCGAAATGAACCGAACCGAAACCGAAACTGATGCGAATTCTAGAAGAACCGATATTGACCCGTAACCGATTTGACCCGAACCAATTTTCACCCGAACCAATTTTCACCTGAACCGAAAGTAACCCGAAATTAATTTGCTCAAAACTGATCTAAACCGAATATCAACCCGATTTTAACCCGAAATAATATAATGTTTTATTATCTTTTTGTATTATGATAGTACTAATTAATCACTACATTTGATAAAAAAGTAGGAGGGAAAAGTAAAATCCTAATATACATATTCTAGTCAATTGCAAAGAAAGATGAGAAGTAGGAGGGAAAAGTAAAATCTTAATATACATATTCTAGTCAAATTTGATAATATATATACACATATAATCGAGTCAAATTTGTAGATAATATTTCAAAATGCTCATCATATGTGCAATTATGGTCTAAGGTTTGATTTCATGCCCATAAAATTATCTCTCTTTTTTGCGTGTATTTTGAAAATATAAAAAATTCTATCGTGCTAAAAACTAGCATTGAATGTGAAATTAAAAAATATAGTTATAAGATTGGATCGGGATTCGTTAGGTTCAGGTTAAATGATTAATACCAATAATGGTTGATTTTGAAACATTGAATGATTGGAACTAAACCTAAATGATAATATTAACAAATAAAAAGACATGTTTTTACAAGAATATATGATTAATTCTTTATATAATATACATGATTAGATTCACACCCAAGACCAACTCAAAACGAATTGGCCCAAAAATTTAAAGATTGACCCGACCCGAATCGACCCGACTCGAAAACATCCTATTCGATATTGAGCCGACCCAAAAACAACCGATCTGATATTGACCCGAATCACTAATCCAATACCCAAATTGACCCGAATTATCATAGAATCGAACTAAAATCCGAACGAAACCCGAACCAATCCAAATCTAAATCTAATACAGACAAATTCGAACCGAACCGAAACAATTTAAACTGAAACCGAACTGAACGACCCATTTGCGACCTCTACTTTTCATCACTGGCCACCTCTCTCGCTTTATTTTTAACTGTCCGTTTCTCCAATCCCCAACATTCTATTTTATTCCCTCTTATCTGCTGATTATTTGTTACTCCAAAAAGAAAAGAAAACCCTAATCGAATCGTCAGGAAAATAGAGGTGCCGCTTCTTTTGCTCTTTCTTTTTCTTATATTTTCCTCACATTTTCAAGGATTCTTGCGATTGCTATTCGACACTCTTTTCTCTCTAACCGCTAAAAAAGAGAGGTAAGCTTTAGGGTTTCCTTTCCCCCTTCCTAACTTTCAACTTTTGTTCTGTGATTTTCTTCGCAGCCTAACAGCGACCAAAGCAAATGGCGGATCCGACGGTCATCAATGGCGAATCCGAGGATCAGACGGCGGATGATTTATACGACGTCGATGAAACCAAAATAATCCAACTGGATACCAAAATCAGAAGGCTTGAAAGTCAGAAGACGGTCCTGAGCAACGAGAACAATGATTTGAAGGAGAGGATCAAGAAAGTGACCATAGAATTCGATCGACTGCGAAACGAGCAAGCAGAGATGAGGCAAGAAATGGATCAGTGGGACGTGGATAAGAGGATTCTGGAATCAGTCACCGCGAGATCGGCTATTCTTGAAACCGAGGTCGCCAGGCTTCAGCATGATCTGATCACTTCGATCAGTGAAGTTGATGAGGCGAACAGGGAGTTGATTCGGTTAAAGGAAGAATTGGAAGAGAAAGGATCGTTGATCGAGAGATTGGACAGGGAAATCACCGAATTGAAAAAGGAGAAAGTTGAGGGCGAGCAGAGAGAGAGGGAGTTGGATAGGAAAGTAGGGGTTTTAGAAGTGACGGAAACGGAGGAGAAGAGCAAGAGAGTTAGGACCGAAGAGGAATTGAGGGACAAACTAGATGGATTGAAAGGTAAAGTTATAGAGCGCGAAGCAGAGTTGGCGAGAACGAGATTTGTACTCGAGACAACTAGGAAAGGGCAACGAGAATCTGAGGAGAAGGCCACGGAGTTGCAGATGAAGCTTTTGGAATTGATAGAGGAGGTGGAGAAGAAGACTGCCGAGGCTATCAATGGCAAGTCTAGGGAGATCGTAGGGGCTGCTGGGAGTAAAGGGAAAGGGCTGACCGTTCTGCCGCTTGTGGCAGCAGGAACGGCCGGTGCGATCATTGTTGCCGCGGCTGTGGTGTATGTTTGCAGTAGGAAGCGGTCGTAAATCGATGATTACTGGTGCTTGATGATGAACGAGGTTAGGATTTTTACTAATATATTGATAATGAATTTGGGTTGGAATTTTTGATAGGCAGTCGGGTTGTCATTGCCCATGAATCTCACTTCCGCTATATATATATATGATGAATTGTTGTTTGGTAGTTGAGTATTATAATTTGGAAAACAAAAGGTTGCACTTCGGTTGTGGCTTGATTTCAAGTTACTATTATATTTTGCTTTGCTATTCATTCATGGTTTAGAAATTTCAAACATTGGTTGTTTGTTCGGTTGTATTCTATGATTGTTATCTGGATTGGGTCAAATTGTGTATGTGGTGTCACCTATTACAGTTTCAATCATTTTCAGTCCTTCAAAATCAATGTGAATTCTAGGTTAAGGTTGCTGTTTTTTAAATATTAAACATGTGGTGTTGATGTGACAACTTTTTAAAAGTCTTGATAATTGGACTAATATTGTTTTTTAAATGTGTATATACTCCTAAATTATTTGATGAAAATAAGTTAAAATTTATAATTAAAAAGATGCATTAAAAAATAATTATATCATGCACTAGCCCCTTAATTTTAGAGATTAGGGACATAATTTTAGGGTTCATAATTTAGTATTTAGATTTATGTCCTTAAAATTTAGGAATTGTGGTATGAATTTAGAGTTTAAGGTTAAAATTTAAGGGTTATAGGTAAAAATTTAAATCTCTACCATATTAAATTAAAACCCTAAGCTCTATACCCTAACACTAAACTCTAAATTCTAACTATATACTCAAAATTTTAAACACTTAAATTATAAACTTTTAAAATTTTAACTCTTAAAATTAGAGCGATTGTGAAAACAAATTATTTTTACTGCCCCGAGGATCATATATTTTCCTGTTTTGCTTATAAATCAAAATTTAGAGTTGAATAATGTGGTTGATGTTCGGACATCATATATGTTCTAGGGACTCGTGCAAATAAAAAAAAATAAAAGGTGCATATATTCGATAAACAAAAATCCTCAACAATACTCCGCTATTCTCTTATGCTTTACACTAAAAAAATTTAAAATTCTACACTAAAACAATTAAAAAATAAATTTTAAACTTTATTTTTAAATTTTACATTCTAAAGCCTAAATTTTACCCCTTAAACATACACCTTATTTTTAATTTTTTAAACTCTAACCTTAAACCCTAAACTTACTTTTTTTTAAGCAGACACTAAAGAAGCATAATTTAGAACAAATGATTTTCATTCGTATTCGATCGTTTAATTAAGTGGAGAAAATTTGATTTAACGAACACTTTCAAATATATTTGTTTAACTTTTTTTAATTTACTATAATTATTTATAATATTAAGATATTTTATGATTCTAATTTAAAAGATTCTCTTCAACAATATTATATATATTTATATATTTTTTATTTTCCGTAAGTAAATTTTGTGATTTTATTTAATAAATTAATATTATCTAAAATTATGTGATTTATTTACAATGTTATTTTAAAAAAAATGACTTTTGATGATAAAATATTGATGAGAGTATAAAAGAATTAAAGAATTGAAGAGACAAAAAATTTATAAAAAAGTTAAAATAAGATGATCAAATTAAATAAAATATAAAGTTGAGAAATTAAATTGTAAAAAAAAAATTATCGTAAAAAAAGAATTGAAATTGCACAAATATTTTAATAGTGATCGAGTGGGGCATGCAATTCGAAAGTAGTCAAAAATAAATTTAACAAAATAAAATTTGAAATTAGTAATAAAATTATAAAATAATCAAATTATTTAACTATAAAGACTTGACTTGAACTAAAAATTCAAACCATTAAATTGATTTACTCAAATAAAACAAAATTAAAAAAAAAAATCAAACCAGGTTTCGTTCGCTCCGAATCTCCGATATGACTTAAGGCCGGAAGGAGATTTACTATCTAATTAAGTTATAAAAGGACACATTTATTTTCCACTGATTTACGATCTATTTTTTCATTTAAATGCATCATTTTGTTTAAACAATTATTCATTTTTTGAAATTTTACATTCCAATTCTGTAATTTTAGGTTTTTAAAGTTTGATCCTAAAAATGTAAAAAAAAGATAAGAAAAGAAGTCATCAGTAGCTGTCCACGACTTTAAAAATGAATGTAGAAATTATACTATTTTCCTAAATGATTTATTTAATGCATTTTTTTGTTTTTTAAGGATAATTATTTGATACATTAGTGGTGAAAACTTTTAATTTTCACAAACGTCTTAGTCTTAGGATTTAGGAGCTCATTTTAAAATTTTAGAGTATATAGTTTAGGGGTTTAGGTTTATTAGTTTAAAATTTGGTGATTGTGAATATAATTTAGGGTTTGTAGGTTAAGACCTAAATTCTCAACATATTAACCTAAAATCTAAACCCTAACCTATAACTCCTAAATCCTAACCATTACCCCTAAATTTTAAACTCTTACGCCCAATCTCCTAAAACCTACACAGTTTATAAACTCTAAAATTAAAGTGTTTGTGGAAACTTTTCTGCCAGTATATTAGATATATATATTTTTTAAATTACCTTTTTTTCATAAATAAGCCGACATGTGGCTAATTTTGTTGTTGTTACCTTTAGGCGTAAACTGATTTGGTGAATGTAGAGGTGACAATTGTTTCCAACCCGACGAGTCCCAAATTCAAAAACGCACCCGTGTTATCTGTATTGGCAATTAATCAGGAAATTAGGACAAAACGAAGCAAAACTATAATTTATTAAAGAAAATGGGAACTTAAGCTGTGAATGTGATTTATATTGATCGTATATGATATGATATTCAACAACCTGTGAACGTAAAACAATACTTAAAAAAACCACTACTTGTGTCCATCCAAAAGCTCCCTTACGATTGCTTCACTTATCCCATCAGCATACGCTAACAAATGGCCTGCTCCAGCTACCTCATTGTACTTGATCCATGGAAGTGCTTTGGCAACATAGCGTTGAACGATAACCGGAACCAACCGATCTTCGTCCCCCATCCAAATGTGAACGCTGCCCTCATTGTTCGGAAAAGGGTTGTCGAGATCAAGGGGATCAAATTCCCACTTCCCGAAGCCGATCCTCATGTCACGATGCAACGACTCAAATACTCCTTGCTGAATTGCCACTGCCTGCATACACCAAGATCAAGTGGTAAAATCTATAATGTAGTATCTTCCTCGTCGTCCGAAAGAAAGCTAGTTACCAAGAAATGAAGTACCTTGTGATGCTGTCTATGAACATTCTTTTGTAGGATTTGGAGATCTTGAGGGGAGAAGTTTTCGGGTCTACGAGAAATAACAGCAGATGGAGGGAAAAGCTTTTGAGTGTTCCACCAATAGACTAAAAATGGCATATGGTGAGCAACACGCAACGCCCATTCATCTTGAGGAAGCATAAGGTTGTATGCTTCTTTAGATAAGTTTGCAGGCAAACCAGGCCACCAATAGTTGATTACAGGTGCCATTAGTGTTGCTCCTGCTAGCCTAAAAACCATTGTCACAGTCAAATTGAATGCTGAAAAAACCACTATCGAATATGTTTTCCCGATTCACTTTTAAGTATTCGTTTCCAACAAATAGTCGAACACATATATTCGCTAGTATCGAAAACTCACTCCCTCAAACCGATTTTACCTATGAGGTATATATTTGAGGCAGCTCCAGACAGCATGGCCTCCCATAGAATATCCAACCAGATAAAATTTGAATCCAAGTCCCAACTGATCAGCAAGCTCTTCTATATCAAGGGCCAAGCTCTTCATCGTTCGATTCGGATGAGGATCACTCTCTCCATACCCCGGTTTATCAAACGACACACTGTATACACCTAGCTCTTCAACAACTTCCTGAAAATAATGAAACCCCAGAGTTTGCATCAGCCAAATGATTGGACCCGGATATGTTAAACAAATGAAAAAAAAGTACCGGGGATAGCTGTGTGACTAGGGGTTCATCAAGTCTACAACTAGAGAAACCATGAACAAAGATGAGCTTATGCTCTGCCATTTCTTTTGGTACACCATGCTCTTTGTAGGCCAAATGCCTTCCATCCCTCAGTTTGATTCTACTGGCGGTTATAGGAGGGCCATCCGCAAATCCACAGATTTTGGGAGGTGGAGGCTGAATGGCCTGGTATGCCCATGCCACCAGACCAATTGACAACAACAGTGCAATTTTCCTGTACATCCCTGCAAAGTTTTCAAATGGATTGTTTCTTTTAATGGTGTTTTTTCATGGAAACTGAGCAAAACCCATATAGGATTTGCTCAAAGATTCATGTAACATTGCACAAAATCAAAGATAAAAACAGATTCAATAATAATTAGTGCAAGAAAGAACCTGAAAAGGGTGGAACAGAAAGGAAATTTTACAGGGAAAGTGTCCTGTTGCTGAAGCGAACCCTGATGTTCTTCCCCCCCTGCAACACTCTTCCTTTTGCAAGTTAATGGTGATACATATAACCATGGATTCAATTCAATTATACCAACTTTTGTGTTGATTTTTCATTGTTTTCAAAAGTGACAATTGCAATGGTAAAAAGTGGAATTGCAGCATCGTTGACAAATAAACAAAAGTTAGTGGTTGGTGGTTGGTTCTTTTCCCCTACAATGTCACTCCGCATGCTTAATCAAGAATTAACGTTGACACTTTTGCATCTAAAAATATTAGCCTTTTGATTATCTTTCTTTCTTTTCTTAATTAAGTTTTCATTTCGCAACTAATAATTCAAGAACAATCCTTTCTCCTCTTTTCATCAGCATAACAAGACAGAGGCAAACGTTTAGCGGAAACATTGCTGAAAATATGAAACTCTATATTCTTCTTTACATTAATACCATGCCCATGATTGTCTCAGAGATTTTCAGGCCCTGAGCGAAAATTAAAAAATAGACTTATATATAACGAAATCATATCTTTTTATTTTGAACAAGCAAAGTAATATTAAAAAGAAGTAATATTTTTTAAATTCTAACTACAAAATAAGTGTCCAAACTATACATATTTTTTTGGCTCTAGGTGCTTAAAGTTTATTTCGTTATCATTTTGATGTATCAATCATTATTTTTTTATAAAAAATTTAGACACCTAAAACAAAAAAAAATTGAGCACTAATTTTTTAAACAATAGACACTTAAAACAAAAAAGTGGCATAATTTGAGTATTTGTTTTTAATTTTTTAATGGCTGTTACCTAGAAATGGTCACGAGTAAACTTCAGACACATATTTTGACCCAAAAAATACTTTAGGGACCTAAAGTAAAAAAGAGTATAGTTTGAACACTAATTTTGTAGTGAAGCCTTTCTTTAATAAACTATAGAAACATGACTAAACTTTTGTCATACACATTATTTTATTGTTAGATTAATTAATTAATTTATTTAAGAAAGAGGATTATTTTTTACTATTAAATTAATTAGTTAATTAATAAAAAATATAAAAAGTTAAATTTTAAGAGTCCTAGACTGGTTGGGAGCCCTGTGCGGTCGCCCAGGGTGCTCCCCGCATAGCCGACCCTGACCATGCCAAGTAAAATGATTAAAAATATCATAATAGATCAGTCAGTACAATCAAACTGATCTAGATCAGATTATATCAAACTTATTAAAATCATTATAAATTGAGAATTGTGAATAAAAATATGTATTTTTTAAGGAAAAAACTTTGATACACAAGGTTTATACGTGCCTTTTAATTTTAGGGATTAAAGTTTTAGTTTAAGGGTTTAGGTTGTAATGTTTAAAATTTAAGGTTAGTGTTTATAATTTAGGGTATAAGATTTAATTTTTTAGGGTCAAAATTTGAAATTTAAGATTTAAAATTTATAGTATAAATATGCAGGTTGATGTAAAGTTAATTTTGTACAACATATTTATAAAAATATTATTTTTTAATTGTGAGCATAAATAGGAGAGTTTCATTTATTTATTTAGGTTTGATGTTACTAAACACAATTTTAAAAATATTTTTTATATGCAATATTTTATTTTACATATATCAATCAAGGATGTGATAAAATCTAGTAATAATTTTAAATTATAGCGTCTTTAAATACCCAAGTTCCACTTCACCGTTTATAAAGCATTAAAGCATATAGATGTGGGCAAAGAGAGTGAAGTAATTAATAAACGTGATATAAATGCAAGCAAAGGGAGTAAATTAATTAATTAATTAAATGTAGACGTGGGCAAAGCAAAGAGTTGGTGGTTTGTTGCAACTCATTTCTACTTTTTCGGTTCATTCATGTCCATAGGTTTGAATTAACATTCAAATTTTAAGTTATATCTATATATAATTATTTTTTAGTTTTGTATAATTATAGATTTTTTATTATTTATACATACTATTAATTTAGTTATTATTATTTACTCATTCAATTAATTTAGTTTTAGTTCAAAAATAATTCAATTAATTTAACTCTCAATATTTATAAAATTTATTATTTTAGTCCTAATTTTAATATAACTATATATTTTTAAAAAAGAACAAAACTTCGTTAAAAACATCCTTTATAGCCGAGATCGAACAATAGCTCAATATCGAACATTTAAAGGAGGTAAAGAGTGCCCGGAAAATTTTATCATCCGAAACCCGAGTCAAGGATAATACTACACGGCAAAGACCACCAAGCGACAACGCCAAGAAAGAAAACGACAAAACCCCCTAAAGCACCTAAATGGCAAATTTCATGCAATCCAATCTTTAAATTGGAACTCTAAAACAGAACAGTACACGCAATTAGGGGTTCATGGGAGGTTAATTGTACTGTTTAGCTTAAACGGTCAGTTAACCGTTATAACGTTATTAAATTTTGTTAACAGTAATTTAATTGTCAAGAAACGGTTAACCGCTAACGATTAACTATTAAGACACGGTTAATCGATGCTTCAATAATAGGTTAACTAATAATCTATTAGAATTTTTTCACATGTTCTTCTTTTGAAAATAATGAGATTCTAAACACTAACTACATACTTAATTTAAAAAAGTACCTACATGCTACAAAGAACAAACACAACACAAAGTACAAAAACTTCGTACTTAATTTCAAGTTTCAACGGTGTTCAACACATAGCAATATACCATTAGTTCAGGACATAGAAATACACCATCAAAGTTCTAAAGACAAATGTTTAACTAACATAAAAAAAACATAAGGTAAATGAAACTTCAATGAGTTAGTACCACAAGCCACAAAAGTTAACTCTATGATCAAATCACTCAAGGCCTTCACCGATTTATATATGTATAAATAATTTAAAAATGGTTAACTTATAAGTTAACCATTTGTCAAAATTTGTATATGTAACTGTAACCATTAACCATCATTTTTAGCGGTTCGGTTAACCGAAACTGTTTAACCTTAACGGTTTGATTAATTAACCTACAAAATACAACGATTGTACCGATTAACGATTATGGTTAATTATGCACACTCTACACACAACAAATTTCCCGTTTGAGGAATGGTCAATTCACGTGAGACAAGAACGGACGCATGGTTTTATGTTAGGAGACAAATCTATAAAATTTTAAAGGGACAAACTTATGAAATGTTAGGGGGCGAAAATAGATTTTTAATACAAATTAATTTAATTTTTTTTCTAAATCATATATGAATTTTAAATTTTTAGGGGCACCTGAAATCATATATACATATTATTATTATATTATTTTTTTGAAATAAATGTCGGTTGATTTTTTATTCAAAAGAAAGAAAGGTAAAATTTACAATAAGAGAAAAACACAAAACAATACAAAAGCTCGAAAGAAACAAAAAAGCTCTGAAAAGAGAAGACCAGAGGATATGCAACTGACAAATCTTCTACAAAGGGGAGAAGGGCAGAGAAATATCGAAGTAGAAGATGAAATATTGGGGAGTCTCGAGAGAGAGAAAGTATAATCTTCCCCAAACCACCATAAAGCGTCAACTGGTTGATTATGGTGGTTTGTTGGTATTTTAATGAAAAAAAACTCAATGGACGAAAGAAACTGAACACTTTTATTCAACAATTATTTAAAATTTATACAAAATAAAATCAACAGCCAAGTTCCTAAATTTAAACAACCTATGAATAACTTTCTCCTAAACTTAAGCAACACATAAATAACACAACAAATAACTAAAAATAGAAGCAGTCCTAAACACATCGACTAACACTCCTTAGTTTAGGAACTACAAACACCAAGTGTTATTCTCAAAGCTTCAAATTTACTTACTGGAAGTGGTTTGGTGAAGATATCTGCAAGTTATTCCTCTGTTTTGCAATAAACCCGTATAACATCACCTTCTTTTTGCACTTCTCTCAAAAAGAAAAATTTAATGTTGAAATGCTTAGTCTTCCCATGAAACACTAGATTGTGGGAAATTAATATAGCAACTTGATTATCAACGAAGACCTTTGTACTTTCTTCTTGTTCAAGATTAAGATCACATAATAATTTTCTCAACCACAAAGCTTGATTAACAGTGGATGCTGCAACAATAAATTATACTTCGGCAGTAGATTAAGCCACAGTTTCTTGCTTCTTAGAGCTCCATGCAAAAATACCTGATCCAAAAGTGAAACAATGGCCTGAAGTACTCTTCATGTCATCTATAGAACCTCCCTAATCACCATCACAGAAGCCAACAAGCTTGAACTCTTTGTTTCTTGTGAATTTGACACCAAAATTACTTGTGCCTTTGATATAACGAACTACTCACTTAGCAGCCCTGAGATGCAATTCACTGGCACAATGAATAAATCGAGACAAAATGCTTACAACATTTAAAATATCAGGACGTGTTGTTTTAAGATACATCAAGCAACCAATTAAGCTTCTGAAATATCCTCCATCAACTTTATCACCTCCATCTTCTTTACAAAGCTTCTCCTTTTGATTCATAAGAGTGCTTACTTCCTTGCATTCTTCAAGCTTAAACTTTTTCAAGATTTCTTTAGCATACTTCTTTTGGCAGATGAATACTTCATGCTTAGCCTATTTGATTTTCATTCCAAGGAAAAATGACATCAACCCGAGATCTGTCATCTTAAAAACCTTCATCATCTCTCACTTGAATTGCTCAAGCATCCGTGCATCATTTCCCAATTAGTAAGAGATCGTCAACATAAAGTGAGACTATTAAAGCATCATTTTCATGACATTTGACATAAAGAGTAGTCTTGGACAGACTTCTTTCAAAGTCCAAGCTCAACAAATGATCATCCATTTTGTTGTACCAAGCTCTCGTAGCTTGTTTGAGCCCATAGAGAGCTTTCTTGAGAAGAAACACTTCGTGCTCCTCTCCTTTCTTCACAAAACCTTCATGCTACTCAATGTAAATTTCTTCTTGCATAATGCCATTTAAAAAATTTGACTTTACATCAAGTTGATACACTCTCCAATTCATTTGAGCCACTACAATAAGTAAAAGTCTTATGGTGTCCAAACGAGCAACTGGTGCGAAGGTGTCTAGATAGTCCACGTCAAAAACTTGTGCATAGCCTTTGACCACAAGTCTTGCTTTGTGCTTGTTGATTGAGCCATCAACATTAAGCTTGGTTCTATACACCCATTTGACTCCAATCACCTTTCTATCTTGGGGTTGATCAACCAACTCCCATGTTTTGTTCTTCTCAATAATGGAGAACTCCTCATTCATTGCGGCCACCCATTTTGTGTCTTTCATTGCCATAGAAAAATTTGCAGGTTCACAAACATCTATATTATATCTTGCATAGATATCAGTAAGCAATCTAGTACCCCTTGTTGGAGCATCATCCACCAACTCATTCAACCAAATTTCATCTTTATCTATGGTTGAAGCATGTAATTTAAGCTTCAAATCTGTAGTAGTTAGACCACTTTTTGTAACACCTCAGTTTTGGGCCTAGTGGTTTTTAGGCTGAGTATACGGTCTGATGGGTCGAGATTAGAGATTCGAGATTAAAATTGGATTAAATATTTTTTAGTGAGAAAATATTTGAAAAAATATCTAAAAATCATTATTTAATATATGGATATTTTTGGTAAAGTCAATTTTGAGAAATGGATTTTGGAAATTGGACATTTTGGCTAGTGACCAAAATGTAAAGAATGAAAACTGTTTTTAGTGATTGTTTTGTAAAAGGATCAAAACTTAAAATCTTTAAGGATATATTCCACCTAAATGTTTTTATCAGAGTTTTCTCTCAATTGAGATTATTTTAATGAGCTTTAATTAAGGATTAAAGGGATTTAATAAAAGTTAAGGTGGTCATTTCTTAAAAACCAATTTTGACGTAACTTTCTTTGTCTCAAGTTTTCTCTCAAAATTTCATCAGCCAAACACTCTCTTTTTCATCAGAGATTTCAGGTAATGCTCTTGATTTCTGAAACTTTTGATTTCTAATGGATTCTTCAATCTTTTTTTTTCTTTCAAAATCTCATAGTTTTCCTTTGTTTTTCAAGAGTAAAACATACAATTGAGAGGGAATTCATCCATTAGAAGTAAGGTTCATTTTTCTCCTCTAATGAATGGTTCTTTACTGAAATTCTCAAGTATTTGATCTTTTATATATTTTTTCTCATGAGTTTTGATGATTTAATCATGGAAAATTGGTTTAATCAAGGTTTAATTGATGAGATTATGTGAGTTTCAAATTGGATCTATTTTTCTGAGTTCTTGATTGATTTTAATTATGATTTTGATTTTTTATAATGTTAATAAGTTGGATTTAACATTGGAATCTCGAAGCTAGGTGAATCTCTAATTTTCTAGGTTGTTAGTTATGTGTTTTTAAGGAGTTGTGGAGGTTTAATGTATGCTGGAGGTATAAGGTTGATGTTAGGTTGTTTTTGAATTTCAATTGAAGATAATTGATGGATTAAACCATTAGGTTTGGCCTGGGATAAGTTTGGAAGATGTTTGATGTTGATTTCGGTTATTTTAGAGAGGTTTCGGCTAGAGTTTGAAGTGGATTGTTGTGGCTGGTTTATGAATGCACTTTGATGCATTGGATCCCCTGTTTTTGTGTGATAAAATAAGGGGAGGTTGATCCTCAAGCTTGTAGCATTGCTTCGGAAGCTTTGGAGGAAGAGTTCGCATCGACGAACGAGGCTTTGCATTGTCGGTGAGTGAGAACGTGGATTTCAGCTTTGAAATGGTTTAAAGTTTGTTTTGAGAGTTTAAATTAAGCTTGAAACACTGGTTTAAACTCGAAAGTAAGTATGATGAGATTTCTCCATCGGTTATGCTTTGGCAAAATTGTTTTTATGCATCTGTTTTTGAATTACATGGTATGTACTGTTTATGCATGATTTAAGTATGTTTTATACTATTTTTGATCATATATTGATGATGGATGAATTTGGTAAATGGTCTATGTAAGTATGTGGAATACTTGTAATGCATGGTTTAATGCATTGCTAATGGTTTTGATATTGCATATAAAACAATGAGCTACGTGGTTAAAAATGAATTATATTGGCAAGTGATGTAGTTTAAAATATTATTGGATATAGTTGGCCGGCCATAGGATTGACAGTGCACTATAAATAAGTCACCTTGGGTGTTGATGGATTCATGTGTACCGAATACGCCACCACGAGTACCCTAACGGTTGAGGGGTTATATGGTACCAAAAACTCTTGTTAGTAGATTATGCATCTAACCGATGATAGAGGTTGTGATAGTACCCAGTTGTGAGCATACCTTAGTTTCAGTTGAGATGACATGACGTGTTGAGATGACACTTGTTGAATATGTGTATCCGATGTAATATTTTGGAAAGTAGACTTGGTTTATGATCACTTGAAAGCCAATATAATTATTAATGTATCATGTTGATGGATGTTGATGTATAATGTTGGTTTATACATGTTTACTCTTTAAGCTTTGCATATGAATTGTTGTGCACGAGAATACTTAAATTGAGGGTTAGCAAATGGGATTTGTAGTTAATCCATGATACATGTTGTATATGGTTTAATATTGTAATCACTCATTTTTATCCGGTGTATAAGTATTGTGTTAATCTACTTTAGATTATTAATTAATATATTATTGTTGCATGTATACGTATTATATTATATGTGCGATTAATGTGTACGTAAACCATGTGTGTATGAGTATATATGCATGTATATTTGTATATTATATTAATGTGTTACATATATTAACGTTTGCATGTATATATTAATTAATATGCGTAAATGTATGCATACGTGTGGGTGTTTGCATGTGTATATTAATTTGTATGTACATATATTATATGTGTGTGTACGCATATATTATTATTACTTTTGTTATTATTACTATTATTATTAATACTATTGGGCTGAAATTAAAATAAGATAAAAAGTATATTAAAGTCCAAATTAGATATCCAGTCCTTAATTAAAAAACCCAAACTTAATTACACATGGCCCATTCGGCCAAGCCAGCCCAATCCTATTAGCTAAAAAACCCTAGAATCTGACTTGATATCTTCTCATTCTTTGCAGCCGCCGTCATCATTAGCCGTTGGATCAAGTATTGATCCAACGACCCAGATCAAAGGGAACGTATCCAGCTGGCGCGCGTGTGACACACTCGAGGGACCCTTCAGTTCTCACTCGTGCGTGCAACGTACGCGCGAGATTGCTCAGCTGCCACCCGCCACATGGCACAATCCAGTGCTTCTGCATATCGCATCTGGGTCGCTCAATCTTCAAACCATCTTAGCCGTTAGATCAGGTCTGATCTAACAGCCAATAATATTTCTGGCAGTGATAATCTTTTAATCTTCCAAACGCCAATACACGTAGCCGAGTGGGTCTCTCCCCCCATGCCGCCGTACCAACCACCAAGACTGGCCGGGCATGCCAAAGACACAAAGAAATAGAAAGGCGTCAGAACAAAAATCAGATCCAAAGATATATCTTATGTACTAGTTTTACCAAACAAAAAAGCAGAGAGGATATATGTAAACCAACAAAACAAAAAGTGTAAGATCATCGGAGTTTTTCAAAAAAAATACAAAAAAAGAACCAAGTTTCAGTGGTAATCTCTTTTTCTTTTTCTTTCTTTCCTGCGTGTATGTAAAGTAAAAAAAACAAAATAATAACGAAATGGAGATGAGTGGATAGGATCTTTACCCTCATCATCAGTGGGTCTCCCCTCGCCAGTAATAACCCGCATCAGTTTCCCAAAAACTGAACAAGGTGAACTGAAAAGGGGGAGAGATTCCTTATGGTCTCGTTTTTATAGAAAAAATGGTTTTCATCCTTGTATTTTCTTAGATCTAGAAAAAATGAGAGTCTTTTCTGGGAATCTAAGTTGGGATTTGAGTTTGGGTTGAAGCAAGGGTTGTTTTGGTGGTTTTTTAGGTTCGCCGGCGTCGACTAGCGGCGAAAAGGACGGCGGTTGGCTGCCAGTTTCTGGGTTCATCAAAGGGGTTGTTTCGTTTTGGGGAGAGAATAGAATGGGGAAGGAGTTATTTTAGCCGAAATGAAAATTTTGAAATGCCAATGAGAGAAATTGAACCTGGTTGGGTCCTTATGTAGGCATTTTTTATTTTTTAAATGGTCTAATTACTCATTAAACCATCCCGCGTTTTGGGATTTTTCAAAACGAGTCTGTCCCTTGGTATAATCACAACCCCAGTCCCATTCTTTTTTTGAAACCTTTCAATTCAACCCTCAAATAAACCGCATTCAGATTTTAAATGGTGAAATTACCTCCCCAGTCCCACCGCGATTTCAAAATTTTCATTCCGAGCTTGCCCCTTGGTTCAATTACATGTCTGGTCCGTTTAAGTTTCATTAGGCTTGTAATCACGTCCTTAAATCAAGTTTTATTTCCTTTTAATTTCCGCTTTTCTGTTTTATTTCTTAGCGTTTCAGTCCTTGTTTTTGTGTTCTAAATATTCATTGCGTACTTGTGTTTTTATTTGTTTTTTAGCATGTTCTATTATTCGCTGTATTCATATATGCCACGTTTTACCATGTCTATTTACGTTTCAAATGTGTTATTTTCTTTTTATCTTTTTGTCCATATTCATTTTTATATCTTACTCTAGTTTGGTTTTCATGGCATGTTTGTTTATGTTAGTACGAGTTTCATGTTTTTAGGTTACATGTTAGTGTGTCTTTTGGTCATGAATAATGACATGTTTTTATTTATTTATTTGCGTATGCAAAGTATGTCATATGTCATGTACTAGGTATTAGTTTCTTTGTTAGCATGTTGTTTTGATTTGTGAAATTCACATCATAATACATTTATGTCATGCATACGTTACGTTGTGCTTTATTTTTAATATGTATGTATTCTTGAAATATGTGTTTTTGTTCCCACATGTTTTTATTCATGCCTCGTTATTATTATGATGTGCTATGTTCGTGTTGTTTATCATGTTTGTTTACTTTCGTGATACCTGTGTTTTTATTATTTATTTTATTTTGTCCTTTACTATATCAATGCGAATGTATGTTTCCAAATTATTTCTCTAGGGTTGCATAAGGGAATATAAATTGTCAATGCGGCACCCTTTTATCCGAGCGTAAACGGGGCCAGTATCAGGCGTAGTGATAGTGGTTGGGCGTTTACTCTCAGATAATGGGGCTTTTAAAATTTACTCACACTTATAACCAAATTTTAATTTAATCGTCACTTTAATCCGGAAAGTTTAATGTTAATAAGGCGGTAATTATAAAAGTACCAATTTTGGGCGGTGTGGGGGTGCTAATCATTCCCCATCCGTAACCGACTCCCGAACGCAACTAGTTTTCAAATCTCTGGTTTTATGGTGTCTGGCCTACCTCAGTGGCTGGTGGCGACTCCATTTTCAAAATAAAACACGATTTTTTAAAACTCCACGGAGTAAACATTTTTATATCCGAGAGACAACAAACACTTCGAAAACTTGGTTTTTTTAGCGAAACGGACATCGCTACAAATATACTAGTTTTTGAAAGTGTTAAGTGCATGGTTTTCAAGGCATGATGTTTTGTAAAATGATTAAAATGGTGATTTCAATGCGTTTTGGAAAAACGATTTTAAAATGCATTGATGGTGTTTTGTTTGAGCACTCCTCACTAAGCCTAGTGTGCTTACGCTCCTTTTGCCCATCAATGTAGAGAATATGGCCTAGGTTTCGGTACATGGATTGGTGTTTTGGTACGGGTACAAGCTAAAATGGCCTGCGTACCGATACTCGGGAGAGTGTATCAGTACGAGTTTAAGCTACTAGAATATGGAGTTTTGAAGTGGAGCAAGTGTACCAAAAAACTTGTTCGTGTACCGATACGTATGTCTGTTTTGTTAGTTAAAGTGTAGTCTAAGTTTTATATTCTTTCGTTTTGGTCCCTGATTATTAAATATGCAATTGGAAGAGTTTGGATGTTTATTTTAAGCTGGATTTTGACCTACGAGCATGTAACTTGACTAATTAAGGTTTTGTAACTTCAAAATGGAATAAGTCCCTGTAATTTTCTAGAATTGCAATTTGGTCCCTAAATTGCATTTGCATGCAATTGGATGTCGATTCGATGCCCAATTGAGCTGAGTGTTCATCTGCTGTCTGCTCACTCACCCTAGGTTATAATATTGCATCTAGATAAGATAAAAAGAAAAAAGACGTAAATCGAGTTAAATCTTTACGAGTTTGTTTCGACAAACCCAACGTAGCTCGCTCAGTTCGGTCTTTCGTCTAGATCAGGTCAAGGGCGTTACACTTTTCTCATCCCAATTCCAATCTCCATCTTCCACGAAATGAACATCTCTGCTTATAATAATTTTCTCATTATGTGGTTGGAAAATTTTATAAGCTTTTGCAACATTGCTATAATTGATAAAGACTCTTAGAAGTGCCATCTTGTCTAACTTGTCTCTCTTTATCTGTGGAACGCGAGCGAAGCACAAACAACCAAATATTTTGAGAAAATGCAAAGATAGTTTATGACCATATCAACCCACGTAAGGTGTTTGATCCTTGACTGCTTTTGTAGGCAATCTATTATGTAGGGAAACCGCAGTATGAGCTGCCTCTACCTAGAACTTCTTGGGTAAATTCTTTTCATGCAACGTACATCTAGTCATTTCTAAGATGTATTTGTTTCATATTTCACTAACTCCATTTTGCTGCGGCGAATAAAGAGCTGTCAATTGATGCTCAATGCCGACTTCTTCACAAAATTCATTGAAATTGTCTGACATATACTCCTTGCCATTATCAGACCTCAATATTTGAATGTGATTGCCACTTTAATTTTCCAAAATTCTTTTGAATTTCCAGAATGCTCTAGCAATTTTTGAGTTGAATTTTAAGAAGAAAGTCCAACACATTCTTGAAAATCATTAATAAAACAACATAATATCGATTGCCTGCTAATGAAGGATTTCTTTGAGGTCCAGAAATGTCTGTGTGAATTAACTACAACTTAAAAGTGACTCTCCATGCAGTCTTTGAAAATGACTTTCTGTTTTGCTTTCCAAACTAACAAGCCTTATGATCATCAAATTCTATAAGATCAATTTCCATGCTTTTGGACTTTATCTTCAATATCCCCTGATGATGATAGTGTCTGAGCTTTTTATGCCACAACATTATGATGCTTTCTTTGGCTAGAAAAGCCTATTGTTTCTCCTACATCGAGTTAAGGGAAAAACTTCTCCCAACCATCTTAACTCCAAACATTTTTTGGCATGTAGCATTCTTTATTACACATATCTTCTCCATAAACTTCACTTTGAATCAATTCTCTACTAATTGACCAACACTAAGTAGATTTTGATCAATATCAAGTATATAAAGAACATCAATAATAAACTTGGTACCTGAACAACTTGCAATGGCTACTGTTGTCACACCCTAAAAACCGGTCTAGTCGGGGTTAAGTTCCGGTGATCGAATATTTTGTACTATTTAAATAATAAGATCGATCTTGTACCTAATTTGAAGCAGTAAAGGTTATTCGGGCTAACCGTATCAGTTTATTATTATTATTATATTGAAAAAGGTGGGAGACCCATACAATTCCTTCAAATTGAAGGAATTTGCCGTAAAATCCCCACATTGGGGGATGACGTGACATAAAGGCCATAAGGCCACATTTTGCTTCCCACCACGTGGCCATAGGGGGAAAATTATACCCCAAATTTGTGCCACACTCCAAGCCCACATGGAGATTGAAGAGAAATTGGGGGAGCCGGCTATTGAGTATAAAAGAGAGGGTAACTGTGCGCAAGACAAGGAGAAAGTGAGGAACAAAGAACGATCCAGTGGTAGGGTCGGTAAGCCCTAGTTTTTCGCTTCGATAAATTCGAGTCTTTGCTATAGATTGGCTCAAGAGGTTGATACAGAACAACCGTCATCTCTTTCAAAAGCCAAGAATAAAGGCACCGTTATCCGGAATTCTTAAAAACATCAGGTTGTCGAGGTGAGTGTAGTTGTGTCAAGGGATAGGCTCGGTGCCATCCCGTTGCATTATTTTATGATTATGTTTGTATTTGATTAAGGGCTTCCGTAGAGTAACTAATTTGAATTCGATTGGCAAATCCGGTAAGTACTTGCATTGCTTTGATATGTGTAAATATAACTATGATATGCTATACGTATGTGATATACGAAAATAATGTGAAATGTGACATGATATGGAGCTAAGGTTCATTTTGGTATTTGATATGATATGATTTGAAAAAATATGGACTATGTGAATTTGTGTAATTATGGACATTGGATACAATTGGCATGCCATAGGATTATTGAGCTCAGTTAAGTAAGGAAGGACTACGGTCTAGGGCTACGACCTATATGTGGGGGAAATAAGGTCGGCTGTGTAAGGGATATATCTTTGGAGCTACGGCTCAAGGGCTACGACCCATTCTCCGTTATATGTGTTGGTGTACAATGGAATCCGTGTATCCAATGGTACCTAATGTGATATGTGCCTATGAATTGTGCTATGACAATATGATTATGATATGACTATGTGATATGTAATATGTGAATATGAAAGCATGAGAATATGTGCAATACATATGAATTGTGCTTAGCTTATTATGACTACATGTATATTTGATTATCATGTATTTCATAATATTAATCATTCATTGTAATTGTTCTAACGACCTCACTATGATATGTAAGCCTAACATGTGTGTCTCATGCATTTTCAGGACCTTGAACAATTTCGAGCTTTGATCGTGTTGTTGCGGTTGCAAGTCACATCCCTGCCATATATGTATGTTATCTTTTGCTATAAACTCCTAGTAAAGTGGCATACGGTCCAACTTGTTTTGTATAAGCCTTTCTATGATTGTATGATGACTTGGCAATATGGTTTTGTTGTATAATTAGAGTTGGATAGGTTAAAATGGTTAAAAAGTGCCTAAAATGAACCTAAGGTGAAAACTTGGTAAATGGATTCTGAACGCCCTAAAAATGTGACGTACCATTAGGAACATGATTTGTAAGTGTACTAGAAAAATTTGGTAAGGTTTGGGAATCACCCGATAGGTTAATCCGAATAATAAAATAGTTTTGAACAGTTTACAAAATGGTCACTAAATATTGTATCGTCTAATCAGATAGGTAAATGACCTCCGTTAGTGATGAAATTTCACATGCTAATAATTAGTAAGATTAATTTTAGAATGATAACCTGAATTTCGGCCAAGGACCTTTAAATTATAAAATTTCAATTTAGTCCCTAAGGTTAAGAAAAGTTTAAAATTGCCCCAACTCCGATTAAGTTTAGTAACAATCAAAGTGGATAAGTCTTAAAAATAATCAATATAATAATTAAATGGGTTTTGAACTCTGAACCCTATTCTAAACCTCCGATTAGTCTTCCGATAAAACTATCCAACCCGGATCTTTACTAGACCGAGAATGGGGTGTTACAATTGTGGTATCAGAGCCTAAGTTTAGGACTAACCAGGCATCTGTTACAAGTCTGTGTCTACATATGCCACCTAGGAGTTTATCTGTATATGTTATCTGTGACTTGCAACTTACACGATTTAGATTTTTTCTGTATGATTAGATCTGAAAATGTCTGCGCCTAACGATAGACGTGTTACACTAGAAACACGTCCAGGTTCTACGTTTCCCTTTATTAGTGAACCGTTGATTAAAAAAAGTATGCTCTAGAATCTGAACCAGTTACTTCTAAGGTTATTGTCTCTAACCCACTAGGAGATAGTGTCGTTATACGGTGAATCCGTAAAGCTTGACCTCTGAGGATCCAAGGGATCCCATTTCCGGCCAATTTGATGGTCTTGCCCTTCCATGAGTTCGATCTCATTCTATGCCTCGATTGACTAGGTAAACATCAAGCGTGGGTAGATTGTTCAAAGAAAAAATATACCTTTGTAGACTTGGTAAGGAGAGCATGACCTTGATGAAGTCTGAACCCGAGCCTAAAAAGAGTCTTATGTATGCCATGGAGTCTAAGAAAGATTTGAAAATTGAAGATGTACCCGTAGTAAAAGAATTTTCTGATGTGTTTCCTGATAAACTTCCGGGACTCCCTCCCACCCGTAAAGTAAAATTCGGGAAAGAAATACAACCTAGAACTACTCTAGTCTCTATTACTCCATATAAAATGGTTTTGGTAGAGTTAAAGGAACTAAAAATTCAAATCCAAGACCTCTAAGATGAGGGATTCATTCGACCGAGTTCCTCACCCTGGGGAGCACTGGTTTTGTTCGTAAAAAAAAGATGGATCGATGCATCTATGTATTGACTATCGTCAACCGAATAAAGTGATTATCAAGAACAAGTACCCACTTCCGAGGATAGATGACCTCCTTGATCAGTTGAAGGATGCTTCTGTCTTTTCTAAGATAGATCTTTGGCCCGGATACTACCAAATGTTGGTGAATGATTCTGATGTTCTAAAGACTGCCTTTCAAACCAGATATGGTCACTACAAATTTCTGGTGATGCCTTCTGGGCTCACAAATGCACCTACAACCTTCATGGACCTAATGAATCGTTTATTTCAGCCCTATCTCGATAAGTTTATGGTTTTCTTTATAGAAAACATTATGATCTATTCTAAAGACTCTGTTTCTTGTGAAGAACATCTCTGGTTCGTGCTTCAGACCCTTCGAGAGAAACAACTCTACGCCAAGTTTAGTAAATGTGAATTTTGGTTGTCTAAACTATCATTCCTTGGCCATGTGATTTCTTTTGCGGGAATCCAGGTAGACCCAAAGAAGATTCAAGCAATTCTTGATTGAACTCCTCCAAATAGTGTGGGAGAAGTTCGTAGTTTTCTGGGCCTTGCAGGCTATTACCGTAGATTCGTTAAGGGATTCTCATTAATTGCAGCACCCTTAACGAAGCTTCTCCGCAAGGATACCTCTTTTGTGTGGACTGTTGATCAGCAAAAGAATTTTGACCAGCTCAAGCAAGTCCTTACTCATGCCCCCATGTTAGTGCAACCCGAGTCGGGCAAAGACTTTACTGTGTACAGTGATGCGTCCCACCTGGGATTAGGTTGTGTTCTGATGCAAGAAGGCAAAGTCATAGCTTATGCCTCACGTCAACTCAAGCCTCACGAGCTAAATTACCCAACCTGTGATCTAGAACTTGTCGCAGTTGTGTTTGCTTTAAAAATTTGGTGGCATTATCTTTATGGTGAGAAGTGTTATCTCTACACTGATCACAAAAGCCTGAAGTACCTCTTAACCCAGAAAGAGTTAAATCTTTGTCAGCGCCGATGGATGGAGCTATTGAAAGATTATGATTTAGTCATTTACTACCATCCCAATAAAGCCAATATGGTGGCTGATGCTCTTAGTCGAAAGCCCACTTCTTCTCCGAGATGCTTGAATGCTCACTTTCGACTCAAAAAGCATGGCAAATTGTTAGGTGAGCTGAGAATTCACTCCACCATTGTATCTCAAATTAAGGCACTCCAAGAAACTGATGAGGAGTTGCAGCCCCTTATTGTTAAGGTCAAGGATAGCTCAGATCCTGACTTTGCTTTGAATTCCGAAGGCTTATTGTATTTCCGCAACCGCATTTATGTTCCCGATGATGATGATCTTCGAAATTCGGGAACATAAATGCGGAGTTGGACATCCGTGAAGTCATTCGTTTACACAGAATCCCCGTATCTATCTTCTCTAACCGTGACCCATGATTTATACTCAGTTTTAGAGGACCTTACATGAGGCCTTGGGAACGCGAGTACATCTTAGCACTGCTTTCCATCCTCAAACTGACGACCAATCTGAAAGAGTTATTCAGATTCTGGAAGATATGCTCCGAGCCTGTTTCATTGACTTTGGGAATACGTGGGAGAAATCCCTACCCTTGGTCGAGTTTGCTTACAACAACGGTTACCAGGCTTCGATTCAAATGGCTCCGTATGAAACTCTCTATAGAATGAGGTGTAGGACTCATCTTTGTTGGACTGAACTTGGTGAAGGCAAAATGCTAGGTCTTGACTTACTTCGGGAAGTTGAAGAAAGGACTACCATTATTCGTGATTGGCTTAAGGCTGCCTTTGACCGACACAAGTCCTATGCCTATCTGGGCATTAGAGATATTTAGTGCGAGGTTGATGAGAAGGTCTTCCTCAAAGTATCTCTGTGGAAGAAGATTATTTGTTTCAGAAAGAAAGGAAAGCCGAGTCCCCGTTTCATTGGTCCATTCGAGGTGATTGAAAAGATTGGACCTATCACCTACCGATTAGACCTCCCTGAGGAGTTAAGTCAGATTCACAATGTCTTCCATGTGTCTATGCTATGCAAGTACCGATTAGATCCTTCCCATGTGATTGAACCGGAATCTGTGGAGATTCAATCTAACCTGATGTACGAGGAAGAACCTGTTCAGATCCTTGCATGAGGGACCAAGAGGCTTCGTAACAAGACTGTGCCCTTAGTGAAAGTTTTGTGGCGAAGTCATTCCGTTGAAGAGGCAACATGGGAACCCGATGAGACTATGCAGAAACAGTATCCTCATCTGTTCGCCTGAAATGAAAATTTGAGGATGAATTCTTTTAAGGGGGAGAGTTATCACACCCTAAAAACCTATCTAGTCAGGGTTAAGTTCTGGTGATCGAATATTTTATACCGGTTAAATAATTAGCTCGATCTTGTACCTAATTTAAAGCAGTAAAGGTTATTCGGGCTAACCGTATCAGTTTATTATTATTATTATTATTATTATTATATTAAAAAGGTGGAGGGACCCACGGTAATTCCTTCAAATTGAAGAAATTTGCCGTGAAATCCCCACATTAGGGGATGACGCGACATAAAGGCCATACGACCACATTTTGCTTCCCACCATGTGGCCATAGGGGCGAAAACTATACCCTAAATTTGTGCCACACTCCAAGCCCATGTGGAGATTGAAGAGAAAATGGGGGTGCCGGCTATTGAGTACTAAAGGGGAAGGGGAATTGTGAGCAAGACAAGGAGAAAGTGAGGAACAGAGAACGATCTAGTGATAGGGTCGGTAAGCTCGAGTTTTTTGGTTTGATAAATTCGAGTCTTTGCTATCGATTGGCTCAAGGAGTTGATACAGAACAACCATCATCTCTTTCGAAAGCCAAGAATAAAGGCGTCGTTATCTGAAAGTCTTAAAAATATCGGGTTGTCGAGGTGAGTGTAGTTGTGTCAAGGGATAGGCTCAGTGCCATCCCGTTGCATTATTTTATGATTATGTTTGTATTTGTTTAAGGGCTCCCATAGAGCAACTATGTTGAATTCGATTGGCAAATCCGGTAAGTACTTGCATTGCTTTGATATGTGTAAATATGACTATGATATGCTATACGTATGTGATATATGAAAATAATGTGAAATGTGACATGATATGGAGCTAAGGCTAATTTTGGTATTTGATATGATATGATTTGAAAAAAATATGGACTATGTGAATTTGTGTAATTATGGACATTGGATACAATTGGCATGCCATAGGATTATTGAGCTCAGTTAAGTAAGGGAGGACTACAGTCTAGTGCTACGACCTATATGTGGGGGAAATAACGTTGGCTGTATAAGGGATATATCTCCAGAGCTACGGCTTAAGGGTATGAACCATTCTCCGTTATATGTGTTGGTGTACACGGGAATCCGTGTATCCAATGGTACCTAATGTGATATGTGCCTATGAATTGTGCTATGACAATATGATTATGATATGACTATGTGACATGTAATATGTGAATATGAAAGAATGAAAATATGTGCAATAAGTATGAATTGTGCATAGCTTATTATGACTACATGTATATTTGATTATCATGCATTTCATAATATTAATCATTCATTGTAATTGTTATAACTACCCCACTAGTCTATGTAAGCCTAACATGTGTATCTCATGCATTTTTAGGACCTTGAATAATTCTGAGCTTTGATCGTGTTGTTGCAGTTGCAAGTCACATCCCTGCCATATATGTATGTTATCTTTTGCTATAAACTCCTAGTAAAGTGGCATATGGTCCAACTTGTTTTGTATAAGCCTTTCTATTATTGTATGATGACTTGGCAATATGGTTTTGTTGTATGATTAGAGTTGGATAGGTTAAAATGGTTAAAAAGTGCCTAAAATGAACCTAAGGTGAAAACTTGGTAAATGGATTCCGAATGCATAAAAATGTGACATACCAATAGGAACATGATTTCTAAGTGTACTGGTAAAATTTGGTAAGGTTTGGGAATCACCCGATAGGTTAATCCGAATAATAAAACAGTTTTGAACAGTTTACAAAATGGTCACTAAATATTGTATCGTCTAATCAAATAGGTAAATGACCTCCGTTAGTGATGAAATTTCACAGGCTAATAATTAGTAAGATTAATTTTAGAATGATAACCTGAATTTTGGCGAAGGACCTTTAAATTATAAAATTTATGATTTAGTCCCTAAGGTTAAGAAAGGTTTAAAATTGCCCCAAACTCCGATTAAGTTTAGTAACAATAAAAGTGGATAAGTCTTAAGAATAATCAATATAATAATTAGAATAGGTTTTGAACTCTGAACCCTATTCCGAACCTTCAATTAGTCTTTCGATAACACTATCCGACCCAGATCTCTACCGACCGGGAAGGGGGTGTTACAACTGTCCCTTTTCCTTTGACAGCAATGTGTTCACCGTTCCCTATTCTGACCTTTTTGGACTCAGTACTCTTAAACTCTTTGAACAACTCTTTTATCATGTGTCATATGTGTAATCACTCATTTTTATCCGATTTGTAAATATTGTTAATATATTAGTATAATAATTAATGGGGAATTATTATTGCATGTATACATGTTATATTATGTGTTTACTATATATATGTGATTAATGTGTGTAAAATATGTGTGTGATATGTGTAAGCGCATACGTATCATACATATTATGTATGTGTATGTGTGTAGGTGTTGGTATGTGTGTACCATATGTATGTTTATATTTTGTACATGCATTGTTTGTACATGTATAATATATATGAACAAATGTATATGCTTGTGTTTAAACGCATGTAATATGTATGTTAATTGGTATACACGCATGTCATTCTGTATGTATTTAGCTTAATGCAATTGTTGTTGTTATTTGTACGTATATGTATTATTATTAGCAATATTAGTTATTATTAGTGGTATTATTGGGTTAGAATTAAAAATGGACCTGTAAATATAAAAACCCATATAAGTTATTATTAAATGCCCAGTCCAATATATTACAAAGTCCATTACATTTTACATTGGGCCGAATCTGGCCCCAAACCCTAGCCCACATCCTAAAAACCCTAATCCACATCAGATAATCGAGCCCTAATACCCTCCTTTTATTTTGCGCAGCTGAAGGAGGGCCGTTGGATCAGATCTAGATCCAACGGCCATGGGTGAAGCATTAAAACCTCTCATCTGCCGCGCGTAAGCCCACTCGCCATCCAGCTAACTTCCACGCGTGCATGTGGAGCACGCACTGGCCTTTCAGATCACCGTACGCCACGTGTCACGATCTGGTGCAATCATGCTTATTCCAGATCACATCAAGACCGTCCATGCATCGCGTTATCTCAGCCATTGGATCAGATCTGATCCAACGATCGAGAGTCTTTTTGGCCGAACGGATCCCTCAGCCATGCCGCCGTACCAACCACCGAGTATGGCCGGACATGCAAAAATCACCAAAAAACAGAGATCATGTCAGTGACCAAATCGCAGAAAAATATGTATTACACGTCTTATTTTTTACCAAAAACAATCAGAGATCAGGATATGTAAACCAACAAAAAGTGTAATATCGGAGTCTTTCCAGAAAGACAAAAGTACAAAAGAAAAACAGAGAGTTTCGTGGTAATCCCTTCTTCTTTTTCTCATTCTTGCATGTATGCGTACAAAAAAAACGTTAAAGAGGTTGGTTTTTACCCTCGCCGATTAAGGTTTTTCGCTGCCGGTAACAAGCTGTAAGGCTCTTAAGCCAAACACAGTGAACCGATGAAGGGGAGGGGTTGTTTGGTCTTAGTTTTTAAAACGTTTTAAAAAAGGGAGGAGTTTCGGTTTTGTTTTTTTTAGATCTAGAAAAATAGGTCCCTTTCTTCTAAAATCTAAGACTGAAGTGGGTTTAGAGGGAGAAGGGGAGTGTTTTAGGTCATGATTTGAGGGTCGCCGGCGCCGACAAGCGGCGGTGGTCTGAGGTGGCCGATACGGCGGAAGCTCGTCGTTTTCTGGGAATAGAGGTGGCCATTTGAGAGAAATAAGCCAAAGGAGAGAGCTCTCTCTCTTAAGGGCTAAAAAAATGAGAAAAGAAGGAAAGAGGGTCCGACTATCGGTTTTATAGATGGGAAATAAAAAAAGTGGTCTAATTGCTTCATAAACCATCCTGCGTTTTGGGATTTTTCAAACCGAGTTTGCCCCTTGGTCTAATTACAATTCTAGTCCTCGTCTCTTTTCGTTTTCTTTCAATTTCATCCTAAAATTAACATAAATCAGATTTTGAATGGTAAAATCGCTTGCTTAGACCCTCCGCATTTTCAATATTTTCAGTTTGAATCTGCCCCTTGGTAATATTACACCCTTAGTCCTTTAAAGTTTATTTCAGCTTTTAATTAAGTCTTTAATTAAGTCTTCTGTTTATTTAACTTCCGTTCCTGGATTTTGTTTCTCTTTCGTTTTACTCCCTATGATGTTTTTATGTCCTTTTTTATTTGTTTCTTTAGTATTATGTCTTGTTTATTTATGTTTCATTGTTCGTTTTTTCTTTTTGTCATGTTCTAAATAATTTGTTCATATCATATGTGTTTTCTTATGCCATGTTTTTTAAAGGTTTCATATCATGTTTGCATGTTAGCTTTATGTGCTTTCTTTTGTAGGTTAGGTTATATATTAATTTATGGCATGATTATTTGTGTCATTTATATTTTATACTTCATTTTGTCTTTACGTATATAAGTTGTCTTCATTATGTTTATCTATGCATGTTTTTCTATATGCATCATCAAGTAAATTTGTTTATTTTGTAAAGTGATGATAAATTAGTGTTAGTTTTTATGTTTGCCTTGTTTTTAGGTTGCATGTTAGTACGCTTTTTGTTTGTCTCATTTACTTGTGATATTATGTTTTTTTTATATATGAATATGTTATTATTGTGTTAGTTTGACTTTGAAGCAGGATAGGAAATTAAGTCCTATGTTATATGATTGCTCTAATTTCGTGTAAAATTATCAGGTCTAAATTTTAGTTTTTGTGTGGTGTTTTTTGATTCTAGTATCATGTCTAGGTTTTTTGCCTTCTTTTGTTAGTTTAGCATCATGTTTTATCCATGTCAAGTATGTGATATATAGTTTTGGTTCGTATTAAGGTGTTTAAGCATGTTAGATTTAATTAATTAATTTTGGAAAACGTGTGTTTCTTTTTATGTTCATGTGCATACTTAGTTTTACTATTGCAATATATTATGTTCATGCATTTAATTATTTTGTTTAAATTTTGTAGTATTCATATTTTTATGTCTATTAAGTTGTCATGTTAATGTGATTTGTTTGTTTTATATTTTGCTCACTAAGATTGCATATCGAGATATATAAATTGTCAATGCGGTGCCCTTTTATCCGAGCGTAAACGGGGCCAATATCAGGCGTAGTGATAGTGGTTGGGCGTTTACTCTCAGATAACGGGGCCTTTAAAATTTACTCGCACTTATAGCCAAATTTTAATTTAATCGTCACTTTAATCTGAAAAGTTTAATAATAGTAAAGCGGTAATTATTAAAGTACCAATTTTTGGCGGTGTGGGGGTGCTAATCATTCCCCATCCGTAATCGACTCCCGAATCCAACAGTTTTCAAATCTCTGGTTTTATGGTGTCCGGTGGCGACTCCATTTTAAAAATAAAATACGGTTTTTACAAAACCCCATGGAAGACATTTATTTTCAAAACAACAAAACAAAACAATAGATAAAAATATGTTTTTTTAGCGAAACGGACATCGCTACAGATGGCGACTCCGCTGAGGATACTATTATTTGTTTTTCAAAAACAAAAAAGTGAGTCGAGCTTTTTAAATAATTACCGCTTTATTAATATTAGAAATGTCAAATTAAAGTGACTATTAAACTAAAATTTGGTTATAAATGCGCGTTTATTTTAACGCATTTAAAATTTGGCATATAAACCCGTCCTGTTAAGTGGGGAGAAAACGCTAATGCTTTCGTGGAGATATCGTTCTCCCGTGTAGGCCTAGCAAGTACCTTCGGGGCTCGAGTACCTTATGCTTTCGTAAGGATATCGTTCCTTCGTGCAGGCATAAGCGAATGGGTCCCACTGAATTGAACCCGGTTGAAAGGACCCTATAATGGGTGATGATCGAGGGCCTTGCTACTCTTAGTAGAGGACAACGAGGACAATTTGGGTACCTCTTAGAACCAAAACTGCATGTAGAGAACATATAGAAACTCACCCTGTTAGAGCCATGCGGATAACCTAGGTGTCTTAGACGGGATGCAAATAGGATTGCTTTGTTTGTTTACCTTATTTAATTTGTCCTTTTATTTATGTATTTATTATTTTTAACCGGTACTGACTTGTTTCCTTTTTGTTTTGCTTTTGAATATATCATCGCATTCGCATTACATAGGGTATTGATTCCCGAGTGGTTTCTCCCATAATAGAAGATTGTTCATGATGGACCAAAGGTTCTTTGACCTAAAAAAAGGGGGTCCAGTTCCAGAGTTCCATCCCGAGACTAGGCCAGGGACAGCATAAGAAGGATCGTTCAGAGACTCAAGAACAGATTCGGTAAGCAGTGTCAGTTCTGGTAACAAGCGAGATAAAGTACAAAAATTAAAGAAGCAAATGGCCGAGATGATGGACCAGATGAATGCTATAATAAAAGGCAAACAGCCTGTCGAACTCAGAAAAGAATCGATCAAGGAACAGAATATGGAAAAAGGATGGTCAGAATGTCAAGACAGACAACGCCGTTAAATACGACAAATCGAATCCCTTTGTGATCAATCTTAATAAACAGACAAGCGGCATATCTGAGATAGATACAAATGGAACAGAGGCAAGACAAGGGGAAGCTCGAGAATCCAATAACATCATAAGGCACTATCCTATACCCATGAGATACACCGAGCTACTTTTGTTGCTTGTTGAAATGAGCCTTATCGTACCGATGAAGTCTGTACCAAAGAGACCTCCTTATCCGAAGGGTTACAACAGTCGTGTCTGGTGCAGCTACCACATAGGCTATTCGAGTCATCACACAAAGAATTGTATAGCCCTGAAAGACAGAGTTCAAGATCTTATCAGAATAGGAGTCTTGGGTTTCGAAGACGGACAACCCCGATTCTACAGCGAACCAGCCGTTTCCCGAGGGGCAAAGTCGAAGGAGGGTCAACGCCCAGCCCAAGGTTCGGGTAACACAGAAGTGGGTCACTCAAGTGAGACAAATTTAGGAGTCGACAATAAAAGCGTCTCAGAAGATGAACTTGCATGCAAGTACGGCCAGCTCGAGCATGAGAGGCACGATCTGAGCATGAAATTGAAGAGCATACAAGACGAGTACCAGAAGCTGCACTTTGAATTAAAAAATGTCGGACTGGGTGATACCGCTGAAGAGTGGATTAATGGTATGATTCGGTTGAGGAACGATTTAGAACGCTGGAGGCAGAAATGCAAAACTAGTAAAAATACAGCCAAATCATAATCACAGAAGATGAAAGAAGCTGAGAGCCAACGTGACGTTCTCTAAAGTGAGTTGGAAACCACTCTGGCCATGGACGATATCCTGAAATCAAGTCTGAAGCAGGAAAGAAAGGAATCACAAGCCTTTCAAATGGAAAACGCAGCACTCAAAGAGCAAACAGCGAGGCTCAAGACTTCTTTACATACCAGCGAGATTCGTGCTGAGGCAGTGACCGTCAAGCTACAAAAGGCCGAGCAGACAATACAAAAGAAAGATGGAGACATGAAGATCGTTATGACTCAAGCCTGACAAGTAGCTCAATAGGTAGCAGATTTAGCCAATGCAGCAGCTCTGATAAGCCAGAATATAGATCCAGCATTGGACCGCGAAGGAAAGCTGACATGACTATTAAATGAGATCAAGAAATTAGGTGCTAGGGCTCACCGCTATCTGTAAACCCCTAATACCGGATGTAATGAAACCTTTTAGTCTGAATGAAAGATGTCCTATAGGGACAAACCACTTGCGGAATCGATACCTTATTGCATTCATGCATTACATTTGCATCACATCCTTTGCATTGTTTAATAGTTTTATCATCGCATGGCACTTCATCATTTAATTTATGGGGTTCGATGGCAGAACTAGTTGAGAAAATGGAACGAACTAAGGAGTTGAGGCTTGACCAGCTAGAAGAAAGAATCGAGAAAGAGCCGAAGAAGAAAGAAAAGATAAATGTTTTCAATACGAGGGAACTCTGCCTAGTCCCTGATTTGGTCATTCCTCCAGATTTCAAGATTCCTAGATGCGCAGTATGACGGAACCAGCTGTCCGAAGATTCACTTGACCATGTTTTGTAAAAAAAAATGAGGGATACATGAAGAATGAAGAGTTGTTGATCCACTACTTCCACGATAGCCTGACGGGACCTACAGCAGTGTGGTATAACTGTTTGAATAGAAACCAAGTTAGGTCATGGGGTGACCTTGCTAATGCCTTCTTGAGTCAATACAAATATACTTTAGATTTAGCGCCATGTCGTCAGTTTCTTCAGAATGAGAAAATGAGACCAAATAAAAGCTTCAGGAAATATGCAGTAAGGTGGCGACGTTTGGCGACCCAAGTCCAGCCTCCTATAATGGAAGAAGAGTTGACTCCCTTGTTCCATGCAACGCTTCCCTATCTTTTCTTCGATGTGATGTTAGAAAAATCGAGAAATGAATTCAAAGATTTCATGACGATTGGAGAGAGGATAGAATACACAATCAAAGAAGAAAAATTGGGGTCTAAGTCCAAGGACCGAATCGAAGATAAGATAGATAAAGACAGAGAGGTAAATGGGTGTCATCTCTAAGGTTCGTGTGGTCGTAAAAGAGGAAGACAGACTGACACCTCAGGTTCATCAAGGAAAATTCCTCGGACGAGCGTAAATTTGGAAGTGTTCAGAGCATCCATCTCAGACATATGGCCTCATTTGGTAGGGGGTCACTATCTTGCTCCTAGACCGATGAAGATTGCACCTGATCCATCTGCCCATAGTTTTGACTCGAGTAGCACATGTGAATTCTATATGAGGGCACCGAGGCATCCCACTAGAAAATGTAGACCTTTATTGGAGGAGATCAAGAAGCTGATCAATGATGGTACCTTGACACAAGAGCTGATCCAGCAGTGGAAGACCAAGGATGAGGGGCAAGTCTGCATAGTGCTGAGGAAGCCAGAGATGTCTCTACATTAAAAGACTTTCCTGATGTAATAGAAGGAATCAACTTTACTACCTGTGGCCCACATGTGGTAAAGATCTTTTGTGAAGGGGCATGTTTGTCGATTTTTATTCCAATGAAGAACACATTTCGCTTAACATACAATGTTCTTAAAAGCACATAGATGTATATTTTCTCGCCGTTGTAGGACACTGGATATCAATTGTAAGATGTGACATAGATGGGTGTTGTGACAACGATGAGGTGTGATCTTCCCTACCAGACTCTGGTCAGCAAAGCAAGATTACTACTCTTTCGATGATGTTCAAGGACGAAAAAGCTCCGAATGTCAACCATGTAGAGTTGCTTGAAATTGAAACTCTAGGCATAATCTTCTAGGTAGTAAAGAATTAAAAATAAGAATTAAAAAAGAGAAGAATTGAAGGAAAAAAGAAGAGAAAAAAGGGAAGAAAAAGAAAGAGAAAAGAATAATAAAAAGCACTCCTATGTTCGAAACTTGGTAATAGGCTTGTTCGGATAAGAGTGTGGGAATTTTGGGGCACTCCGTTGAAGCGATAAGGTGGCAATACACCATCCAATTCAAGAAACCTTAGCTTCATGAGTGATGGTAATATTTTCAAATCGTGACTATGCCGAGTAACTTGGGGCAATGTTGTTTGCTCCATCGTTGTCCTCAAGACAAAGGACTGTGACGAATTGATTTCCTTAAATAATGATAAAAGCGTAAAAGAGAAAAAAGAAAAAAAGAAAAAAAAGAAAAAAAAGAAAAAGAGAAAAGAAAGAAAAAGAGAAAAAAAAGAAAAAAAGAGAAAAAAAAGAAAAGAATGAAGAAAAAGTGGAAAAAGAAAAAGGAGGAGAAAGGAAGAGAAAAAAAAGAGAGAAAAATAAACGATAGCATAGGTAAAATTAAAACTCGCACTACCTAGAACTTTATTCTTAGAGTGATATTTATGCTCTCGAGTGGTCATACAAGCCCACCCTTTTTGGGGACGGAGCAGATAATGAGAATTGAGAAAGAGTAGTATTATGCAGCAACGCGGTAATCATGAGGATGAACCGAGTCACCTAGGAAGATTTCATAGCCTTGAATTACTGAATGGTTGAATCTAAGACGCTCTTGCACTTGATATCCAGAGCTCCTATTCTGTGATTTCAAGATCCTGTATGTTAATCTAAATGATACCCTCCAGTGGAATGCCAATCAACAAATTGACAAGTTAAAGCAACAAAGATTTCCATGTAATACTTCAAAGATAAGATCCAAAACACAAGGTTGCGGATATTATTGGAGCACCTAACCAGGAACGACCTCACATTGTATAGGATGAAGATGATGACAAGAGCATATGTGTCAGACAGCTCAAGAGCAAGAAACGGGTTTCAGCCATGATGCCTTGGTTGGTTCAAGAAAATGAAGGACGAACCAGGACCATAATAAGATTACAAAATATGGGGACGGTAAGAGGTAAACATTAAGTCTCCAAAGAATTAAAGCGCAGTGATCGAGAAATGGTTCCCATCAAGAAGCAGCAAGAAGATTGAGATTAAGTTCAGAACATAGAAGCATTTTGCTCACCCCGATGACAAAACTAACAAATACTCAGAATGTTAGGTCAATGGAGTTGGAAGGTAGCCGAGCTCATGATCGGGTGGGGCAATGTAGAACAGGAAGAATGGTAAGAATCTCTGCACATGCATGATATAAAGTTTGTTTAGCGGGCAGAGACCCCGAAGAAGAAAGGCAAGTGCTCGTGCAAAAGTACAAGAGCGGGTACTTATTTAACAAAAAATGATAGAAATAAAGATCAAAACTGAGCATACTGCAAAAAAAAGGAAACAAAGAAATACGAAGAATGACTTTTCAGGGCACAAGATTTTAAAACATGTCTAAAGATAAAAAAGAAAAGGAGAAAGAAAAAAAGAGACAAAGAAAGAAAAAAGAGAGAGAATTATATCACGAAAGGGTTAAAAGACGTGAATCAGATAAATAACTGATCAAAGGGCATACTGCAACAGAAGAGAAGAAAGGAAATCTAAGAAATAACATTCCAAAACATAAGACTTTAGAACAGAAAAAGAGAAGAAAAAAGAGAAGAAATAAGAAAAAGAAAGGAAAGAGAGTGAGAGAAAAATGATGATGAAAATAGAAGAAATAAGAAAAAGAAAGAAAAGAGACTGAGAGAAAAATGATGATAAAAAGAGAAGAAGAAGAAGAAAGAGGTAAAAGAGAGAAAAGAAAGAAGAAAAAGAAAAAAAGAGAAGAAGAAAAAGAAAGCACGACATTGCATGCATCATATAGATAGAGGCATGACAACTTTTGCTTGTTTCTAGACAGTTATTTGAAGAATTTTCAAAGAATTTACTAAAGAAATGAAAGATGTCGGCAGATATAGCGGCGTGAGGCCAGATGTTAAATCCTTCGGGTTATCGGTAAGTCCTTTGAGCATGGTGTTAAGTCCTTCGGGCCATCATTAAGTCTTTTGAGCATGGTGATAAGTCCTTCAGGCCATCAGTAAGACCTTCGGGCATGATGCGACAGCCAGATGACGACAGCCATAGCGGCGTGAGGCCAGATGTTAAATTCTTTGTGTCATCGGTAAGTCCTTCGGGCACGGTTTCAAGTCCTTCAGGACACCATTAAGTCTTTCTAGCATGGTGATAAGTCCTTCGGGCATGATACGGCAGCCATAGTAGTGTGAGGCCAGATGACGACAACCATAGCGGCATAAGGCTAGATGTTAAATCCTTCGGGTCATCGGTAAGTTCTTCGGGCACGGTGTTAAGTCATTCGGGCCACCATTAAGTCTTTCGAGCATGGTGATAAGTCCTTCGGGCCATCAGTAAGTCCTTCAGGCATGATACGACAGCCATAGTAGTGTGAGGCCAGATGACGGCAGCCATAGCAGTGTGAGGCCAGATGTTAAATCCTTTGGGTCATCGGTAAGTCCTTCGGGCATGGTGTTAAGTTCTTCGGGCCACCATTAAGTCTTTCGAGCATGGTGATTGATAAGTGTTCAAAAGTACTATTTTTCTTACCCTTTTTACTCATATTATTGTTAGACTTAGGCTCATATTAGTTGCATAATTAGCCATTCATGCATTAATCCATGTTTCCTTTCATCGTTGAGCTTGATTACATAACTTGGTAGTTTTTTTGGAAAAGATGCTGCTTTGGTGTGTTTTGTGTGTATGTGCAGGATCACTTGCCAAAGCAAGGCTAGAGCTAGTTGCCAGGGCAATACATGAAGGAGACACCGAGCTAGTTGCCAGGGCAATACATGAAGGAGACGCCGAGCCAGTTGCCAGGGCAATACATGAAGGAGACGCCGAGCCAGTTGCCATGGCAATTGTCGACAAGAGCAAAGGTGATATGGTAGTCGAAATTGATGACTAGACAAGCCCAAGATGACGTGGAGCAAAGCCCAAACCCAAAGGAATTTGATTTCCATGCAGAGATTAAAGAAGAATTAAATTCCAAGAAGATAGGAGAAGTTTTAGTAGGAATACAATTATAATAAAGAATTATATTCTTTAAAGATAATTTAATTCCAACTTAACTTCCTCCTCAAAGAAGGACTTTGGCCTAGCCCTATAAATAAGATGGAGATTTCGACAATCAATAGAGAGCAAGAGAGGGGAATTTCGACAAGTCCAAGGAGGGCAAGATGAGAGAATTTTCGACAAGCATCTAGGGCAAAGAGGATTTCGACAAGCCTCATTCTTCATCATTTTCTTTCTTGTTTGATTGGGTTCATGCTAGGGATTGTTTATCTTGTGTTTCATTGGAACCTAGCCATGAACTAAATCTACTTGGCTATGGTTATTGTGTTTTGTGGTTGTGAGAAACTATTGGTTTTTGTTTAGGTAATAAGAGTTTGCACTTTTCTATTTCAAGGTTTATTCATTCTTGGTTCTTAATCTTGTTTGCGAGTGAATTGGGAGAGGATCTCGTGATTTCATCTATTTATCTAATATCGGGAGAGTTAGATTCAAGAAACGAATGAATATAATCTTTATTCAATCTATTGATGGTGAAGATTAATCCGGCTTAGGAATAAGTTAAGGATTTCAACGGCTAAGAGGAGCGCAAGATTGGTTGTTGTTCACCCTTGATTCACGCAGGGATGTATTATCAAGGCATGCACAAGTAGCTAGAGTTTCGACTTAGGGTAAGAAGAAACCATTGAAGAACGCTCTGCCGAACCTTGAAGGTTACTGCCCAGACGCCCAAGTAGTTGCCTAACTAGTTGCCCAGGCAACCATCGATTAGTTGCCAAAGCAACCCCGTTGTGCAAGTTGCCACGGCAACTGAGTTGCCCATACACTCTTTTACCAAGACGATCCAATAGGCTATCACACCTCAACTCACGATAACCTGGCCTATCTCTCTCTCATTCGATCTCATCTTTTCTTTTACTTTATTGCTTTCTAGTTTACTTATTAGTTAAAACTCCTATAATCCTTTACTTGTGTTTTTACTTTTTACAGTGCAAGAGACTAGATTCTTGAAGTGGCACCAATCCCTGTGGAGACGATATCTTTTATACTATAACTTGCGACGTGTATACTTGCACATTTGCGTAGCACTTATTACGCGCAACAAGTTTTTGGCGCCGTTGCCGGGGATTGGCAATAACGACTTTGTTTTTATTTTCTTGCACTTTCTTTTTAGTTTTCTTGTTTAAAATTCAAAGGGCTAACAAACTTTGGTTTTGCATTGGTATATGACCAGGGCGAGACCGACTACACCAGAATATCCCTTTGATCCAGAAATCGAACGAACCTTACAAAGACTTAGGCGAAGGATAAGAGTAGCAATGGCTAATCAAGACGACAATATGAATCAAGATGTTCTAGCAGGAGGAGGAGTGATTCTTGCACGAAACAGAACTATTCGAGACTATCTTGAAGAAGATCTTGATTGACTTAATCCAGGAGTTGTCGCACCTGAAATTGAAGCCGACCACTTTGAGTTAAAACCGGTAATGTTTAATATGATCAACACAATAGGTCAATTTGGCGGCTCAGCAACTGAAGATGCACGGCAACATCTGAAATCTTTCCTCGAGATTTGCAACTCGTTCAAGATACACGGAGTCACCCCCGATGTCTTACGATTAAGATTATTCCCCTATTCACTGAGGGATAGGGCGAAAGCATGGTTGAATAGCATTCCTGCCGGATCAATAGCATCTTGGACTGATCTTTTGTCGTGATTTCCTTGCTAGATTTAATCCTACAAATTTGATTGATAAGCTTCGTAACGACATTACTTCTTTTCGGCAAGCAGATGATGAATCCATGTACGAGGCATGGGAGCGATATAGAGAACTTCTACACAAATTCCCCCTACACGGATTCCCGGTGTGGACTCAAGTAACAATGTTTTACAACGCCGTGAATACACCAACAAGGATGATACTAGATGCCTCGGCAAACGGCATACTCCTAGATAAGTCGCCGGAGGAAGCAATGCAAATTTTAAACAGGCTGGCCAAGAATGATTATCAATTCCCATCTACTAGAAGATGAGGAGTTAGACGCCAAGCCACAATACATGAACTAGGATCATCAGATTCAATTTCGGCACAATTGGCCACTTTAACCAAGATGGTCCAGAACATGCAAAAACCAAACAACACACATGAAGTCATGGTAATGGATTCTTTTTGTGAGTTATGTGGTGATAACCATAATTCTTCTGAATGTATGCAGAATCCGGAATCCTGCTCTATGTGGGGAATTACAATCAGAGCAACAACGTGATGTCCAATACATACAATCTAGCTTGGAAGAAGCACCCAAATTTTTCATGGAGTAATCCCAACAATGCTCTAAACCAGAACAATCAGAATGCACAAGCATCGGGATTCCAGCAAAATATGCCACGGCAACAGTTGTCGCAGTAACAACCGACGACATCTAGTTCTTTGGAAAATTATCTAAATGCTTTTATGATGAAAACTGAATCTTATATGGCTGAGAATAGTAATTTCATAAAAAGAACTGATGCTTTTATTAACAGGACCGAGATGAGATTGCAAAACCAAGAGGCGGCAATCAAATCATTGGAAAATCAAGTCGGACAGTTTGCTCAAAATCTGAATACTAGACCGCAAGGAGGTTTACCTAGCGATACTGAAGTCGCAAGAGGAACTGGCCATGAGCAATGTAAGGCGATCACCACTAGAAGTGGCCAACAACTTAGAGAGGCTCAAACCCGCTCATCAAACAAAACTCCACAAAAAGATCAAGACGAACCTAGCGGCAAAGCCTCAAATGCTGAACCAGGAATTGCCACGGCAACCGGCAATAAGCATGCCTCGGCAACCGACGATAAAGACGCCTCGGCAACTTGCGATAAGCATGCCTCGGCAACCCCAGATGATAACGCCTCGGCAACTCCAGTTGTCCCGGCAATACCGTCAATCAGGTTTCAAACCAATGAAAGGATCGAAGATATCCGACTTCCACCACCATTCCCACAAAGGTTGAAGCGACAAAAGCAAGAATACCAATTCAAAAGTTTCTTGATATCCTAAACCAAGTCCACATCAACTTGCCATTGGTGGAAGCAATTGAACAAATGCCAAACTATGCCAAGTTTCTTAAAGACATTGTGTCCAAGAGAACAAGGCTATGAGAGTTTGAAACAGTTGCCGCAACAGAGGGATGCATGGCAATGTTGCACAATCGTATGCCACCCAAGTTGAAGGATCCCAAAAGTTTCACAATACCCTGTTCCATTGGAAACCACTATGTCGGGAAAGCACTATACGACCTTGGGGCTAGCATAAACTTGATGCCTAAATCGGTTTTCCAGAAACTAAGAATCGGGAAGGCAAGACCTACAATGATTATCTTTGCAGCTAGCCGACAGATCCTATGTGCATCCGAGGGAAAAATCGAGGACATACTGGTAAAAGTTGATAAATTTATTTTTCTCGCTGACTTTATTGTTTTGGATTGTGAAGCGGATGAGCATGCACCCATCATTCTCGGAGACCATTCCTAGCAACAGGAGAACCTTGATCGATGTTGAAAAGGAGAACTCACAATGAGGGTGAATGATCAACAAGTTAAACTAAATGTGTTCCAAACACTAAGGCATGCCGATGATCCGTAAGAATGCCAACTTCTTCATGCCACGACAGTTTAACCGACGAGGAATTTAGTTGCCTCGGCAACTACATTGCTGATCAAGAGGAACCTGAGGAGTATGAAGAACCGGTCGATGAGGAACAACAAGAAGAGGCAAATTGGCTAGTCAATCGACCAGGTACATACTTTGAACCATTGGATTACTCAGGTAAGGAAGGTAAGCTCGAAAAACCCTCTATTGAACAACCACCGATTCTTGAGTTGAAACAATTGCCAGAGCAACTAAAATATGTATACTTAGGAACCGATAATACATTGCCTGTAATTATTTCTTCTAAGTTACAGCCTGAGTAGGAAAAGAAGCTGATCAAGATGTTGAAGCTACACAAAAAGGCAATAGGGTGGACAATTGCCGACTTGAAGGGAATTAGCCCAGCAGTGTGCATGCACAAGATCTTGTTGGAAGATGATCACAAACCTTCAATTGAGGCCCAGAGGAGACTGAATCATGCCATGAAAGGGGTTGTAATGAAAGAAATCACCAAGTGGCTTGACGCCGACATTATATACCCTATCTCTGATAGTACATGGGTAAGTCCGGTACAATGTGTACCGAAAAAGGAGGTATAACAAAGGGTAAGTAATGAAAACAATGAACTCATTCCAACCAGGACTGTGACCCGGTTGGAGGGTTTGTATGGATTATCGAAAGCTAAACAAAGCCACCAGGAAATATCACTTCCCATTACCCTTTATTGATCAAATGCTTGACCGTCTTGCAGGTAAACCCTTTTATTGTTTTCTTGATGGTTATTCAGGTTACAATCAAATTGCCATAGCACCAGAAGATCAAGAAAAGACAACCTTCACATGCCCATACGGTACTTATGCCTTCCGAAGGATGCCGTTCGGATTGTGTAACGCCCCGGCAACCTTCCAAAGATGCATGATGGCGCTCTTTTCAAACATGGTCGAAGACTTCCTTGAGATCTTCATGGATGATTTTTCTATTTTTGGTAATGACTTCGACAGCTGTCTCGGCAATTTAGAGAAGGTGTTGGCAAGATGTGAAGAAACGGATTTAGTCCTCAATTGGGAGAAATGCCATTTTATGGTAGATGAAGGAATAGTGCTCGGCCACAAAATTTCATCCAAGGGAATTGATGTAGTCAAAGCCAAGGTGGACGTGATCGAGAGATTACCCCCACCAAGTTCGGTTAAAGGAATTTGAAGTTTTCTCGGACATGCAGGTTTTTACAGGAGGTTCATTCATAATTTTTCTAAAATCACTAAACCCTTGTGTAATCTGCTTGAACAGGATAAGGTCTTCGATTTTGATGATTCTTGCAACCAAGCATTCGAAAACCTAAAGAAAAAGCTTACCTCGACACCCATTGTCGTTCCACCAGATTGGACGCTACCTTTTGAGCTCATGTGTGATGCAAGTGATTTCGCGGTAGGAGCAGTCCTAGGCCAACGCACAGGTAAGACCTTCCATGTGATATACTACGCTAGTAAAACTCTTAATAGTGCTCAAGTGAATTACACTACAACGGAGAAAGAATTACTAGCTGTAGTTTCCGCATTTGACAAGTTCCGATCCTATTTGATTGGTAAAAAGGTAATTGTTCATACGGGCCATTCAGCAATCAAATATCTATTTGCTAAAAAGGATGACAAACCTCGTTTGATTCGTTGGATATTACTTTTACAAGAATTTGATATTGAAATTAAGGACATGAAGGAACAGAAAATCAAGTGGCCGATCATCTATCACGTTTGGAACGTAATAAGGAGGATAACGCGGATCTAGAGATATGCGATGCATTCCCGGATAAACAAATTTTAGTTGCCACGGCAACCCTCGACGCTTCGGCAACCCTCGACGCCTCGGCAACCATGGATGCACACGCCTCGGCAACCTTCGACGCCTTGGCAACCTTTGACGCGCACGCCTCGGTAATTTTGGGAGCAGTCGCCACGGCAGCACATGCCTCGGCAATACCCTGGTACGCAGATTTAGTTAATTTCCTTGTTTGTGGTATTTTACCTTATGGCATTACTCACCAAGGGAAGAAACGGTTCCGCCATGATGCTAAGCATTACTTTTGGGACGAGCCTCTTTTATTTAAACAATGTGCATATCAGGTTATACGCCGATGTGTCCCTGAAGAAGAGCAACATAATGTACTCTGGCAATGCCATTCTTCACCCTATGGAAGACATTTTGGAGGAACTCGTACCGCAGCCAAAGTTTTGCAATCCGGTTTGTATTGGCCAACATTGTACAAAGATGCCCAAGACTTTTACAAGCAATGTGATCGTTGCCAGAGGACGGGCAATATCTCTAGACGACATGAGATGCCGCTCCAGAACATCATCGAGGTGGAATTGTTCGATGTGTGGGGGATCGATTTCATGGGACCTTTTCCATCTTCATTCGGCAACCTCTACATTCTACATGCCGTCGACTACGTGTCTAAATGGGTTGAGGTAGCTGCAGTTCCCAACAACGATTCCAAGACCGTGCAACGATTCTTGCAGAAAAACATATTTACACGGTTTGGGATGCCAAGAGCAATTATCAGTGACGAAGGCAAGAATTTTGACAATAGACTAATTGCCAAGATGTTGCAACGCTTCGGCATATCACACAAGATCGCCACGGCATATCACCCACAAACCAACGGGCAAGTAGAAATTTCCAACCGGGATTTGAAGGGTATACTCGAGAAGGTTGTAAATCCCTCAAGGAAGGATTGGTCATTAAGACTAGATGACGCACTTTGGGCATATCGCACTGCATTCAAAACACCCTTAGGTATGCCCCCCTTCCGACTTGTCTATGGCAAAACATGTCATCTACCGGTGGAAATCGAACACAAGGCATACTGGGCAATCAAGACCGTGAATATGGATTGGGAAAGTGCCGGACAAAAGTGTTTGATGGATCTCAATGAGATAGAAGAATTTCGTGCACTCGCCTATAACAATGCACGAATCTACAATGAGAAAACAAAGCGATGACACGACAAGAAACTATTGCCACGGCAATTCACGCCAGGGCAACTAGTTCTCCTATTCAATTCTCGGCTAAAACTTTTCCCGAGAAAGCTGAAATCAAGATGGTCGGGACCATTCGAAGTCGTCAAACCATTCTCCCATGGTGCTGTGATAATCAAGTCCATCTTTGACAACCATGAATTCAAAGTTAATGGACAAAGATTGAAGCACTACAATGGTGCTCATGTGGAATGTAACAAAGAAGTGGTCAACTTAGGAGATGCATGAGCATGCTCTCATTTCAATATTTTCTTTTTCTTTTTATTTTCATTTTTATTTTTAGGAGATATTTTATTTTTTTTTCATTATCTTTAGTTTTCAGGTTTTCTTTGTTTTCTTTTCCACAACAAGACTCACAACCACTATGCTAAGGAAATTTACTGCCGAGATCCGTGCCCCGGCAACCAATGAAGCAGTCGCCACGGTAACCAGCCCTGAAGATGTCACGACAACCAAAGCTAAAGACATCCCGGTAACAAGAAAACAATCATCGCGTTCAAGCAAGAGAATCAAGACACCGACCAAAAGGAAGCTAATCATCTACGATGACAAACTCTCGGAGTAAGTCCTCGTATGCATTTTTATTTTTATTTTTCGTTATTTTTATGCATGCATTAAGGACAATGCCTCACTCGAGTTTGGGGGGGATTGTTATTAGTAGTTGCCATGTTTAGTTACATTAATCTTAAGTATTACATTTAGGATACATAAATTGCTTGCCATGCCTTTAATTGGAACAAGAATTGCTTAGATTTGATGAATATCCGATGATGACTTTGTCAATGCACTTAATTGATAGAATTTTTATTCTAGGATAACCATGGAAAAACTTAGAATGTTACTATGATGCTAAATTTGATGAAACACTGTTGTGGTTTGATTGATTTAAGGAATTCTAGTGAACTTAGGTTGATAATTAACAAATTGGGGGATTAGAATAAAAATTGGATGAATGCTAGAGGTGCCCGGAATTGGCTCTAGCATGTGCTAAAAATTTATCACTAGAGGTGCCCGAAACTGGCTCTAGTATGTGTTAAAAAATTTGATAGCTAGAGGTGCCAGAAACCGGCTCTAGTTGAATAAATGAACTTAAGAAAACTAAAAACAAAATACTAGAGGTGCCCAAAACTGGCTCTAGTTAAAACATGTTAAAAAGAACCCAATGAAGTAATTTGAAAACCTATTGTTTACATAGAATCCAAAAAATCAACTTGCACACAACTCCGTACACACTCACAAGCATTATAGTTTGATTCCGAGTAACTCCTAAGTTTTCCGAAAAATAAAAAACCAATCATACTTTGTGCCCCGGTTCAGAGAATTGAAATTAAGTTCAAAGCTAAGTTTGTGAAATTTGAAGTCTTGGCAGGTAATTATGAGTTTGCATTGCTTGAGGACAAGCAATAGTTCGAGTTTGGGGGTGTGATAAGTGTTCAAAAGTACTATTTTTCTTACCCTTTTTACTCATATTATTGTTAGACTTAGGCACATATTAGTTGCATAATTAGCCATTCATGCATTAATCCATGTTTCCTTCCATCGTTGAGCTTAATTACATAACTTGGTAGTTTTTGTGGAAAAGATGCTGCTTTGGTGTATTTTGTGTGTATGTGAAGGATCACTTGCCAAAGCAAGGCTAGAGCTAGTTGCCAGGGCAATACCAGAAGGAGACGCCGAGCTAGTTGCCAGGGCAATACATGAAGGAGACGCCGAGCCAGTTGCCAAGGCAATACATAAAGGAGACGCTGAGCCAGTTGCCATGGCAATTGTTGACAAGAGCAAAGGTGATATGGTAGTCGAAATTGATGACTAGACAAGCCCAAGATGACGTGGAGCAAAGCCCAAACCCAACGGAATTTGATTTTCATGCAGAGATTAAAGAAGAATTAAATTCCAAGAAGATAGGAAAAGTTCTAGTAGGAATACAATTATAATAAAGAATTATATTCTTTAAAGATAATTTAATTCCAACTTAACTTCCTCCTCAAAGAAGGACTTTGGCCTAGCCCTATAAATAAGATGGAGATTTCGACAATCAATAGAGAGCAAGAGAGGGGAATTTCGACAAGTCCAAGGAGGGCAAAATGAGAGAATTTTCGACAAGTATCTAGGGCAAGGAGGATTTCGACAAGCCTCATTCTTCATCCTTTTCTTTCTTGTTCGATTGGGTTCATGCTAGGGATTGTTTATCTTGTGTTTCTTTGGAACCTAGCCATGAACTAAATCTACTTGGCTATGGTTATTGTGTTTTGTGGTTGTGAGAAACTATTGGTTTTTGTTTAGGTAATAAGAGTTTGCACTTTTCTATTTCAAGGTTTATTCATTCTTGGTTCTTAATCTTGTTTGCGAGTGAATTGGGAGAGGATCTCGTGATTTCATCTATTTATCTAATATCGGGAGAGTTAGATTCAAGAAACGAATGAATATGATCTTTATTCAATCTATTGATGGTGAAGATTAATCCGGCTTAGGAATAAGTTAAGGATTTCAATGGCTAAGAGGAGCGCAAGATTGGTTGTTGTTCACCATTGATTCACGCAGGGATGTATTATCAAGGCATGCACAAGTAGCTAGAGTTTCGACTTAGGGATAAGAAGAAACCATTGAAGAACGCTCTGCCGAACCTTGAAGGTTGATGCCCAGACGCCCAAGTAGTTGCCCAGGCAACCATCGATTAGTTGCCAAAGCAACCCCGTTGTGCAAGTTTCCACGGCAACTGAGTTGCCCATGCACTCTTTTACCAAGACGATCCAATAGGCTATCACACCTCAACTCACGATAACCTGGCCTATCTCTCTCTCATTCGATCTCATCTTTTCTTTTACTTTATTGCTTTCTAGTTTAGTTATTAGTTCAAACTCTTATAATCCTTTACTTGTGTTTTTACTTTTTACAGTGTAAGAGACTAGATTCTTGAAGTGGCACCAATCCCTGTGGAGATGATATCTTTTATACTATAACTTGCGACGCGTATACTTGCACATTTGCGTAGCACTTATTACGCGCAACAGTGATTAGTCCTTCGGGCCATCAGTAAGTCCTTCGGGCATGATGCGGCAGCTATAGTAGCGTGAGGCCAGATGACGGTAGCCATAACAGCGTGAGGCCAGATGTTAAATCCTTCGGGTCATCGGTAAGTCCTTCGGGCCACCAGTAAGTCTTTCGAGCATGGTGATAAGTCCTTCGGGCCATCAATAAGTCCTTCGGGCATGATACGACGGCCTTAGTAGCGTAAGTCCAAAAATATCAACAGCCTTATAAGAAAAAAGATAGAAAAAAGAGAGAAGAGAAAGAAAAAGAAAAAGAAAAAAGGGGAACATGAAAAGAGGGAAAAAGAAAAAAAAGAAAAAAGAGAAAAGAAAAAAGGAAAAAATCAAAGACAAAGGTTATATAAAGGAGAAGCCTACGTTTTCGAGCCCCCGGTGAAAGGCTCCATATAGGAAGAGCCCTAACTCTAGAATCTCAAAGAAGAACCAAAGGTGAAGAAGTTCCATATAGGGAGAACTTACGAGCCTGGAGATTTGGCCGAGGAAAAGCGGAGAGTTCCAGAAGAACACGTGATTCCGAAGTCGTGAGCAGGGAAGTCGGATAAAAATGAGTGCTTTTGGTCTTTGCTTTGTTCTCGTTTCATAAGAACAAGCAAAGAGGGGCAACTGTAATCACTCATTTTTATCCGGTTTGTAAATATTGTTAATATATTAGTATAATAATTAATGGGGAATTATTATTGCATGTATATATGTTATATTATGTGTTTATTATATATATGCGATTAATATGTGTAAAATATGTTTGTGATATGTGTAAGCGCATGCGTATCATACATATTATGTATGTGTATGTGTGTAGGTGTTGGTATATATGTACCATATGTATGTTTATATTTTGTACATGCATTGTTTGTACATGTATAATATATATGAACAAATGTATATGCTTGTGTTTAAACGCATGTAATATGTTAATTGGTATACACGTATGTCATTCTGTATGTATTTAGCTTAATGCCATTGTTGTTGTTATTTGTATGTATATGTATTATTATTAGCAATATTAGTTAGTATTAGTGGTATTATTGAGTTAGAATTAAAAATGGATCTGTAAATATAAAAACCCATATAAGTTATTATTAAATGCCCAATCCAATATATTACAAAGCCCATTACATTTTACATTGGGCCCAATCTGGCCCCAAACCCTAACCCACATCCTAAAAACCCTAATCCACATCAGATAATAGAGCCTTAATACCCTCCATTTATTTTGCGCAGCTGAAGGAGGGCCGTTGGATCAGACCTAGATCCAACAGCCACAGGTGAAGCATGAAGACCTCTCATCTGCCGCGCGTAAGCCCAGTCGCCATCTAGCTAACTTCCACGCGCGTGTGTAGAGCACGCACTGGCCTTTCAGATCACCATACGCCACATGTCGCGATCTGGTGCAATCATGCTTATTTCAGATCACATCAAGACCGTCCATGCATCGCGTTATCTCAGCCGTTGGATCAGATCTGATCCAACGGTCGAGAGTCCTTTTGGCCGAACGGATCCCTCAGCCATACCGTCGTACCAACCATCGAGTATGGCCGGACATGCCAAAATCACCAAAAAACTGAGATCATGTCAGTGACCAAATCACAGAAAAATATGGATTACACGTCTCATTTTCTACCAAAAACAATCAAAGATCAGGATATGTAAACCAACAAAAAGTGTAATATCGAAGTTTTTCCAGAAAGACAAAAATACAAAAGAAAAACAGAGAGTTTCGTGGTAATCCCTTCTTCTTTTTCTCATTCTTGCATGTATGTGTACAAAAAAATGTTAAAGAGGTTGGTTCTTACCCTCACCGATTAAGGTTTTTCGCTGCCGGTAACAAGTTGTAAGGCACTTAAGCCAAACACGGTGAACCGGTGAAGGGGAGGGGTTGTTTGGTCTTAGTTTTTAAAATGTTTTAAAAAAGGGAGAAAGAGTTTCGGTTTTGTTTTTTTTTTCAGATCTAGAAAAATAGGCCCCTTTCTTCTAAAATCTAAGACTGGGTGTGAAAAAGGTTTCTTTCAACAAAAAACTAAGACTGGATGTGGGTTTAGAAGGAGAAGGGGAGTGTTTTAGGTCATGGTTCAAGGGCCGCCGGCGACGGCGAACGGCGACCGGCTGTGGTCTGCGGTGGGTGATACGGCGGAAGCTCACCGTTTTCTGGGAATAGAGGTGGCTGTTTGAGAGAAATAAGCCAAAGGAGAGAGCTTTCTCTCTCAAGGGCTAAAAAAATGAGAAAAGAAGGAAAGAGGGGGCTGGCTATCGGTTTTATAGAGGGGAAATAAAAAAAGTGGTCTAATTGCATCATAAACCTTCTCGCGTTTTGGGATTTTTCAAACCGAGTTTGCCGTTTGGTCTAATTACAATTCCAGTCCTCGTCTTTTTTCGTTTTCTTTCAATTTCGTCCTAAACTTAACAGAAATCAGATTTTGAATGGTAAAATCGTTGGCTTAGACCCTCCGCGTTTTCAATATTTTCAATTTGAATCTGCCCCTTGGTAATATTACACACTTGGTCCTTTAAAGTTTATTTCAGCTTTTAATTAAGTCTTCTGTTTATTTAACTTCCGTTCCTAGATTTTGTTTCTCTTTCGTTTTAGTCCCTTTGATGTTTTTATGTCCTTTTTTTATTTGTTTCTTTAGTATTATGTCTTGTTTATTTATGTTTCATTGTTCTTTGTTTCTGTTTGTCATGTTCTAATTAATTTGTTCATATCATATGTGTTTTCTTATGCCATGTTTTTTTAAAGGTTTCATATCATGTTTGCATGTTAGCTTTATGCGCTTTCTTTTGTAGGTTAGGTTATATATTAATTTATGGCATGATTATTTGTGTCATTTATATTTTATATTTCGTTTTGTCTTTACGTAGATAAGTTATCTTCATTATGTTTATCTATGCATGTTTTTCTATATGCATCAGCAAGTAAATTTGTTTATTTTGTAAAGTGATGATAAATTAGTGTTAGTTTTTATGTTTGCCTTGTTTTTAGGTTGCATGTTAGTACGCTTTTTGTTTGTCTCATTTACTTGTGATATTATGTTTTTTTTATATGAATATGTTATTATTGTGTTAGTTTGACTTTGAAGCATGATAGGAAATTAAGTCCTATGTTATATGATTGCTCTAATTTCGTGTAAAATTATCAGGTCTAAATTTTAATTTTTGTGTGGTGTTTTTTGATTCTAGTATCATGTCTAGGTTTTTTGCCTTCTTTTGTTAGTTTAGCATCATGTTTTATCCATGTCAAATATGTGATATAGTTGTGGTTCATATTAAGGTGTTTAACATGTTAGATTTAATTAATTAATTTTGGAAAGCGTGTGTTTCTTTTTATGTTCATGTGCATACTTAGTTTTACTATTGCGATATATTATGTTCATGCATTTAATTATTTTGTTTAAATTTTTTAGTATTCATATTTTTATGTCTCTTAAGTTGTCATGTTAATTTGATTTGTTTGTTTTATATTTTGCTCACTAAGATTGCATATCGAGATATATAAATTGTCAATGCGGTGCCCTTTTATCCGAGCGTAAACAGGGCCAGTATCAGGCGTAGTGATAGTGGTTGGACGTTTACTCTCGGATAACGGGGCCTTTAAAATTTACTCGCACTTATAACCAAATTTTAATTTAATCGTCACTTTAATCCAGAAAGTTTAATATTACTAAAACGGTAATTATTAAAGTCCAATTTTGGGTGGTGTGGGGGTGCTAATCCTTCCCCATTCGTAACCGACTCTCGAACCCAACAATTTTCAAATCTCTGGTTTTATGGTGTCCGGCCTACCTAAGTGGCCGGTGGCGACTCCATTTTCAAAATAAAATACGGTTTTTACAAAACCCTATGGAAGACATTTATTTTCAAAACAACAAAACAAAATAATAGATAAAAATATGTTTCTTTAGCGAAACGGACATCGCTATAATATGATTAGTGCATCCATTGTCAATGAGCCAACTTTCACTCGTTTCGTGACTAGTGAAAAAAGTTGCAACAAGAAGCTGATCATCTTCTTCTTGATATGCCACTTGTGCTTCATCTTGTTGCTGGTTTTTATACTTGCAAACAACAACTTCATGTCCCATCTGGTTACACTTATTGCACTTTGCATCTAGTCTTCTCCAACACTTGAAAGGTGAGTGACCTTTCTTTCCGCAATGTTGACATGGAGGATAATCTTTCATTACTCCTGGTCTTCTATTCCAACCTTAATTTTTGTTCCCAAATGCAGAGTTTTCTCCACTTGCAGCGTGAAACTTTTTGTTCTTTGGCCTCTTGTTCTTTCCATCATCTTGATGCTTAACCGGTAGAGCATCTTCAATGGCTCATTCTTGCCTCATTACATGCCTTTGCTCTTGTGCTTGCAAAGCACTTAAGAGTTCCGCCAAAGTAATTTTTGACATATCTTTCGTGTTCTCTAAGTGGTGATGGTGGTCTCAAACCTTTCAGGTATCGTTACAAGGATTTTTTGGCTAACAGTCTGACCTTATTGGCTATGCTAACGAGCCTGTCAGAATACTCCTTGACTGTCTCGGTCTCCTTCATCTTCTCCAGCTCAAAATCACGTACAAGATTCAATACTTGCATCCCACAAATTTTTTCATCTCCCTCGTACTCAGTCTTGAGATAATCTCATATCTCCTTTGCTGAATTTAGAGACATAATTCGGGTGAAAATCGTCGATGATGCCGCATCAAATAAACATGCTTTTGCTTTCCTTGCTTTCTTTTCTTTTTGTGCTTTGATCTGTGCTATGGTGGCATTGGCCGACAATGCATGAATCTCATAGTCATCTTCCACAACTTCCCAAAGATCTACAGCCTCCAAGTAAGTTTCCATGCGTACTGCCCAAGCTGGATAATTGTCTCCATCAAACGTAGACGGCGCAATCAAAGAAAAACCACTTTCACCTTCCATACTATAGCAATAACTAACACATGTCCCTCAAGAAAAAAAGCTCTGTTGCCAATTGTTGGTATTTTAATAAAAAGAAAACTCAATGGATGAAAGAAACTGAACACTTTTATTCAACAATCATTCAGAATTTATACAAAATAAAATCAACAACCCACTAACAACATGTTCCTAAATTTAAGCAACAACCCATGAATAACTTTCTCCTAAACTTAAGCAACACACAAATAACAAATAACTAAAAATAAAAGCAGTCCTAAACACATCAACTAACATGGTTCAATAAACCGACGGTCTTGAGCCGCCAGATTCCGAACAAGATCAAGGGTGTGTTCTACCCTAGAACGATTAATAGAAAGCCGCAAGCCCTCACTATCTCTTTAAGGATTTCAGAGCATGATTTTTGATCCGAACTCTTGTAGGTCGAAGGGGGAGGAGGAATCCAACGGTCTTGGTCATGGTGGCGGGGATGTCGATACGAGGTGGAGATAAACTCAAGTTCCTGACAGTAGCCTCTCACAAAGGTAAAAATATCTTCGATTCTTTGAATTACACCCTCCTATAGCATTTTATTTTTAGAATACCATAATGCCCAAATGTTAATGAGGATCATACAATGAGTGCTCTGATTAATGTTTTGAAGCACATGAAAAGGTCAACCTCCAAAATCAAAGTGTTGATTCCATGTTGAAACATTAAAACCAAGATGAGTCCAGACTTCTTTTGCAAAAAAAAAAAAACAGTCTCGAGAAGCATGGATTATGTCCTCAGTAGATACTCGACATCTAGGACATATAAGGTTATTCGTTATTCTTTTAATCACAAGATTTTGCATAATAACAATAAAATTGCGTACCATTCTCCGCGTAGAAATTTTTATCTTCGAAGGACAAGAAACTCTCCAAATAAGATTGAATATAGATGCTGATCACCCATAGGAGTAGACCCATTAATTAGTCTGTAATTTAATACAACTTTTATATTATATTATCATAGAATAATTTAAAACTTACGAAATGATAGAAGATCACGACTTCATTTTTTAGAAAAAAGAAAATATTTTTGTCAATATCCTTTTATAACAGTGGTTGAAATTCTCTTTTCAATATCTTAGATCTAGATTTTAAATTCTGATAATACCATTTCTTTATTCATTTGTATAAAAAATTTATTTTCGACTTTGTTTCAGTCTTGAGGACTTAATCCGATTATGAGTCACGTAGGACAGACGTGTCATGTTAGTAGTGTTTTTGTCTTGTGTCAAAAAATAGTACCATTACAGTAAATAATTTTGGAAATGTATTAGATAATTTTAAAATAATGATATATATGAATAAAATGTCAAAGTTTGACACTCTAACGTGGACTAAATTAATTAAATAATATTTAAATTTGACTAAAATTAAAAGTATGTGCACATGTCAAATACTTGTTAGCTAGAGTTTGCAACATCAAAATTTTAATGAAAAATTATTTGTAGATTATGTGCTAATAAAATTAAGTAGTAAATATAAATCAATAAATATATAAATAATACATAGCAAAACCTTAAAAATTGAAAAGGTAACAAAAAAATAATACACGAGAAAAAATATACATATAAATTAAGCAGAAAAATATTATATGAACATTTTACACCATATTATCCATAATTTCGATCAATAATTTATTTCAACTTTTTTCCTTCTATCTCATTACTTTTTCAAGCATGAATCTATATATATTTTTCTCTATGTTAACATCAAGTTGGTGATTATTTAAAAGTTAATTTAAATAAATTGATGACATGAAAAAATTAAAAATAAATGATTTTTACTAATTAATACCATGAATTCAGTGACATGTTAAATAAAATTTATGAAATAAATTTTCATTTAAATGAATCGTTAAGGATTTTTATATTGACACGTAGCAGTTTTACTTTTAGTCTCTATAGGATTTGTCTTTTGTTGAGTTCTTGCTGAAGCTATATTTTCAAAGATGCTTAAACTGAGTAATATAAAGTGCCAGGTAAACAACGTCGTTTTATCATTCAATTATTAGTTTATTTTTTTAACCTAATAAGTATCCCAATGAAAAATCAGATGATGTTCATTTTAAGAGTTACGGGTTCAAATCGCTTACTTTGTCTACAAGGTTAAGGTGTATGTGTATTGTTAAAGGGTTAAGAATATGTATGAACATTGTAGTAATCCAATTTTGTCCATATATTATACAACCCAATAACCCATATCCATAAACCAAAACCCATATCTAATAACCCATATCCATAAATCAATACCCATTAATCAATTTTTATTAAACTCGACCCAATAATATACAAACCCAATATCTTAATCTAACCCTAACCTTAATACAAAAGAAAACCCTAGCTGTAGCCTTGCTTGAGCCGGCGCTCTTCAGTCCGCGCCGCCACTGAAGTCGCCACCGTCCAAGTCGTGCGCGGCCGTCGTATCGGCTCCAAGCCGCTGCTGATAACCCCAAATGATTACCCCTTTTCTTTGCTGCCACCGCCTTCACCCTTCTTTAAAACCCTTCACCCTTATCCCTTGCTGCCACCACTGTCCAAGCCCGGCCTCTACCACTCTCCATTTGTCCCTTGCTTTCCAGATCACCCCAAAACCGAAGCCCTATAAAAGGGGGCTCGATCTGCAAAAAGAGAGAGGGGAACCGGTTGGAATCGAAAAAATAAAAAAATAGAGAGAAATTAGAGATTAGAGAGACTTAGAGACTGAAAAAAAAAAACAAAAAAGGGAAAGTGACAGAACCAAACCAACACAATAATCTGAAAAGGTAAAAAATTATAAAAACCCTTCGTTTTTATTAAGATTTGAGAAAAATGAGAGGAATTTAGGAGAAAATAACCTTGACATCAAACTTAGGGCCCGAAACTAAACCCAAACCATCATTTGCATGTGTTCTGGCCACCGTTCGTGGCGGCTCTCCATCGTCGGCGAACGATGGCCTACGGTGGCCCTCGGACCGACAACCGAGTTTGACAGGGAGTGGGAAGAGAGAGTTGAGAGAAATCTGGGAATTTTTGTGTAAACATTTGATACAAATGAAGTTTTTTTTTTGCTCAAATTGTGTATTTAAGGCCAGGATAAAACGACATCGTTTAAGGCCTAGTGTAACCCGAGATCGGACCCGACCCGGAGGGAGGATCCGCGTCATTTTAATGAGGAAATCGCAGCCTTGGTCACTGCACTTTTGTATCCTTATGATTTTTCACTTTAATTCCTATTTTATTTAATTTTAGTCACTGTTTCTTATTAATTTTGCACTTTAGTTTCTATTTTATTCAATTCCGGTCACTGTATTATTATTATTATTATTATTATGATATTTTCTATTATATTTATTATTATATTACTATATATATATGTATTATTATTATTACTAATATTATGATTATACATTATTAATATTATATACTCTACTAATTATTATTTTTACTATCAACATCGTTATTTACTTATTATTAAATGTATTTATTAACCGAATTTTAAATGACTTTTTTAATATGGATTACCGTGAAAAACGTACCCCGGGCGTAGGGGTGCCGCTTTCCATTAATTTCTATTACGAAATATTATTTTCAAATATTAATTATAAATTTTAACATGATTTATCTTTTGTTCAAGACTTTAACGAAAGTATGCCCCGGGCATTAGGGTGTAAATTTTCTTTATATAATTTTTTTCTAGATATTTTAAGGGATCACAAATTTAAATTTAAATTCGAATTCTTAATTTCTGTCATTAAAAAACTACATAATCGACTAGGTACCAATTTTTGGGCGTTGTGGGGGTGCTCACCCTTCTCCACGCGTAACCGACTCCTGAACTTGTTTTTCTGGTTTCGCAGACCAAAACTCATTGTTTTAATAAAAAAAGATAAAAACAAGTTTTATTAAAATAACTGGGTTTTCAGGTGATCCAATCTCACCTAAATAAAACAAATTAAAAAGATTGGTGGTGACTCCCCGTTGTTACAGCTTGGCGACTCCGCTAGGGAACCTTTTTTTATGAGAGTCAAGCCACGAGTCGATTACCTTTTGTTTTAATGAATAGGAAATATTAATTCAGTTTAATTTAATTTTGTGATCCCTGTTTTTTTTTGAAATTTTTTACAAATTTTTTTAAAAAATATGTCATCTAAGTTTTCATATCATGAGCTCTATACCTGAGCTCCGTCCCTTTTAAGTGGGAACGAGAATCTACTCCTTTGTGAGGTACCCCCTCCGTGTAGGATGGTGGATCGCTTCCGGGATACATCTATACCTTTGTCTTCGTGAGAACTTCATCTCCGTACAGACCTAGGGAAATGTATCCTCCCGAATCGATGTCCTAGCGGCAGTTCGGGTACCGTTACTTTAGAACCTGAACCACATGTAGTGAACCGTAGAAGCCCACCTCGTCTAGAGCCATGCTGAACCTCTGCCTATTTAGGGAATCACCCAATAAGTGCATTATAGAGAGAGATGGGGGTTAATTTCTTTTTACCAGGCTCTTTAATTTCAGCTTTGTTTATTTATTTATTTCTTAATTTCAGCTTTGTTTATTTATTTATTTCCTTTTCGCAATAAATTATGCTAGATATCATGCCTATATTTATGCAAAACAAGTATGCGGGTAGAAAGCATGTTTGGGTAAGATTCATTCTTTTAAAAACATGTTTGGGTAGAAAAGTATGTTTGGTAAGTTGTACAAATTTATTTTTTTAGTAACTATATGCTTGTTTTTAGTCTGATTATTTTCATGTGTACTAACCTTTTTTTGTTGTCTATGTTTTTTTCTTCTTTACATTGCATATTCATGACATAAAAAAGATACTGATTCGCGAGCGATTTTCAATTTAGAAGACTTTCATAATAGATAAAGGGTCACGTGATCAGATAAAAAGTAATGCAGATATGAGCCAACACCGGAATAAGTGAGAGGTCGTCTTTTCAAAGGTTACACGACAGACATACATGCCGGAGCTCGCGTCGATACCAAGACAAATGAAATAGAAGAGTTGAAAGGACAAATGGCTAAGATGGTGAGTATGATGACCACCATGGCCAAGGGGTAAGAGTCTGATATGTAAAGAGAAAAAGATAAACTGAATCAAAGCCATAATTTTACTTCTAAACACGTTGAATCTAGTATGCCCAAGGGATTGTGCACCGTCACGATCGACGTTAATAAAACACTCGGAGATGCAAAAGTGGTAACATCAAATAGAGTAAAGACGAATCAAAGCAAGACCCGAGAAAGTGAAGCTAAAAAGAAGGCCACATTTCAGATTCTAATAAAATATATAGATTTGCTCTGGGTACTGATCAAGGAACGACTCGTGACTCCAGTTCAGCCAAAGCCGAAGCAGCCCCTTTATCCTAAAGATTACGGCGTCAATGCCATTTGCAACTATCATCTATAAGGTATGGGTCATACTAATGAGAATTGTAGAGCCCTAAAGAATAAATTTAGAGGCCTAATTGAGGAAGGGCTACTAAGTTTTGAAGAAGGAAACCTTAAAATTTATAAAAAATAAGCCATGAATATGCAGAGAGGACTCAATATCCAACGCCCATAATTCAGTGACGAGGCCAGAGTCCAAATCCTAGTGTCCAATTTTCATAATCATCTTCGATTAGTGGCCAAAAGGCGAGAACCAATGGTCCTTTCGATCCCATACCCATTTCGTATGAAGAACTATATTGGCAGTTACTAGAAGCACGATTGGTGGCCCCATGTCATCTCATACCTCTATGACCTCCATACCCCAAGTGGTGCGACATCAAAGCTCATTATGAGCATCGCGCTGGAATTAGGAGGCATTCCATTAAAAATTGCAATGCCTTCAAGTGTCGAGTCTAGAACCTCATAGAGTGTAAATTATGGGAGTTCAAAAGGAGTATCAACATAATTCAGCTACTGTTCACCCAACTGGGGCGAATCCAAAAGAGATAGAAGTTAAAGGAAATGAGAAGAATCATTCAGAACATGCCACCCAAGTCAACACACTGAGGGAGGAGAGAGGCGATCTGAACAATAAACTAAAAAGCTTACAAGATAACTACCAAGAGCTTTACTTAGCATTCAGAGATGTTGGTTTGGGAGATAATCCGGATCAATAGAAGAAAAGATCCATCCTATTAAAAAATGATACTGAATGTTGGAAAAGAAATTCCAAGGCCAATGAAAATCGAGCTAAGACCTTATCTCTCAATCTACACACAATGGAAGATTAGTGTAGTGCCCTCAAGGATGAGTTGAAGAGTGGTCAAGCCAAATATGAGGCTCTGTGCATGTGTATACGTCTGCGTGAGAATACTATTGTTGAGTTGAAAGATAGTCAAGCTGAAGTTGAAATGCTAAAAAAACAAGTTATATGAACGTAACAATGTTCTATTGATGCATAAGGATCTAGTGGATGATCTTAAGAAAGCCTTACAAGAAAATGATGAGAAACAATTTTCTCAACTTCAAAAGATGAAAAGAAGAGATAAAAGAAAAAGAAAACCACAAGAAAGATGTCATCACCGAAGCACGAAAAGTGGCTCGACAAGTGGTGGACTTGGCTGATGTAACAACTAAACTAAGTCAGAATGACGACATGTTCTCAGATCATAACGAGGAACTGGCGTAGCTTTCGAGAAAGATAAATAAGATGGGTGCTAAGGCTCGATATTATCTGTAAACTTTGATACATGATGTAACGAGACCTTTACTTAATGAAATTTGTCTTGGGATGATCATCTCAGAATTAATACCTTATTTCATTCATGTTTGCATTTAAACCCTACATTGCATAAGTATCGCATTTCATCACATTGCATCCGTCATTGCACGTTCCTTGAACTTATTTTGAAATCTTCATCTCAAAAGTAGGTAACAAGCTTGAATTCATCATGACAACTTCTCAACAATACAATTTCGAAAAGATGGATAATTTAGTTGCTCGGATAGATAAGATCGAATGGCTCCAGGAATAATTAGCCAAAGCACAAGAAGAGATGATGGATTACACAAAGAAATATCAAGAAGAAACAGGGGAGCGAATGAATGAGCTAACAAGTATGGTGGCTACTATAACTAAAGTAAAAAAGGTCGGGAGAAAACCCTTCCATGCAAATTGAGATTGGAAATACAAGCAAGAATCGAAACTGCGACTTTGTAGAAGAAGATATATTGCCCGATGAAGAACAAGCTATCATCAACCAGTACGAGATAGCTCGCACCGCCTCGGAGTGTCATACCAGAGTGATGTTGGATAAGATTCAAGACTCCTTTCTCAAAAACTCATCTCATAAAGAGGTCAAAAATGTCGACTGTCTCAATGTCTGGATTAACACCACAACAGAAATAAGATCAATTTTTGCCACAATCTCATCAATTACCAGTTGTTCATTCTTTTGAATCTCAAGGGAAAAATAAGAAGATGAAGGTCATTCCTTTCAGACGTCTCCATTGCACATACAAACACTTGTTCTTCAAGTTGCTAGAAAACCAGCTAGTTGCACCATTCTTCTCTAAACCTATACAACCCCCTTACCCAAAATGGTACGACGTAAATGCTCGGTGTGATTATCATACGAGGAACGTAAGACACTCTATCGAGGACTGCATCACTTTCAAAAGGCTTGTTGAAAAGTTTATAAGCACGAGAATCGTGAGATTTGATAACTCTGCGGGCCAAGTACAGCTGGGAATCCATTACCCAATCATGCCAAGTCAGGGGTCAATGCAATTTTTAGCAATGATAACAAGATAATCAAAGCCAGTATCGATGAGGTAAAGTCTCCGTTGAAGTGGGTTTGGCAAAAGATGGTCGAGATAGGCTTGGTGCAGCAAGGCTCGAAAGACATGATGAAAGCCTCCAGAGACCGTTACCCATACCATGGTGGAGGAAATCATGATATGTAAAACTGTGCAGATTTCAAAGCTCTAGTTCAAAAATTCATCGACAAAAAAGAGTTGGAATTTTTTGAAGAATGAAAATTCGAAGATCTTAATTGGGAACCTATGGCTTTTCATCGCATGTCTGAAACTGTTATGTCGAGGGGATTTATCCACCCTAAATAGGCTAAGAAAGATGAAGAAATTGAGTTGGGAAAATGATAGAAGCTTTGGTTATTAATGTTGTGACTGATGAAGGGAATGAAGAAGTATACCTAAGGGGGATCCGTCCTTATACCTCTGAAATTACTTTGAACAATTGGACTACTGACGAACTCCCTCCAGTATTTAAGAGTGTTTCGGAATAATGTCCAGAACACGCTTTTTACTCCTGCCCAAGGGCAACCAAGGTCTTTTTGCAAAGAGCATGTGCTAAGGGTCTTTTTGTAAAGAGGTATATGTTAAGGATCTTTGTATAAGGCGTTATGCTTATTGTCCTTATGTCAATGAAATAATACTTTTTGTGTGTACCATCTAGCAAACATTTTATTTAATTTTATTCTTATTTCTCTCATCCATATACTTACATTATTTGTCATTTTTTAATTTATTTTTTTAATAGACATCATTATTTCATGTCAGGTCCCCTGATATCAACGTATCGAGCGACACCAAAACTGATCTGAAACTCATTTTTGAGCAAGACATGTGTCTAGATGAACCTCAGGACTTTGAAGAGGATCAAGATTGTGATCTATCTCCTGATTTATTGAGAATGGTTGAGCAAGAGGAAAAACAAATCTTGCCTCACAAAGAGCCAGTAGAGATGGTGAACCTGGGAAGAATGAAGTGAAGATTGGGACATGCATTACCACAAAAACATGACGCGATCTTGTCAAGCTACTCCTAGAATTCAAAGGCATCTTTGCATGGTCCTACCAAGATATGCCCGACTTGAACATGGATGTAGTTGTACATAAACTCCCTATAAAGGAAGGCTGCAAGCCCGTCCAACAAAAACTTTGGAGAATAAGGTCTAATGTACTCCTAAAAATAAAAAAGAGGTCATAACCAGATAAAGATATACCCTGACGATATGGAGAAGACTATATTCGTGACATTGTAGGGAACCTTTTGTTACAAGGTAATGCCTTTTGGACTTAAAATACAGGGGCAACATACCAACGAGCCTTGGTTGCTCTATCCCATGATATGATACATAGAGATTGGAGTGTAGGCCGACAACATGATTGCCAAGTCCCAAACAGATGAGGAGCACGTCACAGTCTTGAGGAAATTGTTCTTGAGGCTAAGGAAATACCGGTTAAAGCTAAATCCGACCAAATGTACATTTGGGGTTGCATCAGGGAAGTTGCATGGTTTCATATTCAAGAAAAAGGCATTTGAAGTTGATCCAGATAAAGTCAAAGCCATTTAGGATCTACCACCCCCACGAATTCAGAAAGAACATGACACAGGGATTGGAATGATGAATGTCAGAAGAGACTAAGCATTACATGTCATGAACACCTCATGGTTATTTTCTATGTATGGATGTCATCAGGCCCATATCACTGATGGTTTCCAATGGGGATTGGTTTATCTTTGTGGGCATTGATTGCTTCACTGAGTGGGTAAGAGCAGCCACTTACGCCAATGTCACCAAATCAATAGTGTACAGACTCTCGAAAAAAGAAATCATACGTCAGTACGGAATGCCAGAAGATATCATATCAGACCGCATATTGAACTTGAACAATAAAACCATAGAAGAAGTGTGTAAACAGTTCAAGATGCGACACCACAATTCTTCACCTAACCGTCCTCAGATGAATGGAGCGGTAGAAGTAGCCAACAAAAATATCAAGAAGATTGTTGGATGATGGTAGAAACTTATAAAGATTGGCATGAGAAGCTACCATACACCTATCATACATCAGTTAGGACCTCTATTGGGGCAACCCCTTTTCCCCTAGTTTATGGGATGGATGTGGTACTACCCGTCAAGGTTGAGATTCCTCCCCTCTAAATTTTGTTAGGATTGAAATTGGATGAAGCATAATAGATCCAAGACAGATATGATCAACTTGCCTTAATTGAAGAAAAAAGACTGAAAGCTATTTGGCATGGTCAAATGTACCAAGAAGGACGATACAAGCCTATAAAAAAGAAAGTTCACCTAAGAGAATTTCAGAAGAGGGACCTAGCGCTAAAGAAGATCCTGCAGATTTAGAGAGATTCTTTGGGAAAATGGATGCCGAATTGGAAGGCCCATACCTTGTGAAAAGCCTTCTCTAGAGGAGTCTTGATTTTGGCTGAAATGGATGGTAGAACCTGCCTAACCTCGTAAACTCTGAAAAAGGAGGCATCTCAAATAATCAGTTCCCTCAAAACTCCATGGTGGGAGAAATTTTGGTGTCTTGAGATATTGACAAAGTACCCGAGGTCTCTTAGACACATAAGGATTCTCGGCAAACTAGTTCAGCAAAACTCGTCAACTAGATATCTGAGGCACCTAATTTTGGCTTTTTTATGTATTCTCTTTCAATGTTTTCCAATAAATTCTTCCCCTCATCTTATATCCTTGCTTACATAAGTATTATACATTGACATAATGATCAGTAAGATAACAAATACAAGAAGATCTCTCTGTATTACTGGGGCATTCTCGTGGATAAACAGCTCAAGAGAAAAAGTGACACCATCTTGATAAAATGTGGGGCAAATAGTTTTCTTACAATTTGATCAGACATGAAAAAGAGAAGGCCCAGTGACTCAAATAGAGTTTGAGCAGACGATGATGCCAGTTTAAGAGTGGATATAGATGTTCAAGCCATTCTCAAGCCTAAAAATTATTTTTGAATAACATTTTGCACTCATGCTAGAATCATTCATGCATTTATTAGACATACTTAAGCTAGGATCATCTGACTCATGCTAATCATAACATCCTGAATATGCCTACAAAAGTTTTACAGATTCTATCCCTCTAACAAGCGGTGGAATAGACGAGCGCAACAATTTTATCTCCCTTAATTGCAGCAGAACAAGCACGAAAACAACTTCACTTTGCAGCGAAAAAGGCACAGACAACAATTTCATCCCCTTGAAATTTGCAGCGGAATGAGCGCAACCGCACGTTCGTCTCCCTGAAATTACAGCAGAACGAACGCAGCAAGTAGATCATGTTTCCTTGAGAGTGCAATGGAACATATCATCTAGTTTACTTACCTCAGAAGCGGAATAAAAGAACGATCAGAAAATTTTATGCCCCTTTCAAAAAAGAAGACGAGGTGACCAAAGTCCATGATGTCTAGTTTCGTCATTGATGGTGTGGCTAAACCAAATATTTTCTTCAAATCTCATCTTTAGACTTATAAAAAAATACAAAAAAAAAACACACAAAAAGAAGCAAAAAGCAAAAAAAATTAAAAAACAAAAATAAAGAGAAAAAATCAAAAGAAAATTTTTAAAAAAGAGAAAAAATGAAAAAAAAATGAAAAAAGCCAATAAAAACCAAAAAAAAAAAAGAAAACCTCATTTTCCAAATCATGTCTTTTCGTTAGAGTTGCAACGGATCGAACCTTCTTCTCCACATCACGTCTCTTCGTCAGAGTTGTAGCGGATCGAACCTTCTTCTCCAGATCACGTCACTTCGTCAGAGTTGTTTTGGAACAAACTTTGTTCTCCAGATTGCGCCACTTCGTCAAAGTTGTAGCGGATCAAACTTCCTTTTCCAGATCGTGCCACTTCGTCAGTGTTGTAGCAGATCAACTTCTTTCAAAGCAGAATACTTCAATTTATAGAGTAGACAAACCGTCATTTCAACAAGAAAAAAAGAAGAGAAAAAACAACGAAAAAAGAAAAAGAAAAAAAAAGAAAAAAAAAAGAAAAAAAGAAAAAAGAAAAAAGAACTTAGATCTTGTCTCTTCGTCGTTGTTGTAGCTGGATCAAACATCAAAACCTTCATCATTCGATCATGCCTCCTCGTCAGTGTTGTAGTTGGATCAAATGTCAGAACAATCATCCTCCGATCCTGTTTCTTCGTCAGTGTAGCAGCTGGATCAAGTTTTGCAGACCTTGCCTATTGGGTATTATAGCTAGGTCAAATTTTCTCCAGGTATTGTGTCGTCATCAGAATCGTAGCAAGCCAAACTCATTTTACTCCCCAACAGATCATCATGGTTTGAAGATTTTAGCTCCCCATATCACCCCATTTTGAAGATTTTGCTTACAAGGGTAGCCGAACAGATCAAGTGAAGCGAAGGAAGAAGAGTTGTGGCTAGAAAAATAAGCTCTAACCTGACCGGACAAAATGGGTTCTTTTTTGTCTTTGCTTCATTGCCGTTATACAACAATAAGTAAAGAGGGGCAGCTATAGTAACCCAATTTCGTCCATATATTATACAACCCAATAACCCATATCCATAAACCAAAACCCATATCTAATAACCCATATCCATAAATCAATACCCATTAATCCATTTTTATTAAAATCGACCCAATAATATACAAACCCAATATCATAATCGAACCCTAACCCTAATACAAAAGAAAACCCTAGCTGTAGCCTTGCTTGAGCTGGCGCTCTTCAGTCTACGCCACCACTGAAGTTGCCACCGTCCAAGCCGTGTGCCACCGTCGTATCGGTTCCAAGCCGCTACTGATAACCTCAAATGATTACCCTTTTTCTTTGCTGCCACTTCCTTCACCCTTCTTTAAAACCCTTATCCCTTGATGCCACCACCGTCCAAGCCCGGCCTCCACCACTCTCTATCTGTCCCTTGCTTTCCAGATCACCCCAAAACTAAAGCCTTATAAAAAGGGGCTCGAGCTGCAAAAAAAGAGGAGGGGAACCTGTTGGAATCGAAAAAATAAAAAAATAGAGAGAAATTAGAGATTAGAGAGACTTAGAGGCTGAAAAAACAAAAAGGGGGGAAAAGGACAGAACCAAACCAACAAAATAATCTGAAAAGGTAAAAAAATATAAAAACGTTTTGATTTTATTAAGATTTGAGAAAAATGAGAGGAATTTAGGAGAAACTAACCTTGAAATCAAACTTAAGGCCCGAAATCGAACCCAAACCATCATTTGCATGTGTTCCGACCACCGTTCGCAGCTGCTCTCCGTCGTTGGCGAGCGACGGCCCACGGTGGCGCTCGGACCGGCAACCGAGCTTGACATGGAGTGGGAAGAGAGAGTTGAGAGAAATCTGGGAATTTTTGTGTAAACATTTGATACAAATGAAGTTTTTTTTGGCTCAAATTGTGTATTTAAGACCTGCATAAAACGACGTCGTTTAGGGCCTGATGTAACCCGAGATCGGACCCGACCCGGAGGGAGGATCCGCGACATTTTAATGAGGAAATCGCAGCCTTGATCACTGCACTTTTGTATCCTTATGATTTTGCACTTTAATTCCTATTTTATTTAATTTTAGTCATTGTTTCTTATTAATTTTGCACTTTAATTTCTGTTTTATTCGATTTCGGTCACTGTATTATTATTATAATATTTACTATTATATTTATTATTATATTACTATATATATACGTATTATTATTATTATTACTAATATTATGATTATACATTATTAATATTATAAACTCTACTAATTATTATTTTTACTATCAACATCGTTATTTACTTATTATTAAATGTATTTATTAACCGAATTTTAAATGACTTTTTTAATAGGGATTACCGTCGTCGGGGGATCGCGGTAGAGGTGAACATCGATATCATCCAATTTTATCAACTTTTCTATTTGGTCAACTACTTTGTTGTCATCTCGATAAATATGTTGAAAAGAAATCGTCCACTTACGATAACACAACCCAGATATATGGTGAGCAATACCGAAAGCCTCCAGACGATCCATTTCCACTATGATGCTGCTGATACTCATATCATATCCCAGGCACATTGTAGACCGGTGAACACTCCCCACAACTCAGCTTCACAACAGAGCAAACACCGATGAACTTCGTAAACCCCAACTTCAAATAAGGATAAAATTTCAGAAATATCTATTTAAGAAAAATAAAATGTTTTCCTTATGAATCAAATTTTAGAGTCGAATATGGTGGTTGAAATTCAGACTCGTATAAACCCGTGCAAAGGAAAAATAAAATAAAATGATATATATATTCAATTGAGTTGAATTGAGTAAAGAAAATTTGAGTTAATAAATATTATTTTATTTAATTCTTTTTTATTCGAGTTTTTTGCAAGTTTTTTTTTTTTTTTTGAAACATACTGAAATTTAATTAAAGAAATACTAGTTACAAAATCAATTATCAGGACAGGAATTGGTTCTACTCTTCCTAACCAACAGAACACACTGAGATTTTATTTGAACATAATGAGTTTTTTGCAAGTTTATTATAATTATTTATGGTTCCAACTTCCAATATAAGGGTTTCTCTCTAACCATATATATATATATATATATATATATATATATATATATATTCATTTTTCTTACATACACTTCTTAAAAGAATGATTTTGAGGATAAAGTAATGATGAGGGTATAAAAGAGTTAAGGAATTGATGTAAAGAAAGAATTTGTAAAGAGTTACACTCAAATTACTAAATTAAATAAAATATAAAGTTGAGAGATTAAATTGTAAAAGAATGATAAAATTTTATCAAAAAAGGAATTGAAGTTACACAAGTATTCTACAGTGACTAAGGAACACGTGATTCGAATTTGATCAAAACAAACTTAAAATGAAGGAGGAATCGAAATTGATGATCAAATCACAAAATAATCAAATTACTTGAAGTTTTGATGTTCAATTTCTAATTATTCAAACATTATAATTTAAACTCAACGTGAACTAAAAATTCAAACCAATAAATTGATTTAATGCGTCATTTCTTTATTTATTTTTCTAGAAAAATAAGCATTTATTTTCATAAATAAGCCGATACATGACTATTTTTTTGTTTTTACTTCAGGAAATTAGAACAAAGCGAAGCATAACTGTATTTCCTTAATGAAAATGGGAACATAAGCTGTGAATGTGATTTATATTGATTGTTCAACAGCTTGTGAATGTAAAACAAATCTAAAAAAACCACTACTTGTGTCCATCCAAAAGCTCCCTTGGAATAGCTTCACTCATCCCATCAGGATACGCAAACAAATGGCCTGCACCGGCCACCTCTTTGTACTTAATCATGGAAGTCTTTTGGCAATGTAGCGTAGAAGGATAACCGGCACCAACCGATCTTCGTCCCCGTCCAAATGTGAACACTGCCCTCGTTGTCCGGGAAAGGGTTGTGGAGTTCGAGGGGACTGAATTCCCACTTCCCGAAGCCGATCATCATGTCACAATGTAAGGACTCGAATACTCCTTGTTGAGTTGCCACAGCCTGCATACAACAAGATCAAGTGGTAAATCTTTAATGTAGTATCTTCCTCCTCGTCCGAAAGAAAGCTAACTACCAAGAAATGAAGTACCTTGTGATGCTGTCTATGAGCATTCTTTTGTATGATTTGGAGATCTTGAGGGGAGAAGTTTTCGGGTCTAAGAGAAAGAAGAGCAGATGCAGGGTAAAACATTTGAGTGTTCCACCAATAGAGTAAAAATGGCATATGGTGAGCAACATGCAAGGCCCATTGATCTTGAGGAAGCATAAGGTTGTATGCTTCTTTAGATAAGTTTGCAGGCAAGCCAGGCCACCAATAGTTGATAACAGGTGCCATTAGTGTTGCTCCTGCTAGCCTAAAAACCATTGTCACAGTCACAAAGTCAAATTGAATGCCGAAAGAAGGCACATCTCTACATTATATCTATCGAATATGTTTTCCTGATTTGTTTTCAAGTATTCGTGTCCAACACATAGATATCGAACACTCACTCCCTCAAACAGATTTTACCTATGAGGTATATATTTGAGGCAGCTCCAGACAGCAAGGCCTCCCATAGAATATCCAACCAGAAAAATTTAGATCCAAGTCCAAACTGATCAGTAAGCTCTTCATCGTTCGATTCGAATGAGGATCACTCTCTCCATACCCAGTTTATCAAATGACACACTGTATACACCTAGCTCTTCAACAACTTCCTGAAAATAATGAAACCCCAGAGTTTGCTGTAAGCATAAATCGAGCAAAAACGTAGTGGAAAGATCGAAATTCATAAATACCTCAAGCCATTGTCAAAACTGTATGCCAATTGAGATGTGGTTGCACCACCGTCGAGCACGTCGAACCACTATCGAACACTTAAAACCATCGTAGCAACGCCTCGAACAACCGTCAAATATAGCGAATTCGACTACACGGAAACTAAAATGCCAAAGATCTTCTAAGCACTCAAAAACTCACTTAGATGGACTATGTGATTCTTTGTATTTGATGTTTAGGGATCTTAGGCTAATGGGGTATTTATAGTGTTGGTTCACCATCAAAAACCAACCTTAATTACCCGTTAATGCCCCTTAACTCCCATGTTTGGAGCGGCAAAACCAACCCACGAACCACCTTAATCTTAATGTGAGAGCAATTGAGTGGTAGATTGAGAACGTGGGAATAACCCGCGTACTGTATTCAGTTCCAACATTCTCCCACTTGGTTCGTATTGTCTATGAGTACTTAAAGTCGATACATAATGAACAAATTATGGCAACATTTTCTCTTAAGATTTGAGTAGTATCTTTTACGTATCATAATACATCAAGTTTCAACGCTTTAGGCCAAACACTTAATGAATAAACCCAATGTTTATTCTTGGTCCAAACTTTAGTGACATTTCTCAAAACAATTAACTTAATGTCTACACAATAGATATGAGAAATATTAAACTTTATTAGAGTTTCAACATAATCGTTCTTACAACGAAAATTTACAAAGTGGGAACAAGTCCCATAGTTTCAACATGATCCTTAAATTTATGTGGTGGCATGCCCTTAGTCAAAGAATCAACTAACATCTGCTCAATGTTAATGTGCTCAATGACCACTTTCTTTTCTTTAACACGTTCTCTTATGGCTAAGTACTTAATGTCGATATGTTTACTTCGACTTACACTTTTGTTGTTCTTAGCCATAAAGACACCAGCTAAATTGTCACAATATATCCTTAATGGCCTAGAAATATAATCCACAAGTCTAAGCCCAAAAATAAAACTATTTAACCATACTCTATGTGAGGTAGCCTCAAAACACAAAACGAACTCAGCCTCCATAGTAGAAGTGGCAGTCAATGTCTGCTTGACGCTCCTCCAAGAGATAGCTCCGCTGGCAAACATAAATATGTAACCTGATGTTGATTTTTGTGAATCAACACAACCAGTAAAGTCTGAATTGGAGTAGCCAATCACCTCCAAATGGTCAAATCATTTGTATGTAAACATGCATTCCTTTGTCCCTTTGAGATATCTCAAAACCTTATTTACAACTTTCTAGTGGTCTATACTCGGATTACTCGGATATCTTCCCAACATCCCAACGACAAATGCAATGTCAGGTCATGTACAGACTTGGGCATACATCAAGCTTCCAACAGCAGAAGCATATGGAATGTTTTTCATTTGCTCTCTCTCAAATTCGTTTTTCGGGCATTGGTTCATATTGAACTTATCACCCTTCACGATAGGATTAACACTATATGAATAATCTTTCATCCGAAATCTTTCTAAAACTTTATTAATATAGGTTTCTTGAGATAGGCCTAAGACACATTTATGTTTATCACGATGAATCTTAATGCCAATGACATAAGATGCATCACCCATATCTTTCATATCAAAACTCTTAGAAAGGGATTATTTCACCTCATGTAGCATACCCTTGTCATTTGTTGCAAGTAAAATGTCATCTACATATAGAATAAGGAAACAAAATTTTTCTCCCACTGACCTTCTGGTATATACATTGATCCATGATATTCTCAACAAAACCAAATGAAGCGACAACTTCATGGAATTTTAAATACCACTGATGGGAGGCTTGTTTCAATCCATATATAGATTTCTTTAACTTACAAACCAAATTTTCACCATCACTAGAGGAAAATCCTTCAAGTTGTTTCATGTATACCTCTTTCTCTAGGTCACCATTAAGAAAGACGGTTTTCACATCCATTTGTTGCAACTCAAGGTCAAATTGAGTTACTAATGCTAACACAACGCGTAAGGAATCTTTCTTAGATAATGGACTAAAAGTCTCATTGTAATCAATTCCTTCTCGCTGAGTGAATCCTTTAGCAATGAGTCTTACTTTATATCTTTCTATGTTGCCTTTTGGGTCTCTTTTTTGTTTTAAAGACCCATTTACATCTAATGGCTTTTACACCATCAGACAACGGTACAAGATCCCAAACTTCGTTACTTTTCATAGATTCATCTCATCCTTCATAGCATCATACCATAATGTTGATTCATTGCAGCTCATGGCTTGTAAAAATAACTCAAGATTATTTTCAGCTCCAACGTTATAGTTAGATTCTTGTAAATACACAAAATAATCACTAGAAATTGTTGATTTTCTTTCTCTAGCAGATCTCCTTAATGTTGAACCAATATTTTCTTATGGATCGTGTTGTTCAACTTGTTGTTCTGAATTTTCTTGAACAAATTGATCTACTGGAATGTTTTTAGTAGGTACTGGAACTTCATTGATTGGTTGTTCAACACCCGGTTGAGCTTGATGGGTGTTATATATGATAACCAATCTCTCACTTGAAGTGGATGGTTGATCTACGGGTATTGAATCCTGAGATAGATCACTCACACTAATTGAGTCATTCTCAAGAAATTTTGCATTTCTTGGTTCCACAATTCTAGTGTTGTTAGATGGACAATAGAATCTGCAACCTTTGGACTTTTCGGCATATCCAATGAAATACCCACTAATGGTGCTTGGGTCCAATTTCTTTTCTTGTGGGTTATAAATTCTCACTTCAGACGGGCATCCTCATATACGTATATGTCATAAACTCGGTTTCCAGCCTTTGAATAACTCAAAAGGTGTCTTTGGGACAGCCTTGGTTGGAACCCGGTTTAATATATACACAACCGTCTTGAGAGCTTCAACCCATAAAAACTTAAGAAGCTTAGAGCTACTAAGCATACTTCGCACCATATCCATTAAAGTTCGGGTTTTTTTTTTCGCAACACCGTTCTGATCAGGCGAGCCTGGCATGGTGTATTGTGGAACTATACCGTTGTCTTGAAGAAACTTTGCAAATGGGCCAAGTGTTTGTCCATCCTCAGTGCATCTACCATAATACTCACCACCTCTATTGTTTCTCACAATCTGTATTTGCTTACCGCATTGTTTCTCTACTTTAACCTTGAAAACCTTAAAGGCTTCTAACGTTTCACTTTTATGATGAAGCATGTAGAGATACATGAACCGTGAGTAATCATCTATGAAAGTGATGAAGTATTTCTGACCTTGCACATCCATATCTAGGCAAAAAATATCAGAATGGATGATTTCCAATATGGTCGAACTCCTCTTGGCACCTTTCTTTGATTTGTTAGTCTGGTTACCCTTAATGCAGTCTACAAAAGTATCAAAGTCAGTAAAATCTAAGGTATTGAGTACCCCATCATTTATTAATCTTTTAATCCTTTCAATGAAGATGTGTCCTAATCTCCGGTGCCATAAAGTAGAGGAATCTTCATTTATAACACAAAGTTTAGTACCAGTTTGAATGTTCATAACATTATGAGTGACATTATTTTGTAAATCAATAGAGTAAAGACCATCACATAAAATTCCATTTCCAACAATTTCATATTTATAAAATAAATTGAATCCAACATTTGAAAATTAAAACAATACCCTAAGGGTGCAAGTCTTGAAATGGAAATTAAATTTCTAGAAAAACTAGGAATATAAAAAGTCTTTTTTCTAAAATTAAAACAAAGCCACTACTAAGCACAAATTCGCAGGTCCCAATAGCTTCCACATTTGACTGCATCTTATTTCCAGAATAGATGTGTCGCTCAGCTCCCACTGGTTCCCTCAGGTTTTTTAATCCCTGTAAGGAATTTGAGACATGGATTGTAGAACTATAATCAATCCACCATGTGTTATAATTAACATCAACCATATTTGACTCAAAGCAAACAAATGAGATTGATTTACCTTTCTTCTCAAGCCAACCCTTATACTTGACGCAGTTCTTCTTCATGTATCCCTTTTTAACAGAAGAAACACATGAACTCTTTCTTTATGTCAGCTTGGGATTGTATTTTAGCCTTCCCCTTTTGCTTGGCTTGGACTGACCTCTTTCCTTGAGTAACCGTCAGCGCACTCTCTCCCATCCCCAATATGAGCCTACCCTCTTCTTGATCACACATGGTCAAAAGTTCATCAATAGACCATTTATCTTTATATGTGTTATAAGAGATCTTAAATGGCCCATATTGAGGAGGAAAAGTGTTCAATATATAATGCACCAGGAAAGATTCAGACATTTCAACCTCAAGTGCCTTAAGTCGAGCTGCCAAATCTCGCATCTTATTGATGTGATCATGCGCACCTTTCATTGTAGTGAGCTTCAGTTATGTGAACTTCATGATTAGGGTGCTAGCTAATGACTTTGAAAAGTCTAAAATTGTTTCTCTATAGCCATTAATAGCTTTTTGAAATTCTTATGATGCTCAATTGAGCCACGAACATCAGTAGGAACCTTGCTCTTAATGAACATAATACTTAAGCGATTAGATCGCTCCCACTTTTCATAGGGCAAGATCAGCCTGATTGCTGGCGTAAGTGATATGTAGCTCAGATTTCCTTATAGATTAATCAATATCCATACACCCTAATTGAAGAAGAATACCCTAATTGCAGAACTTAAAGTTCTTTCTGGTTAATTTAGGGATATCTACTTTATTATCAGACATATTCATAGGTTGTAATGCTATAAAATAAATTGACATACATGCTTAATATAAATTTGAGGCAAACATAAACCATAATTTACCAATGCAAATTATGTAAATAATGAATCTAGTGACATAAAAAATGCTTGTGGGCTAAATTTTTAATCCGATTAGATTTATTTTATGATAGAATTATTTTCTATCCCTCATATAAAAATTATTAAATTTATTTTCATAACTAATAATTTTATTATGTGATGATATAAAAATTCATCTAATAATTTTTACCTTAATAATTTTTGTAATGATATTTAATATCTAAGCTTTTCTTACGTGATTTTTAACCTTAGTAATTTTATTTAACTATGTGGCTAGTCTTTAACTAAATAAAATTATTAAAACTATTTAGCTAGATATTAACCCTAAACTTTATTCAAAGTTGTTGCTAATTCATTATGCAACATTTTATGTATAGTCCTTATGAGATCCTTACCGTAATTTTATTTAATTAAAGTTGTTGTGGCTAATTCTCTAATTAAATAAATTATTCAGATCCCTAGACATATATTCTATAGTTTTATTGCTTAATACCTTATGCAATAAGACTTAAATTTTTATGTACCTAATTTTATGTATATAACTAATTACTAGATAAGTTATATATCATCTCTTAATTTAGGCACATATAATAATAATTTCTAAAATTTATTTTTTTTAAAATCATTAATAAATTTTAGAAATTAATTTAATAAAATCTTACGATTTTAAAACAAAAGCTAGCAACATAATTTTTCTCAAAATTTAAGAATTTGAAGATCAACATGGCATTTTAATTTTGAGAAACATATGAACTCTAAAACAACGAGGCATAGATTTAACCATGCTCAGATACCAAATGTAAGCATAAATCGAGCAAAAACGCAGCGGAAAGATCGAAATTCATAAATACCTCCAGCCATTGTCAAAACCGTATGCCAATTGAGATGTGGTTGCACCACCGTCGAGCACGTCGAACCATCGTCGAACACTTGAAACCACCATAGCAACGCCTCGAACCACCGTCGAATATAGCGAATTCGACTACACGAAAACTAAAATGTGAAAGATCTTCTAAGCATTCAAAAACTCACTTAGATGGAATATGTGATTCTTTGTATTTGATGCTTAGGGACCTTAGGCTAATGGGGTATTTATAGTGTTGGTTCACCATAAAAAACCAACCTTAATTACCCGTTAATGCCCCTTAATTCCCATGTTTGGAGCAGCAAAACAAACCCACGAACCACCTTAATCTCAATGTGAGAGCAATTGAGTGGTGGATTGAGAATGTGGGAATAACCCACGTACTACATTCAATTCCAACATTTGCATCAGCTAAATGATTGGATCCAGATATGCTAAACAAATGAAAAAAAGTACCGGAGATAACTGCGTGACAAGAGGTTCATCATGTCTACTACTAGAGAAACCATGAACAAAGATGAGCTGATGCTTTGCCATTTCTTTCGGTACACCATGCTCTTTGTAGGCCAAATGCCTTCCATCCCTCAATTTGATTCTACTGGCTATGATGAGAGGGCCATCCGGAGATCCACAGATATTGGGAGGTGGAGGCTGAATGGCCTGGTATGCCCATGCCACCAAACCAATTGACAAGAACAATGTAACTTTCATGTACGTCCCTGCAAAGTTTTCAAAGTTTGTTTTTCTTTTAATGGTGGTTTCTCATGGGAACTAAGAATCTATTTTGGGTTTCTCCTACACTATAACATAAAGAGCAAAACCCATATAGGATTTGCTGAAAGATTCATGAAACATTACACAAAATTAAAGGTAAGAACATGCAAAAAGGGTTTAACAGGAAGAAAACAGTGTCCATTTAAAAGCTATGCCTATCTTCATTGTTAAAATGTCACAGAATTGAAAAGAACATCGTATGTATACTTTGTTAAAATGAGAGCAAGAAAGAACCTGAAAAGGGTGGAACAGAAGGAAAATGTTAGAGGGGAAAGTGTCATGTTGCTGAAACGAACCCTGATGTTTCCTCTCTTCCTTTTGCAAGTTAAGGCTGATTTCTATATGCATATTGTCACAGGACCATTATCCTCTTTCCAAAACACATGTCTGATAGGATGTGCAGTGTCACCACTTTTATATCCCAATACCTTCCTTTTCCTTTCCAATGTGGGATTAATGACGCCACCTCTTCTCAAACGTGACATTCTCCCCCACTCAACCTCGTGACGCCCTCGTCACAAGTTTGTGCTCTCGTGATTGGCCAATTGTCACGGTTTTCCACCTTGCCTACCCCACTCATGGGTGCTCGGCGTGACATCGGACAGTCAAAGGGTCGCTCTAATACCACTTGTCACGTGTCATTACCCTTTTCCCAAAAGACATGTCTGATAGGATGTGCAACGCCACAATTTTTATATCTCAAGACCTTTCTTTTCCTTTCCAATGTGGGATTAATGACGCCGTCTCTTCTCAGACATGACAATATGCATATATTTATATATAACCATCAAATCAATTCAATTAAACCAACTGATTTTTCATGGAGAATTTACCCTAATATTGTGATTGGTTTTTTTCAAAAATATGGTTCTCACCAAATTATTTCTAAGAATATGGTAGATTACTATTCAAATCGGAAGTCAGATAGTTTGCCATCCGTTTTTGAATAGTTATTTACCATAAAATATTAAAAAGAAATCAAAACACTGTTCAAAGTTAGATTCTTCTCCCCCCGTTTTCAAATAGTGTGGGCTTATCACCCTACTTCCACGTGGCAGTCACCTAGGGCAGCGCACCCTGTTCAAAGTTAGAGAGCCCTCCATCCGACTTCAAATAGTGTTCAGATGGAGGGGTGGAAGGGGTGCAGCTTTGGTGCAGTAGCAAAGTGGCATGCAAAATAGTTGGGGTTAAATAGGGTTGAAGGTAGGTATACTTGGTAATGAAATTTTTTAGAAGATATAGTAAAGAAGAAGAAGAAGAAGAAGAAGATTTAAAGGAAATTTTGTAAGTATATGATATGTATTTAATTTTTGAATATTATTTCAAGTTAATAGTTTTATTTTTAATGTATGTATGTTTTTGTAGTTACGAATTTTTAATATTTTTCAGTTAATTTTTTTGAGTTTTATATCGTTATATTTTTTTAAAAAAAAATTAAGTTGATGTTTGAGTTTTTGATATTTCAAATTTTTGTGTTAAATAGGTGGTTGAAGAGTAGGAAATTTATGAAGATATTGAGTAAAGAAAGGAAGATTTGAAGAAATATAGTAAGTATGGCAAAATTTTAGGTTGATGTTTGAATTTTTAAAATTTGTGAAGAGATCAAGTTATTGTTTTTTTTAAGTTGATGTTTGAAATTTTTATGTTTGAATATTTTTATTGTTTAATCAATATATTTTATTTATAATATTTTTAAAAAAACGAGTATATTGAGACTAAAATGAGTATTTTGGAACTTGAATGAAAAATTAGTAAATTAGTGACTACTTTGTAAAAATCTTAAAATTGAAGGGTTTTAAAGGCAAATTGCCGAATGATATAGGGACTAAAGATAAGAGTTATATTATTATTAGTAGTAGTTAAAACATTTTTTAAATTTTATTTGTAATTTTGAAGATTTTTTAATTTAGGAATTGGCAATTAGTAAAAAAAATATTAATGTTTGAATTAATCTTTTAATTTAGGAGTTTTTTAAATTGTATGTAGTTAGTAGTAGTGGAATTGAAATTTAAACTAATAAGTTGATTTAGTTATGTAATTTAAACGTATTAGAGTTAAAATTTAAATTTCGTAGAATTTTAGCAGATTAGAAACTAAACTAAAATATTATTATAAATTTTGTTTGTTTAGGTTATTATGTTTATTATTTTTTTAATATAGTATATTTAGTCTCAGGTTCTAATATATTCTTACTTGTCTTGTAGGATGGCTGGGCAAGCTCTTCTTTTGCGATTACAGGATTGTCACATTTCTAGTCTCACAGTTGATGAGATGGTACAAATTTTTTAATAATTTATTTATTAGAAATTCAATTACTTTTTTGTTTGTTAATAATATTTATTTATTAATATGTTAATTACATGATGCAGAGGATACATTTAAGCACCATCTGACCATGGCCAAAAATCCTCCGAACGAGCGAATCACTAAATGGTTCCAAGTTTTTGGATTTTATTATGCGACCTTCATTCAGGGGTACAAGTTGGTGCCCGGGTTGATTGCCGCTCTGATTGAGCGTTGGAGGCCGGAAACCCATACGTTCCATATGTCGTGTGGTGAATGCACGATCACACTTGAAGATGTGGTCATGCTTATCGGGGTCCCAGTAAACGGGGCACCATTGACCAGGGAACCGTTGATTGATCAGACAGAAGCTACACTTGAAGCAATTTGCTCATTTTACCTTGGGAAAATGACAGAAAAATCAAATTTGAAAGGATCTCATGTAAAAATGAGTTGGTTACAAAGTAAATTTAAACTCGGTGAATATAATTCAGTTGATGCGATTTATAATGCCAGTCGAGCTTATATTTTGCAACTCATTGGAGATATACTAATGCTAGATAAATTTGGCAATCTTGTTCATACACGGTATCTACGCTTTTTAAGGTACCCATGGGAAGCTGCTAAATATAGTTGGGAATCGGCCATATTAGCGTTCTTGTATCGTGAGTTGTGCAAGGGCGCTAAAATAGAAAATGGTCATAAAGTTTGGGGTATTGGTGGATGTTTGTTCTTGCTACAAGCGTGGGCTTGGCAGCGACTTCCCTTTTGGACATCGATTACTCGAACACCGATACAGTTCCTTTTTGTCGTCAGGTAATTATCCTGATTTTGAGTTTAATTTTAAAATTAAATTTATTTATTTTTAAAACATTATTGTGATTTGTATGCAGATGGTGTGAGAAAAAAGCACACACGAGATTGTTGAACAACAACTTGAGAGTATTTAGAGCTCAGATTGATTTGTATTGTCAATAGCAAGTATCTGGTTAAAAGTATTGTTTACAATTTAGTTAAATATTTATGGTTTATTATTTACATTATAGTTAGATGTCTTATTATTATAATAATCCTTATTTTGCAGTTTATTTGGATACCGTACAACGATGATCGCATTTTTGTACCGGATGATCTGATGCGACATTCTAATCAGTGGTGTAGTGTCACAACGTTGATCCACTTTGCGATTGTCGAGTTCCACTTTGCCGACAAGGTGCTAACGCAATTTGGCTTCCACTAGCTCATTCCATATGTTCACATTGATCATGACTATTTGCACGATTTCGATGGACGCGACAGGGAAAAAAGTAAATCGGGAAGCCACACACGCCGAATACATTAATATGTGGAACAATAGAGCTTCAACATTACCGTTTTGTTTCCAATCCAAGAGGATAATTTTTATTTTGAGAGGTTAGAGTACCTGATATATTTTCTTAATAATAGAATGTAGTACTTAACTACGGGTGATGGACGGGAAGAATGTCAAAAATATAAGAAAAAATATGGTGGTAAGGGTGAATCCTCTAAGAGTGCAGCAACGGCATCTCAAAATCCCATTTGGAGTAGAAACCCCGAAGGTTGGCCAACCATGTGGGAACAACTGAAAGTAGGCCTGCCAGTTATATAGGAAAAGGAACCGGATCATACATGCGTACAACCAGAAGTGGGCCTAAGCTCTTCAAATACTCACGGGTTTGATGATGCTGTTTTATACACACCCAAGTTTTGTCTTCCACAGTCACCTATTTTCTCGAACTTTGGACAGAGCATGGATTTTCAGGAAATGCAAAATTTCATGAATTCACCAGAGATTATGGGAGGGCAGAGCGGTTACATGGACTTTTTCACAACACCGCCTCCTATGCCCTCGGTGACTGAGGAGGTGAGATGCACTAAGAGTATGCTGAAAAGGATCTCGAGGCAACACAGAGGCCATGACGTGCTCGACGACTGCCATCGTCTTATCTTTCGACCATATTCACTCATGGTCAGAAATTACATAAAATGATTTTATGTATTTTGTGTAATACATTATTTGTACAAAATTAAAACTTAAATTATCAAAAAAATCGAAACCACGAATTTTGTGAATTGTACTAAATTCTCGTTGTAAAAGAACTTTTTATTTTATAATTTCTTTAATTTTATGTTATGCATATAATTTGCAATTGTAATTTCAAAAAGTTTTAAAAAATTTTAAAATTTACAATTAAAATTAAAAATTAATTTCACTTAAAATAAAAAAGAAATGAAATAAACGAAAAGGGAGATTGAATTTAAAAATTGGTGGAATGCAATAAAAAAGGTAGGTGCATGAATTTAAAAAAAAACGTCGAATTCAAGGATTGAATTATGAATGAATGCGTGAGTGAAGGGGAGGGGCGGTGGCAGGGAGTCCTCCACCACACAAGCTAGGGGGCTAGGGGTGTGTGGGTGTGTGGGTCTGTATTAATTTCGGTTTAAGTTCGATATAATTCATTTTTTAATATTTTGATTTGATATTTAACTCGATTCAAGAATTTAAATTCAAACTCAAGTTTCAATTTCAATTCAAATTTTGATTCCAATTCAAATTCCGATTAAAATTAATATTTAGCTTTATCTATGATTAAAATTCAAAATCAAAGTAGATTCAAATTAATATTTAGCTACATCTGAAATCGACTTTCTTAAATTATTGATTTTTTTTTACGTTTTGTACATGTCCCTCGATCGGATATAATGCAGACTTCTCGGACAACATGATCACATAAATTGGTCAAAAGAAATTCCAAGCTTCTCTCGTATTAATTATTATATTTATTTGTTCAAGCTCAAATCTGTATTATCTTTGAGAGCTATTGCGAAATATCTGACTGGATTGTGATATGTTAGCCACCGATACCACAAACCATGAATCTGAGCTCCAATTTTCTCGGATATCTTCTTCTTCATTACTCGAAGCGTGATTTCTTTTTCAAATCTCATCTTCGTAGGGATTTTAGATTCAAATACAATACCGACATCAATTTTCACCATTTTTCCATTGTAATGGACAATCGCCACAAATCTATTGTTGCTCGTTTTCTTTGTATGTTCGGAAAAAAATATTTTCAATAATAATACACAAATAAAAATGAACAACTACATTGTCACTAAACCTAATTTTAAACTATAAATAATAATAATTTTAGAACAAACTACTTATTTACAAACTTATTTTGAATATATATATTCGAATACACTTTAAAAAACTATACTAATCTCAAAAATACTAATTACGATTTTCCCACTACTATAATCATAAAAAATAAAGCATTCATCATTCTAACACAAAAATTAAATTTCAAACCGACTTACAATATTTTCCCCACAACTTTCTTCTTTTGCTTCTTCTTCTCCTTCTTTACTTAAATTTTTACTCAATTTTTTTTCTAACAAATTACCTCCAACAATACCTATCTAAAATATATATATATATATAATTTTTCCCTTAAATACCCCTACATATGGTTTATCTGCACTAATAAGTGTCAAATCAAAAAATTATACCAGTGGCAGATCCAGAAAAAATTTTGAGGGTGGGCACACATGTATTAATATCACAAAATTTTTAAAGATATAAATATTAAAAATATTTTAATTATAATAATAAGTCTTACAAAAAAACATAACTAAAAAATAAGTTTTACAATTCTTCCCTCCTAGGCCTCATTTTTTGATATCGTTGTATGATCTTTTCATTGTCTACCTTATCAAACACATCTTTCTTAATAAAAGTAATTAATCAATCATTCAACCATTCATCTCCCATACGGTTGCACAGTCGATTCTTTATAAAGTGCATCACAAAGAATGTTCTTTCCACTGTAGCAATTGCAACCGGTAGAACCAAAGCCAACTTCAAAAGTAAATATACAAGTGGGTACAAACATGCTTCATTGTCTCAACCATTTTTTCAGATAAATCAGAAAGTCCTTTTAGATCACCAAATCTTTCATTCGAACGAACATCAACAATATAATTCCCAAGCTGACAATCAAGCCACATAAGATCTCCTGTAGAAAATTCATAGGGATAAATTTGGGCAAGGCGAACCAACTTTTTCTTATCAAAAGAAATATACAAGTCTTTTGGACTCAAGCAAGCCACACAAAGAAACAACTTTATACTTGTCTCAGAAAAATGATTATTAAGTTCTTGAAGTTGTCTATCAATCACCTGATAAAATAATTCAACCTGAAAATGATGCAAATTTGAAACTTTGTGAACTTTTCTTCTAGACCTCCCTGGAACAACAAATACATCTTCCATATTTAGAATCTCAATGTTATTCTTTTCACAAAACAAAGAAACTTCTTCAAGTAAAGATTGCCATCCTACATTTCTCATCATTTGTAATCGTTGCTTGGGCACACTAACTAACTGCATATCATTCACAATGTCTTGATCACTCCATTGCAATGCTTGAGATAATTAACTAGTAACCCCCAATATAGTTTTCATCAAGTGCAAATTAATCACAAACTCAAAGGACTGTAAAGAACTCAACAACATACAAGCTTTAGCTCTTTGCTCTGAGTGTGTTCCATCTTCCTTAATAATTTCAAGCACATCCATCACAGAAGAAAATATAGTAATCAAGCTAACAACAGTTTTATAATGTGAACCCCAACGAGTATCTTCAGCTCTCTTTATAATTGTTTCTTGATTTAATCCACGACCACTGAAGATTTCACCACATTGTAATATTTCTCATACCTTAGTTATTTGACTAGATTGAAGAATTTATTTTCTTTTACATGAAGCACCAACCACATTAACCACACTAGCAACCAAATTAAAAAGAAATGCAACCTCAACTTGTTTTTTTAGCAACATCAACAAGTGCTAATTGAAGCTGATGTGCAAAGCAATGAACATAAAAACACATTCATTATCTCTTAGAATCAAACTTTTGAGCCCATTAAATTCTCCTTGCATATTACTTGCCCCGTCATAACCTTCTCCTCTTATTCTTGAAAAACATAATTCATGAGTTGCAAACACATTTTCAAGAGCATTCACCAGTGAAACAACAACAGTAGTAGAAACATGAACAAGACACAAAAATCGTTCGACAACTTTTCCATTCTTATCTACATAGCGTAGAACTATAGCCATTTGCTCTTTAACAGATATGTCACAAGCTCATCAACCAAAATAGCAAAAAAATCATTTCCAAGATCGTCAATAATTGCACAAGTAGTCTCACTAGAAGCTGCACTAACTATCTTTTTGTATAGTTGGTGCTACTAGTTTAAGATTGCCACGAGCATTTTTGAAAACTTTTTTAATAGTTTCATTATAAGTAGCAAGAAACTACAAAAGCTCTAGAAAGTTACCTTGATTAGAAGAATCGTAAGACTCATCATGTCCGCGAAAACCCAATCCTTGTCCCAAAAGGAATCGAACACAATCAACTGTAGCCGTAAGATGATTCTGACATTCTTTTTTGGCTTGATTAGATTGCTTCGTAATGACAACTTCAACATGTTGTTTATGATTCATTAGAGCTTCACATTTTCTCCAAGCTACATTATGAGCACTATTATAACCTCCGACATGAAGTTGCAATCTGCTCTTATCTTTCCAATTCTTAAATCCATCAACAACAAATGTATCACCTCCCCCTTGCTCTCTTTTAGAATTAGGCCTCATAAGATAACAATGTAAACAAAATGATGCATCTTTGGATACACTATATTCTAACCAGCTTTTATGCTCTTCGAACCACTTAGGATTAAAACTTCGTAATTTATCATTATTATACTTCTTAGGAAACTTGTGTTCTTTTGGTTGACAAGGACCATTCAACAAATAAGCTCTTCTAATTTCTTCATGATCATTTGCATGATATTCCACAATCTTAGGTCTTTTTATGGGATCCGCTTGAAGATTTTTCAAGTCAACTTGTAAAAACCTTTTTTTATCGAACATGAATCCTCTAGCTCTATTGTTACCTTCTTTTTATAATATTTTCCATGCCTAAATAAAATAAATCATAGAATTAGTTGAATTGTGACATAAAAAGGCACATCAAATATAAAATGAGAAAAGTATATAGTGTGCATTTTCATTTATTTGTGAAAACTTCTTAAATCGTCAATTGAAATTTAAGGTGCCATTGCTCATTTGAGGACTTAATTTTTTTGAATTAAATTGTTGCTTTAACATAACATTTTCATGACAATTGAAATGCTTCCGAGTGAGAAAGGTGAATATTAACGACTTCAAAGCAATGCAAGTAAAAGATGATTTTTTATCCAATACGAAACTCATTTAATTTTCATGGATATGTCAAAACTATACTTAATTTTAACATGACTACTAACATTGCAACGCCTCACCCTAAACTTTTCCAACCCATTCTCATCCTAAAGAAAAATAAATAAGACTATGAAGTGACAAAACCTTGATTTAAAAGAAACATGTAAGGGACAATCTAATTTCTCAAGAATCAACAAGACCACAATTACTTAATTTATATATTTTTTTTAGCTCTAAATTCATACATGAATTTCAACTCCACTTAAAACCTAGAACATTCAATGAAACAAGGACAAATTCAATAGTACTGTACTAGTATAGACCATTATCAATTACCACCACTAATTTCTAGCTTTCTACCATAAATTAATGGCGACAAAAATTTAAGGCGTCAAAAAAGAAAAAAAAATCTTAAAGACATAAAAAATGGCAGAGAATAGAAAAAGGGATAGAACCAGTAGAATGTGAAGTCGAGTGGTGTAGATGTGAATCAAACATATTGGTGGATAGTGGTGGTCATGGGCGACAATCAAACAAATTGGTCATGGGCGAGAATCAAACAAGTTTGTTTTACTGAAAGTTTTGGTGAGGTTAACTATGCAAATTGAAAATTTGAAAAATCGGAGGAGACCTTATGCGTAAGCAGCACGCTTAAAAAACTTTAAAATTAGCATAGTGTCACGGACTTAACTTCTCCAAACTTATCCGTGCGGCGTTAGCACTCCTGACTCAATGCTAACAAGCCTTGATTAACACAAACGCTATGGCCAAAGAAAGAACTTGAGAAAGGAAAGCTTTTATTAAGCTAGGAAAGAGAACTTACAAGGCTTGGATGTTTAGATTGCTTGATTCTCTTGGATGGTTACAAGTGATGGGGATGGTCCTATTTATAGGCCTCCCAAGACCTTGGTGGACAATTCTAGAACTTCCTAGAGTTATGGAGATTATTACATATGCTAGATGGATCTAGATATTTCTACATCTATCTATACATGTCTATAAGTATCTATAATGTTCTAGAGAGTTCTAAAGTCTTCCGGAGCAGTCCCAAACTTTCTCGAGCCTTCCAGGGTCTTCTAGGGCCTCCCGGTTGAGTCTAGACTTGGGTAGAACGTCCCAAAACCTTCTAGAACGTGGTGGCACTCTATAAGGTATGTGTGGGCCCTTCTAGGCCATTCTAGTATCCTCTTTGGTGCATACTTGCTTCAAAAATGCCTAAGGATGATGGAATTACATTGGTTCACCTTGGTAAATGTTGGCAGGGTGTGACATTCTCCCCCACCTTCATTGAACTACTGGGTTTGGTTCTTGAATAGCTATTGTTCTTCCTCAGACTCCCACCTCGCTTCCGTGTTGGGCTTTTTCTTTCATAGCGTATGGCAAGGGAGATTGGGGTGGTTGGTTGTTGTCCCCCAAGAACATTGTTGGAAGGCTTTCCCTTTGACCCCCGTCTCTTGGTGGTCTTTGAAGCCATGTTCTTCCCACGAACATGCTCAGTGAACTCCTTGGTAGCCTTCTTGGACATGGACACCCCTTTATTTTCCCGGTCTCCCTTGGCCTTAGTAGAACTTGGCATTATCAACTTGAGATGGATAGCCTTGCTCTCTTCATGCTCATCCAACCCCTTGGATGGCTTGTCCTGATTGATGCCCCTTTGGAACTGAAGTGACGAGAGCACTTTAGTCCCTTACTTGGTGGCCCTAGGTGTTGTACCATGCAAGCTTGGTCGTCATCCATGATGCACATACTATTGAAGAATGGCATCGGGATTGCCTTGACTCGATCGAAGAAGTTGAGCCTTGGGACGAGTTTGTAGTCGTCCATTGCACAATTGAGTAATCTATGTTCCTAGACCAAGTTCCAACAGTCTTCACCCCTCGAGCAATCCCATGGATGGTGACGTCTACGTAGAGCAACCCCTTAGCTTCAGTCTTTAGGGCGGATTGAAGGACAATGAGTAGTTGCATGGATCTCATTTGTGCACCTTTTTCACTTCCATCGGTGTCGTTGCCCCCTTGATACTTTGCTAGGAGTGAGTTGAGGGCTTGCCTTTGTGAGCACTCTCGGATCCAATGGTCACCGTCACAGATGAAGCACTTGTTGGATGGTGGTCGTCTCGTGCCACGAGAGTCCTTGGTTTTGCCTTTATCTTTGCTCTTCCATGAGGACGAGTCCTTGTGTTTGGACGAGTTGTCCTCTTGGTAGCTCTCCTTACGATGGCTCTTATCTCGCCCACCTTTGGCTTGACTGCCTTTCTTATTCTTCGGATTATTGTTGGACTCCTTATGACTAGAGTAGTCAATGAGACTCTCGGCCACAACTATGGCATCGACAAGGTTTTATACCCTCCGTCGCCTTAGCTAGACTTTGGCCCACTATTGGAGTCCATCCATGAAATTGAAGAGCGAGTCCTTCTCAGGGAGATTGGGGATTTCGAGCACCAAGTTGGTGAACTCTTTGACATAGTCACGAATGCTCCTCAATTGCTTTAGCCTTCGCAAGCAAGCTCTTACTTCATCCTCGGCATTCTCCGAATAGAATTTCCGTTTGAATTCCATTTAAAAGTCATTGAAGGTAGCGACAGTGCACATACCTTTTTCGACATCTAGGCATCTTCTCCTCCACCAAAGCATGGCGGTGTCAGTGAGATAAAGTGTTGCAGTTTGAATCTTGGAGGCTTTCTCTATGATGCCAACTGCTGCAAGGTATTGCTCTAGGCCATACAAGAAGTTATCTACTTCTTTTGAGTTACGTGACCCCGCAAAGGTCTTGGGCTTTGGCACCTCGACCTTTCTAGTCTCAATTGTGGTGCTAGGCCCTGCAGCCATGGCGCGCTTACACAAACAATGCAAGGTCGTCTTGTAATGCCTCTAGTTAGGCATGAGTATTGGCAAGCTCAGGTTGGAAGGATTCACGCACCTTTAAGAGCTCCCCCATGAGTAGGTCGCAGATCTCACCCATCTCCGCTCGCAAGGTCTCCTCTAGCTTGATCCTCGTGGCCTTCACGGCCGTGTAGATCTCAGTATCCTTCACCTCAAGGCCTTCGACCCACTGGTGAATGTCGTCCACTTGGGCACACATGCCCCCCATGTTCCCGTCAACGTGAGTAATACATGACTCCAAGCTAGAGATTAGATCCTTGGACTTGGCTCGTGGCCTTGCCACATTAGGATCAACTATCACCTCGCGTCCACGTTGCTCATGCGTGATCTTCGTCTCGAATGAGCTAACCACTTGGTTCTTCCCAGTCTTCGCCATGTCTCGAACTTGGCTCTGATACCAACTGTCACGGACTTAACTTCTCCAAACTTATCTGTGCGGCGTTAGCACTCCCGACTCAATGCTAACAAGCCTTGATTCACACAAACACTATGGCCAAAGAAAGAACTTGAGAAATGAAAGCTTTTATTAATCTGAAAAAGAGAACTTACAAGGCTTGGATGCTTAGATTGCTTGATTCTCTTGGATGATTACAAGTGATGGGGATGGTCCTATTTATAGGCCTCTCAAGACCTTGTGGACAATTCTAGAACTTCCTAGAGTTATGGAGATCATTACATATGCTAGATGGATCTAGAGATTTCTACAACTATCTATACATGTTTATAAGTATCTATAATGTTCTAGAGAGTTCCAAAGTCTTCTAGAGCAGTCTCGAACTTTCCCGAGCCTTCAAGGGACTTCTAGGGCCTCCCGGGTGAGTCTAGACTTGGGTAGAACATCCTGAAACCTTCTAGAACATGGTGGCACTCTATAAGGTATGTGTGGGTTGTCATAGGCCATTCTAGTAACCTCTTTGGTGCATACTTGCTTCAAAAACGCCCAAGGATGATGGAGTTGCATCGGTTCACCTTGGTGAATGTTGGCGGGGCGTGACAATAGGCTTTGTTGTAGCCTTTGAGGAGAAAGTAGAAACAAACAAATAATTTAGTTTGGGTCCCACTAGGGCCTAACAAACATATTTTCAAACTAAGTTTGCACAGCAGCCCCGCACTCGATATATATTTTAGTGTAGCTGGGTCCAGGGTGGGCACAATTTAAGTTCAAGGTCGGCCCAGATGAATAAAAAAAAATATTTAATATAAAATTTTTTGAGGGTGGGCCTCACAAACATATACATCCGCCCCTGATTTATACTACCTATATAATTTAAAATTATTATAACAATTAAAAAATAAAAATAAAAAACTCACCTTTCTTACTTGCCCGAGGCATGCATGGCTGGTGCATGCATGCCACCCTAAATCACTTTGAATCACTCTGAAACACTGCTACCCTTGCACTGCCCTCTGTCGATACTATTTGAAGTCAGATAGAAGGCAGTCCGACTTTCAACAGTTGATGGCCCTCTACGGTACTGCCACGTGGCAGAAACTGGAGGCCATTGTCCCTATTTGAAGTCAGACAAAGAATCCTCTGACTTTGGCCCAAATATTTTATTATTTTTTTGAAAAACACTGTTCAAAATCGGGTAGAAGTCAATCCGACTTCTGACTTGAACAGTAAACCATCATAGATTTGGAATTAAACAAGGATGAATCATATTTTTAGGGGGAAAAATTTGAACCACAATATTGCAGTAATTTTACTGATTTTTCATTGTTTTCAAAAGTGGAATTTGACCAATATAAAAAAATTGTTGTGAACCGAAGAAATAGAGTAATAAGGGCCTTGGCTTTGGTTGGTGGTTGATTCTTTTCCCCTCCATGTGTCCACATGCTTAATCAAAAATATAAACTTTTGATCATCTTTATTTTCTTTCTTAATTAAGCTTTCATTTCGCAACTAATCTTTCAAGGACTGTCATTTCTCCTCTTTTCATCAACATAGCAAGATAGAAGCAAATATTTAGGGGAAACATTACAGAAAATGCATAATAAGAAGGGGTTTTATTTGGCATTTTTATCTAAAAAATCATTTTAAATAGTTATTTAGAATTTTGACCCCACTCAAAGTTATTTAGAAAATGGACCTTTAAATCGTCTATGTAGGTCGACCCCGCGCTCTACGAAACACGAGTCATGAACTCGCTCTCTGTATATAGCGAGTTTTGTCCGACGTGGAAAGACTTTTCAGATAATCTAATTTAAAAATACAGAAAAAAACTTCACATTTTCCAAAAAGTGAGTTCCCCGAGAAATTCAATTTATCGCGGGGTTTATTGTAGCGACCTCGCGTTCTGCGAATAGCGAGGTCCGTTGACCGTTTGGATATTGTTCTCTAATAAATGAAAGATCCTAATACCCTTAAATACCCTCTAATCTAGATATAATTTCTTTAACCTAATTTTTTTAATATGTAATTTAATAGATTATAATTATTCGAATATATAATATAATATGACGTAATTATTTGATGTAATTATAGGAAAAAGGTTTTAAGGATATAGAAAATCTTAATTATTTGAGAAGATCATAATTATTCTAATTTGACATATTTTTTCTTAAATAAGAATCTTTAGTAGAAATCTTTGATTTCAAATCTTTATTTTCCTTAAATTAAAATCCTAATTATCGTAGAATATTTGAAATCAAATAGTCATAATGTAAAATAATTTCATATTTTTAGGATAATGATATTGTCTAAAAAAGAGCATATTTAAGAAAAGTGTATTTAAATTCTATTAATATATAAGTTGTATTACTAATTAATGATCCTAGCTAAAAATTTGTTAAAATTTTAAATTCTATTGGTATATAATAAATAAATATAATGAAATATAAAAAATTGAATAATCCAGTAATCTGAAAATCCTAAAATGGTAAAGACACAAATATGGTATAAATAAATTTTATTTTTATTATGATATTTTATTTTATTATAAATAATTATATATTTAATTTTTTTTGTTTTTGTAGTGGTTTGCTTGTGCTCATATTCTACGAGTTATTGGGGGGACTTAATGCCAGAAAAATCCCACAACAAAGTCCATTTGATGTGGTTGCCTCATCTGGAGTGTTTTGCAGAGTCCAAAAATAAGAGTTAGGGAGGGGCAGTCTTGACATTTCTATTTCGGGAGCTATGCAGAACCGTCGACACAAACAAACGTGCCATTGGCAGCTGTCTTTTATTGCTGCAGTCTTGGGCATGTTTCGAATGTAATTTTTACGCCCGACACTTAAACAATCAGCCCTATGCCAATTTTTACTTATTCGGAGGTACTAATAAATAGTAAAACAACTTTATATTATCTTTTTATGATATTAGAATACTTCGATTTTTTTATTTGAATTATAGGTAGTTGGGTAAATTATCTCACATGGAACTACTCATAACCCAGTGAGATTATCGATTGTTGATCGACAAGAGAGATGGGGTATTATTTTTAATCGATTGTATTTTTCTAATGTAATAATAATAAAATTTAAATCGCGCTTATCTAATTTAGTTTACAAATATTTTGTGTAGTTCCTGTGGACGCCGTATGAGGATGGTGATATTAAGGACTGCATTCCGCTAGAAATAATGCTAACCGAGCTCGTTTGGATTCTGATTGTCCCGCTCATACACTATGAGATAGTCGAGTGGCGTTCTGCCCACCGCGTGCTGCGACAATTCAAATTTGTCCAAGGAATTTAGGACAAACCACCCAATTTGGATACATTGCACAAGTTAACGCGACAAGGCGAGACGGATGTCCATTGGGGCCATCATCACGTGGCGTGGATGCAGTTGTGGATGACACAATTTGGTAGGCGGCCCGCCATTTTGGACCACATCGTTACCTTTGAGTATATGTAGTGGTACCATCAAAATGGGAAGTTGTATATACTAACCCCAGAGGAGCGAGAATGAGAAATAAATGTGTCTTCCCCAAATCGTCTACCGATGCAACACGGTACCAGCATGGGGAAACAAATCTAGAGAAAATGAACATACGTTCTTGGAGCCTCGTCACCGAGAATAGCGCAAGCACATACCCAGCCGAACACACTAACCCTATCGTTTCAACAAATGAGGAGTTCGTCCGAAGGTTTTTTCATGGAGGTTTTTCGTCTGCTTATGACGGTTCCTTCAGTGTACTATCCGACACTACCATCTGCATTTGTTCCTCCAATTTATCAGTTCCCACCAACGACAACACAGTTCAGATCCAGAATTGTTCATTAGACGCCGCCACAGAGCCTATTCTACATCGGTCACAATGCCAGCGGTGGTACGCCAGATGCATATGTGGATGATGATGATGGTGATGGTGGTGGCATTGTTCGAAGGAATCAGCATCGGGATCTTCGTCCACCATGGTTTGGTATGGGTGTACATAGGCGTTATTAGGATGGATATGTAATTTTTTATTTATGTAAAACAACTTTGTTATCATTTTATCCAAAAAACTATATTATATCGTGGTAGATCTTGTTAATTTTATTTAACTACTACAGAATAAATTTATGCCTTAGTTGATAGATTTAATTATTATTATTTTTATAAGTACAATTACTTAACAACCTAAATAACGTTATAATCACAATTAAAGATAATTTATAATTAAAATACTTAAGAACTAAAAATTAAATTTATAATTACAATTATCATGTTTTAATTACAAATACCTAACAACTAAAATCTAAATATATAATTACAATTAAAGCTAGTTTATAATTACAATTACTTAACAACTACAAATATAATAATTAGATAGCTTTAGGGTTTAGAGTTTATTATTTTTTTAAAAAAAATTGTAATTAAAATTTACACTGAGTCGAATAAGATACATGAATACAAGACACATAGGATTACATATTTATGAACAAGATACATGAAGCTACGCTTAGTTGAAATGTATAGAAGATGAGTCAGTTTTCGTGTCATCATAGTCTGTGGACAAGTCTAATGTTAAGTTCAGTTCCTCATTTTTTACTATTTATCTAGTCATCTGCTGTAGTTACGTATCAGAACTGCTTCTTTGTCTTCTTCTTCTGGCATCGGAGTTGTCGTTGCGTTTGTTGATGAAGATGCCCCTTCATCAAATTTTACAGTCAACTCGGTGTTCGTGCCCTCGACACGAGTATAGCTCCTAAACATCTTGCGAAGGTCCTTAACGTTTGATAAGGGGAGCATATAATGCAGCTCAGGGCCGGGCTCAACAACGGATATTTTCGCCAACAAACAAGACATTTGGCGTGTTGTAGATTCGTTAAGTTGCGTTGAAATCAAATCATATAACTCGTCTCTGTTGACCTTGTGTTGTCACTAGATTTTCACCTCCCTTTTTATTTATTTATTTTATCGTTATTATGTTAGTCATATATAATATGGTACTAGTATTACCATTAGTTAAAAAACCTAATAAAAATAAAAAGAGAGTACATCTTAATTAAATGGAGAGCCCATGTACATTGGTGGCCTATCTGGCCTAAAAATAATAAGAAATAAAGCCCTAGCTAACCTTTTTTATCCCATGTACAAGCTTTAATCCCAGCCATTAGATCTAGGGTTAGGATCGGAGGGTCTGGATTGGATCAGGAAAAAAGGGGAAAGACAGCTCCCACTCGGGTCGTCACGCACCTCGCACGTGTGGCCCACACGTGCAGGGATGCATCATGCAAGAGGCCGCTGGGTGAGTTTTCTTGACTGCTTCATAGTCGCTCACGCCCACTTGTGGTTCCTCCCAAACCCTCCACTGTTTTGAAGTAGTGGCTGCTGCCGTCACTAACGATGCCGGGAGATCAACTAGTCCTCACCGTTCTCCACCGCCGTCGTCACCTCCCATCCGAAACCCTAGAAGACAATGGGATGAGCTAAGGTTAGGGTGAGAGTCAATGTCAACTTGGGTATTTTCTGATTTGAATATGAAAGACCAGATCAGATTCAAATTAAAATTAAATTTTAGTATTTTAAATTTTAATTTTGAATTTTTATCAGATAAAAAGAAAAAGATTGGTTTAGATTTTTTTTTTAAATCCTGATCAAATCTACTCCAAGGAAGAGTTTGAATCTGCATTAAATAAGTAAAGTAAAAAATACCCAAAATAGTCCTTTTAGTTATTCCGGAAATAGGTTTTTTTCTAGGTCAAAAAAGCTTATATAAAGGGGTTCAAATCATTGTATTACTCACAGTTTCTTATACAATTTTACTCTGAAAGTCTTGAGAAAGTTGAGAGAGTTTTGAAAGTTTGTGCTTGGGCTTTTGTATTTTGGGATTCGAAGTTGGAATAAAAGCATCGAAGTATTTTTCGAGGTATTTTATTTTGTTATTTAATTTATTTCTCTTGATTTAATTGTGCGTATAGAACTTTCCAATATTGTTTTTTTATTTTCGTTTGTTTATTTTTACGTTTGATTTTTTTATATTTTAAAAAATTCTTATAAAAGTTTTTGTTTCAATTTGTTTTTTTTATCTAATTCGTCGTCATTATAATTTTCCATTACACATTATTAAACCTTTTTCTAAAATTTTTTTCTTAATTTAATTTTCTTTTCTTTTCCTAATCATGATTTAATTTCATCTTTTTAACTTCACGAAAGTTTTTCATAATTAAATTCTAATTTGCATATAAAAATGTTTTTCTAAGATTTTCTTCTTTTTTACGAATTAATCTTGAAGGTGATATCAACTATTTAAATTTTGTAAATTATTTGTGATACATGAAAGTTTATGTAGATTTTCTTTGTTCTTTGGTAATTTATTTGCAATTCTTTTTTAATTTGCTTTGAGTCTTGTATATATATGTATATGTGTTTAATTTTTAATTCTTTGTTTTAATTAGATCTTTATTAATTACCTTAGGTTGTAAAAATTGTTGTTGTAACAAGTAATTAATTTAAACAAAGCCATTAGGGTTAAGTTCTAAATTACCTTAGTTAAAGCCTTGTAAATATGATAAATAAATTCTTCTCACATTTAATATTAAAAAAATACACTTAATTATATTTTAATCATAATAGGTAAAATTTACTTAGATAATATTTTTAGGATAATAATTCTTAACTTAGAATAATTAAAAGCTTTAACTCACTATTAATTTCTTTGCTTGTATGCTTAAAAAAATGAAACCTAACTAATGCGGAGTCCTATTGAAACAAAGTGACGGGTTAGCGCCAGAAGTGTTGGCAATGATTATTGTTCACTTTTCGGATATTAGGGTCATTAAAAAGAAATCAAATTCATAAATGGGCAATAATTTAAATTTCACACGAACTTGCAATTTCCGACTTTAAAACCTTTTTGTAATTGACACGGTCCTAATTTTGGGCGTTGTGGGGGTGCTAACCCTTCCCCCACGAGTAACCGACTCTCGAACCTGTTTTCGTGTTTTCACGGACCAAAACCGTTGTTTTGATAAAAATAAAATGTTTTATTAAAATAACTCATTTTTAGGTGATCCAATCACACCCTAAAAAGATTGGTGACGACTCCGTTGTTTTTGCGTTCCTAAAAAAAGTCGGGCCCGAAAATGGGTTATGACACCTATATAAGGCAGAAGCAAGGGCAAACAAACCCACCGGCATTTGCTATCCATTGCAGTTGATCAAACTCCTGGGTTCAATTGCTATCAGATTCAAAGAGAATATTCAATTGCAGCTACTAATAGCAACAAATCGTGTATCAGAAAATTTTTTTACAAATAAATTTCCTTGATATTGCGACTTGTTGGTATACGTAGTTGCATTTATACGATGACTACATGCTATTGGTACGTTAATAATATTGGTGGGATATGTCTTCCGTGTTTTTGTTCAAGATGAACGAAAAATCGCAATATCAGAAAAATCGTGCTCTTTTAGAAGTGCCCGCAAATTTCTTAATTTTTTGATTGAGGCTGCGGGTAACTTCTTCTTACACCTTCATCGTGGAGGAGAGGCGAAGACCACCGCATGTAACCGTAGTTGAAGCCCTACAATTAAGGATGATGAGGATCAGTGGTTACCACGAAATCCACGAAGCTTATCCTCGACGGCCCACATCGCGAAAGTAGATTTAGGGGCCCAACAACTCGGTCCGACTATGGCACCATTTGTCTAAATCAATGACACATGTTAATTGGCCAACGACGTGAAAGCATGTTCAGGGGTACAATTAACCGCATGTTTAGGGTAGATTTTGGTCGTCTACGAGGGCTAACAAAATAATTCATTTTCTTCATTTTATGTATTAGTTTGAAAATTATTAATTTTACCGTGTAATTCATGCAAAACAAATAAGCTTTCGAACCATTTCTACACCTTAAAATTAGCTTTGTCGTTATAATTTATAATTACAATTACTTAACGACTCGAAATTGCAGCTTCTCCCATTTTTTAATTGCAATTCCTTTTAATTACAATCATACGCCTCCGATACTACGCCTCTAAGCTTAGGTATTATGTGAATTGTGCGTAACTACCTGGATAAACCCATCAAACATGACTCTCAAGCCATTTATTTAACCTTGTTATTCATGCACAAAAATGAAGGTTAAGAACCATTTTCATGGCGATTTTTATACCGTTTATAATGTCTCGGGTGTGCCAATATCAACCCCAAATGAAAGATAAGTACCAATACTTAGCTTTTAACCTTAAATATTACGAAAATTTTCCAATTAATAACTCGGAAAAACACCTCCAACATGCCTACCAAGCCATTTCAACTTGTTATTCTTGCACAAAAATTAGCATTCGAACCATTTTCAACGCGCTTTTAACACCGTCTGCAATGTCCCTACATGCCAATATCAGTCTCGAATGAAAGATAATTTCCAATACTACACTTCTAAGCTAAAAAATTACATAAAATTTTGGACTAATGACACGATAAAATGCCTCGAACATGCTTATACACCTTTGTATTTCAGCTTGGATTACGAAGAAGAAAGCGAGTTCTTTTAGAAAATTTTCGCTATTCGCAGAATGTGAGGTCGCTGCAGTAAACCTCGCAATAAATTGAATTTCTCTGGGAACTCACTTTTTGAAAAACACGAAGTTTTTTCCGTAATTTTAAATTAGGTTATTTGAAAAACTCTTCCACACCGAACGAAACTCACTATATGCAGAGAGCAAGTTCATGACTCACGTTTCGTAAAGTGTGAGGTCGACCTACGTGGACGATTTGGGAGTTACTTTTTTTAAATAACTTTAGGTGGGGTCAAAATTCTAAATAACTATTTAAAATGGGTATTTTAGATAAAAATATCTTTTTATTTACTCAATTTAGTTCTCGTTAAGCGTAAATTCTACTAAATTTATTATTATATAATTCTGAGTATATTATGATTATTAGTTCGATTATATTTTATAATTATCAATTGTGATTAATAAGATATTCAGAAATGTATATTACTCATAGTTATGATTGTATTTGTACTCGTAGCTTTAAAAAATAATTTATTTTTTATAATATTATATCATAAAATAGAAATTAACAATATATAATAATAATAAATATTTTATTTTAAAATAGTAATATAATTTATGATAAAACTAAGGCTTAAGCGGTAAATGAGTACCCAAACTATACCATTTTTTTCTAGATAGGTGCGTAAAGTATTTTTCGGACCAAACAGGTAACGTTTTCAACGTTACTCAAATAGATGCCCGCGGTGACTGTTTGTTAAAAAAATCTCGTTTGCCAATAAAAACATGACACGTGAAAGTATTAAACATTATTTTTTAAAAATATCATAATTTTTAAAATATCCTGAAATTTTCAGATAAACTCAAAATAGTCCCTAAACCCCCAAATCCGGCCACTACCACCAGCGTTGGTTGCATTTTCGAAGACGGGCTGAAGCATCCTCTCCTCGCCGAACGATCCACATACTGTTCATTGTTTGTTATGCCGTCGTTCGTCACGAATTATTCGAATGAATAATTCGAAGATTTCAGCGTTTTGCATGGCGTTAGCCAATTTCCGGCGACGAGGTAGTGGGGTAAATGGTTGTGATGGTCCGGTGACGGATGTGGTGGGTGGCGACATGGCAATCGGCGGCGAAAACAAGTCAAATCAGGATTTGGGTTTTGGGTGTTAGGGATTTTAAATTTTGGGCTATTTTGTAAAATAAAGAAAATATTTTATTTTATTAATTTTTATTTATTTTTAAATATAATTTCATAAATTTAAGAAGCTAACACGTGTCACTTAACAGTGAAAATTAACGGACGTTGACGGTGGACACCTATTTGAATAATGTTAAAAACATTATATACATGTTTGGCCGAAAAATACTTTGGGCACCTATCTGGAAAAAAATATAGTTTAGGCACTTATTTGGCACTTAAGCCAAAAACTAAATATTAACGAGCTTACAATAAGGGGACCTAGTATATCTCGAGTAAGAAGATCATGAAGAACCGAAGGTGAAGAGTAGAAGATGTTGATCTGCAAGATATCCATCAATAGTAGTTTGGGAATGTAACCGACGAGCGAGCATGATGCTTTTACGGGGTACCCAGATGATATCAGTCATCCAGCTTCGTTGCCAAAGGTGGTAGATGGCGCAAACAAGTGTGAAAGGGCTCGTCACGGCTTCAGCTTCCTCAATGAGCTTCACCACCGATGAACAATCTGATTATTTGAATAATGAATTCAAGTTGATTCAGAATAATTAAATAATTTAATTGATTTGATAAATAAATTAATTTTGAAATTTAATAATCAACTCAATTAAAAAAATACTTGTTACTTTATTCTAAGGTCACAAATTAAGGAAGTAAAAAAATAGGGAAATTAGAATTAGTTCTAGTAAAAATAAGAGTGTTGTTATCATCAAGAGTTTTAATTTTAAAAAATTTATTTATAAGTGGTGTGTTTGTTATCAAAAAGTTAAATAATTATTACTATAAAATTAAAATAGATACTAAAAATAAAAATTAATAGAGTAAAACATGCACATTTGGTTATTCGGCTAAGTTGCTCATTTTGTTTCTTTATTTTTTTATAGGTAATGAGTTTTAGACCTATTAAGAGCATTTTTTCTAAAATCTCTTTTTTTTCGCTCGTTTAAAAAAATTTAAAATTAAAATTAAGCTTTGTTAAAAAATTAATAGAATAAATTAATATGATACAGATGTATGAAAAGAGAGTAAAGCAATCAATTAATGTGATATAAATGTAAGCAAAGGGAGTAAATTAATTAATTTACGAAATGTAGATGTGGGCCAAGCAAAGAGTTGGTGGTTGGTTGTAACTCATTTCTACTTTTTCGGTCCATTCATGTCCATAAGTTTGAATTAACATTCAAAATTTGAGATATATATGAATTTTTTTGGTTTAATATCAAAATAAATATTCAAATTATTTTTTTAAGTGTTTAAATTTTTTGTTTATTTCAAGTGCTTACATTATCAGTTTTTTATTAAAATAAGTGCCTCAATTGACCTTAAAATGAGTAAAAATGATAATTTTGGCCCCTAGAGAGGCAAAAACAATTTAGGCATCTAAAAAGAAAATAATGGACAATTTAAAGTTTAGAGGTTATATTTTAAAGTTTATAATTTAAGGCTGATATTTAAAATTTAAAGTTTAATTGCTAGGGTTTAGACTACAATTCAATTTTTCCTATGATTTAGATATAGCCATCCTCATCCCTATTTAAACTTCGGTGATAAAACTTTCTTTATGTTAGTCTCCATAGTTGAAGATTTTAATTATTCTTCACACCCACTGATTTAGATCCTATAATTTTATTATTATTCCCCACTCTATTGCCGGCCCTACTCACCCTTGAGTACACGTGTATTTACTATAGCTACCTATAATGAAACCTGTGTCTTTCGTTAAGGATTCTTATATTGATATGTAGCAGTTTTACTTTTTGTTGAGTTGTAAGCAGCTTTGTCTTCTAAGGTGGTACGATTGAAGTGTAAACCTAAGGGAACGCTTTAGCAAGATTTTGGTACCCAAGAGCGAATCGAAAAGCTAAGCTTTTAATAATAAGTATTGAAACAAAAGATATTTAAGAGCATTTTAATTTTTAGAATCATAGATATCAAAAAAGAAATTATATGTTAATTAATGTCAACAATAACATTTGATCCATTAAGTACATTATTTAAATTAGTAGTATCATCATTATGCAAATTAGTAGTATCGCTATTGAAAAAATTGTGATCATTTAATTTTTTATTAAAATGTTCAATATTATCTTCATGTATGTCCAACCTCTCACTATCTAAAGGTTTTTCTACTCGATTTATCTAAAGTACCCTTTTGTGAATCTACTAATTCTAATGTTCGTTTTCTCTTCTTTTTTTTTCTTTTTCTACTACCAGAAACATGTTTTTGCATTAACATTATACTATAAAAATTATGAAGCAAAAAGTATAGAATAATAGCAAGTGAATCTCTACTGTTGAAGCTCTGCCTCAAATTTAATTATAACATATCAACAATAATCTTGTAAACAACAATCTCTTTAAATAGATGAGTTCCTGCTCTTTTAGAGTATCAAATCAAAAATTATAAATGAAAAGTCTAAAATAAATTATGAAAAAATAATATAAAAAGAAAAATAGATAAAATAATTGAGATGAGATGAACATAAACTATGTAAAGATTATGGATAGGTGTATTTAAAATTTCCCATTAAAAATTAAATTATCCTTAAAACTTTAATTATGCCCTAAAACCTACTAATACCTAAACAAATTAAATACCAACGATTGTTTGCACAATTACACCAACGGCTCTTTATTATTTTTCAGTCATGGAGGTGGGCCAGCTCTATTCAATGCATCGAAGCTTCCTGGATGAAAAAAATTACTAGATAACAATATATAATAGGCGGTGGGCCCTCAAACTCACCCAGCTGGGTGCTTATTTTCATCCATTCCTATACAATAGCTTAGTTTACTGGGCAGGGGCGGTGGGCCCTGGCCCAGGGACGGCCTTGCGCTGAAGACGTTGCAATGCCTGTTGGTGGAGTTGAAGAAGTCGCTCTAGCCTATCAATGTGATTTTAGCTTAGCTCTCACTTTTACGAATTAAGGATGGCAGTAACTCCAGCACAAACAGAAAGTTAACTTAGGTGAAAAAAAATATGATATTGGCAAAAGCAAGATAAAGGATGGTAGATATAAAGGAAATTTTCAAATTATACAACAAGATTCAATCATTCGTCAACATTTAATCTGTGTTCGACAGCATAAAAGAATTGTGTCTACCAGGGATCGTGAAGTGTGTTACCGCTCAGGCTACCTTGGCAGTGTTCGATGAGAGGTCCCTCCGAAGCCATAAGTTAACAAGGAATGAATCAAAGACAATCTGCAGAACAGTATTCATTAAATTTTAAAAACAATGGCAGTTACGGCAAGAGAAGTTAACGGATAACTGATAATGACCTGAGTTAAATGTGCAGCAACACAGGGTAGAATCAGTAAACCAGATTCACCAAATGCACCACCGAGCTTCTCCACAACTGCCACCATTACAGGGAGAGTTTTCTACAGAAAATCGTATGTTTCCAGACAAAAAACAATCAGCCAAATAATCAAGGGAGCTTGAGAAAGTTTACCAAGCAGAAGATGAAACCAGGTTTTAGAGGATAAAACGGAGTAAAACATAGCTAGTTCAAGATAGTCACCTGGCTTGCAACAAGCAAAGCTGCTAGGGCATTTTCTTTCTCGGCAAAAATTGATTTACGACCACCAGAGACGGCTGACAGGCTCCTTATAGCAAGTGTATTAAAAGCTAACAAAATGAGGTGTAAAAGCCTGGAACAAATTATGGAACCCATTCTTAACTACATGCGACCCCAGCAGAGTGTATAAGATACAATCACTGCAGAAATTATGCATAATAGGTCCATTTTTGGTTTTTGCTTTTTTACCAACTCTAAATAAAATATGCAGCACTTGTATGATTGGCTATAACAAACTGGAAAAGACGAAAGATTGGAATATTAAGTTATGATACGAGTTGCAATTGATAAACCCAGGTCAATTGGTCTGCCAGTATGATCTAGGTTAATACTGTAAGTTATCCAATAAGTGTTAGAGTTTGAGGGGATGTGTAAGTTGACAAGAAGTGTTAGAGTTTAATTTAATGTGTAATTAGAGTTTATTTCTAAGTCAGTAGTTTAGATTTACTAGAAGTCTTATTTAAATTAGGGATAAATATTATTTAAATTATAGATAAAAGTATAATTTTAGTTATACTGAAACTCTGTATCAGCCTATTTAAAGGCTTATCTTATACACATTTGATTAAGAAGAATAAGAAAAAATACAGAGAAACACATTGTTCTCTGTTGAAAATACTATTTTTGTTCTATCGTTAAACTCTAGCTTTTCATATTTTATTGTTCATTGTTCACCGACGTTCATCTTCCCCGGCCATCATGGCCCCTTTCTCACAAATACTAAAATCACTTGCAATTTGAAACTACATGAAGAGTTCTTGTTAGCGAAAGGCTGATGACCAACTCAATTGAGACTTAGAATAAAGCAACAGCAAGCAAACAATTCCAAACCACATAGGCCTAACATCACCTTGCATGCAATAGACTGGTCCCTGGTTGGAACATCAAGGCTCTATGGTGATTGTTAAAGTGCAGCTAGTTTCCACACTTTTAGGTCTATGATTAATTTATTTTGCACCAGGATCTAAGGTCTTAGGTCCATGAAAGACGGCTCTAATAATTTTGTTGTACATTACTGTCCCTATTAAACTGGAGTAACAGAATGAAGAATGAGCATAAGAGTAACGGAATGAAGAATGAACATACATTCCCATTCCAATAGCTGCAATAAAAGCTGCAGGTTTAACCATCACAAGTAGCGACCTTGACCCGCTCACTTGCATCCATGGCACCTGCAACCATCATATTTACAAAAATATAAGTCAACCAAATGGCATTTAAAGTTGCTGCATTGTTGCTACAGGGTTCACATATGAAGTCAAGACATATTTTTCATAGAAACAGTGAATCTTAAGCTTAGTTAACCAAATGGCATTTAAAGTTTCTGCACTGTTGCTACAAGGATCACATATGAAGGCTCACATTTTCATAAAAAGAACTTGATTTTGAATTACGGCTTCATTAAGGAGTGCCTTCAGGCACTCTTTAAGGTTAGTTACTATACTATTTTTATAATATGGACGTTGCATTAATGTAGTAGTTGAAGACTTTATTCATCATTCCAAATATTGAATGAATATATCTCTCTCTGTGTGTGCGTGTACGCGCGTAAACTTTGGTTTTGAAATGATACTATCCAAATAACTTTGGTTTCTATATAGCTTCATTTTTCAGTTAACAAAAACAAGCAGACTTCAGTAAATAGCATTCAAACTATTTAAGAATTGATGGATGTATCATACTAGGCATGATATGTTTTTTCACACAACTTTGGGTATCAATAAGCTAAACCTTAAAACACAGATAAAAATGTAAAAATACCAGACTTATTCCTTGAGAAAATGAACCAAACAAATGAGTTACTAGAGATCCTTGAGAAAATTATATAAAAAGTTATGACTGCATTTAGAATATAGTCAAACTAATGGGAAGTCTCCATAGAGCCGCGACTAGTTGAAGTCGGTATAAGTTTGACCAATGATTCTAATAAACAGGAATGTTAAACAGGTAGAAAAAGGATCACCCCCTATGAAATTAGATCTATGCAATATAACACAATGAATCTGTTAGTTAGTATGCATAACCGTGTGTTGTAAAGAGTTTTAGATAGAGTAGAAGTTGTATGTTATCTTTACTTTATCTTAACTAGTAGTTTGAATTTTAAATTTGATCTTTGTAAAGGATAAAAGTCTTATCCTATAGGTTAACCACTTGGTGTTAAACACCTCTGTAAAAGTCTATATAATAGACTCTCTTTCACTAATGAAAAATAAGAAAAACACAGAGAAAAACTCTGTTTCTCACAGAATCAATGAAAGGTCGGGATACTATTCAATTCAAAAAGGTCATGATGCTGACCAATTTGTTTGATATCTGAGCTGCTACAGCATCCTGCCCTGAATTGTTTGTTTATAGTCAGGACAAGGCCCACAACAAAGAAACAAGCGGTTTTTTTTTCTGAAACCATCAGTAGGCATAGAAACACACATAACAAGTGCAATTTCTGAACTTTAATGTTTTGAAGCTATTCACGGACATAAATTAAAAGATTCAAAGTTCCAAATTTCAGTATAAAGAACAGAATTTAGAAAATGAAACAGAGCTTCCGAACTGCCAATATAAACTTCAAAAGAAAAGAGATTGTTTCATCACAATGAAAGTTAAATTACTTGATACTAGAACATTATATGTAAAATAGAACTGGAAAGATGAAATTCCAGGCCTTACTAAGCTGAGTAGTACTGCATTGATCTTCGAAAAAAGTTTACGATTATGGTCAACGAAATCTGCCAACCCTGTATTACACATTTACTCATGTTTCAGACTGTGTTAGTAAATAACATGGCTGAGAACTTCTTGGTAGGTGCAGTATGCGAAAGAAAAACTCCATGATAATCTGGTTGCCAGTGACAAAGTAGCCACAAGAGATCAATGATAGTTTTTGTTGCACAGTACACTGTTTTTGTTGCTTGGAAGAAAATAAAAGAATGCTGGAGAATGGGAATGTGAAACTACAAAATCTAAAGATCGATAATCTGTATTCTTTCTTTAAACCAATCGAATAGATTCACCCATTTTTTGTCAACAGAATTTGATTATAGGTGGTTCCGGAAAACCTAACCTTTTGCATTTCAATTTTTACATTTTGGAAAAAATGCATATCAAATAAGGATTAAAGGTATCAAGAAGTACAGACAATAATCACTAACTTAACAAAAAGACAATCTCTGTGCTCGCTATTTATTTGAATCAGCCACCATATTATTTCGTGCAGTTGAAACAGTATGATATGAGGTATCAAAGCCGGCGTATTAGCGTTGACATGGATGCCATAACAGAAATGTAATGCAGATTACAAGGAAAGGGGGAAAAATTTCATGAGAGAGGCTCACCTCTGACAGATTCTCGTAAAACCTGTAATTGGGCAGCACATATTACAGTTAAAAAACAATAAATGCCTAAATAGAAGTTGTTCTAATACAATTTGGAGGATCAGGATTTTTTATATAGCATTAACTTATGGATATACAGCATTTTTATACATCACAAGACGGCCATTTTGTATGCTGCTGATGTTTAAAAACCCAAGCACAACTTCTTTCTAAAGTAGTGATGCCAGAAGAATTTTATTCTTTCCAGGTAATACTAAATGGAAATGTTACCTTCCCCAAGATCAAAGGAACCAAAAGTGTGAGAAAAAGACTTCTAAGCAGTTGTGCAGTAGGAACACACACACCAACTCCGTCAGCTATGAATTTTGAGATGGAAAATGGAATCTGAAAATCATATAAACCATTTAAGCTTTAATAAAATCTCTCAAACACTTAACACCAACACAACAATAAAGCATAAAAATCATCACCATCACCATCATCACCATTATCATTATGACAAACACACATACATATCACACCTTGCTAAGTGAGCACACTTTTTGCATCTTACGTCTCAAGCAATATAATGGTTTCAATGTCTAAAGTGAACCTTTCACCCTTGTGAATCCAGATCTGACTGATATTTTTATCAATAGTTTAGCTCTAATATGAATGACATCCGTTTGAGTTTAATTGATGGTAAATAATAATACTTCTAGCCATTACAAAATTCACTTGATATAACTAGAAATATATTTGCTTTGCCATTACATTTTCCCACTGTATTTCTCCTCAACAAATAATATAGATTTATATACATATATACACACATATAACTATGTGTGTGTATATATAAAATCAGGGTAATTGATGCATTCAAATTATGTATGGAAAGCGCACACCAGACAATAATGATCAACATCAATAGAGCAGAACAAAAAATATCATATAGACATAGATAAAACTAACAATCAACATACCATTCACTGGTAAAAAGTCCATCAAGATTTAAAAGGGGAACAAGGTTATATCTAACATCCAATCAATTCCAGTAGCAAAGTTCAAAATTTAGCAGGAAATTAATCATACACCTTTTTCATATGCAACTTACAATCAAGATTCCCGGCATATTAGATACCACTGTCATTGCAAGAGCAATTGCCGTGTTCCCCCCAGCAAGCTGCATATAAAAAATTAAGGCCTTCTTCAAACACAAAGCCAAAGACATCCAGGAATTGGTTTAGACAATAAAGAGCAATCTGCATGCCTGAGTAAGTGCAACTCCACTTGATAATGTTGTTGGCATGCAGGTAAATATAGCAAGTCCTGTAGTTAAAACAAAAGAAAATATCAGTTTATAATATAACAATAATTCAAATAATCTTTTCCCATTTTTGTACAATTCATGGTTGGATTGTGCCTCCTTGGAACAACCCACCAATTTTCATGGGACTGTATAATCAAGCAAGGGCACAAAGGCATAGAAAGCCTGAGACCTTATCCCTTTTTCCTTCTTTATTGGGCTAGACTATAATCACTTCTCAAACCTATGAAGAAAGTATAAAGCTCTTCTGGAATGGATTGCGTGCCTAAAGGTTTTGAACCTTGGTTAGAAAATACAAAGGAAAAATGTTATCTATTTGGCATTGTTCTTCTTTTCCATATAGCTGTAGCTATACTACAATCTGGATTCCACGATCCAGATGCAATTCTATGTCTGACTCATGGGTTTGCTAAGGCCTTCATATTCAAGTTGGGTGTTGATTAATATTATTCCACACTGAACGAGTCTTGAGTTTGCTATGCTTTTTATATTCAACTTGGGTGTCTACACCCCATTGCCAAAGGCAAAAAACCAAGGAGAATCAAAATAAACCTCAATGAGCTTTGAGTATCTTTTTCATATTCTTATGTTTTGCATTTTCAATAGTAAATTCATCTATACCTCAAATTACTTTGAAGTCGCTCAAGCTTAATATCAAAGTACTTACAATTCCCTCACAAAAAGGTCAAAAGTGGCAAGACTTGGAGAAGTATCACCAAAAGCAAGAAACTTAATTCAGCAGCAGTTCTAAAAAGTAGTATGATCCTCCACAAAGTTGGCACATGCATGAATAAAGAAAAACTAAATGGACAATTCCTAAATGGTCCACTCTTTTTTTTCTTCCCCCCCCCCCAAAGAGAAGGAACCAAAAATGTGATCTAGTAGAATGAAAACATCTTCTACCAGAAAAACTTGGCATCTGAAACAAGCATGAATTCGAAGTGTTAAAATGTTAAATCTTTATAAAATTTTGCTAAGCATGTACTTTCTTTCCTTTGTGCTCTTTAAAGGAATTAACAGGAGAAGTTTACTTTAACATGTATGAACACGGCTGCCATTGGAAAAATGGACTTGTTATCAAGGGAACTGAACTCCATGGCCACTAACATCACCAACTAGAAATATTCTTAACCATTCATATTGAAAATATGAGAGGAGGGGGGGGGGGGGGAATTAGATCTTTTGTAAACTTACAAGCAGATAAGAACAACAGACCTATAATAAGTAATTAATTTTCTCAACTTCACTTTTTCAAATGATAAAATCAAGAAAGAAAGATATCACCCTTGAACAAAATATAAGATAAAGTAATTATCAAAACTCAAACCTGTGACAAACTCCTGAGGTTGAAGTGGAATTAGCATTACAAGCCTAGAAAAGTATGGAGTAAACAATAGGATGGAACACTGCAATAAAAGAAGGCAATAAGTATTTAAACTACTGTTTCTTCTTCTTTTGGAGAAAAATAAAGAGAAAGAAAAAGAACCGCCTTGCTCATTTAACTAACGCTACATTATAATGCAGAACATGGAAATACAACCTCCCAACAAAAAAGAAGTGCAACTATTTAGCCCATTCTAGAACTCTGAGGAAGCTCCAAATTAAAGCAATTTTTCTCAACTAAAGCAGCAATAAGTGGTTAAAGTAGATAATGAGTTTCCCCTCCGATTCCCTTCCCTTTATTTTTATCACTCACTCAGACAAAGGAATCTATCATTTCCTTTGATTTTCATTTATTCCTGTCATTTTCTTTTATTTGAAACACTACATAGTAACTCAAATTAAAAATCAGAAATCTCGTCTAATTGGTATAATTGGCAGAGATAATTGCACAGAAAGGGGAAAAAACTAATATACATGAAAGAGAGAAGAGCGAAACACAAAATGAGAAATGAACCTACAAACTGAACAATGGCACATAAGAAATTTGAGGTCATACTAGCCCAAAAAGTCCTACGGGCCACGCTTTGGCAGCAGCACCAATTGCATCACTGCATAGAGTCAAACCTGCATAATTGGTGACTAAGATGTGCATCATAAAACAATAGCATTACCATGAGACAGAAAGAAGTACTGCTAGAATCTTACCTGAGATAACAAATATCCCAAATGGGCTAAATTTTGACAAATGATATTTATCTGCAAGACAGCCAAGGGTAGGATTTGCAAGTCCAAAGGCTACTCCACTAGTAAGAGCTGCTTGTAACGTTACAAACACAACCAAATTCTTGTTTATTTTGGAGAATGAAAATAATTATATCACAAATAAAGGCATAAGAAAAACAAATTTGAAAGCCAAAGAAAAATTTTCACGATTATAAGAAAAACTTAACATATTCACATTTTCCTCTTTGGGTTCAAGTCACCTTTCAAGTAATTAGCAGGAACGAGAAGTGCATATGTTTATCCACCTACTATAATCAGTACTAGAGGCGTTATTACTAAATTGTGACGATTCGTTCAAGTTTTCTTTTAGCCCGTAAAATGAGCAAAATTTCCTTCCCTTAGATAATGAAACTAGGAGCATATGTTAAGTTGCCAATGAACAAAAAAACTATAAAAAGCAAAATCGAAGCACTAACATTGCCAATGAACTAAGATGAAAATGCAAGATAAAAAAATGAAAAATAAAACTTTAAAAAACAAAATTCGAAGCTCTAACATTGCCAATGAACAAAACCTTCATTACCTAGGGGAAGGAAATTATCGGAAGCAAAATTCATCAAAGACTTCGTCCAGTTTAATCCATCAGCCACATCTGAACCATAAATCTGCGACTCAATTCAAACTTCGTAAGTTGCAAAAGGGTAAAACGGAAAAAGAAATAGTGCAAGAGAAGGTGAGAGTAGAAGCTTAATTTCTAAGGGAACCTCATCAGACGGTGCACAGGATCTGATAAGTGTTGAAATGGAACGACGAGGAGGATTGAACCTGAGGGACCGGCAGAAGAGACGAATTTTCCGGCGAGGAAACGTCGTGGCGGCGGCGGAAGGAAGCGTCCAAATCAGGGATTGAATGGTTCCCGCCATAGACCACTCAAACAATATCTGGAAATAGTGGTGCCTCAACACTCCTCCCTCCGGTCAACGTTAGTATATTCTTTCTGACTCGAAAATAACAGCAATTCCATTTTTAAATAAATAAATCGCTAAAAATGCTTAATGGGTCCGGTTGTCTCTGTCACTAGACCTGTTCAAGGCTTGTGGGCCGCGAACCGGTTAAGAGAATGCTTTAAATTTAGTTCAGCCCAATTTGATGGTTAGCTTTCTTTATGCATCATAAAACATCAAAAAAAATATTGTTTATGTTAATGTTTCTATAATTAAATTTAAATGAAAATATTTTTCTGGTTTAGTTTACATATGAATAAATCAATGTTAAAAATATTAGTTAGTCGATTTTGTAATTTATGAACTGATAGTAAATTATATTAGCTAATAACTGATTGTATTAATTGATTTGACTAGTTAATTGTAACAACTGGTTATATAAAAGAGTTTAGTAAATTATATACGAAAATATATTTTACTTCAAAAACTTTGTTTAAATAACTTGTTTTGACAATTATTGTCAAAAACAAACCCAAAATGTTTCCAATTAGCTGATACAATCTTTTGTATATCAAACAACAAAAAATTACTAATTAATTCTCTAAATAGCTTAATATTCTAATTTTAACTCAAAACTTTGTTTATCAAACCGTGACTACATCAGTGACAAAATTAACAGCTCTGTCAAATTATTCAGCTCATAAATAGATTTGTCCGACACTAGAAACAAAATTATATTGAGATTGGATTTTTGTGTTTATTCGTTTGGAGTTGAAACACGTTGAGTTAAACATAAATAAAACAATTCAAATAAACAATCCCCATTTAGTTTCAAGGTTTACGGGGTTCGTTTCTTGTGGGTGGGGTTTGAAGTTGAAGTAGAGCAAAGACAGGAGCCTTGGTCTGGATTGGAACGTCCTTTTTGGCCAGCTTTTGCTTCAGCTCGATCAACAAAGCCTGGTTCTCCTGGTTCAGCTGTTGAGCCTTCTTCCTCAACCTCTCGTTCTCTTTGACTATGCAGTAGTTCTGCCAGTATAGCTGCGAGTTGAGTTTATCCATCTCTCACCTGGAAACCAAGAACAAAGAGTGTTGGAAAATTGATGAGATTATAAAGATAAGAAGCAACCCTTGAATCCTTCAAACGAGAGCATTTTTTTTCAGAAAGAAGAGATTGAAGGGTTCTTTTGTATAGGGTTTTAAATACAGGGTTGAGTTGACTGAAATAAAAACAAAAAAATTTCAAGATTAAAATGAACGTACTACTCAAAGGCCATATGCAAAGCCCCTATGTCTGCCTTTTTTTTTCTTCTCTCTAGTAGGTCATTGATTATGCTAAAACTTTAACGGTTTAAAATACACGAGAGATTGGGTTGCTTATGAAAAAGGAATAAAGTTGATTCAAGTTGTTAGAAGAGTGAATGAAAAGCACATTAGAAAAGGGAAAAAAAAGAGAGAGATGCTTCAGGGACAAGAAGATGAGGTATCAATACCTACGCCATTCCTCGTTCTTCAGTTTGTATCTGATACAAATAAACATTAATAAAAGAATATAATAATCTGGAAATCTTTAGAATATATAAAAAAATGTTAATTTAAAATTTTAATTATATTCTTATTAATCTTGTATCATTCGAATTAGAATTCATAAATGAACTCTACATGGGGAGATTGCGATATGCATGCTCTCATGTGATGGCAGCATATACCTTTTTTTTTCTTCTTTTGGGATGATGCTAAATGCCAACCAAATGAGCTTCTCCAACCTTTACCAATGACACGAGAAGCACCAACATAAACTGAAGGTGGTATGGATCCATCAAAATGATGTACCGATCCGCTTAAGTTCGGTTCTCCATGCCCAGAAGCTCCGCATTCCACAATAAAACTAGAGATGTGGAATAGATTCATACTGCAGGTAAGATGTAACCATCAAATTAATAATTTAAATTTTTTTAAATAAAATTTTATTTATTTTTTGTTAAAAATTTATTTCCGTCCTCTTAAAATTTTATAACATAAAATGTTTCTTCTATCCCTGTGATGATGTATATAAAACTACATAAATTCAATAATTCAAAGACAAAAATCACAAACGCAAAACTCAAGAGACACAAATAAATATAGGCATAAATCTCCAATTCTCAATTTTTGTGCCGTTTTTTTATGGAGTGAAATAAATAAATAAAATTAACAGTTTTTTTCCTTAAAATCTCATTATTTTCAATTTTCAATTTCATTCGTCTAATGACCATATGAATTAGTATAAAATTAAATAAATAATCTCCTTCAATTCATGGTCATTATTGGATGAGTAAAATGGATGTATGAGATTATCACATGAAAATAATAAAAAATAATCTTTAACAATTTATTTACCCTCAACCAACTGTTCAAAAAATGTGTAAAAATAATTGAGTTTTTACATGTGACATAAAATTATGGAAAAATTAAAATTTATAATCTAGGGTTTAAGGTTTTAAGTTCAATAATTTAAAAACTTAAATTTTTAAAATATATATTTAATATTATTTTTACCTGATTTGTGTATTAAAATATAACCCTAAAATTATTAGGGGCATATAAAAGAGGGACAAACGAATTTTGTTACTCTCTTCCCAAGCCTTGTGCCCCAAGGTATTTTATTTCTCTCTTTTCTTTTTCATCTAAATTTCTTATCAAAATTTTAAGTCCATTTTTGGATTGTGTATGCGTTAGGACATTCTAATATCACCTTCATTTGCTTCATTCCCGAAGGTTTTATTTTTTGTATTTTGGTTGACTGCCATCTCGTTCCATCATGTTCCAATCTGGATCATATCCTTATTTGGGAGACTCAGACCCAGGCCTTCACGTATGCTTTTGAAGGGTTTCATTTATTTTTCTCATTTTCTTCTCTTAGTTTTCTATTATTAACTATTTAATCTATGCTTCCCCTTTTCTATTGTTTTTGTTCGGCTTGAATTATTAGACTTTATCATTTATTTATTTATTTGCCATTCAACCTTGTAATGAATTTCATTCTAATCTTTTCCTTTTAATTGTGATGAACAGGTGTGTAAGCTCGACGGTAATCTGCATTGTAATTTTTCGAAAATTATGGATCTCTTAGCCAACGATGATAAGGATGCATTTGTTGGATATCTTAAGCATGAGGTGGAACTATCAGAAGAACTATCAAAAGAAGACGTTTTTGAGCCTTGTCAATTACAACCGATCTTAACTTCAATTTTCATTTTTATCTCTTATGCAAAGGCAGTAAAGTGTGCAGCTGCTCTATTAGCTGGAGAAACAGGTCTTGATGTAGACATTAATGATCTTGATCCAGAGCTTGGTTCAACTCCATTGCTCTTAACATTTTATCCTCATGAGTTAATCGAATTATATATTCACAATGGAGCTCGGACCGACATCAGATCTGAGGGCATGTTGCCTTTAAACCATGCTCTTTCGAACATAAGGTATTGGTTTCGAATATTTTGCTACTCGGTGTTCTTATATTACATATAGAATAGGGTTGGTAAGTAGTGTATTAATAATCCATTTTCATTTATGTTTACATGTTTTTTTGTTTTTTATTGCAGCGAGGCATATGAAAATGTTGATTTGTCTTCCAAACAATCTATCTGCATGGTGATTGTTCTTTTGTGCATAGATATGGTCAGTAATTCTCTTTGAACTGAAGATATATCCTAGATTTCTATTATTGTTATTGTTATTAGTTTGTTTGTCTTGTATCAATGTCAGGAATTATTGGAGTCTATGAAGGTGCTTTTTGACCACATAGAAGAGGTTGTGAAAGAAGTATATCACTACGTGAAGGGCGGAACACTTCTCGAGACAACTGCCTTGTTAATGGTAGCTCGAGAAGAAATCATATCACCGACTTTTTTCGAAGGTTTTATTTCGAGTGGGAACATGTCCCTTCACCAAGCGATTTTATTAAATATAAAATCACTAATAAAATTAGATTCTACAGGTGAGGAGATACAGGAGCTGAGGAATAAGTTGAAATTAATGGATTCTATGTTACACTTGATTGAAGTTCTTTAAAGTGTTGGTCCTGAAATTGACCAATATCGTCAAGACATGCCTAAAGTGCGTTCCGCTCTATGCTTCTATTAATACTTAGCGAAATATTAACAAAATTTTGAAAGTCATGACAAACATGAGAGAAAAAGATATGGATAATATCAACTGTATGAATAATGAGAACCCGTTGTCCACAGTAGATATTTCACTCACCATCTTGGGTTACAACTCTTGACGACCTAAGGACTGAAGCATCATTCTTCGATGAAGCCTGCCAGTCATTTGCCAAAATTTAAGTACATTTGAACCGTCCTGTTCGAATTTTCAATTTCGATCACCCCTTAGTTTTAAGACGTCCATCTTTGGGTTTTCACCCTAAACCCTCATTCTTCTTTTTTTCTTTTTTTCTTTTTCTTCTCTTTTTTTCTTTTTTCTTTTTTCTTTTTTCCTTTTTCCCTTTTTTTTATTTTTTCTTCTTTTTTCTTTTCAGGCATAATACTTTTTTACAGAGTCTGACTTTACTGGGTTGCTCAACTCTTTCTCATCCATCTAGGCTAGGATTAACACTCCTTTGGAGAAAGCCTTCTTTACCACATAAGGCCATTCCCAATTAGGCATCCACTTCCCTCGGAAGTCCTTTTGGTTAAGTAAGATCTTTTTAAGCACTAGATCCCCCTCTTGAAACTCGCTAGGGCGAACCTTTTTTATAGGCTCGCATCATCCTTTCCTGATACATTTGACTATGACAGATGGCTTTCAACCTTTTTTCTTCGATGAGGTTCAACTGATCAATTCTGGCTTGTATCCATTCAGCCTCGTCCAACTTCACTTCGTTCCAAATTCGAAGTGATGGAATCTCTACCTCAATGGGTAATATCGCCTCCGTACCATATTCCAAAGAGTATGGCGTTGCCCCGGTGGAGGCCCTCACAGAGGTCTGATAAGAAAATAGGGCAAAAGGTAGCTTTTCATGCCAATCCTTGTAATTTTCTGTGGTTTTTGCTATGATATTTTTTATATTCTTATTTGCTTCTTCCACTGCTCCGTTCATCTCAGGGCGATAAACAGTAGAATTGTGATGTACAATTTTAAACTGTTCACACACCTCAATCGTCATTTTATTATTCAAGTTGGAAGCATTGTCGGTAATGATCCTTTCAGGCAGACCATAGCGACATATAATTTCTTTCTTGAGGAACTTACAAATTGTCGCTCTTGTGAAGTTGGCGTACGAGCCAGCTTCTACCCATTTGGTGAAGTAATCGATGGCTACTAAGATAAAGCGATGCCCATTAGAAGCTTTCGGGTGTATCTGACCAGTAACGTCTATTCCCCAGGCAGCAAAAGGCCAATGTGAGTTCATGACGTAAAGTGGTACTGGAAGGGAATGTATCTTATCAGCGTAAATCTGGCATTTGTGGCATTTCTTTGTATAATTGATGCAATCTCCCTCCATTGTTGATCAGAAGTAGCCGTATCTCATGATTTTCCTAGCCATCGAGAATCCGCTAGCATGGGTTCCACATAAACCTCCATAGACCTCCGCTAAAATAGTTTCGGCCTCTCAGGCATTGACATATCTCAACAGTATTTAATCTTTTCTTCTTTTGTACAAAACATCTCCATCAATGACATACCACAATGCCAACCTTCTGATAGTTCTTTTTTCGTTATCGTTGGCGTCTTTCGGGTAAGTTTGGTATTTGATATATTGGAGGATGTCGTAATACCATGGATTGTCATCATTTTCCTCTTCCAAACTATAACAGTTGGCCAGTACCTCAAAAGTTTGCATCTCAATGGGCTTCATATCGGCAGACCCATTTACTTTGAACACGGCAGCCAAGGTGGCTAGAGCGTCGGCCATTTGATTATCCTCCCTCGGTAGGTAGATGAAACTAACTTCTTCAAAATGTTTAACCAAATCTTAGATCAAATCGTAATACTTGATTAGCTTTGGATCTCTGGTCTCCCACTCTTTCTGAAGTTGGTAGACTACCAGAGAAGAATCTCCAAAAAACCTGGAGCACCTTGATCTTCTTCTCGATAGCTGCTCGAAGTCCCATGATGCAAGCTTCATACTCAGCTATATTGTTGGTGCAGAAGAATTCCAGCCTACTTATGAAAGGGTAGTGGTCATCTTTAGGAGAAATTAATTTTTCCTTTATTCCATGGCCTATGGCATTCGACGCCCCGTCGAAATAAAGCCTCCATCCATCTTTCTCAACAACAAATCTCCATTTAGTTAAACCACAGATCAAATCCTCGTCTGGAAACTGAAAATCCAATGGTTCATAATTATCCGAGGCACAACTTGCTAGATGATCTGCCACGACACTTCCTTTTATTGTTTTCTGGTTCACATAAACTATGTCAAACTCCGACAAGAGTATTTGCCAACGAGTCATCTTCCCGGTTAGTGCTGGTGCTTCCATTAGAAATTTCAACGGATCCATCCGGGAAATTAGATAGTGGTATGATACAACATGTATTGTCGTAACCGCTTAGTGGCCTATACCAAGGTACAACATAACTTTTGAATTGGCGGGTACCACGCTTCACAATCGGTGAACTTCTTGCTCAAATAGTAGATTGCCCTTTCTTTCTTGCCTGAGTCATCGTGTTGCAAAGTACACACCCCATAGAGTTTTCAAAGACTGTCAGGTACAAGATCAATGGTCTATCCGGCATTGGTGCTACTAGACCTGTGGGATCAGTCAAATACTTCTTGATCTTTCCTAGTACCTTTTGGCAATCTTCATCCCAGACTCCCGGGTTATTCTTTCGGAGCAGTCTGAAGACAAGGTCACACTTATTAGTCAATTGGGATATGAACCGGGAGATGTAGTTTAACCTTCCTAAAAAACCTCAGACATTCTTTTGTGTTCACGATGGTGGAAGATCTTGAATTGCTTTCACCTTGTCGGGGTCGATCTCGATGCCCCTCAAACTTATCACAAAGCGTAAAAGCTTCCCCAATATGACTGCGAAGGTGCACTTGGCCGGGTTGAGCTTTAACTAATATTTTCTTAGCCTTCAGAAGAGTTTTCGCAAGTTCTGGATGTGTTCATCCTCGGTCTTAGACTTGGCTATCATGTCATCTACGTACACCTCGATTTCCTTATGCATCATGTCATGAAACAAAGTTACCATGGCTCTTTGGTAAGTTGCCTCAGCGTTTTTTAATCAGAATGGTATTAATTTGTAACAAAACGTTCCCCACATGGTCACAAAAGTAGTTTTCTCCATGTCTTCGGGGTGTATTTTGATCTGGTTGTACCCCGAAAAGCCATCCATGAATGAGAACCAAACATGCCACGTAGTATTGTCCACTAAAGTATCAATATGGGCAAAGGAAAGTTGTCTTTGGGGATCGTCTTATTAAGGTCTCTATAATCTATACACATACGCATCTTCTCATCCTTTTTTGGTACCAGAACGATATTGGCTACCCATTCTGGGTACTTAGAGACTTCCAAAAATCTGGCCTCGAACTGTTTCTTCACATCTTCCCTAATTTTTAGTAACATGTCAGTTCTCATTCTTCGAAGTTTTTGCTGGACGAGCATGCATTCTGGCCTAATAGGAAGCTTGTGCGTTACAATGTCCGCGTTTAGTCCTGGCATATCTTGGTATGACCATGTGAATACGTCTCTAAATTCTATAAGCAATTCCACTAACCCCTATCTGACTTCTGGTGATAGGGTACCTCCGATCTTTACTTCTTTCTTTTCTTCGTCCGTCCCCAAGTTTAGGATCTCTACCTTCTCTTGGTTCAGAAGGATTTGCTTTTCCTCATCGGCCATCATTCTTAGAAACTCTTCGGAAATCTCATCATTTTCTTCCTATACCTCCGCCAAGTACATGGTTCGTTCGAAATCTACTTTAGGATTAGGTTCCGCATTGTTCATACAGTTTATATTAAGGGGCCTGAACAATTTTGAAAATGCGTATTGGGAAAAGAATGGTATAGTTTAGGATGTAAATAAATTATTAACTAATGAATATGTAAGTAAATAAATAATGAATGAAATGGAATGAATGCCATGTTTTCCATTTGAGAAAAAGAAAAGATAGATATATATTTCATTACAGGCAGATGAACATGACATAGTTGCCCTTTTTACAAAAGATTTTCGTTACTTTCGGGCCAAAGTAACCGAGTGGTTCTAGGCATTACTTTGATTTATCCCTATTGAGTGTTGGCACGACCCTGAATGTCCAATTGTTGAGCTCTTCTCCTGGGAGGCACGGGCGAATTCTGGCCAGAAACCGGTTAGGCTTGCTTCCGCCATCAATCATATTCACATTCATTTCTTCTAAAGCCTCGTTGATCAGCTCTTCTTGGAGGCGTCTTTCATTCTCCTGGTTTTCCCTTTGGATGTCCTCTTCTGGGTTTCGGATCCCTTCAGATATGAAGATACCTCTGAAGTTTGAGTAGGTTATGGGAGCCCAGGGAATGTATTCCCCTCTCAACCTGGCCTTCCTCTGTTCTTGTCTCTTTTTCCACTCTTGTCTCTTTTGCAGAAAATTAGGCTTATAGCCAAGTCCGAAATAGTCAACCTTATGAATCACACTAACGGGACGAAGACGCCCCTATAGATTCCACCCCAAACCTTTATTATTTTTCGCTCCTCTTCCCAGGGTTTCGAATACCATCTTCTTGGTGCAGTTTGACAATTTGGGGCGTGGAACTTTGCTCCCTTCAGCAACAAAAGTGACATTGATAAGTTCCAAGGCTCTAAAGGCACACTCCATTACTTCTCCATCAGTAGGGATGTATGGTGTATCGGGAGTTACTGAGGCGATGATGTTCTCTTCTGCATTCACCGTTACTAACTTCCCATCAGTGACAAACTTTAACTTTTGATGGAGCGGGGACAGAACGGCGCAGGCCGAGTGTATCCAAAGCCTTCCTAACAGGCAATTGTAAGATCCAACGGTCAGATTTGGGACGCCTGCAACAGAGAAGACAAGTTATCAGACTAATTTTAGGGTTTTTTATTAATGGCATAGGCCAGAAATGGGCTTATATGATCCATTACAATTTCTTTTTATGTAAATAGACTGGAATAAAACACTTGAGCTTATGTTATTTATTTTATCTGTTTATATATATATATTTATTTATTTATTTTTTTCTTTAATTAATTACCAGCCCATATTAGTAATTCTAATAATAAACTTTTATAACACATATACATACGCACCATACAAACGTTAATACACACATAGTATGTACATACAGTCACACATGCAATATACATTCATAGTTAAATATTAATGACATTGAAGTAACAATGAGAATATATATATATATATACATGCACATAATACACACTCACATTAACAATAGTATACACATACAACATACTATCATACATTACATGTGATACACATACATTGATATAAACATAAAAAAAGACATGGATAATAACCATATATATGATAATCACATATTAGGGATATACCTACAATAACACACATCACTTAGTAATGTTTATACATATATAAGCTCATTATTGCAAAATAAAGAAAATGTGTTAATCCCTGACAAAATTAGTGATTACATTTGTAAATGGTTCTCACACAAAGACTTTTTCAATTTCCAGGGGCCTTCGGCAAGGAAGTCCGATGTCACCACTCATGTTCAATTTAGTTGCCGAGGCCCTAAGTTCTCTTCTTCAGAAGGCAGTCTCGAAGGGCTTCTTCCACGGATTTCGCATTGGGTCCAACTCCTTAGAGATCTCACATCTCCAATATGCTAACGATCTCATAATTTTCTGTGGCGATAGCGAGTCCCAAATTAGAAATGTAGTTCGAATTCTAAGAGGATTTAAGGTAGCATCTGGATTAAAGCTAAACCTTCAGAAATCAAAATTGCTTGGGATAAATGCAGAAAACTCGAAGGTAGATTATTGGGCTTCAATCCTGCATTGCAAAAGAGAAAAGTTCCCGTGTCAGTATCTTGGACTTCCTTTGGGACTATCAAAGAACTCAAAAGCGATCTAGAATCCTATTGTAGACAAATTCAGAAGCAAATTTGCAGGTTGGAAAATCAAGTGCTTATCATTCGGGGGTCGTATAACGCTAATCAAATCAGTTTTATCCAATCTGCCATTATACTATCTATCAATGTTCCCTATGCCAGTGGCGATTAGCAACCTTTTGTCAAGGTTAATAGCGAAGTTCCTATGGGGCTCTCTTGACCGACGATCAATCCATTGGGTGAAATGGAATGTTCTTTGCTTACCAAAAGAAGAGGGAGGGCTTGGGTTGTATGATTTCAAGACTAGGAACGCAGTACTAAGATGTAAATGGCCATGGCGATACGGATCCGAGCATAACAGTCTATGGCGTAAAACCATTGCTGCCATTTATGAACCCAAATCGAGAGCACTATTGCCTACAAAACCATCATCCTCTAACAAGTCTTGGATCTGGAGGAGTATCTCTTCTCAATTATCAAATCCCGGATCAACCTTTTCGGCAAACATTTGCTACAAGGTGGGCGACGACAAACATATTCAATTCTGGTAAGATGTTTGGATTGGAAATAATGCGCTGAAAGAAGCATTTCCTCGAACATTCGCCTTGGCCATAAGAAAATGTGGTGTTATAGCAGAGTTTGGCTCCTTTGAGAATGGCAAGTAGAGTTGGAAAATCGAGCTTCGAAGGCAATTATTCGACTGAGAGTGGAATGTCTGGGAGGCTTTTTCCCATCTAATTGAAGGCAGCAGTTTAAATCCTCACTTGCCTGATTCACTTAGGTGGTTAGCCGATCCGAGTGGGCTGTTCAGCGTTAAGTCCTTTTGCAAAGTTCGCAGCGGTGGAAATGGCGTTAAGGACGAAGTATGGAAGCTAGTGTGGCAAGGCATCGCTCCCCCTAACGTCGAAGCATTTATATGGAAAGTAATCCACGGTAGAATTCCTACTAAGTCGGAGCTAGCGAAAAGAGGTTGTCTCCCTCAACATTCTACCTTATGCCCGTTGTGTCAAAAAGAACCAGAAACAGTTTCACACCTATTTAAATAGTTATATGGTATATTTTTGCAAAATTGAAAGTATAGTGGACATATCGACACTAACCCCATAGTTAAGTGGTCATTTGTGTAATTTACTATTATATATAATATTTAAGTTACTCTAACTCATTTCCCTTCTTTAGTGCCGTTTGTGCCATTCTCATATCGAGATATGAACTCATTCAAGATAGGATATGCACATTTTTAATAAACAAGGGAATCCCCTTCGTGTCACCCCTATTTAATATGTTATTCAATGTACTCCCTTAATTGTAATTAACTGGTTAATTTAGCCTCATAGATTTCAGTTATTTGCAGTTAAGTTCTTAAACGTATTGGTTAATGTTCTAAATCTTTGTTTCAAGGTTTCAAAAGGGTCGAATTGAGTATAAAATGGGTGTGCAAGGGACTTGGGAGCCAAAAATAGAGAATTTAAAGCTATGATTTGGAGAAAATGAATTTAAAAATCAAAGTCGAGATCAGAGGAAATTGCATCACGAGTAAAATTATGACTTTAGAGAATCTATAAACTGGGTTTGAAACGTTTAATATCAAGATTTTGGCATGATCTCACATTCTATTGAAACTAAAGAAAAATATATGAAAGATAAGGATAATGCTTGTGAATTATTATTTCTTCTTTTACTGTTTGTAAATATATACCGAGATTCATCTTGTTGAATGTTCCTCTGTTTTAGTGTTAATAATTTAAAAATGAGGTGTTGACTTATTGAAGAAACTATCGTAATAAGTTCAAAAGTCACTCTGATAACAAATATGATGAGAAGACTTGAGTTAAAGGTAACGAACAAGTCTGCGCGGTTGTTACGTTTCCACCTATGAGGTTAGAACTTTTGATATCACTATGGCCACAACATAGAATTAAGGAAGGTAAACTATTTAAATATGGCGTGTTTTAATCTGATCCGAATCGATAGTATTAGATTTTTTACCTTGAAATTAGGTTTTGGGTTGGGTATATTTAAAAAAAAATTGAAGTTGATTTTAGGGTATCTAACCCTAATCCATCCCGAGATGTTTACAAAATACCACTATATAATAGGGGAAATTACACCGGAGATCATTAAATTATTGGCATTATTTTATTTTGACGATTGAACTACAAAATTTGATAATTAGGCCATTAAACTATTAAAATAGTTTCAACCAAGCCACTCTTTGTTATCTTTTAACGAAAATGTTGGTACGACAGTTAAGTAAATTTGCATAATTAGACCACTATTGGCTTGATTTTATTTTAACCACAATGAATTTTGTTAATTAAATCTGTAACACCCCTTTCCCTGTCTGGTAGGGATCCGGGTCGGATAGAGTTATCGGAAGACTAATCGGAGGTTTGGAAAAGGGTTCAGAGTTCAAAGCCTAATCTAAGTATCATATTGAATTATTCTTAAGACTTATTCATTTTGTTTGTTACTAAACTTAATCGGAGTTGGGGTCAATTTTAAACTTTTCTTAAACTTAGGGACTAATTTGTAATTTTTTACTAGTTATTTGATTTCGTGTTACCAATTGAAATTAAACTCTCCAATTATTGATCTAAAGGTTTCATTATTAGAACCTATCGAATTACTACGCCAATTAAACCAATTTGAGACTTTCAACGAAAAATCAGTTCTGTGACTTAACTAAAGTTACCCAATTTTACCAGAACACTTATAAACAAATGTTTCTATTGGTATGTCAAATTTTAGGCCATTCGGAATCCACTTACCAAGTTTTTACTTTAGGCTCATTTTAGGCACTTTTTAACCATTTTAACCTATCCAAATCTAATCATTCTAAGCATACAACAAAACCATATTACCAAGTCATCATACAATCATAAAAAGGCTTATACAAAACAAGTTGGACCATATGCCACTTTACCAGGAGTTTATAGCAAAAGATAACATACATATATGGCATGAATGTGACCTGCAACCGTAGCAACACGATCAAGGCTCGGAATTGCTCAGGGTCCTGAAAATGCATGAGACACACATGTTAGGCTTACATAGCCTAGTGAGGTAATTATAACAATTACAATAAATGATCAATAATATGAATGGCATGATGATCAAATATACAAGTAGTCATATTACACTATACACAATTTATTTGGGTCTTTGACCCTTGTTTTGTTGCTAGGTTTTGCGTTGCCATTTCCGGTTTAAGCCATGTTGGCCATGTTCTCTATAGGATCTATGTTTTTCTCGTCGTTAAGGCCCTTGGTGCCTTCTTCTATGTGTATTTCGTTTAAGTTTCAATGAATCCATGCTTTTGATCAAAAAAGACGAGAACCTTTTTCACCATGTGTTCTTATTAAAATTTAATGTTGACCGGATGAACTCTTTTGTCCCGAAAGAAGATAAAACGATTATAAAAAGCACTAAAAAAGTCATGAAATCCTTCTCAAACCAAATCAATTATAAAATCTCTCAATTGAACTAATAACCCTAAGTCATCATCAAATCTCTCAATTAAACTAGTAACCCGAAGTCATAATCAAAGAGTTGGTGGAAATTTTGCAGTAGGCAAATAGATTAAAAGTAAAGTTCAAAGAATACACTGCACTTACATTATAAATTATTATGCAAAAAAAAAAACAATGAAAATATAAAATATGCAAGTTCAAAATAGAAAATTAAATAACCTGTGAGCAAAAAAACACCCATATATGTAACCCACGAGTATGTATGGTTTAAACGCACTATGCACCTCTCGTGGCTGATCATAAATATGATCTAGCTTCAGCTAACTTTAGGTTAATTATATTTTAGTTAGGATTCTAAAGAGCTATAATTTTTAAAAATTGAAAATAGATTAATGAGATTTCTTTTCACCTTTAGAAGGAAATGGGTAACAAAAATAACAACCCAAAAGTGTAAACAAATTTACAAAAGCAGCAATTGCAAAAAAAAAATACATGAGATGTAGAACAATATAAGGTAATTAAACATTCTGGAAATATTTTGTTTAAGAGCAATTTGGGCAGGTTGAGACCACATAGAGTATCATTAAATTATCATATTAATATATTTGATATTTTAATAAGTAAAAAAATTATTATCCGAATCGAATATTACAGTTAATCGGTCAATCGATTATCTGATTTAATTGGTACAATATAAGATCGTGAATTGAATAATCTGAATTTAGCAATTAACCAAAATAATTTTTTAAGGATTAATTGAACCCAATTTTGGTACAGATTTTTGAAATAAATTATTTCGATTCGGTTATAGTTACAGTTTTAAACAAAATTGATTAACAGGTCATATCTGTAATATACTATATTTCTAAATTTTATGCATTACAATATCTTATAGTCTAGTGATTTTGATACCCTTCTTATTTAAAAAAAAAGAGTTTTGGCTCTGGTTAGGATTAATAGGTGCGAACTTTCAATTTTTGACTTTCTAGTTGTTTTTAAACTTTTATCACAACCAAACAATTATTAAATTTATCATATTGTCATATTTGATATTTTAATAAACGAAGTAAAAAAACCATTTACATAATCAAATATTTCGGTTAATTGATTAATCAATTATCCTATTTAATTGGTACAATATAAGATCAAGAATTGAATAATATGAATGTACCAATTAACCAAAATAATTTTGTAAGGATTAATCAAAATTTTCTATTTGTATAACCATTTCATTTGAGAGGGACCAAAATATAAATAATTCGAAAGTTAAGTTATTAAATTAAAGAATTTTAAACTCTAATGACCAAAATAGGAGTGAGGAGAAAGTTGACTGATGATTGGTGTAGTTTACCCATTTTTTATTAAGGAAAAATGTAAGATAATGAGAGGGACCATATTGAAAGTGAACTAAAAGTTTGGTGACTATAATGAAAGTTTTAAAAATTAGTGACTAAAATGAAAATACCCTAAAAGTTCGGTGAGCATTTATGTATTTTATCCTAAATTATATGACTTGCATGCACTTGTAAAATGTGCATTTGGGAGGGGTTGTTGTGGAATCCGGGATGAAGTCAATATTGAATATTGGGAGGGTTCGAAATATTGAATTGTATTTTTTGAGTATTTAAATTTAAAATTCATGTGAGAAGATTTAATTTATATAATATTTAAACTTATACGGACTTAAACTGTTACTAGAGTAAAATGATAGTTTGGGTACATAAAATGGGAAAAAATTTTAGGGACATAAAAGATAAAAACGGGATAATTTGAGCCCCTAAAGACAAAAAAATTTAGGCACCTAAAAAGAAAAAACATAATAGTTTAGAAACTTGTTTTGACATTAAAAATAAATTAACAATTTCACCTAATTACTGACGGGAATATTCACAAATACAAAGTAAGAATTCAAACAATTAGCAACCATCAATTAAACAACGAAGTGACTATCAAACACAAAAATCTATTTGGTTAAAAACAAGAAAGAACAAATCATAAAATATTGAGACAATTCCCGTGAAATTTACATGAAACAAATAAGGGAAAGACGCACACGTTATGATATTCATCATACTAGTATCCAATTCATTTGAATAGAGACGAGGGACACACACATTATAATATTCATCAAACAAAGTATCGAATTCAATCTACCAAAGTTATGAGAGACACGTAGCGCGTTTTAGTTGGTTCATGAATTATTTTAACAAAAAAATATAAATTAACAAAGGTAATGATTGATACTTTAGGGGGCAAAACATCCTAAAAAAATTTAAGGGACAACTTAATAAAAGTGATATAGTTTAGGGGACAATGGGCCTTTAAGCCTTAGAAAATAACAAAAGGAGGAGTAAATTAGAAGGATAAAAGATTTAGGTTTAATTTGGTATTTGATTTTTAAAAATACTTTTGAAAATACAGTGATAACAGTTTTTTTGAACTTTTTATTTAGATTTGGCTTAATACCAAAATAAGTGTCTAAATTATCCTATTTTTTTAGGTGTTTAAATTATTTTTTGTCCCTTTTAGGTGCCCAAATTATCCGGTTTAATCGGTACAATATAAGATCAAGAATTGAATAATATGAATTTACCAATTAACCAAAATAATTTTGTAAGGATTAATCAAAATTTTCAATTTGTATAACCATGTCATTTGCGAGTGACTAAAATATAAACAATTCAAAAATTAAGTTATTAAATTGAAAATTTATAAACTCTAATGACCAAAATAGGAGTGAGGAGAAAGTTGACTGATGATTGGTGTAGTTTACCCATTTTTTATTAAAGAAAAATGAAAACTAACGCGAGGAAAGATAATGGGAGGGACCATATTGAAAATAAACTAAAAATTTGGTGACTATAATAGAAGTTTTAAAAATTGGTGACTAAAATGAAAATGCCCTAAAAGTTTAGTGAGCATTTACGTAGTTTATCCTAAATTATATGACTTGGAGACACTTGTAAAATGTGCATTTGGGAGGGGATGTCGTGGAATCCAAGATGGAGTCAAGATTGAATATCGGGAGAGTCTGAAATATTGAATTTAAAAAATTTAATGGATTATTAAGTATATAAATTTAAAATTCATGTGACAAGACTTAATTTGTATAATATTTAAATTTATAAGGACTTAAATTGTTACTGGAGCAAAATGATAGTTTGGGTACATAAAAGGAGCAAAAAAAAATTTAAGCACCTAAAAAAAATGGGATAGTTTAAGCCCCTAAAAGCGACAAAAAATTTAGGCATCTAAAAAAAATATGATAGTTTGAACACTTATTTTAACATTAAGCCATAATAAATTAATAATTTCACATAAACACTGACGGGAATATTCACAAACACAAAGTAAGAATTCAAACAATTAGCCACCATCAATTAAACAACGAAGTGGCTATCACAAAATCTATTTGGTTAAAAACAAGAAAGAACACAACATAAAATACTGAGTCGATTCCCATGAAATTTACATGAAACAAATAAGGGAAAGACACACACGTTATGACATTCATCATACTAGTATCCAATTCATTTGAATAGAGACGAGGGACACACACATTATAATATTCATCAAACAAACTATCGAATTCAATCGACCAAAGTTATGAGAGACACGTAGCGCGTTTTGGTTGGCCCATGAATTATTTTAACAGAAAAATATAAATTAACAGGGGTAATAATTGATACTTTGAGAGGCAAAACATCCTAAAAAACTTTAAGGGACAACTTGATAGAAGTGGTATAGTTTAAGGGACAACAGCCTTTAAGCCTTAGAAAATAATAAAAGGAGGAGTAAATTAAAAAGATAAAAGATTTAGGTTTAATTTAATATTTGATTTTTAAAAATACTTTTGAAAATACAGTGAAAACAATTTTTTTAACTTTTTTATTTAGATTTGGCTTAATACCAAAATAAATGTCTAAACTATCTCGTTTTTTCCTTTTAGGTGTTTAAATTACTTTTGAAAATACAGTGAAAACAATTTTTTTAACTTTTTATTTAGATTTGGCTTAATACCAAAATAAGTGTCTAAACTATCTCGTTTTTTCCTTTTAGGTGTTTAAATTATTTTTTGTCCCTTTTAGGTGCCCAAATTATCCGATTTAATCGGTACAATATAAGATCAAGAATTGAATAATATAATATAAGATCAATAATTGAATAATATGAATTTACCAATTAACCAAAATAATTTTGTAAGGATTAATCAAAATTTTCTATTTGTATAACCATGTCATTTGCGAGTGACCAAAATATAAACAATTCGAATGCTAAGTTATTAAATTGAAAAATTTTAAACTCTAATGACCAAAATAGGAGTGGGGAGAAAGTTGACTGATGATTGGTGTAGTTTACCCATTTTTTATTAAGAAAAAATGAAAACTAACGCCAGCTTCTAATGAAAGGTAACAGGAGGGACCATATTAAAAGCAAACTAAAAGTTCAGTGACTATATTGAAAGTGAACTAAAAGTTTTGTGACTATATGAAAGTTTTAAAAATCGGTGACCAAAATGAACATGTCCTAAAAGTGACAAAAAATAATTTAAACAGATAAAAGGGAAAAAACATGATAGTTTGGGCACTTATTTTGACATTAAGCCTTTAGATTTAAGTGGGGGATGAGTGATGATAGGAAGCAAGGAGGCTTCAATGATTGAAGTTTAAATCTTTTGCTTGGGTATTTATAGCTTGAGCTTCTAACCTTGAAGTGTTATGTAAATGATCATAAAAATTGATTAATGAAATATAAATAGGTTGATGAAATTAAATTAAATTACTTAACTGCATGATAAATTTCAAATTTGCAGTGTTTCCATTGCATATCCAATGGTGCTTACGTTATCCAATTCCAAGTTCTATGGTAGACCATCCTTTCATGTTCATGATCAAGGAAGACATGTCAGTGTTCGTGTTCTTTGTTAGAGTTATTGGTGAGCAAAACTCGACTCGCCACCAACATATTATGCTAAAAGCTTTGTAACGAAACCTGCTTCTTCATCATATACGTGGGAGTGTAATACGAGGGTTAATGGATTCGTGGCAATGTCAAAGAAGTAAAGGAACTGTTTATTGGAAAAATAATTTTTCCAAAGCAGAGACGTTGATTTGCTCCTTACTCAATAGAAACATTTTTGTTGAATCTGCAATGATACATGGCTACGTGAACTGAAGCTCGTCAGCTGTTTGTTGGCATGGTTGATAGGAATGTCTTCTTTTGCAGTAGTTTGATTTTTGGGTATTTTGCAGCTGGGAAAGTTGAATAGGTTCACATTAGTATTCTATCTAAAGTTAAAAGGTCAAATTAAAATTTAACCTCTTTTATTAACACTAGGGGTGGGCATTATCGGGTACTCTGTTCATCTAAAACATTATAAATTTTGTCCGAAATTGCCTGAATTTATACTCCAAATCCTGGTTTGTTCTGTTAGTTAGGACCCGAGATTTAATTTTTTTGCACACATTTTAATTATCCATCTTTATATACAACATTTTTTATAATTCTATTTTTTAAAAGTATTGCAAAACTAAATATACGGTGATAAATAAATCATGAAATTCGATAGTAAATGAATCATCAGGCGACCATCGAAGCATCTATTGAGACACAATAGTACCTGAAAATGTTTCATTAATTAATTAACTATGCCTCTACGTCTATGCAACTTGCAGTCTGCAGACACTCTTACCAAAGCTTTGTCCTTTCTCTTTATTTCGACGAAAATTATGTGTTCTCAAAGAAGAAACAGCTAGCACCCTCGATAACCTCAACTCGTAAGAAAAGCCTTAATGAGCAGGGTGAATATTAGTATTTCAACATTTTCATTCCTAAGGTAAAATGATAGATAATTGCTGCTGGTAAGTGTCCTAGCCCTTGGAGTCACAGTTGTCCCCTTACTAAACAGTTGTTCTTCTCTCGTTGGCTGGATTATTTTCTATCGTCTAGTATATACCTTCTCGTTGGTTGGATTATTTTCTTATTCTCTTTGTTTCTTTTATTGTTTTTCTATGTTATAATCTAAATTGTTAATATTGCTAGAACTTATTCTAAATGTCTGCACGACATTCTGAAAATTCTTAACGAGTTTTGTTGGAAATCGAGGTAAAAAATCAGCAAAACAAAAGTAAAAATCTACCCTATACCAAAGCCAAGGACAGAGGGTTTGATATCTAACTTATGAAAGTCCAAAATCAAACCCAACTCACAAAGCCTTGTTGAAAACTTCTCATGGACAAGGATGTTCTTTAAAAATATCTAAATTTATAACAATAAATTATACTCTTCATGTCTCATTTATATTGTCACATTGACATTTTACAAAATTTTAGGAACAAAATTTATATGACGTAAAATAATTAAAATGATAAATTTACTCTTAGAAAGTTAAGTTTTATTTTTATTAGAAAATTAAAGAATAATAAAAAAGTAAAATTATCTTATAAAAGTTGTTGAGATTTTTAAAGTTACAATTCGAGTATAACAATTTTAAAACACAAAAATGACATTTTTATTGGGACATAGAGAGTACAATTTCTCAATAACCAGTTGGTCTAGTGAGATGAAGCACTAGATCCCTTAAGCAAGGTCAGAGGTTCGAGTCTTATCATTGTAAATAAAGAAAATCGGGTTGGAATGATTGCCCATATAATGAGTCTCTGCAGCACTCGACCCAAATTAGAAAGTCAATAAATTAAATAATAAATATCGATAGTTAAAAAAATAAACTATACAATTTTTAGATAATAAAGAATAATTTTATTATTGTTTCAACTTTAAAAATATATTGGGTTAGATTGTTTTCATTTGATTTTTAAATGTAATTCCCTATGATGAATGTAGTGACATGTTAGTTTAAATCTCACCTACTTTATTTTATAAATTCTTTTATTAGAACACAACAAATGTTTTAGTAGAAAAACAGATGATATGCATCTTAAAAGACGGGTTCAAATTATTTAGTCTATGAGGTGCATGCGCATTACCAAAAGATTAAGAATATGTATGAACAGATATTACCTTATAATTACCTTTAATTTGTAAAAAAAAAAATACCTTTATTATATTTACAATTAATTAAATGGATACATTTACATAACTATGGTATTGACATTTGTATTATATGTAAAAAAGTTAAAGCGTTAATACATCTTATACATATTTTGCATTTTGCCTTTTTTAATGCATGTAACACTTTTTAAAATTTTATAATATACAATTATGTCCGTACAAAATTTGACATATACAACTGTGCTTATGCGATTTTTTAAAAAAAAATAATTATTTTCCATTTCATTATGAGAAGTTCATTTATTGTTTACAATATTAATAATAATAAAAATTTACATACTCAATTTTTTTTTTATTGTCGAAGCAAACTACGCTTTGAAAGTTTAAAATTCACTTGTCTAAAGCTCAATCTAATGTGTAGTCTTCGAAGCAAACCACCCCTTAGAGTTCGTCTCTAACTTAATGCATCGAAACCCCGACGACCCAGTATGGATAAGAGCATCATATAACGCATAACTAAATTATTATCAGTCAGATCTTAAAAAATATATATGCTTTAATATCTAAATTATTAACTGATTCATTCCATAAAATAGTCTAATACAGAAAGGGTTAAATAAACCTAATCAAACAATTCATAAAAAATAAAGATACACTAAACATTATTTGTCGAATATTGACAGTGAGAGATAAATAACATCAACGTTAATAAAGACATTAACTCTAATAATAATATAACACGTTGATGATCAGTGTTATTATACATATATCTATTTATCTATCTTTCTAGAGTGATTGAGTAACTAAAGGATGCAAGAATTTGGAAGCCTTGCCGCTTTAATCTTGGAATTTTGAAAGCTGTCTTCTATTTGGATAATGCTTGGACGTGTCGAAGCCTAATTGTTGGGAGTGGAATAATTCATTTACGAGTCTTATGTACTATACTTGTCTCCCCACTCATTTCAAACCTTTTGTCTTCCATTGGACCACCCTTAGATTCATTTAATTTCCCTTTAAAATTTAAATTTTTAGTGGTTTCAGAATAAAATACGATAATATTTATTTTAAAAGATTTAAATTTAAACACCACATAAAATATATGTTATTAAAAAGTTAAAGAAAAGTACAAACATATACAACTATGCCAATATGTTAAACAATAACGGAATTTGATGAAATAGTTTAAGGAGGTAACTTAATTTTTTTTAAAAATTGAAGACTTAAATTAAAATTTTTAAATTTTTTTGAAGTTCTAACTAAAAATTCTAACAGTTTCGAGAGATTTAATGAGAACTTTTAAAATTTATAAGAAAACATTTAATTAAAAATATTTAAAATTTTGAAAATTTTAATTTTAATTTTTAAAAGTTTTAAATCAAATTAAAAATTTCAAAAATTTTAAAAGCCAAAATATAACTTCTTAAAATTTTGGGAGGGCCATGACACTTAGATCCCACAAGCGTCCTCCTCTGATATTAAGAAAACTTCAAATCTTTAATCGTTATTTCTCATTCTTGACTTCAGGTCAAAACGTTATGGATGGAACTCTTATTTGTTTATTTTTGTCGGCCGAGATTAAGATTATACTTTAAAAAAATTTGACACACAGTACGCGTAAACTGAGGGTTTATGTTATGGTTTAAAGTTTAGAATTTTAAATTATAAGATTTAAAATTGAGGGTTTAGGTTATGGTTTGAAGTTTAGTGTTTTAAATTATAGGATTTAGAATTTAATGGTAGTGTTTATAATTTAGGGTATAAGGTTTAATGTTTATGGTTTAGTTTTTTATGGTTAGGATTAGGAATTTAGGATTTAAGTTTTATAGTGCAAATATGCTGATTTGTGTAAAATTAGTTTTACACAACATCTGTATCAAAATTTTACCTTTTCTTGTTCAAATGATTAAGATTATGGTAGGTCTGGGGTGCGGCATGTCTAAAGTGAGGCTAAAAGATGATAAGTTTCGAAACTTGTCCTCGAACTGAAAATGTTAGAATTTTTGAAAACATTTTTGGTTGTTTTTTTATTTTTTTTTGCAAGTATCGATACTTAGTTTTTTTAATAAATTTTCAGTTTGAGACAAAGTATCGATACTTGCAAAAATGTTTTGATATTCTCAAACCCTCCCCCCCCCAAAAAAACCAACTAAATATGTTATTAAAAATCTAACATTTTTAATTCATGGACAAATTTTAAAACTTGCCGTATTTTAACCGCACCCCAAACATGCGACACATTAGACTCACCCTTAAAATTAACCTTGGGCACAGTTGCAATTGCACTGCTTTTCTTTCTTTTTTTTTGAATAGTCTAAAGGTGATTACAATATAGTATATGTTCATACATATTCTTAACCCTTTGACAGTAAACATGTATCTTGTAGACAAAGCGATTTGAACCCGTATCTTCTAGGATGAACATTATCGCTTTTCCACTTATATTAACTATAATAATTAAATGATAAATATTTATTTATGCATTTCGTTATAGTCCTTATAATAATTAGTTGGATTTTCACTTTAAAATATAACTACATGACATTTCATTTATTTCGGACATTATAAATGTTTAATGTCCATATGCATGTACGATTGAAGGTAATTCTATTCATTTTGGACATGAAAAATAAGATTTGATATGAGTTAGACATATTGATAAATGCAAATATTAATGTATTGGTTGTGGGATATTCTTGATTAGTATGGCTGATCAGTTTTGTGACATGGAGTGGAGTTTGGCTCATGTTTGTTCTGCCACTTATTGGCTTTTTAATAAACATTTTATGATTGAGAAAAATATTTAATGTATTTATTATACATATATAAGAAACTATGGTTACATGGGATGAAATTATAAGAGATGTCAATTTGTTTATTTTTGAAATTAATAAGCCACTAAACGTAACCATAAAAGATAAAGAGTTAAAATTAAGTTCACTAATTTTAAAATTAACATATCCTAAAAAAATAATGAAATTATAAAAACTTAATTTTATTTACTATAAAATTATATATATTAAAAAATTGAACCAAAATTTTTGTGGAAAGAACCGAAACTTAATTTTAACGTTTTAAAACTTCCAAAAATTAAACTGTAATTAAATCATAAAAAATCGGGGTGAGACATATCCCCTAAGTTTACCCGATGTTCCGCACATGTATAGATAATTATTAGATGCATGGTAAAGTACTTATGCTTGCTTGAATGTTTCACAAAGTTATATTCTCTAATCTTACTAGATGAACACAAATATTTCTATTCATGCTTCTTTCTATGCTTCACTTAAAAAATATTTAAAAATTAAATTTTAAACTTTAACCTTAATTTGTGTAATTTCATAATAGTTTCAAAACTTATCTAGTTTCGGACAAAACACGTGGAATTATATGACTTCATTAAATGATGTCATTATTCCTGACACAATGTATGACGTCGCCCTGTAAAATGCTTTGTAAATCATGTCGGAAATATGGCTAGTTATTGGATAAGATTCGACACACCCCTTCACGGACACACTTCAATGTTTCATCCTATAAATAAGGTGCCTTGGCTGGCTGCAGTCCTAAACTCAAACAAAGCAAAGTGTTAGTATCTGCACACACTTTCACCGCAACCTAAAACATGGAAACACCGACCGCATTGCCCTCACTGTCCGATAAGACATCGGACACGCTGCTCGGTGAAGTTCGTGCAACTCATTCCTCCGACGACGTTCGAGCAGTTGATCTCAAACCCATCCTCCAAATCATGGACAAAATTCTGCATGATGTTGGCGTTATCAATGTACGTATGTTATTTATCATCTTTCTCTTGGCTTTAAACGTGCATGCACTTGATTTATTCGGACAAATAGTCTTTTAACACGTAAAATTGTTTCGATATCAAGCTTAATTCTGGAGTTTTTGTAGGAGAAAAATGGAGGCAATGTTACCTTGAAGAAGAACACCGCCCTGCCTCCCTTTGATCATGGCATGCTCGAAACAATATTTGACGATGTTCATAATGTCTCCGGCGAGGTCGGTTTTGATGCCCGTGCATTCCCTAATTTCAATATAACATTCCCTAATTTAGTGTATGATATAGTGATTTGATTCTGTAGTTGTCGTGCAATTGTCCTGGAGGAGAGGATGCACATGCAACAACACTGAAGCTGCTGGAAACGCTAAAGACCTATTCATGGAACGCAAAAGTGGTGCTCACCTTAGCTGCTTTTACTGCGAATCTCTGCGAGTATTGGCTGCTTCTTCAGCGGGGGAATGCCAGTTTGCTGGCGAGTTCGGTGGCTTTCCTCCGTCAAGTTCCCGAAATCGAACGTTTGAACGCGTTGAAAGAGGAAGTGACTAAACTGGTCCAGGCCATTAGGAATTTGGCAATGTTGAATGCTAAGTTCGTGATGAAGCTGCACTACTGGTATTTTTCGAAAGATGTCCAGCCGATCTCAGATGCCAATCTGGAAATCACTCGGTCTGCATACTGGACCATTCATAGTTTTGTTCGAATGGCAAGCCTTTTAGGCTTCAGAAACAAGTAATTAATAAGCTACCTATATATCTATTTATACCGTATAACATGTATTTTTAACGCATTGGAATGAATTTACAAAACCAATGGTCTGATTGCATGCAGGAACACTTCATTAACGACGGAGGCAGGAAAAGCATTGATAATTCAGTTGGAAAATGAAGTGAGTCAGATCTATGATATCCTTAATCAGCATTACAAGTCCTGCAAAGTGTATATCGGTGAGTTCTTGTTATTTGATCTTACGTTTGATCTATATGAATTACTCAAATGCTTTGTAATTCTTATATTTTAGAATATTTTATATTTAAATATTCAAATTATAGAAATAATTATAATAAATAATGAAAAATAGGTAAGGAGATAGAAGATGCCTATCAAAGCCTGTTGAAACTTATGCAAAGACCAGGAGGGGGAGATATTATAGACATTCTTAACAGGTTCCTTTGCGGTCAAGGCATCGATAAGGTTGACATTGATAAACTGAGGAGCAAGAATGTCGTATTCCTCTTCACAGATCTTGACATCTCCCTCGAAGAGATTACACTTCTGAATGAGTTGTACGAGAAAACAGATAGCTACGAGATGGTGTGGCTCCCGGTCCTCGACGGTCTTTACAACAAGCACAAGTTCATGGAACTTAAAGCACATATGAAATGGTATACCAATGTGCCCACTGTTCTCGAACCGGCAGTCATTAAGTACATCAGGGCGGTTTGGCACTTTATAAAGAGTCCAATTGCTGTGGTTTTGACACCAGAAGGTGAGGTGACTTGCCACAATGCACTCCCCTTGTTGTGGACATGGGGAAATGCGGCTTTTCCATTCACTGCTGAGACTGAGAAGAAGCTGTGGTACGATAGATATGATTGGAGGCTCGACCGCTTTTCGACGACGTGATCGATCCGGAGATACGAAAATGGGTACATGAACATCCACCATAACTTATCATTGTTTTGCTTGATTATTGTTATGCTTGATTTCATTCGATTTTTATTTGGAACTTGGTATCAGATTGCAGAAGGAAAACTGGTATGCTTGTACGGTGGTGGAACCATGGACTGGATCCAACAGTTCACTACCGGAATCAAAGTCGTTTTTGCAAGGATCGGAGTTACAGTCGAAATGGTTTATCTAGGAAAGAACAACGACAAAGAGTGGACCGCAAAGGTGATAAAGAAGCTGCATGGTCACAACATACGCGTACTTCAGTCCGAACGGCTTTTTTGGGCGCGACTGCAGGAGCATGTTGTATTTTTACACGAAAAATGAGCCAGGGCAAGACACTGAGAAAACGCGATCCGTTTATGCAGGAGGCCATGAAAATACTCGCCTACGATGCCGGGGAAGGCGGATGGGCTCTGTTCTGTAAGGGAGCAGAGGTGATAGTGAGTCTGGAAGGAGAAACGGCTCTGAATATCATATGGCAATACGGCGATTGGGAAAACTACGCGAAGAGGTATGGTTTTTTCGAAGGACTCGGCTACTACATGGAGGATCAGACCGTCCCACATAGCTGCGTCCAACTTAAACTTTCTCTCGTCAGCTCGGAAATCCCAGGCAAGGTTGAGTGCTGTGAGTGTGGCCGCCAAATGGAGATGTATTACATGTATCGCTGCCTCCAGGAGTAAGCAAAGCATATAGTACTTTGGGAAGGACGTATATTTCTGATTGAATAAGGATATGTTATATCAGTATCCCTCTTTGTTGTGTGTTGTTGAGTTTATAATAATAATATGGTGCAGTCGACGATCATTACCAACACCTGTGGCTGGTAAAGAGTCGGGGCTGCTTCATGTGTGCCGTGTGTTCTATCTATGTTTGAGTTTGATTGTATTCATAAAATAATGAGACGTCCGCCCCATCTTTCTCTTGTTGAATTATAATCTTATTCGTGCAATTCATTTCCTTTTTGAAAACTTAAACAAGTTCTCGTTAGAGCATCTGCACATCATCTCCATTTGACAGAAATTGCATGCCTTCACTAAAACGATTTATGAAGCAGTTGGCCATAAACTTGGAAGAATGAATGGTTTAGGAGCGAAAAGAATAGCAGTGAAGTTTTGAACTCAGGATCAAGCTCTCAAGAACTTGAATGATAAGACCAACTCAACTGTTTTTGTCACCCTTGATCTCTATAATGCTTTTATTTCAGTTCTAAATTTATTTTTATTAACCATTTGCACTATATTTTTAAATAATTTATTTAAAGTTGTCTGTTGAGATACTACATTAGTTCACAAGTAGATTTAGATGCGGGTTCGAGAGTCGATTCTGGCATGGGGAAGGGTTAGCACCCCCACGAAGCCCAAAACTGGTACCTTGTTGATTATAAAAAGTTTTAAAAGTCGGGTTTTCCGAATTCACGTAAAGCTTAACTTAATTGTCCGTTTATGAATTTAATTATATTTTACGCATTTAAGATTTGGTTACAAGCTCTAGACCCGAGCTTCGTCCCGTTTGTTTAAGTAGGGGAAACGCTATTGCTCTCGTGGGAATACTGATTCTCTGTATAGGCCTAGTAAGTACCTTCGGGGCTCACGCCCTATGTCTTCGTGTGGATAATGATCCTCCGTATGGGCGTAGGAGTGAGTCCCTTGAGTTGAACCTGGTTCGTTTGAAGCCTATAATGGGCAAGAATTAGGGGCCTTGTTACCCTTAGTAGGGGACAGCGAGGACAATTCAGAAACCCTTTTAGAACCGAATCTTCGTGAGAATCTAGAAGCCCACCCTTTAGAGCTATGCGGAAAACTTAGGTGTTGAGGTTCGGTCAAAATTATTTCATAAAAATAGCCCGTGGAGACACATCCATAAGTGTTAGAATGCGCTGTCCAGTTACTATTCATACAATGAAATTTTTTGGACCTTTTGTGTTTTTTAAGGTGCACTAACCCTTTCCTTGCTTTGTTGTTTTGCATATTCTCGTGCATCATCATTTCATATTAAGAAGGACTTGATTCTTAAGACACCTGATCAGTTAAAAAAACAACTTTTGATCATGGATGAAAGACTTTTTCAAAATGAAGAGGACAATGCAGATGTATATCACTGGTCCAAGGTCAACCAGCAGGCGTATGGGGATAGTTTGACGAGTGACCATGTGATAGAAACTTCAGAGTATGCACACATCAGTGTCAAACAGAATAACGTACATGAGCTACGAGAGGTTTGGGAACATTTTGACTACACGACTAAGCAATTGTTCCTTGATACCTACGGTAACATAGCATATCTGTTACATGTAGAGGTAGATGAACCGCTCATCAAAGCGCTAATCCAGTTCTAGAACCCCGGGCATTGCTGTTCCACATTTAATGGTGAAGATATGATGCCTAGATTTGAAGAATATTCTTCGCTTTTCAACTTGTGCATCGTAAAGAAGGATCGAGTCTATGCTAAACCATCTAAAAACAAGAACGCACACGTGAGGCTCAAAACTTTTGCTGGTATGGGAGATGGATGGGTTAAAGAACTGATACAGAAAAAAGGGGGCAGCTTTTCCTTCCCACGGTGGAGCATCTGAAACATAATTCCTACTCATCCTGATAGAGAGAAATGGGTAGATCTATTAGCCATAGCAATCCACGGTTTGGTTAATTTCCCAAGAGTACTAGGCAACATCGATGTAGCTATGATAGATCTCTTTGAGCAGTTGAAAAAAGAGACCAATCCAGTGCCAGCAGTGCTTGCCGAGGCTTTTATTTCCTTGAATGCGTGCCGAAAGTTGAAAGACGTGCATTTCAGAGGATGCGCTCAATTGCTCCAGGTTTGGGCTCTTAGCCACTTCTAGAAATGTCCGACCTTAGTTTTGCCCAACACCTTCTCCCTGAATTTTTCTCTACTCTATGAGTTTTTGGAAAAAGGTGGTCGGTACTGAAGAGAAAGAAGTGGACTAATATTTTTAGGGATCGCCGTGATCAAGATATTGTTTGGAGGGTTCCATGGCTAGGCCACACCAAGATCTTGTATAAGTGTGGAGATTACAATTATATAATGTTGTTAGGCATATGGGGTAGAATCGGTTGTACTCCCTTGTTGGTGTCATGGCAATATGGCTCTCGACAGTTTGTTCCTTTCACTGCAGGTCTTGATTTGTCAGAATTTGAGTTTCAGGGAGAATTCAGAGAGAAGGTTCATGCCATCAGCAATTCATGGAAACATTGCTACCGCGTGAAAGTGGAGCACAACAATAAGTGTATGTTTACCCCTGACTACAAGGAATGGAGGCGCATGAAAGTGAATGACAAAATTCTACCGCCTACTGACCAAGTCAAGCCTATAGAAGAGCATCTGAAGTGATCTCACCCGAAGCTAATATTTTGAGGGTTGAACTCAAAAGAACCAAGGCCAAGATGGAATCCTTACAGGAACAACATACGAGAGAATTGTATGAGGCAAGTCTGGATATAGAAAAGTACAAAGCAGAGACAGGCCGGGTAACGAAGCTGTACAAAGACTTTGAGGGAAAGTTTGAGATATAGAGGGTCAATTTTCTCAAGTTCCAAGCTATGGTCCAAAATGCTGATTTAAGGAAAACCCCAGAATAGTGGAGGCAAGAAATGGAACAAGCCGTGGGAAAGGAAAAAGAACGCGACAAACGAGAGATTGAGAAATACAGGTCGGCTCTTGCTGAGGAGAGAAAGAAAGGTAAGCAAGCATTCAAAAATGAGAAAGGCAAAAGAACCCTTGAGAATGAGGGAGAAAACGTGGCTGCATGGAAGAGGAAAGACCATGAAAACAAAATTTGCGTGTGTGAGCTGCAATCTCAGTGTGATGTAACCCATGAGAGGTTGAAACAGAGCCAGCCCATTGTTTCCAAGTGACAAGCCAGGGTGGCAGAACTAAGCCATTCTCACATGCACTCTAGAACCATCATACGTATATCGAGCTTCAGGCTAGTCAGACAGAAAATAAAACTCTAAAGGAGCAAGTGGAAGCTATGGAAAGCACCATCCATGAGTACAGAATGAATATGTTGGTCCTTGAAGATGTTATTGATACGGGCAATGATTACTGGTTCACTAGGCTTAAGGACAACGCTAGAAGGTTTCAGGAACGAGATAAATTTGATAGAACCATTATGACCCAAGTGCAAGACGTAGCCAAACATATGATGATGCTAGCTACAGAAGCTACAACCCTACGCCAGTACGTCAGGCCAGTCGGGGAAGTGGGGCCAAGGCTCATATGGTTAATAGAGGAAGTAAAGGAGCCGAGTGTTCGAGTAGAGAAATATTCGTAGATGCGTCTAAAATTTTGTAATAAGGACCTTCTTATTCAATAAAAAGCTAGTTCTATGAGCAGTTATTTATGGAATTAATGGCTCTTCCTTTGCATTCATGCATTTTTCTTTTCACGCGTTTTCGTTTGTGTTACATTAGTTTAATTTATATCATTGCATACATATACATACATACGAATTTAATTGAAACAATTTGCTTAACAGAAATTCAAAATAGCAAAACCAACTCACAAATATGGTACTCGGTCTAAAACCAAAGTTATGACTACGGAGGATCGCATGACATCTCTCGAAATTAGCTACAATAGTACATATGACAAGCTGGACAAGATCAAGAACGACTTGAAGCAGGAAATGGAATTAATGCACAGGAAAATGGTCAGTCAGATTGTAGCAACGCTAGGGTTCAAGAACCCGAATGAGAGTGAAGATATAGATGCCCTGCCATAGTTTCCTAGGATTGTTTATGCCCATCCTGGAATTCAAAAAGGGACCACCTCATCCAAGCCAAGTTTCCACTTCATTTCGCGTAATCTTCTGCTCAGGCACCAGTTGAGCCAGGGATAAACCGGGGGGAAGCTCAGAACTATGAGGTCTCAGACCTTGATGAAATAGCTGACAAGGTAAGTGCGAACAAAAAGTTAGAAGATCGTTGTGATAGGTTGGAAGAAATGATGAGAACCTTCCGAGAGGGGAATATCCATGGCGGTACGGACGCCAGTTGAGCCAAATTCAAGACCCCTAATTTGACAATCCCTCCCAAATTCAAGACCCCTAATTTTTATAAGTATGATAGAACCACATGTCATACAGCTCATCTAACTATGTATTGCCGGAGGATGTCGATGTATTTGGACAACGAAAAGCTCCTGATTCATTACTTTTAGGATAGCTTGATAGGGTCTGCATCCTGCTGGTATACCCAGTTGAGCCATAAAAATATCTGAACGTGGAAATATTTATCAAGAGCGTTCAGCGAGATGTATAAATACGTCACCGACATAGTCCCGAACAGGCTTGTCTTATAGGGGATAGAATAGAGGCATAACGAGAGTTTTCGCCAATATGCCCAAAGGTGGCAGGACGTGGCTGCTCAAGTTCAGCCACCACTTTTGGAGAATGAGATTACCCTGATGTTTGTGGGGGCCCTCAAAGGCACTTTCTATGATCGTATGATCAATCACGCGACTAAGAGTTTCACGAACATATTGATAAATGGAGAGTTGATTCTGGCAGCTGTCAAGAGCGGAAAGCTTGATGGAGAAGATACCAAAAATCCATATAAGAAAAAGGATACCGAGATAAGTATGGTGAGTGTTTAGAACCCTAATTACTCAAAAAGGGTAGTCCTAAATAAGCCTATTACCCAAAATACCAACCAGATGGCCTCAAACCCATCAAAGGATGAACAAAAATTCCAAGTGAACAAGAAGCCCTACTTTTCTTCCATTCCCATGACGTACGCTAAATTATTTTTCGAGCTGGCCGAAGTACGGATGGTGCTACCACGACACGTTCCCCTATTCTCTCCCCCATACCCACCATGGTATGACGAGAAAGCACAATGCGAGTATCATGCTCGAAATAGAGGGCATACCATTGAGAACTACAAGGCTTTTAAAAGGGTGGTAGACGATCTGCGGAAGTCAGGTATACTATCTTTCGATACATCTGATGAGAATGATAACCCTTTGTCCAACCACCAAAAGACTAGGGTGAATGCGGTGGTCGAGGACGAGGGTAAGATAGTTAAGAGATATGTTACGGAGGTCAAAGTACCCATGGCATGGGTATGGGCCCAGATAATTGAGGCCGAAATACTAAGAGAAGAAACCAAGAAGTTGAAGGACGATGATGACCTCTACTGCGAGTATCATCAGGTAGCAGGACATGAGATTCAATGTTGTTCCGAGTTTAGACAGCTGGTCTAAGCTAAAATGGACAGTGTACGCTAGATGTATGTGATCAGATGAGTTTCCTGCTAGAAGGAATTACGTAGGGATAAAGCCTTTGGTAATCAAAACCAAGGCAAAAGTCACTGAACCACAGAAGAGCGCAGCTCCCCAAATAATTTTAAAAGCATATGCCTCTTTTCTATACAAGGATAGCAAGCAAGTGCCCTAGAATTATGCTTGCTGAGTGACAACCCCATGAAGTACATCAGCGGGAAACGGACCAAAAGAAGAACATGTTACTCAGGTGGGAAACTTCATGAGAAGTGGAAGATGTTACTTACCATCGAAATTTGAAGACAGAGACGCTGCCCAGATGAAGGCAGTAACTGAAAAACCTAAAGGAGAAAAATATTTCTTTTCAGAAAAACCCAAGAAGTATCATGAGCCAGTAAATGAGTCATAGGCTCATGAATTTCTTAAGATATTCAAACACAGCGAGTATAGTGTAGTGGAGCAGCTTCATAAGCACCTAGTAAGAATTTTGATGCTCTCGTTGTTGCTGAGTTCAGAGGGCCACCGTGATGCCCTCTTAAGAATTTTGAATCAAACATTTGTACCAAAAGAGATAACGACCGACAAGATGGACAAGTTGGTGAGCAATATTGCCGTGAATAACTTTATCACATTTAGTGATATGGAAATTCCAGCAGTTGGGAGAGGTTCATATAAAGCTATTCATATCTCTAGTCGATACAGAGGGCACATGTTACCCGGGGTTCTTATTGATAGCAGGTCGGGTCTGAACGTTTTACCCTTAGCCACCCTGAAGAAGCTGCCAGTGGATAGCTCTCATATGACTACTTACCAAAACACTGTAAAGGCATTTGACGGAACCAGAGGGACGTTCTGGGAAAAATCGAAGTACCCCTACAAATTGGGCCATCGACTTTTGAAATAGATTTTATAGTTATTGATATCAAGCCCACCTACAACTGCTTGCTGGGGTGCCCTTGGATTCACACTACAAGGGTTGTCCCTTCCACTCTGTATCAAAATTTGAAGTTTATAATTGATGGCCAGCTGGTAGTCGTTGGAGCTGAAAAATAGACCATAGCTTCAGTATCGGCAGGTGCCCCTTACATAGAAGTTGACAAAGACACACTCGAATGTCACTTTAAAACACTCGAGCTAGTCAATTCCACCTTTGTTTTTGAAGGAAGAAAGGTTCCCAAGCCAGAACTATACAATAATGCGAAGATGCAAGTCAAACAGACCCTGGAAAAGGCATCAGTAAGTAGCTTCAGGGAAGACTATATCCCTTGATGATTCTTGACAGAAGAGACTGGTTTAGGCTGGGTTTTAGGCCCAACCCTATGCAAATGAGGGTTACGATAAGAAAGAGACAGAAAAGAAGAAAAGCAAGGCTAAGCGGAGAAGAAATAAAGTGGGAACCGATGACTTTCCCACCATTAAGTCACAATTTCAGATCAGGAGGCATCATGAATCCTGATATTTCAAATGATGTGGAGGAGAAAGGAAAAACGATCTTGAGAAGGTTTTTGAAGAGCTGAACATCAATGCCATATCGGAGGAGGATGAGGGAAACGAGTACCTCTCAATGATTCACCTTTTCTCAGAGCTGAACAATTGGACTGTGGAAGAAATCCATGTAACCTTTAGGACATCCACAGAGTAATGCTCAAAACCACCATTTTTGCCTTTGGCCCGAAGGCAATTAGGGATCTCTTGTTAAGGGCCCATGTTTAAACCATTATCTTTCTTATTATCAATAAAATGATGTTTTTCTAATAAACCTTGTGTGGCAAACATTCTTTCGCAAATACTTAAGCACTAAAAAACAAACCTAAAGTAAAATAAAAAACACAAAATTCGAAATAAAAAAAGAATCATTCCATACATTTGTTTGTTTTCCCACTTTCGTTGTATATATATATTGATAAGTGTTCAAAAGTACTATTTTATAACCCTTTTTACTCATTATTGTTAGACTTAGGCTCATTTTAGTTGCATTAACATTCATGCATGTTTTCATGATTTCCTTCACTGTCATGCTTGATTTTGGAATTTAGTTGATTTCTGTGGAAAAAGATACTGCGGATGTGTGTTTTTGTGTGTGGAGGATCTAAGGCAATTAAAGACAAGAAGAAAATGAAGCTGTTGATTTAGATAGGATAAATCCATTCAAGATAATTACTACAAGCAAGGATAAATCCTAAAAGAGTTGGAGTTCCATGAAAAAATCAAAAGGAAATTAAAGTCCAAGAGTTTTAGGAGAATTTTTTAGAGGAATAAAAATATAATAATAAAAGAAATTTAATTCTTTTATTGTATTTAATTCCAACTTAACTTCATCCTGAAGAAATACTTTGACATAGCCATCTCCTATAAATACAAGCCCTAGCCGCCAACTTCAAGACATGTTCGACTGGAGAGAATTCGACTAGGGGCTATCGACATCTTCATCTTCTCCTTCTTTGTTTGATTATATTCATGCTAGGGAATTTTTATCTGGTTTTATTTTGCACCCGGCCATGAACTAATTTTATCTGGCTTGGGTTATTGTGTTTCTGTGGTTGTGAGAACGATTGGATTTGTTTAAGTATTTGAGTTTACAATTTTAATTCAAAGTTTGTTCATTCTTGGTTCTTAATTTTGTTGCGAGTGAATTGGGAGAGGATCTTGTGATTTTATCCATTTATCTAATATCGGGAGAGTTGGATTCAAGAAACGAATGAGCATGGTCTTTATTCAATCAATCGATGGCGAAGACTAATTTGACTTAAGGATAAGTTGCGAATTTCAACGGCTAAAAGGAGTGCAAGATAGGTTGTTGTCCACCCTTGGTTTACGCATGGTTGTATTATCAAGGAATGCACAATTAACAGTGTTTCGAGTTAGGGATAACGAGAAACCATTGAAGAATGCTTCGCCGAACTTTGAAGGTTATCGCCCAATTACCCAGGCAATTGCTCTATTCTCAATTGCCCAGGCAATCGCAGAATTGCCCAGGCAATCGCAGAATTGCCCAGGCAATCCGAATGGATTCAATTGATGAGCGATTGAGCTATTCTAGCACTCAATTACCACGATGGTATATTCAATTATCATGCCACAACTCATGATAACCCGGCCTACTCTCTCTTATTCAATTACATCTTTCTTTATTTAATTGCTATTTTATTTTACTTGATAATTAGAACTCCTACAATCACCAACTTGTGTTTTTACTTTTAGTGTAAGAAGTTAGATTCCCGAATTAGTACCAATCCCTGTGGAGACGATATCTATACTATAACTTGCAACGTGTACACTTGCACAAATTGCGAAACACTTAATACGCGCGACAAGTTTTTGGCGCCGTTGCTTGGGATTGGCAATAGCGGCTTTGTTTTTAATTTCTTGCACCTTTGTTTCTTTTTATTTTTGTTTTATTTCTAATCGGTTTCAAGGGACTTATAACTTTGGTTTTGCATCTATGTATGACCAGGGCGAGACCAACAACACAAGACTACCCATTCGAACCCGAGATAGAATGAATTCTTCATAGAAGAAGACGAGAACAACGAGCAGCAATGGCAGAACAAGAAGATAATCCAATCGGAAATATGAATATCAATGGTAACCAGAACATCGTAGTAAGAGGAGGAGATCAAGTCGTACAACCTGTTCGTAACAGACCCATTCGAGACTACTTAGAGGAAGATTTCAACAGTCTCAATCCAGGGGTTGTCGCACCTGAGATAGAAGCCGACCACTTTGAATTAAAACTGTGATGTTCAACATGATCGAAACAATTGGTCAATTTGGCGGCTCGGAAACTGAAGATGCCAGACAATATCTCAAATCATTCCTGGAGATTTGCAATTTATTCAAGCTACAAGGAGTCCATGAAGATATTTTAAGGCTGAAATTGTTTCCCTATTCACTGAGGGATAGGGCAAAAACGAGGCTGAATAGTATTCCATCCGGATCTATAAGATCTTGGACGGATTTGTGTCGTTATTTTATTGCTATATTTAGCTCTACAAATATGACTGATAAGTTGTGTAATGGTATTACTTCTTTTCGACAGGTAGATGATGAATCCATGTATGAGGCTTGGGAGTGATACAGAGAGCTTTTACACAAATGTCTCATGCACGGATTCCCACTGTGGACGCAAGTGATAATGTTCTACAACTCAGTGAACATGCCGGCAAGGATGATGCTAGATGCCTCGGCAAATGGCATACTTCTTGACAAGTCACCTGAGGAAGCAATAGGGATTCTAAACCGTCTTGCCAAGAATGATTATCAGTTCCCAACCACCCGAAGGGGAATAGTCAAACGCAATGCCATAATAAATGATCTTGATTCATCAGGATTTTTTTCTACACAATTGGACGCTTTAACCAACTTGGTTAAAAATATGAGCCGACCAAGCAACACACAGGAGGTCAAGGTAGGTGGTTCATTTTGTGAATTATGTAACGATAACCATGATCTTTTGAGTGTCCGCAGAATCTGGAAGCTAGCTTCTACGTTGGAAACTACAACTGAAACAACAATGTGATGTCCAACACTTACAATCCAGCCTGGATAAAGCACCCCAACTTCTCATGGAGTAATCCCAATAATGCCCTCAACTAGAGCAGTCAGAATGCACAAGCAACAGGATTCTAGCAGAACTTGCCATGGCAACAAATGCCACAGATGCCGCAGCAACTATCAACACCATCCAGTTCTTTGGAAAATTCTCCAAATGCTTTCATGTTAAAAACTGAATCTTATATGGTACAGAATAGTAATTTCATGAAGAAGACTGATGCTTTTATGAACAGGACGGAGATGAGATTGCAAAATCAAGAGGCATCCTTGAAATCCTTAAAGACAAGAGTCAGGCAATTCGCTCAGAACTTGAATATGAGACCACCAGGCGATTTACCTAGTGATACTAAAGTCGCAAAAGGAGCAAACCACGAGTAGTGCAAAGCAATCACCATTCGGAGTGGCCGACAACTTAAGGAAACCCAAGCCCACTCAACAGAGAATACCCAACCAAAAGAGCAACTCCTTTTCCAAAAATACGAGTCCATCACCAAAACCTCTACCAAAACTCATGAATCGGAGAATGCTATGGCAATACCACATGCCATGGCAATTCCCCATGCCTCGACAATTACACATGCTTCGGCAAGTCTTGATTCCTCGGTAACTTCTTCTATCAAGTTCCAAACCAATGAAAAGATTAAAGACATCCGACTTCCACCACCATTCCCATAAAGGTTGAAATGGCAAAAGCAAGAGTACCAGTTCAAGAAGTTCCTTGACATCTTAAAGCAAGTCCACATCAACTTGCCCTTGGTTGAAGCAATAGAACAAATGTCGAACTATGATAAGTTCCTTAAAGACATCTTCTTTAAGAGGACTAGGCTAGGAGAATTTGAAATAGTTGTTGTGATAGAAGGATGCATGGCCATGCTACATAATCGCATGCCACCCAAGCTTAAAGATCCCGAAAGTTTCACAATACCATGTTCGATCAGAAACCACTATGTTGGGAAAGCATTGTGCGATCTTGGAGCAAACATTAATTTAATGCTCAAATCAGTTTTCTAGAAGCTGGGAATCGGGAAAGCAAGACCTACAACAGTTATGCTATAGCTTGCTGACGGATCCTACGTGCATCCATAGGGAAAAATCAAGGATATACTGGTAAGGGTTGATAAATTTATTTTTCCCGCTAATTTTATTGTTTTGGATTGTGAAGCAGATGAGTTCGCACCCATTATTCTTGGGTGACTATTTCTAGCAACGGGAAAGACCTTGATCGATGTCAAGAAATGAGAACTCACCATTAGGGTAAACGACCAGCAAGTGAAGCTTAATGTTTTCCAAACCCTCAAGCATGTCGATGATCCAGAAGAGTGTCAAGTCATCCAGGCCATAACTGAATTCAATTTTGACATGGAGGAAAATTGCCTTAACAATTGCCTCGACAATTGTATTGCCGAACCTGAAGAACTTGAAGAGCCTGACGATGAAGAGAAAGATGAAGCCAATTGGATAACAAGTTGTCCAGGTAAGTATTTTGAACCATTGGACTACTCATGTAGGGAAGGTAAGATCGAAAAACCCTCTATTGAGCAACCTCCTATTCTTGAATTAAAACCATTGTCAGGGTAATTAAAATATGCTTATTTGGGAATCAATAACACATTGCCCGTAATTATCTCTTCTAAGTTGCAGCCTGAACAAGAACAAAGGTTGATCAACATGTTGGCATTACACAAAAAGGCAATAAGATGGACAATTGTCGACTTAAAAGGGATTAGCCCAGTAGTGTGTATACACAAAATCTTATTAGAGGATGATCATAAACCGACAATTTAGGGAAAAAAACCCCTGCTATAAAGGAAGTTATGAGGAAGGAAATTATCAAATGGCTTGATGCTGGTATTATATATCCTATCTCTGATAGTACAAGGGTAAGCCCGATACAATATGTACCGAAAAGGGAGGTATAACTGTGGTAAGCAATGAACTAATCCCAACTAGGACCGTAACCGGTTGGAGGGTTTGTATGGATTACCGCAAGTTAAATAAAGCTACTAGGAAAGATCACTTTCCTTTACCATTTATTGACCAAATGCTTGATCGACTTGCAAGTAATTCTTTTTATTGTTTTCTTGATGGCTACTCAGGTTATAACCAAATTGCCATAGCACTGGATGATCAGGAAAAGACCACTTTCACATGCTCATATGACACCTATTCTTTCAGAAGGATGTCTTTTGGATTATGCGATGCTCCGGTAACTTTTCAGAGATGTATGATGGCAATTTTTCCAATATGGTGGAAAACTTCCTGGAAATCTTCACGGACGATTTTTGATATTCGGAAACAACGTCGACAATTACCTCGGCAATTTGGAGAAAGTGCTAACAAGATGAGAAGAATCTGATCTAGTGCTTAATTAGGAGAAGTGCCACTTTATGGTAGATGAAGGAATAGTGCTCGGTCATAAGATTTCCTCCAAAGGAATTGAAGTTGACAGAGCCAAGGTGGAAGTGATCAAAAAATTGCCACCACCAAATTCGGTCAAAGGAATTCAAAGTTTTCTCGGTCTTGCAGGTTTTTACAGAAGGTTTATTTATAATTTTTCCAAAATCTCTAAACCTTTATGCAACTTGCTTGAACTGGACAAAGCTTTTAATTTTGATGACTCATGCATCAAAGCATTCAAAGCCTTGAAGAAGCAACTTGCCTCGACACTGATTGTCATTCCGCCCGATTGGACTTTACCTTTTGAGCTCATGTGCGACGCAAGTGATTTCGCGGTAGGAGTTGTTTTAGGGCAGCACACAGGTAAGATTTTTCATATGATTTACTACGCTAGTAAAACTCTAAATGGTGCACAATCAAATTACACCACGATAGAGAAAGAATTATTAGCAGTAGTTTTCGCATTTGATAAGTTTCGTCTCTACTTGATTGGTACTAAGGTAATCGTTTATACTGATCACTCAGCAATTAAGTACCTATTTACTAAGAAAGATGTCAAGCCTCATTTAATTCGTTAGATTTTACTTTTATAAGAGTTTGGCATCGAAATTAAGGACAGGGAAGGAACATAAAACCAAGTTGCCGATCATTTATCAAGGTTGGAAATTGGCAATGAAGATCCGGACTTTTTGAAGATCCATGACACATTCCCGGATGAGCAGTTGTTAGTTGCCTCGACAACTTCCTGGTATGCCGATTTGGTTAATTTCTTGGTTAGTGGTATTTTGCCTTATAACCTTACTCACCAAGGAAAGAAGCAGTTCTGACATGATGCTAAGCATTATTATTGGGACGAGCCTCTTTTATTTAAACAATGTGCAGATTAGGTGATAAGACGACGTGTTCCCGATGAGGAGTAGGACAATGTGCTTCAACAATGCCATTCTTCACCCTATGGAGGCTATTTTGGAGGAACTCACACCGCAGCCAAAGTCTTACAATCCAGTTTGTATTGGACCACTCTTTACAAAGATGCTCAAGAATTCTACAAGAGGTGTGATCGTTGTTAGTGAACAGAGAATATTTCAGGCCGACACAAGATACCAGTACAGAATATCCTTGAGGTCTAGTTGTTTGATGTGTGGGGGATCAATTTTATGGGACCCTTCCCATCCGCATTCGACAATTTGTATATATTACTTGCAGCTGTAGTTCCCAACAACGATTCCAAGACTGTGCAGAAATTCTTGTAGAAAAACATATTCAGACGATTTGGAACACCAATGGCAATTATCAGCGATGGTGGCACACACTTCAACAATAGGCTAATTGCCAAAATGTTGGAGCGATTTGGAGTGACACACAAAATTGCCACGGTATATCATCCACAGACAAACGGGCAAGCCGAAATTTCTAATCGTGAATTGAAGGTAATTCTTGAAAAACTTGTCAATCCTTCTAGAAAGGATTAGTCTGCAAGAGTTGATGAAGCACTATGGGCCTATCGAACAACATTCAAGACACCTTTAGGTATGTCGCCTTACAGACTTGTCTACGGCAAGACTTGCCACCTTCCGGTAGAGATAGAGCACAAGGCTTATTGGGCGATCAAAACTGTCAACATGAATTAGGAGAGAGCTGGACAAAAGCGATTACTGGACCTTAACGAAATTGAAGAATTATGTGCCTTAGCTTACGACAACGCAAGAATCTACAAGGAAAAACGAAGCGTTGGCATGATAAGAAGCTATTGCCGCGACAATTTTTGCCCGAGCAATTAGTACTCTTCTTTAAGTCTCGATTAAAACTCTTTATGGGAAAATTGAGATCGAGATGGTCCGGGCCCTTATAAGTCCTAAAACATTTTTCCCATGGTACTGTGATAATCAAGTTCACCATTGACGGACATGAATTCAAAGTTAACGGGCAAAGATTAAGGCACTATGCCGGTAACGATGTTGAGAGCGACAAGGAAGTGGTTACTTTAGGAGATGCATGATCATACTCTCATTTAGTATTTCTTATTTATTTTCAGTTTTATTTTTAATTTTGAACTTATTTTATTTTTGGATTTTTTTTTATTTTAGGATTATTTTATTTTTATTTTTGTTTTTGTTTCCAACCACAACTACAAGATCATCCATGACCAAAAACATCAAAACAATCTACTGCACCCAACATCCATGTGCCTTCCCTGGTGTTTCTTGCCGACATACTTGCCTCGGCAACTGCCGCACATGCTAAAGGTAAACCACGCGATGAAGTTGAAAAAGATCCGGCCACCCGCATCCAACCACCGCGCTCCGAAAAAAGAATCAAGTAAACGGCCCGAAAGAAACTCATCATTCAAGGTGACGACCTTTCCAACTAACTCATTTGCATTTAATATTGTTTTTAATTTTTAATTACATGCATTGAGGACAATGCTTCTCTCGAGTTTGGGGAGGGGGTTTGTTTCTATTTAATTTCATTCTTAGTTGTATTCATCTTTAGTAATAGCATATAGGTTGCATACGTTACTTGCCATGCCTTTGATTAGATTTAATTGCTTTAACTTGTTGAATATCCAATGATGAATTTTTGCCACTGCACTTAATTGAAAGAACCTTTAAATTTTAGGATTGCATGAAAAGAACTTAGAATTTTACTATGATCCTAATTATTATGAACACGGTTGTGGCTTGTTGATTGAAAGAAACTTAATGAACTCAGGTTGCTTAAAATTCGGGTAAATTTCAATTAAAAATTAAAAGTTAATTTCTTGCTAGAGGTGTTCGAAACCAGCTCTAGTAGTTGCACAGTAAAGATATCGCTAGAGGTGCCTGAAATTGGCTCTAGTCGACAAAAATTAAAATAAGAACTTGCTTGCTTTACTAGAGGTGCCTGAAATTGGCTCTAGTAAAAAGATGAATAAATACCCCAGCAATTAAATTGATAAAATCCTATTGTTCACATAGAATCTTGAAAATCAACTTGTACACAACTACGCACACATATTGTCACGAGCATTATAGTTTGGTTCCGGGAAATTTTGGTGTTATCCGAAAAATTAAAAGGTGATCATACTTTGTGCCATGGTTCTGAGGTTTGAAGGCAAATTTGAAGCATGTCTTTGATGATTGAAGTCTTGGCAGGTATTTGTTAGTTTTGCATTGCTTGAGGACAAGCAACAGTTCGAGTTTGGGAGTGTGATGAGTGTTCAAAAATACTATTTTTATAAACCTTTTTACTCACATTATTGTTAGACTTAGGCTCATTTTAGTTGCATTATTAGGCATTCATGCATGTTTTCATGATTTCCTTCACCATCATGCATGATTTGGAATTTAGTCGATTTCTGTGGAAAAAGATATTGCGGATGTGTGTTTTTGTGTGTGGAAGATCTAAGGCAATTAAAGACAAGAAGAAAAGGAAGCTTTCGATTTAGATATGATAAATTCATTCAAGATAATAACTAGAAGCAATGATAAATCCTAAAAGAGTTGAAGTTCCATGAAGAAATCAAAAGAAGATTAAAGTCCAAGAGTTTTAGGAGGAATAAAAATATAATAATAAAAGGAATTTAATTCTTTTATCGTATTTAATTCCATTTAACTTCCTCCTCAAGAAAGACTAACCTAGCCATCTCATATAAATACAAGCCCTAGCCGCCAACTTCAAGACATGTTCGACTAGAGAGAATTCGATCAGGGGCTATCGACATCTTCATCTTCTTCCTCTTTGTTCGATTAGATTCATGCTAGGGAATTTTTATCTTGTGTTTATTTTGCACCCAACCATGAACTAATTTTATCTGGCTTGGGTTATTGTGTTTTTGTGGTTGTGAGAACGCTTGGATTTGTTTAGGTATTTGAGTTTGCAATTTTAATTCAAAGTTTGTTCATTCTTGGTTCTTAATTTTGTTGCGAGATTGGGAGAGGAACTCATAAATTCATTCATTTATCTAATATCGGGAGAGTTAGATTCAAGAAATGAATGAGCATGGTTTTATTCAATCAATCGATGATGAAGACTAATTTGACTTAGGGATAATTTGCGAATTTCAATGGCTAAAAGGAGCGCAAGATAGGTTGTTGTCCACCCTTGGGTCACGTAGGGATGTATTATTAAGGCATGCACAATTAATAGTGTTTCAAGTCAGGGATAACGAGAAACCATTGAAGAACGCTTCGCCGAACTTTGAAGGTTATTGCCCAATTGCCCAGGCAATCGCTCCATTCTTAATTGCCCAGGCAATCCGGCTGGATTCAATTGATGAGCGATTGAGCTACTCTAGCACTCAATTACCATGAAGGTCCATTCAATTATCACATCACAACTCACGATAACCTGGCTTACTCTCTCTTATTCAATTACATCTTTCTTTATTTAATTGCTCTTTTATTTTACTTGTTAATCAGAACACCTACAATCACCAACTTGTGTTTTTACTTTCAGTGCGAGAAGTTAGATTCCCGAAGTAGCACCAATCCCTGTGGAGACAATATCTATACTATACTATAACTTGCGACGTGTACACTTGCACCAATTGCAAATCACTTAATATGCGCAACATATATATATTTGATCCCTTTTCTTTCAGGTGTCCAGATATCAACGGTACAAACAACTCTGAATCTGGCCTGGAAATTGACTTCAAACTGGGCATGTGTTTAGAAAACGTTAAAGATTGCGAGGATGAGGAAGAATATGATCTACCTAATGACATGCTCAGGTTAATAGAGAGTGAAGTGTTAAGTGTTCAAAAGTACTATTTTTATTACCCTTTTTATTCTTATTATTGCTAGACTTAGGCTCATATTAGTTGCATTATTAGTCATTCATGCATGATTGCATCGTTTCCTTGGTGGACAAGCTTGATTTCATATTTTGCTCAATTTTGTGGAAAAAGATACTGTTTTGGTGTGTTTTGTATGTGTGTGCAGAATCACTTGCCAAAGCAAGGCTGGAGCTAGTTGCCAGGGCAATGCATGAAGGCGATTCCGAGCTAGTTGCCAGGGCAATGCATGAAGGAGATGCCGAGCTAGTTGCCAGGGCAATTTTCAACAATGAATAAGGTGATATGGTAGTCGAAATTGATGACTAGATAAGCCCAAGATGACGTGGAGCAAAGCTAAATCCCAAAGGAGTTTGATTTCCATGAAGAGGTTAAAGAGAAATTAAATCCCAAGAAGATAGGAGAAGTTCTAGAAGGAATTTAAATATAATAAAGAATTATATTCTTTAAAGATAATTTAATTCCAACTTAACTTCCTCCTCAAAAAAAAGACTTTGACCTAGCCCTATAAATTAAAGACCATGTCGTCAACTCCAAGAGAGAGAAGAGAGAAATTTCGACAAGATCAAAGGGGGATATATCGACAAAGAGGCTTCAACCACTCTCCATCTTTTTCTTTCTTGTTCAATTAGGTTTATGCTAGGAATTCTTTGTTTTGTGTTTCTTTGGAACCTAGCCATGAACTATATCTACTTGGCTAAGGTTATTGTGTTTTGTGGTTGTGAGAAACAATTGGATTTTGTTTAGGTAATAAGAGTTTGCACTTTCAATTCAAGGTTTACTCATTCTTGGTTCTTATTCTTGTTTGCGAGTGAATTGGGAGAGGTTCTCGTAACTTCATCTATTTATCTAATATCGGGAGAGTTAGATTCAAGAAACGAATGAGTATGGTCTTTATTCAATCTATTGATGGTGAAGATTAATCCGGCTTAGGAATAAGTTAAGGATTTCAACGGCTAAGAGGAGCGCAAGATTGGTTGTTGTTCACCCTTGATTCACGCAGGGATGTATTATCAAGGCATACACAAATAGCTAGAGTTTTGACTTAGGGATAAGAAGAAACCATTGAAGAACGCTCCGCCGAACCTTGAAGTTGCTGCCCATCCGCCCAAGTAGTTGCCCAGCTAGTCGCCCAGTCAACCATCGATTAGTTCCCAAGGCAACCCCGCTGTGCAAGTTGCCACGGCAACTGAGTTGCTCTTGCACTCTTTTACCAAGATGATTCAATCGACTATCAAACCTCAATTCACGATAACCTGGCCTATTCTCTCTCATTTAATTATATATTCTTTTTATTGCTTTCTAGTTTAGTTGTTAGTTAAAACTTCTACAATCTTCTATTTGTGTTTTTACTTTTTACAGTGCAAGAGATTAGATTCTTGAAGTGGCACCAATCCCTGTGGAGACGCTATCTTTTATACTATAACTTGCGACGTGTATACTTGCACAATTGCGGAGCACTTATTACGCGCAACAAGTTTTTGGCACCGTTGCCGGGGATTGGCAATAGCAACTTTGTTTTTATCTTCTTGCACTTTTTATTTTTCTTGTTTAAGATTCAAAGGGCTAACAAACATTGGTTTTGCATTGGTATAAGACCAGGGCGAGACCAATTACACCAGAATATCCTTTTGATCCAGAAATCGAACGAACCTTGCAAAGACTCAGACAAAGGTTAAGAGTAGCAATGGCTAATCAAGACGGAAATATGAATCAAGATGTTCCAGCAGGAGGAGGAGTGATTCTTGCACGAAACAGAACTATTCGAGACTATCTTGAAGAAGATCTTGAAGGACTTAATCCAGGAGTTGTCACACCTAAAATTGAAGCCGACCACTTTGAGTTGAAACCGGTGATGTTTAATATGATCAACACAATTGGTCAATTTTGCGGCTCAGCAACTGAAGATGCACGACAACATCTTAAATTTTTCCTCGAGATTTACAATTCATTCAAAATACAAGGAGTCACCCCCGATGTTTTACGACTAAGATTATTCCCATATTCAATGAGGGATAGGGCGAAAGCATGGTTGAACAGTATTCCTTCCGGATCAATAGGATCTTGGACCGATCTTTGTCGTGATTTCCTTGCTCGATTTAATCCTACAAATTTAACTGATAAGCTTCGTAACGAAATTACTTCTTTTCGGCAGACAGATGATGAATCCATGTACGAGGCTTGGGAGTGATATAGAGAACTTCTACACAAATACCCCATACAATGTTCTACAATGGTGTGAATACACCAACAATGATGATGCTAGATGTCTCGACAAACGGCATACTCCTAGATAAGTCGTTGGAGGAAGCAATGCAAATTCTAAACAGGCTTGCCAAGAATGATTATCAATTCCCCCTACTAGAAGAGGAGGAGTTAGACGTCAAGCCATAATACATGAACTGGGATCATCAGACTCAATTTCGGCATAATTGGTCACTCTAACTAAGATGGTCCAGAACATGCAGAAACCAAACAACACATAGGAGGTCAAGGTAATGGATTCCTTTTGTGAGTTATGTGGTGGTAACCATGATTCTTCTGAATGTATGCAGAATCTAGCTTTTATGTAGGGAATTACAACCGGAACAACAATGTGATGTCCAATACATACAATCCAGCTTGGAAGAAGCACCTGAATTTTTCATGGAGTAATCCCAACAATGCTCTAAACTAGAACAATCAGAATGCACAAGCATCAAGATTCCACCAAAATATGCCACGGTAACAGTTGCCACAGCAACAACCGACAACATCTAGTTCTTTGGAAAATCCCCTCAACGCTTTTATGTTGAAAACTGAATCTTATATGGCTGAGAATAGTAACTTCATAAAAAGAACTGATGCTTTTATTATCAGGACCGAGATGAGATTACAAAACCAAGATGCGGCAATTAAATCATTGGAAAATCAAGTCGGGCAATTTACTCAAAACCTGAATACTAGACCGCAAGGAGGTTTACCTAGCGATACTGAAGTCGCAAGAGGAACTAGCCATTAGAAATATAAGGCGATCACCACTAGAAGTGGCCAACAACTTAAAGAGGCTCAAGCTCGCTCATCAAACAAAACTCCACAAAAAGATCAAGACGAACTCAGCGGCAAAGCCTCGGATACTGAACCAAGAATTGTCGCGGCAACCAACAATAAGTATGCCTCAGCAACCGACGATAAGGATGCCTCGACAACCAACGATAGGCACGCCACGGCAACCCAGTTGACAATGCCTCGGCAACTCCAGTTGCCCCAGCAATGCCATCAATCAGGTTCCAGACCAATGAAAGGATCGAAGATATCCGACTTCCACCACCATTCCCACATAGGTTGAAGCGACAAAAGCAAGAATATCAATTCAAGAAGTCTCTTGATATCCTAAAGCAAGCCCACATCAACTTGCCATTGGTTGAAGCAATTGAACAAATGTCGAACTATGCCAAGTTTCTTAAAGACATTGTGTCCAAGAGAACAAGGCTATGAGAGTTTGAAACAGTTGCCGTAACAGAGGGATGCATGGCCATGTTGCACAATCGCATGCCACCAAAGTTGAAGAATCCCGGAAGTTTCACAATACCTTGTTCCATCGGAAACCACTATGTCGGGAAAGCATTATGTGACCTTGGAGCAAGCATAAAATTGATGCCTAAATTGGTTTTCCAGAAACTAGGAATCGGGAAGGCAAGACCTACAACAGTTATGCTATAGCTAGCCGACAGATCCTATGTGCATCCAGATGGAAAAATCGAAGACATGCTGGTAAAAGTTGATAAATTTATTTTCCCCGCTGAATTTATTGTTTTGGATTGTGAAGCAGATGAACATACACCTATCATTCTCGGAAGACACTTCCTAGCAACAGGGAGAACCTTGATCGATGTTGAAAAGGGAGAACTCGCAATGAGGGTGAATGACCAGCAAGTTAAACTAAATGTGTTCCAAACACTAAGGCATGTCGATGATCTGAAAGAATGCCAACTTCTTCATGCCACGGCAGAGCTTAACTTCGACGAGGAATTTAGTTGCCTCGGCAACTACATTGCCAATCAAGAGGAACCTGAGGAGTATGAAGAACTGATCGATGAGGAACAACAAGAAAAGGCAAATTGGTTAGTCAATCGACCATGTACATACTTTGAAGCACTGGATTACTCAAGTACGGAAGGTAGGCTCGAAAAGCCCTCTATTGAACAACCACCGATTCTTGAGTTGAAACAGTTGCCAGAGCAACTAAAATATGCTTACTTGGGAACCGATAAAACATTGCTTGTAATTATTTCCTCTAAGTTACAGCCTGAGCAGGAAAAGAAGCTGATCAAAATGTTGATGCTACACAATAACGCAATAGGGTGGACAATTACCGACTTGAAGGGAATTAGCCCGGCAGTGTGCATGAACAAGATTTTGTTGGAAGATGATCACAAACCTTCGATTGAGGCCCAGAGGAGACTGAATCATGCCATGAAAGGGGTTGTAATGAAAGAAATCATCAAGTGGCTTGACGCCGGCATCATATGCCCTATCTCTGATAGTACATGGGTAAGTCTGGTACAATGTGTACCGAAAAAGGGAGGTATAACAGTGTTAAGTAATGAAAACAATGAACTTATTCCAACCAGGACTGTGACTCGTTGGAGGGTTTGTATGGATTATCGAAAGCTAAACAAAGCCACTGGGAAAGATCACTTCCCATTACCCTTTATTGATCAAAAGCTTGATCGTCTTGCAGGTAAACCCTTTTATTGTTTTCTTGATGGTTATTCAGGTTACAATCAAATTGCCATAGCACCAGAAGATCAAGAAAAGACAACCTTCACATGCCCATACGGTACTTATGCTTTCCGAAGGATGCCGTTCGAATTGTGTAACGCCCCAGCAACCTTCCAAAGATGCATGATGACACCCTTTTCAAACATGGTCGAAGACTTCCTTGAGATCTTCATGGATGATTTTTCCGTTTTTGGTAATGACTTCGACAGCTGCCTCGACAATTTAGAGAAGGTGTTGGCAAGATGTGAAGAAACCGATTTAGTGATGGATGGGATAGAACAAGTCAGCTGACATTCACTTGCAAACCTGATGCTAGATCTATATTACCGGACATTCACAAGTTTTCAGGTATTTTTCTGAACAATGGCCTTGTCAACAATTCCCTCCATCCTTTGCATTTTCCATTTTTAACCTGTCTCTCATTTGCAGCATTGCAGCTTAAGACGCATATTATGTAGTAGATTTTGCATTTTCCTCACATTTTTGGTGTTTTGATAAAAATAACTGTTATGTACCCAACAAAAATGCTTTTTTCTGTTTCAATTCCCTTCAGTCTCATCCACTTGGGATGCTGATAGTTTTTCAGTGCCCTGAGAACTTGGGAATTGTGATAACAACTTACACAAATGTCTTGTTCTGCACTATTTTACCTTAATACAGGCACTTGTTGAAAAAGATTGGCTAGCATTTGGTCACCCATTCTCAGATCGAATTGGATTGCCAAGTGTGCCTCGAACGTCATTTGATTTAACTAGACAATGTTCTACGGGAAGTCTTTCAGCATCTCCAGCACGCCAATCTTCAGGATCATTCACACCTCAAGCTTCTAATTCATCTCATGCGCAGAACAATTATTCCCCCATATTCTTGCAGGTGTGCATGCTGTGGAATGCTTTTGGTTATTCTATCACTAAAGTTGATTTCTTTGTAGTTAATTTTTACATCTAACGGAATTATGAAATTATATGGGAAATTATTTTAATTATTTTTTGAGGATACGCTCACCCTCTTTTAGTTTTAAAACACACTTTATTCTCCCTTAACAGAAGCAACATGAAACATGAAATAACCGTTAAAAGTTTGATGAAATGTGCTGAAAAAGAGAAGTAAAATGGATTTTTAATGCATTTTTTTTTTTTAAAGGGTTTTCCAAACTTGTAGGGCGCGTTTGTATTTTCACTAAAATCTTTGGACGCTTCTATTTCTCACGAATCATATAAATAATAAATATCTTGTTTTTTTTTTCTGCTATTTTAATTAATCAATATAATTTCAATTCACTGAATAATTTGAGATCTGATTGGTGTGTTGGTTGTTTTGCAGTGGGTTGATTGCATTTCCCAACTGTTAAGGATGTATCCATTTGCTTTTGAGTTCTCCTCAGTATGCATCTTTCTTATATGCACCACATTCATTTCTTGTCTTATCAAATATAATACATTTTTAACGCCATCCTCTGTTTTTTTCCCATAGTTATTGACTTGTCTTTGCTTTGTGGTGATTTAGACTTTCCTAGTGGATTTCTTGGACTGTGTGCTTTCATGTCGTTTTGCAAATTTCTTGTGTAACAGGTAATTTCTCTATCAGTAGCTTTAGCCTGCTGTGCCAGCTTTAGTTTGTGCTTTCTGAAGAATAAAGAATTTTTTTTTTTTTTTTTTTTTTTTGGGGGGGGGGGGGTGTCTGGGAAAAATGTTGCAACAAACATACAGGTTTTAGAGGCACACATGTGATAATTGCCCATTCTATGTATTTGGTTGTGTTATGAAACTCAAATTAATTCCTTTGAACTAACTTTCATCTTTGTTTCCCATCCTCCATGACCAATACCTTAGAGAACTAAAATTTATAAGATTCTCTTAAGTCACAGCAAACGTATTTTCAACCATGGCTTTACTTAAAACAGATGCAATTTGCTTCTGAGATTACATTGGGTTTATTCCATTTGATTGTTAAGAAAACTAGCCATCTATTATTACATTGGGTTCTTGGTTCTGGCATTATTGTGTTTATTGTTGCAATCTTCTGCATTTAAAAAAGATCAGATTATTTGTAAGCTTGCAGAATGTGGAACGAAGTGTATCATTCTTTCTACCTTCAAGTACGAGATATACGATTTTTTTCATAAACTTTTGAGGAGCCTAAAATTTTTATCTTCACTGGTTATTAGTTTCCCCCAAACGCTTTCTGATGTCTTGAGTAATTTGTTTTTATTTTCAGTGAGAAGGAGAGACAACAATATGGTGTCTATGAAGCTTGTGGATGCTTGTGGGCCTATTTGTCTGATCTGCGTTCTTCAGAGGGGAGTTCACATGCCCATTATAACCTATTCTATGACCGATTGAAACATAATGGCCCACTTTTCCCCCCAGCTGCTGCTTTGGCCCCAATTCCATCTTCGTTGGTCTTGTCCTTCTGAATCCCAAGCTGGTGAGCTCGAGGCTGAATGCAGGAAAATGGCTATAAAGTTTTCCGAACTGCAAAAGGTAATTGAAAACAGAGAATGGAAAGAATTTCTGTAAAAAGAGAACAGAAATAAATTCGCTTTTATGTTTCTTTGAAAAATTCTAGGCTACCTATATTCAAGAAACTATCCTATCTAATGCTTAGAATCTGTGAATTACTAGAGATTAGGTAGCAACAAATCAGGCATTGATACTAAGGAAAATAAAAGTAAAATTATATCACAAAACTACTAAAAATATGGAAATTAATAAATTAATGATCTGTCAACATCCCCCTCAAGCTGATGAATAGATATGTTCATTCCCAGCACTTCAAAACTAGGTCTAGACAACTCTTTTGTAAGGACATATGCTATCTGTTGTTTTCTAGGCACATTGGTCAAGCAAATTACCCCATCTAATATTTGGTTCTTTGATAAAATGCCAATCTCTCTTAACATAAGTTCCCCGTGAAGGGATATAAATTCAGCCTCTGCGCTGCTGTCAGCTACAATCGCTGGCTTCTTGTTAGGTCAAGTTCCCATCCATTATTGTCCAATACAAATTTAATCACCATTCATCACTATTCATAAGCATGATTTACATAATCTTTAGACGGATTCTACAAATATTTTTGATAATGATTAATGTATTTGAAAATAATGGACAAAATAATAATGGACTGGATCTCAACCCCCTCTTGCTTCTCCAAGTAACCTGTCATATTCGGAAACTCCTGAATCCATAATCAACTGGCCATTAATTCTAAATTTTCAAGACAGAGGAACCTTTCTGGGTTATGGAATAGTTTGATGTTGGAACATGTGTAACAGCTTGTCATTCAGCAACGAGAACTTATAATCAAGTTGTTCTTTGCTAAAGGCTGATCCTTTTTCTTTATCTCCTCTGCAACTGAAAACCTCTACTTTGTTCGCCTCCTTGTTTGCATGTCCTCAAATTTACTGGTTTTTCATGTATATTCCATCAAGTTTCTCTAGTATGATTAGGCTGTTGACAGTCACACCAGCCTACACCATTTTTCCAGTTCCCGAAACCAATCTCCTGGATTGGCAGCTTGATATATATATTTTTGGAAACATGCGTAGAACTTAGACTCTGCTTGGTATGAAGGATATAAAGGAGTGAGGATGGTAAATGATTAAGTACAGAGTAAGAAAGTTGTTATTAATCTTAACCAGTTGATTAACAAATTTTCGATACTCCTAGAAGGTTCAGATAACACCTCTAGAGTTGCATCTGCCTTGACTGTTTTAGACAAAATAAAACCAAATAGCTCTGAAACTATGAAAACAGAAAGATATTCACTGTTATGTTTCATTGAGGAGTTCTAGGTACTTATATACAAGGAACTATCCCTTTCTAATGCCTGAACTAACTCCTAGAAATCTGGAAATTAATAAATTGATGAGCTATCATCAGTATTAAGTTTTACTGTTTTCGGCCTAATTGTCCCCTCATTATTCAGAAACATGTAACTGTTCTCACTAAGCACAAGATTTCTTTTGTGAACTACTAATTGGTTGTTCCGATGCTAGCAGGCTAAAGAAGCGGCTGAAATGAAAGCTAAAGAATACTCGTTGGCCATGGAAACATTGAAAGCAGAGTTACGGAATGAGAGACGGGTCAGTAGCTCAGCAATGAACTAGGCCAAAAGAGCCAGCAAGGAAAGTGCTTCCATTAAGCGAGCCATACAGTCGCTGGGCTGCAGGGTTAACTTCACAACTAATGGCGACTGTACCGTTCATGTTGAAAGCAATCCAACAGAAACTCAAGAAAAATTTATGCAGTCTCCTCCCATGAGAGAATCTGAGAGTACAGGGCATGATGACAAATCAGATTTATCTGTTTCAATTACAGTTGTCTCAGATGATGTTGTTTCAAGCAGTCCACTTGGTCAAGTATGTGAAACTTTATGTCCTTTGCGTACACGGGATGGTAGCTGCCAGTGGCCAAATGCCGGTTGTGCTCAGCTTGGTAGTCAGTTCATTGGACTGAAGGCAAATTTTGATGCATTTGACCGCCTTTCTATTTACGATAGTTATTTTGAGTCTGAATGAACATTTGGATTTGTACTTTCGGTATAGAATCTGATGTCACAGATTAAATACACGAAATGGGAGATTCACCGTCTTGTCCGAGGCTGGCTTGGAGGTGGTGGCATAAAGGTACTGTCGCTGGTTTTCAGATTCATCTGGGGATTCCTTGTTTAGAGGATGTAGAATCATTTGTTATCTATATAGTTTAGGTTCGATAGATAGAGGGCAGAAACTTGAACTTGTGCATTCAAGAGGCAAGGCATTTGATGCTGGTTGTTCTCAGTATCTTTCTTCAGTATAAGCTGCTATTACATGTCCATTCTTTTCTTGAATAAGATTAGTTAGCGTACAGATTCCGAGACCTAGTTATTTCTCGCACTATCACCCCATAATCAATGTATACTGATTGACTGGCTTCATACAGGTTCACTAGTACAAATTCCTTTGCTTGATCTTCATATGTTCTCTCATTATTGCAAACAAGGTGTCTTCTCGGGTGACAGGCTCATTTCCAAGTCAGTTAATGTAGATGGCTTCATGCTGCTTGAATGAAAGGGGAAGCAGAGGTTAACCCGTAACTAGATCGACTGGCATGGAGCCTGATTCACTTGCCCCTGGAATGTCTTTTAGTACATTTAGTCTTCCCCTGGTTTTAGGGGTCAAATCCTTGGTTGCCAAGAAATTCCAAATTTCAGATGAAATTAACGTCTAGAGGATTGTGTAAAACAATGCATGAGTATTTGTCCCAGAAGATGAGGATTTTCGAGGCTTACAGTGTTGTTTGGAAGCTGTCCTTGTTTCCGTGATTCGAGCAACCGCTGTCAAAAAACTGGCTTGGCACTTGGAAGCCACCAAGGTAACTAAACAAAGCTAACACAGTCAATTCTTTTGGCTGATTTTGTTGGTGAAAGAAGGCAAGAATTTCAGTTTTCACTCCAGAATAAACTTTATACATATACATAAAGTCTTAAGTTGATGTATAGGCAGGACAATTGATAAGTTTGTGTATTACTGCCAGTCGTATGGTCATGGACTGGTGGTGTGTTTTGTTTTATGTATTGTCATCTTCTAAGGTTTAGAATATCATTAAAATGCTTTGATGATGATGATAAATATTTAAGCATGATTTGGAAACATGTCTCAGGAAGACTATGGAAAACAAGCTATGAAGTGCAAGTCCATGTGTGTGTATAATATCAACTAGATACAAATTGAGTTTTCTCCCATATATTTAAAGATATTATACTTTATAATAATATTCTATTTGAGAAAAATAATTCAGCGCTGTTGGACCAACAATGAATCTTGATTGTGGCACGTTCCACTACATCAACCGGTTATTGGTCTCTACTCTTTATTTCTGGCCAAAAACTCATCCCCATGGAAATTGGGAGAAATAAATGGATTTAACTCAATTTCTTCAAGGATTTAATTCAATGTAGTGATGATAAGGTTTTCCTAGCTTACAAGAATTGTTCAGGCATTATTTCCCGCAATTTGGAGTTCGAGAGAAAGGGGTGCCTGAATGGATCCTTATTGTTCACCCAAGGGTCTTTGTTGTGAATCCTGAAAAATTCAGAACAGCTGAAGAACAAGTTTTCCTTATTGCGCTTGAAGCTTTGATACAAATTTGCAAATCGACATGGGAAAAGAAATTTAATGTTTTTAAGCAATGGGGATGGTCTGATGAAGATATTATTTCTGCTTTTGACAAGAATCCTAGGTGTTGAAATCTTCTTTTATTGCAGACCAACCAGTTGTTCTTTCCTTAGCTTGGAGAATAGAATAATCCCTAGGTGCTCGGTTCTTAAGGCTCTGTTATCGAAAGGTTTGATCAAGAAATTCAACGAAAAACAATTCCTCCAGAGATTTGTGACCCCTTTTGAGGATCCTTACTTTTTCAAGTTATATCAGGTGAAGCAAGCTCGTTCTCATTAGATACCAGCCGTTCAATCGGGCAACTTGCAGATGACAAGACATGCGATCGCCTACAAACTATCTAATATCTTTCGTAACCCGTGGCGAACAATTATGTGACAGCGCACACGATCGATGTGGACGACCACATAAATTTAAAACGTCAAGTCATGGCCTATCCCATCAGCACGTCACGATAATTTAATTATAACATTTGTCCAAACAGTATAAAAAGGGACATACAACAAGAGAAAAAAAATCTTCCACTCGAAGTAAGAACATTCCTACCAAAAAATGAGATCAGACCAAAAATAAAATTCGAATCACGGTCGAACTACCGTTTCTGACCTTTGTTCACTTTGACAGTCACAAATTTCTTCAGATATTTATCATTCAGTAAAGTGATCAAGTATCACATATGTGTTTAATTTGTGCTATATGTAGTTTGCATACCTTCAAAATTTGATGAAGTTGTGCATAATGATATGCATCTGTTCTAAGATTATTCTTCTTGCCTTGAATGAGATATGTTGCTTACCATATTATTTAGGCTCGCGTTTGGATGTCGGTCGGTTAAAGTATGTGTTTCACACAGAAATATTCGAATTCGATGTTGAGTCTATGGTAGTGTACATTTAGAACTAGCTCTTTCAAAAGATAGTTTTTTTTTATTTTATTTTCGAAACGATATTGAATTTTATTAAAATAAAAGAAAGTATAATTGTAACAATAAAATTACTCAAGGAGAGAGATTTATTGAAAAGAATAACGTGAAAAAAATATAAAATTGTAATGATAGTCAAGACCTTTTGAATCTGATGCTCATTATTTATAAATAATTCGATAACCGCCAATAGTACTCATTTGTTTCTATTCAACCTAAACGTTTTTGAGATGATGCAGGAGTAACAAGCGAACTAAAGCAGAGTGAAAGACCGCGGCCAATCGCAAATCAGATACGAGCGACGTGAAAATCTCTACACGATCGCAGATCTACCACATAGGTAGGCGAACAATGTACCATAAGGTAGATAAAACGTACCACAAAAGCAGAGTGAAAGCGTGCAACAAAATTAACCGAACAAGCAAAAAGAAAGAAATCAAACAAAAGAAATTTTTATGAAAAGGTAGGATAAAACTGAAAGAAAATACTAATAAAAAAAGAATATAAAAATATTGAGGATATCGAGTGTCGGCGGTCGACAACTAACATTAAAATTAGTGTCGCAGTCGACAAAACAAAATTAAAAAAACAAGAAGCACTAAAACTGAAATTAATGTGAATTTTACATAAATCAATGAAGAATAAGGTTGAAATTGAGCATATTAATATGTATTCTTTATTCTTCCGACTAAAAAATTGAATATATCTATTTCGAGTACATATATGTATATGACACTCAATATCTCTTTTATTATTATGTTATCTTCCTTTGAATATATTCAAGATGATATGAAAAGGACGGAATAAATGCAGTTTTCTATGCTTGAATGGAAATTTTGTTTGAAAATGATTTTTTCTTCTTCTTCTTTTGAGCGCTGCATTCTCAAGGGCATGGGCGGATTTATGATAGGCGTCTGTTGCAATTCATTTACCATTTTTATTTTTAAAGAAAATTGTATTACGATATACACTTGTGATATAACAACTACATCTCCGTCATAAAATTTATGAATAATGTCATATTTAACGAAGAAAATATTCAATGTGATATTATTGTTTGACAAAATCTTTAATATTATACTTGTATTTTAATAAAATGTTTAATACAATGTACAATGCGGTACTTATATTCAATATGGTGCACGAGCTATTATTATGTGTATTATTATGATATTTAGGTTAACATTGTTAGTTAGTATCGTAACTAGACTATTGTTTCATGTATTATTATGATATTTATGTTAATATTGTTAGTAAGTGTCAAATAAATTATTTTATAGTTGTACGTAGAATTATAATTTAAGTATCACATTAGATATTTTGTCAAAATACATGAATCACATTAGACATTTTAAAAGTACAACTACAACATTAGATATTTTATTAAAGTCACGCACTAAATTTGATATTTTAAAAGTATATGCATCACATTTGAAGTTTTGCGAAATTACATGCACCAACTATGATATTATACCTAAATTTTTTTGAAACGATACATAGTCATAAACATTTTTAATCACTTATAAAATAAAGATGTATACTTTTACATTGAATCTAATAAGTGACTTTAGTGAAAATAATAATAATATTCATCTTTGAAAATTCGAATTTAAGTACATGTGTGTAGAAAATATATGTTTTATTAAATGATTAAAAAATATAAACATACACTATCATGTAGTATATTCAAAAATAATCTTAGAATAAGATAAAATAACATCCTAACTTGTAGCCTAACAATACTTTTATTACAAGTATGCATCGTGTAATAATCTTATATTACTGAGTTTTAGTATTGTTGGTGCTATCATTACCGTCTTTAGGTGATGCTTTAAAAAAACTAAACACGATGCTAAAAACAAACTAAAAGATTAATATGATTTTTGAGATTTATATTTTTTATTGGTAATTAAACTCTAGTTTCTCTCTTCCTTATTTATTAATAATCACTTAACGATATGGTTGTTTTTAAATACGACATCTTTTAATATAATTTATCCAAATATATATATATATATATATATATATTATTTTGATCCTTTGACTAATTCATCCACTCTTAAAAAATCAATAGATTCGAATTCATAATTCAGACAATCGGTATTGTAAGAATGTTTTTCCCTTTGGCTGCCAATTTAAAGTTGACCAATTCGTATATATAAAAAAAAACATCATCCATTCTTAAAATAGATTTACTTTAGAATGATTTAACTTCCTAAATTAGCATTATCATTTTTCTCTTTAAATTTAACATTAAAACCTCATCCATTAGCAACTTTTTTATGGGATCAACTCAATTCCAAGAATGATAATTTACCTGCTTTTGCTTCTTTCGTTGGCGCCATCTTTCAGCCATGGAGTCAACTTCGACCCCTTCACAGATGAAACGCATATCACCCACCACGGCGGCCCAATACTCACCGGACAGGTGAACTTGATGCTTATTTGGTACGGGGATGATAATGATAATGTCGTCAAGAATCTGATTAGGAATTTCATCAAATCGTTGAACAAGAAAAGGAAATCCTCCACAGAAAAAGGTCTGCCTCAAGTTGCGACTTGGTGGAAAATGGTTGAAAGCTACCAATCCTTGGTCCCCGGAGCGAAGCCCGGAGAACCGCCTAAAATCAAGGTGGTGGCGGAGAAACAGAAGAGTACCAGTCCCAAATATGGGAAAGTCTTGACCACGCAAATAATTATTCCGGATCTCATTGAAGCTGTCACTCATGGAGATCGTAAGCTCATCCCCGTCATCGTTCCCGCCAAGGACGTCACCGTCCAAGGACTCTGCGCCGGGAAATGTGCCGATAAAGGCATCGTCGGTAAGTTCTCGGTAAGAGCTTCGTAAATTACATTTCGATTTCTATGTTACTTACAGTTTTTGTCGAATCTTTTGACGGAAATCATAGAGAACGGCACGGCATACATCGTGGTGGGGAATCCTGAAACGGAATGCCCCGAAGCATGCGGGTGGCCTTTCGTGGAGGCCGACAGTGGCCCAAAGGGGCCGGTCCTAAAACCACCGAACGGACATATGGCAGCCGATGCAATGGTAACTGCCTTCGCCGGAGCATTGGTCGATACGGTACTCAGTCCCCAAAATTCAGGCTTTTTCGGTGGTAATGAGTTCGAACCGTTCGGACCCGCTACGGTTTGTAGAGGCATATTCGGTGAAGGCGCCGCCCCCGGAAACCCCGGGAAGGTCCTTTACGATCCGAAAAAAGGCGGGAATTACAATGCAGTTGGAAAGGAAGGGAAGAAATTCTTGATTCCGGCAATTTGGAACCCTAAAACTAAATCTTGTTGGACTCCGATGATGAAAGGAGGACCTGCGGTTTAAAACAGGCAATACGAATTTTTCATTCAACTTGGCTTATTATATTATTATTTTAAATCATATATATACATTGAATTATTCTGTACTTTTATTCAAAAAAAAAAACATTTCAGTCATATATGACCAAAAAAAAACCATTTCAGTAATCCAACAAAGTTGTTATATGTATAATTATTATTGGGGGGAATGTTTTTCTTCTTACACATTGTAGCCTTCGGAACTTTTTATTATGAATTTTCTAAGATTTGTTTTTTCTTTATCAAATTGAACTTAACGCTATAGAATAAATTGATATTGATATTTTAATTATGCTAAAAATAATTGTTTTTTGTTTTTTGAATTTTTGTATGAGAATGACAAAATGGTTAACGCCAGTTTCACGAAATCGTTGTTGTTCCATACGTTTGGATCAATTTAATAAAAATTAAAAGTTTGAGAGTTAAAAGAGATAATAAAAAAATGAAGATTAAGATAACTAAATTAGTAAAGTTGAGGGATAGAAAGATCATTCTCTCTTATTTTATTTTCCTGTGTGCTACCCTTAAAGATTAAGATTCTATGAGAAAATAATGATGGCCGCGTAGACAGAATTTTCTGGCTAATTTGGAACAATATTCCCCTTTAAGGGAAAAATTGGAAAAACAACCTTTTTTGAAGTTTATTTGAAACAATACTCCCATTTGGTACACAAAGGAACAACTCGCATTTTACGGAACGCAAATTCGTTACTCGCATTGCACTAGACGCGAATTCAAGCTAATGTGGCGTATCGTATCCGGTTGTGTATTTTTAAATATTGTATTAATGGAACCCGCGTTATGCAGGACACGAGATCCACGAGATACGTAGCGGATTTTTCACAGTAAATTTGAACGGTTGATAATTAAGTGACCGCGTTGAAAAAACCACCAAACTCGCGCTGCACGAAATGCGGGTTTCTAGGTAATCACGAAACCCGCGCTGCAAGAACCGCGAATTTTACGGAACGCGGATTCGTTACTCGCATTGCATTAGAAGCGAATTCAAGCTGATGTAGCGTATCGTATCCGGTTGTGTATTTTTAAATATTGTATTAATGGAACCCGCGTTACGCAGGACGAGAGATCCACGAGATGCGTCGCGGGTTTTTCGCGGTAAATTCGAACGGTTGGAAATTAAGTGACCGCTAAAAAAACCACCAAACTCATGCTGTACGAAACGTGGGTTTCTGGGTAATCACGAAACCTGCACCGCAAGAAATGTGAATTTTATTCAGTACCCGCATTTGAACCGATGCGACTCTTCTATAAAAACGCCCCCAACCCCACCACTTTATTCACACCAAAACGAAAATTCACTCTCAATACTCTCTACAGTCTTTCTTATTCGTAAAATTTTTTTGGTTAGATCTCGAGTTTTGAGTAATGGCGGGGCTTATACATTTGGATCAGAGACATGTTTTCGATTATTGGCAAAAAAATATAAGTTTTATTTATTTTATTTAAATTTAGTTTTTTTTTTCAATTTTAATTTTGTTATATATGTTTTAAAAATAGTGTAGAATATTTATTTATATTAAAATCCCTTTTTAATTTGTTTTGTTATATTTTTTATAAAAGTATTGTTGTTTGAAATTGAAATTAATTTGTGGTTGTTTAATTATTTTTAGAATGGGATGGAACGTCGTTTAGAAGTTTTCATCACTCGCATGTCGACTTTGCTCAACCCGCGTCTAAAAGAGTATATCTCGAGGGCTAAATTTTTCCACGTATCCAGAATTATTGGAGGTGCGAGATTAGATGTTGATCTGATCAACGCGCTTGTAGAGAGGTGGAGACCGGAGACATACACATTCCACCTTCTGTGTGGTGAGGCGACTATAACCTTGGAGGATGTGTCGCATATTCTCAGTCTATCGGTTGACGGAGAGGCTATTACCGGTCCTGGCAGTGGTGAATGGTGTGGCCTGTGTTTTGAGTTGCTTGGGGCTACGCCAGAGAGGATGGATGACGGCTCTGTGTTATTGAAGTGGCTACGGGAAAATTATACTCATTTATCGGATAACGCGAACGAAGAAGTGAAGAAGGTAAAAAATATTAATTTTGTAAATATTAATAGAATAATTAAATTTCCATATGTTATTGAAGTGACAACAAATCTCGCAACAAATAACACTTGTTGTGGTTGCAGCATTTGCGTGATTTTGACGATGCTGATATATTGAGCTGGGGGTCGGCAGTACTGGCGTTTCTATTTAGAGAGATTGTGCAAGACCACCAATCCAGAGAAGCACGACATTGAAGGTTGTCTTTTGTTTCTTCAATTTTGGGCGTGGTTCAGAATGCCGTTTTTATGCCCTGAACTGGTAGTGTCGAGTCCCTATGTCTTTCCACTATGTCGGAGGTAACCCAAAAAAGTCAATAATTTTTTTAAAAAGTAAATTTTTTTAATATACGGTTTTTAACATTATTGTTATGTTTTTTGTTATGTAGGTGGTGCGGTGATTTAAGTCATGTTGGTCTGGCCGACGATATGAAGTCTATCAGAAAGAATATTGAGTACGAATCAGGGAATCGACTAAATATTTGGAGTTTGAAATTAATATTTAATTTAATTTATTTATTTAAAATAAAGTTTATTAATTTCATTTATAATTGTATATTGAGTACGAAGAGTGCTTGAATTGCGAAGGTACCACTCATTTTCTATGCTACAGTTGAGTGGCACCCGACCGATCGCGTCCTGCAGCAGTTTGGTTGTCTCCAACGAATCCCGCTAGAGCCTCAAAATTTGGACAAGTTACATAGGTTCACTCGACAAGGGAAGCTAGAGGTAAAAAATTTATAATTAGTTTAATATTTTTTATCAATTTGAATCTTTATATTTATAAAGAAAAATAAAAATTTTGATATTGTCTTGTAGGTTGATTGGTCGATGAGGCACGTAGGTTGGATTGCTCAGTGGAGGGAAATATATCTTCCTCACCGGCATCACATTCGTGAGTACGTAATGTTTGATACGATGGTCAGTCATGAGTACATTTCGTGGTTTATGGTGAATGGGAAGTCAAATCTTTTGACTCTAGAGCGAGCGAGCGATCATTCATGAACGAGTGCAATGTAACCGCCCACGAACCCAACGTACGAGGGGGAGCACATAGGAGTTCTAGCACTGCTTTGTCATCCAGGGGAAATGCATCTGCCTTCTCAGCACCAGGACCATCTCAGGGCACCCCACCGATCCGACCACATACTATTTTCGTACAGCCAGCAGACCATCCGCCGTAGAGTTCGATGAAAGGTATTTTCGCGCCTTTTGTGGCCAATCCCTACGGTGCATTTTCTGCGATGATAGGTGGCACATTGAGTGTTACTCTATGCAGCTTCTCTCTGTATCTGTATTAACCGCTGGAAACCGATTTTGGGACACCATATGTTCAGCAAACACCCCCCGCAGTCTCTGTTCTTCACAGGTAGGCCAGTTGAAACGAGTGGTACTGCTGGAGATGAAACTCAGAATAGGGACGATGATGATGGCCATGAAGAACAACAAATTCAGCCCCGTGGTAGACATAATTCCCGATCGGCCTCTTCATCCACTGGGGTGTGGTACCGGTGGACATAAGCATCATTAATTTTATTTGTTCAAGTAGTTAATAACTTAAGTAGACTTTGTTGGATTGCAATGTTTGAATTTAGTTTTTAATTTTTTGTGTATTTAACAAGGCAAATAGTTATAAAATCTGTTTATGATGATTTTTAGTATGCCGGTATCAACTCTTAAATTTTATGTTGTATATAATTTCAGATGTAACTTGGAAAGTAACATTATTAAACTTGCGTTCTATAAAACGTGAGTTCCAGACTCAGGAATCTGACACATCAACATGAACTCGCGTTATCTGACATGTCAACATGAACTCGTGTTAGAAATCTGACATGTCACCATGAACTCACATTGTACCAAACGCGAGTTTCGTGCTTTATATGCTACACCACACTAGTAGTGAATCATACACCACTCGAATTCGAAGAAAAAAATATTGCGTTTTAGTGCCTTATACAATTGTATTGTATCTACTAATGTCAACAAGCCACGTATCTAAAAAATTCCTTCGCAAAGAAATTTCCTGGATATTGTGGTTTGTTTGTATTTGTAGTTACATTTATATGATGAGTAGATGTTGGTGGGTTACTAGTTCTGGTGAGATGATTGTTAGGTGTTTTTGTTCACGATGAACGATAACAACAAATCACAACATCCGAGAATTAGAGGTCTTTTTGAATGGCATGCAATGGCCTTAACCTTTTGTTTGAAGTTGCGAGTTACGTATCTTTACGCCTCAATATTAGAGGCTAGGTTAAGACCCCCGCTTGTAACCGGAGTCAAAGCCTCAACCATGGTCGTAGAACACGATTAGTAGGTAGCATTGGCTGTATGATTGGGCTCACAAAATCCACGAAGCTTGGTTATATGCCCACTTCATGAAATCATGTTTAAGGGTACAATACTTGGCTCCAATAGACCTCTGAGCATAAAGACGAGGACCAGTTGGATACTCAGCTTAACAAGTATGCTGAGGATATGTTAAGGCCCAGTAGTGGCAAAATGCATACCTCAATTTTGGCAAACCAAGTTGTTTCAATAATAGTGTTGGAGTATCTTGTATGTTTACACATTTCAAGGCATAGTGAAGAAAGATTGTGCACGCACTTCACGGGTTGTACTAATCATATCTTCTCACATAAGTTCCAACAATATTATTTCAATAATACTACAATATCTTGTATGTTTGTAGAATGTCTTTGGTTCATACTATAATAATTTACGCGTGTTTCTTTCCTCTATAAGCTTCTTTAGTACCATGTTTAAGGGTTCATTTTACGTGTTTAGAGCAAAACTAACATGAACACCTTTAGAAATAAATAAACACCGGTTGATTTCCCACCTCTATAAATAGACCCCTCCGCCTTCTAAAAAATGTACACATTTTCTTTCATTGAATAGACTCAATATTTATCTTACTTCAATTCATTCGTTCAAGCTCTACAATGGCTGCAAACGTAGAAGATTTCCCATCTATTGGGTTCGGGTCGTGCGATGAAGCTTTCGATAGTGATGGTGAACTAGAAGTTGAGATGATATTCATGGCTAAGAAAATCACGGAGGATACAATTAAGAACTACAACATACGCCGATCGGTTGCTTCGATAGTGAAGAAAACAAGTGCGAACAACTATATTGTAGAATGTGTCCAAAAGGACCACGACTGTAACTGTAGGATCCGTGTAGCACGAAAGAAGAGGCTGGACAACATGTGGCAGATAACAAAATACGATGGAGCTCATACATGCTAGTTGTTCCAATGTAATTGGATGACATGTAACATTTTCTTAATTATATGTTTTGTGATATAAAATGGTTTGAAAATGTAATTGGATAATTCGTACGTTATTTATGATGTGATAAAACAGTTAGTAACGTAAGTTAGAAATTTAAATCAGATAGATGCAGGAAATTTTATTAACAAAACGTACTACATGATAGGTGCACAAACGTTAACTTACTAAGCCTAGTTAAAATGAAGGGAAGAGGAATTTGACTCGCTGTCATCGTAATCGGTACTTATGTCAGATGTTAAGTTTAGTTTCTCAACCATTTGTTCTTTCTCTTGCCGCCTCCTATAATTTTGTATAGAGACTGCGTCCTTGTTTACACAACGAGGGCCTGTTGACGCATTGGTTGATGAACTAGAGCCTTCATCAAATTTTACATCGAGCTCGATATTCGTACCCCCAGAACGTTTGTATGCCCAAAACATCTTGCGTGTATCTTTCTCATTGGAGAATGTTAGCATGTAGTGCTCATCTGGGTCGGGCTCAATGACTGGAATTTTGACATGCAAGGCTAAATTTTTTTAGCTTATACACTCCCTTACCCATGCGGAAATCAATTCCAACAACTCATCTTTTGTGAATTTGTCATTAAAAGAAGTATAGAAGTAGGTTCCACGAAAGAAAACAGTCGAAGAAAATCGTGCCATTATTTTGTTTCAGTGGTGTAACTTCACTCACTCTTAAGTGATTTATATGTGGTTGCAGAACAAACTCGTATCACCGAAGCGCGAATTTCACTTCCATGTCAGTATTGTACTACTAAACTTGCGGTTCATGTAACGCAAGGTAAGGAATTTATGTTTGGTTAAACGCGAGTTCAACGACAACTCACATTATAAAGGACATACGCACACCGCAGAAATGACCTAACACAAAAACCATTTCCATCCTAAACTGTAAGAGGAAAATGTGTGAGAAATAGTGAATGCTCTGTTATTCTCAACAATGGAAAAAAAGTGCATGATGTGGTATACTACGATGGCCAGATGATCCCTGATGCATATCTCGATGTTATATTTTAGTCCCCCAACAGTGTTACGATAAAAATTTTGAGAGGAGCCAAGTATGAAGCTCTAAAGGCCAGAATATCGATGAGGGTTCCAAATGCTTCCAAGAGGCAGTTCAAGTCATTGAGGTATCGATGTCCTACATCGTTAGACACGTTGTATTTCATAATATACGATCTTCAAGATGATGGTGATGTGGAGTTGATGATCGATACCCATACCCAATATTCAATGGGATGACCCCTAGAGCTCTTTGCAACTTTTTCCGAATTGAATACGGGAGGGCATAATGTTGATCCAAATTGGCTACGAGCAAATCTTGACTTCGACCAAAATGCTCATAGTCCAACATCAAGTCTGCGACATGGCTTCAACCTACTAAATATAAGCAACGTCGAAGCTTCATCGTCTTCTACCCAAATGCCAAGACATTCCTGCATCGCTAGGTTCGACTTCGACCTTAACATGCCACCAAACCAACACTCAACATACAATCTATACGGTGTGGGCCTAGGGGCATCATCATCTATGAGGTCGTCTTAATATGAGTATTTTAACCCGTTCGATGATTTCTCAACTGGACGATGCTCAACTTATATCCCTAGTACGCATAATGTAGATGATTTCTCGTTTATGGGGGAGACATTCAAGCACTACTGTTGTCGACCTAGATAGGCCTCGTCAGCGGACTCATGATTGTCAACGATCTCGTGATCAGGTTGGGCCTGCAGAACCTATAGGTGTCACCCCGGTTGTTGATGAGGTAGAACTATTTCAGTTTTCAATGGATAATTCTAATGAAGAACCGCTTACGGAGGTCGGCCCCGATGGTGACGATATGAGTTTATTTCTTGAAGAACCGGAAGACTTTGACGAGCCCAGCGCTGATGAAGATAACGTAGACGCTGGTACATTGGTTGCTTTTGAGGACGAAACGAAGAAAGACGAGAAAGAAGATGTTGCCCCGCCTAGCTTTACTGCAGTAGGCGGTTGCTCAACGTATTACAACCCACCATCGCACTTTACATCAGTGGATATGGAAAGCTTCAACGCTACTAAATTTCCAGAATTCCCCCAGTTGGACCAGTACAACAAACGCAACGATGGTGAAATGCGACTTCGAATGGTCTTTAGGACTAAAAAACTCACAGAGGTTATGATTAAGAATTACAACATACGACGCTCAGTTATGTCCACTGTGAGAAAAATTGAGGCGGACAAATATATTGCAGAATTTCTGCACAAGTGCCAGGGATATATGTGGAGGGTCTAGGTATCGCAGTTGAAGAGGCTGAACAACCTATGAAAAATAACGAGATACAACAGACCTCATACATACTCTGTGGGAAGCATGAGCCAAGATCATCCTAACTTGGATGTGCATGTGCTTTCTGATGCCATCCTTCCACTCCTAAAAGCTAATCCACGTGTAACTGTGCCGGCATGTATAGCTACCATTAAATCTATATACACTTATACAGTGTCATATGATAAGGTGTGGTATGCAAGATATCGTGCCATCTAGAAACTGTATGGGCAGTGAGATGAATCCTACAATGAGTTGTGAGCGTGGCTGAAGATTATGCAAAAATATAATTTGGGGATGGTTGTGCAGCTGGATACAGTACCGAAATACGACAACGTTCATCTCATACCTGGGGAGTGCCAATATTGTCACCATTTCTAGACGTTTCCGTAATGTATTAAGGCTTTCTATCACTGCAAGCTGATGCTCCAGATCGGTGATACATTCTTATACGGTAGATACACATATATTTTACTGCTGGCAGTTGCACAAGATGGCAACCGAAAATGCATTCCAGTAGCGTTCACAATCGTTCCAAAAGAAGATATCCCTTCTTTGGAATTTTTCCTCACCAACTTGCGTAAATATGTCCTGGTTCAGCTTCTACGAGAAAGAGAATATGGTATATGTATCATTTTAGATAGAGGCACAGAGATATGGGGAGCAATCTTGAGTATGAGGCCGTCTTGGCAACCCCTATATATACGTCACCAATTCTGTTTGCGGCATATTGCAACAAACTACTACCAAAAATATAAGAATGATGATGAACATATAATGGTTCTTCTTATGGGTACGCCGTCAACTATCAATCTGTTTTATTTGCCATTACTATTATTATTATTACTCGTTAACTATTACATCTCTTACTAAATAGGCAACGCACACCGGATATACGAAGTTAAGGAGCTGTTGGAAGAGTTGAGCCTAAGAAATTCAGATGGATATGGCTATCTTGCTAATATACCGATGGAGAAATGGCTACGATGTTATGACGGGGGTCATTGATATGGTCATATGACAACGAACTTTGCTAAAGTGATCAATTCATCGCTGAAGGGAACACGTCATTTGCCTATCACATCCGTTGTCAAGGCGACATATTACCGACTGGCTACCATTTTTCCAACCCTCAGAAAACAAACAGTGGACTGGATGGCAGGTGGCCCCCAATTCTATCCAGAACTCTAACAGAAACTTCAAACATACACTGTGCACGCAAACGCGATGGGTGCGGTATGCTTCTCTCGCCACCAACATCGCTTTTAGGTATCAAAATATTGACGATCGCTTAAAGGAATAATGAAAAATGATTACGTGGTTGATCTAAAAGCAAGAACGTACGAATGTAGAGTATTCCAGACCTTCAAGTACCCTTGTATGCACGCCTTCGCTGCATGTCCATCTGTTCATTTTGAAGTCATAACACTCATTGATCCGACATACCGACTTGAAAACATATTTAAAGTATACCTAAACGAGTTTTCTCTGATCGAGAATAAATATGACCGTCATCTCATTGACGATGAACCTAAGATATGCCCAGATCTTTCCCTGCCCTGTAAGAAAAAAAGGTCAGCCAAGGTCAACTAGGATTCACTGTGCCGAGGATATGGTTCCTCGAAAACGGACCGGACAACCTAAACAGTGTAGTAGATGTAACAACACTGGACACGACAAGAGAAAATGTCCTCTTAGGAATGACCCCCAAATCAACTAATTGTACTTATTCGTTTACTATTTTACAACCTTTTGTAACAAACTCTAAAGCTTCATTCGAACACAACAATTTCAGCACCATTATTTTCACTCAGTTTCTTCAGTCTACTAAGTTTTTCCTGGAATGACATAACAGAACAATCAATAATCAATTTGACTTCCACTTAATTCAAAAATTACTTTTAAATATTTTTTGGTTTTTATTTAATTTTAAAATTATATTTAAATATTTATTTCTCTGAACTCGCATCCTACAAAATGCATCTTCAATGACACGTCAGGATTCCCTGACCCGTCAGTCGAACTCGCGTTCTAAGAAATGCGAGTTCCTTGACATGTCAAGAATCCTGACTAAACGTGTATATTAGAAAACACGAGTTTGGCCTATAAATACCACCAGCTAGCTGCGATACAATCAAAGAGCTTTGGTGGGGGGTTTTCACTTCCACTGTAGCTACTAATGACAACAAATCATGTACCCAAAATTTTTTCCCAAAGAAATTTTCAGGGTATTGTGAGTTATTGACATATGTAGTTGCATGATGAGTACATGGTTGTGGTGGGATACCAATTCCAATGTGATCTAGAAGATCGTGTTTTTGTTCAAGATAAACGAAAAATCATAATCTCTTGAAACCCGTGGTCTTCTTAAAGTGTCGACAATCCTTTTGATCGTATTTTCGAGAGTTTGGGTAACTTATTTTTGCACCTTCATCGTGGAGGCTAAGGAAGACCATCACACATAGTCGTGGTCAAAGCTCCTACCATGTCTTCTGATGATGGAAGTGAGGATAAAACATAAAGTAATGAGGTCTACCTCAATACCCACGACTGCGAACATTGATGAAGAATATGACATGTGTAAGGGTACATTGGACCGGTTACAATGTTGTTGACCCTACCCTGTTAATGTACAAGATGCCCTATTTGGTCGGGGTTACATCTTCGATCGGGGTCAACACTACAGATATGATGCAACCCGAACTTGATAGCTGATAAAGCATAGCAATTGTTGCATTTTGATGCTGTCGACCTCAAATGATCGGTACCATGAAATCGATGAAGCTGCAACCTCATCTATCATGTCCAGGGTTACAACTTTTGGTGGGTGCTGAGATACGAGAGAATGACTGTGTTATATTATTCTTTCAAATGATGTAATATAAGTTGATATTAACATGTAAGTTTTATGTTGTTGATTTTGCATAAATTAAAATTTATTTATTATTCGTTTAGTTAACACTTCTGAACGTGAGTTACCCTTACGTGGCCCGAATGGGGCAGTATTTTTTCAAATGTTGCCCTGAGGGGGTATTTGGCCAAATAAAATCCCAAAAAGATAATATCTGGTCAAATCTCTCTTTTCCAGATTTGGTGGAACAACACTCGCGTTGCATATAACGTGAGTTTAACGTTTCACCCTATAAATAAGGCACCACATTCTCTGAATATTCTCACAACTCATCTTCATTCTTCTTCTTCTTAATCTACATTTTAATATTATTTGTAAACACTTCAATCGATATAATATGTCGAGAGGATAAACTATTACAGCTTTGGTATACTATGATGGGCAGATAGTCGATGATGAATCTCTCGACGTCGTATTCCAGTCCTCAAGTGCTATATTGCTTCCGCTGCCATACAACTTAACGTATAAGAAGTTGATGAATGAAGTGAAGAAACATGTTCCATATGGTCGTGGGAAAAAGTTGGAGCCGTTGAAGTATTGATTACAGATGTCGTTAGAACCATTAACATACTCATTATTCAACGTTGTGGACGACGCTGATGTAAAATTGATGGTGGAATCTCACATACAGACTCATTTTGGGGCGGCCCTAGAGCTTGAGCTGTACGCAGTGTTTTCCGATGATGATGATGTTATCAAAGTCTCAAATAATATGTAAACTATATTTTAACGCCAAAAAACAAGAATGTGATAGTTTTCAATTTTTTATTTAAGCATATATGTTCTTATTTACAGTATTGACGTGTTCATTTGACATACCATTTAATAATCAATTTCACCACAGGATTTTCCTTTTTTGAGCTTTTAAATTTAAAATTTACACCACTATTTAACACCATGAATTCACTCATTTCATGCTTCATTTTTCTGTCTTTCACTTATTGACCCGTACACATGTCCACCAACCCATGTTCGCTTATTCTTCATGTGGGAAAACATGTGTAGATAGCCTTTTTAACGCGATTTCTACACCCTTTAGGATGCCTTATACACGCCAATTTTAGCACCTTTGTAAACATATGTTGCGGTACTAAGATGTGAAACTCAAACAACAACAAAAAATATCCCCAACATACCACAAAATCAAATCAAACATGTCTATGGACCCATGTTTGCTTGTTCTTCATGGGAGAAAACATTCTTACATAGCGTTTTTAGCGCGAATTATAAACACTTTATAGTGCCTTATATGCACCGGTCTTCACACCATTTTCAAGAGATATTTCAATACTACGACGTGAAAGTTCACAAATAGGAAATACTATCCCCCAACACCCCGTAATTTCACCAACAACATGCCTATCGAAGCTTGTTTTAACAACAAAGGCCCAAACTCGCGTTCTACCCAGCGCGAGCTACATTGATATCGCCCAACAAAATGCATCGTTATTTCAAAATCTCGTGGATCTCATGGAACTCGCATCTTGTGTAACACGGGTTCCATAAATACAATATTTAAAAATACGCAACCAGATACGATACGCCATATCAGCTTGAATTCGCGTTTGGTGCAACGTGAGTAAGGAATCCGTGTTTCGTAAAACGCGAGTTGTTATTACATGCATCAAATTGGGGTATTTTTCCAAATAAACTTCAGAGGGGTTGTTTTTTCAATTTTTCCTTTAAAGGGGAATATTGCTCCAAATTAGCCGAATTTTCTCACCTATTTCCTCTCTTTTTCTAAGTCTTGAGTTTTAAACTCAAGGAACATTCTCTTCCCATCATAGGATCAATTCCTAGCAAGAAAAATCCTCTCTTCCTTTGTTCAAAAAAAATAATTAAGATTCTAGGTACCGTTAAAAAATTGTCACGTGATATATTAATTTTGGACTTTTTCATTGATTATGAAATAAGAAATTATCTTTGTTTAAATTAAATAGTTTTTCATTCAATTTAAAAATTACATGTAATATCCCAAATTTTAGCTAGTGACCAAAATATAAATTTTGAAAGTTTAGGGGTTAAAGTATAAACTTTGGAAAAGTTTATGCTTTAACTTTGGAAAAGTTTGGGGACTAAAGTGTAAATTTCCCAAACAAGTGATTTTATTCAGTATAAGAGTGAATCGGATCGAAATAGGTACCTTGATATCGGTTTTAAGAATTAAGATGCAGCAAAAAGGTCCCAAATTTGGATGGAATGAAATTGTTAAGCGTGCCCAAGCCAGAGAAATACAAGGTTGGGTTACCTTCGGGAAGGTCCTATAAAAGTGTTTCTGATCGATATTTTGGACTCATTAAGAGTAAAGAATATTCGTATGGATTTACGATAAAGGATTTCTAAGAGAAATTTTACTTTTTGAAGATTTTCGATAATTATCGGGATAATAGACTGAGTTAAGAAAATTCAGTCTAAGTCATTAAGGAAGAAAGTTTTTATGAGATGATAATGTTTATTTCCCGAATATGGAAATATGAAAATTTTGGAATAAATCTGATAGTTCAGAAAAGGTAAAATCGCAGTAGAAGTATTTTACGAATATCGAGAAATCGGATCGAATTGAAATTTTGAAGACAGTTCCAAAGATTATGGGAAATTTATAAATATTATTTTATGAATCTTTTATTGTTGGATGGATTCTAACTAGATTTAGTTAGACTATGGTAGAGTGGCTATAAAGCTTTAAAGTTCGTATGAAGAAAATTTGGAAATCGTATTGAGTAAGATTCGAATATTTGGATCAAATAAAATGTCATAAATAAATATCTAAGATATTTATGTAGGAGTATGGTTGGATTGGAACCAAATTGGTTCAATTTTCAAGACTTGTTGTAAATAAAGACTAGTTGGAGGGCAAATTGGACATTTGCCATGGATGGCATTTTTGAAATATTTTGAAACATTGAGGGCAATTTTTAAAGGTGAATAACACTTGGATTTGATCATGGCCATTGATTTTTGATAAGATTAAATCTTGGCCTTTGGATTAAAAGGGTAAATTAGTAATTTCACTAATTAAATGAATTTTAAATTCATTTAATTTTAACATGTGGATTAAATAAGTAAAAGATGAACCAAATTTGTTCATCTTTCTTGAAATATTTCGGACTAAAGGGAGAAAAAAAGGGAGAAAATTTTCCAAGCTCGATTCAAGCCCTAAAACTCGACTTTCAGGTAATCTCTTCAACTACAAACTTATTCTATTGTTCAAGCTCTATCTCTTGATGTTAATAATTCATGGAAAACATGCTTTATTGATGAGAATTTTGCATGATAAGAAATAAGGGTTTATGGAAAAAGTTTGGGAATTTTGGAATTTTATGATTCCATGATGAAATTTAAGTTGGAAACAAGTTGTTATGATGATAAAATCATGTTTTTGAGTTGGAATTTAAACCCTACAAATTTTAGTTTGTATGAAGATGATTAGGGTTTATGGATTCAAGTTTGATTTAGGGTTTGTGATGTTAGATAAATGATCTAGTAAGCTTGATTTGTTGTTTGAAAGTAAAACCCTAAATTTAAAGTATAAGGACCATTTCATCAATTCTGAAAGTTAAAGGACCAATCTGAATTTTTATGATTTTGAAGTGTATTTATGCTATTAATGATGTTGGAGATGTGAAATTGAAGTAAAAATGCTAAACCGATGTTGAATTAAAGTAGTGATCATTTTGACAATTTGTCAAAGTTAAGTGACCAATTCGGAAATAAGATTTTGGATGAGGACTAAATCTGATTTTTAGTTGAAATAATAAAATTCAAGTAGTAATGTTGATTTGAGGACTAATTTGCAAAGTTAAGAAGTTTGAATCCTTACCTTTGCATTTTAGTTACTATTTCGGCAAAAAAGGAAAATTAGAGGAAATTATTGTGAATAATTATTTGATGAAGAAGGTGATAATTTGGTGGGTTTAAGCAAGTAATTGGACTAAATTGACAAATAGCAAAGTAAGAAGAAATTAGTATAAAGTTTGAAGTTATTCATGGAAGTTGTGTAGGAAAACTGGATTTTGGCAGTAAGTTCGAAAATTCACCATAAATTCTACAAAAATGGTTAGATGGTGAATTTTATACCGATGTAAATATTTGTTCATCTAGTTTTGTTTCCAACAAACGGAAACTGATTTCGAGTTCCGAGTTAAAAGATATGAATTTTTAAGTGATGAAAGGTCAAAAAACAGAGCACCAGCCTGTTCCGAATTTCAGCACTGTAATCGACTTTGAAAATTCTCCATAAATCATACAAGTTGAATCGGGACTATTAATTTATATGGATGAAAATCTTATTGAACCTAGTTTCTTTCAGAACAAACGGTCGAATTCCAATTTTTAGATCATTTTATAGAAATAAATCTTTGAAGGTAGTACAAGCTGCCAGAAAATGGAAATTTAGATATTTTGTATCTAAAGTTAGTTAGCGACCTCGGAAGAATTATTTGAAGTTCGAAATAGTCATTAAAGACCAAAAATGGGTTTTGGACAGTATAAGGAAATAAGGAAAAGCTTTTGGAAAATTTGTATATTCGAATGACTAGATTCGATAGCATGTTTAAAGTATTGTTAAATTTGAATCTAACGAATGTCATTCGTATTTATGTGATCAATGAAGTTGATCTGAATCAAAAGAGGGTTCGAGATACTATGAGGAAAAGGATCGAGTAAGCTTAGTAAGGCAAGATAATAAATGGCCCAGGTGAGTGCATTTATATGTTTTAAATGTATTTTGATAAATTTTGCAAAATTTATTTATATGAATTTATTTAAAATGGCAACATGATTTTTGTACAAGCTATACAATGTTTTACAAGCAAAGGAAAAAGGTTCGTATATATTAGGGTATGAACTGTCCAATTATATTGTTTTGACAATTTATTATTGAATAAGGATGATATATGAATCATATGTTTTATCGACATTTTTACGTCTATATGATAAATTACAAAGTTATATGAAATGGATTTATTGCCCAAGTTTATGATAGAGAGTGACAGTATAGTAGCATGCCATTAGAGGTCCAGTAGTCAAGGACTACGTGTAGCTGCACACCGATCTTCGGATCTATATGTTATTGGCACTTATGTGTTTCATATGGTATTGACACTTTATGTGTTTTATATGTTATCGTCACTTCGGTGACCAGTACTCAAGGAGTACAGATCTCGCATACTTCAGTTTCTCTTTATACAATTCTTGGGCTACTTATACGAATGAAATACTTAATGATAACCATTTTTTATATACGATGCCTTTATTGGTTTTAAAGTATAAGAAAGATTTGATATGAATTTGCTTAACCATGTTTTCATTTACCCATTATTTAATTTCATGACTTATTATAATGCCTCACTAAGTTATACTTAGCGTGTGATTGTTTCACGCATAGGAAAAGAGAAGCGTTAGGAGTAAGGAGCATTAGCGAACACCATCTATCAAAAATAGGTACATCAGCATCGGTAATATAATTTTTATGCTGTTTGATTTTTACTACTCGGCATGTATATTAAAACGTGAAGCCTGCTCTGATATGAATCGTATTTTATTCAGAATCTAAATGATTTTAAATTAGGCAGTTTTCAGGCAGTTTTATTATTTATATGCAAATGGATCAAATTGTTAAGTTGATGCCTGAATATAGATTCAAAATCAAATGTGAAAATATTAAGTTTAAATTTTACATGATTAAGTATTTTCAAAATTAAAGGATAAATTGTCTATGTTTTAAAGAAACAAAATTTTTACCGATTTTTGAAGTGGGAATTTCTTTACAAGTGTAATGTGACATCTCTAACTCGTATTCAGCGATAGATACGGGAAAAGGGCATTACATGTATTATTTTAACGTGATTAAAAGTGTTTGACTAAGCATCCAAAAAAAGGTATAATATCATAGTTAGTGGATGTATTTTACTAAAATTTCAAATGTGATACATATACTTTTAATACTTTTAGAATAACGTATGTATTTTGATGAAATATCTAATGTAATAATTGTATTTTTAAAATGTCTAATGTATTTTAGTTTACGTAGATTTTGATATTTATATGTATGTAAAAGAAGTAATAATTTGATTAAAAGAATTAATAGTAGGCAAAAATAATAATAATAAAAATGTTAGTGAAATTGGTTGTTTGCACCGGCGTTGGTTGATCAAGGAGTGTGTTGGTGGTTTGAGAGAAAGCTTGTTTCAAGTGAAATCTTCGATCGTTGATGTTAATTGAGTGGTGATTTGGTGTAATTGGGTCAAGGAGGCATGGCGTGGTGGATTGCTGTGCATATGTGCTCTGTGCGTGATAGTTGGGTAGCTGTTGTTGTGGAGAGGTGGGGTTGGTATTAGAGTTGTATGTAAACATAACGGTTTGTTGCTTGGCATGTTTTGGGTAATGCGTTTAATGAGATGTTTTGGGGTTTGAGTAGGCTCATGGGTGTTTATTTTTTTGTTTGGTGATTTGTATTGGGTGTAGTTTTCGTTCCTTAATCGTGTTATGGCCTTTTCTTTATTATCGCGAGTACTATTTTCTTCCAATTAGGTTTAGGGAGGTTTTTAATGAGGCTCTTGATAATATCTTGTATGATTTATTCATGAATATAATCATACTTGCATTGATAAAAAAAAAAAACAAAAACAAACAGTTGGTCGCGAGATGAGGTGTTAAGTCCCTTAAACAAAGTTATGAGTTAGAATCCTGACTTTCTGAATAAAAAAATAATTTGGGAGGGCCCTCCATTCGAGCCTCTACAAAATTTAATCCAAATTAGTCGAACCAGATACTAGTGGTTAAATCCAAAAAAAATATTAGGGAAAAATAGTAGTAGTGAGAAATAAGTAATTTACTAATTTTCGTTCTTCACGTGAGTAATTATTAGTTTCAAAATAATACTTAAAGAATTATTAATCTTCGTTCGTGACATTTCATTTTAGGTATAATGTTAATCTAATTGCTGGAAATCACAATCCCTAAAACATGTAGCCTGCAAGTATTACTTAACATATAAATTTAGATAATCAATAAAGAGTTGAACAAGGTCGTTGTAGTATAGTGGTGAGTACTCTCGCTGTCACCCGGTAACCCGGGTTCAATCCCTGGCAACGGCGTATTAAACCTTTTTTTCTTAACTTGTTCCTGGGAAGGAGAAAAAAAGCTAGAAAAAAAATGGCATCGCCCGGACTCGAACCGGAGACCTTCAGTGTGTTAGACTGACGTGATAACCAACTACACCACGACACCAGACAATAACGCATTCCATTAATTTATATTAATCTTATTTTGTAAATTTTTCATAGCAGCTTCTCTGCTTTCTTACTTCTTGATAGTTCAACATGTTAATGGTTTTCATCCATATTTTTAAACTGTGGGATACTTGTGGTACATGAGTTAGATACATTGGACTCGTCTTCCCCCAATTGAACATTATTCACCCTTTGCTGCAAAATTTAATGAAAGATCTTTGGGACTGACGTGTACAAGCATTAGTGTTTTTGAATCATCACCTAAAGATAAACACAATGCAAACCCATATCTGTTAAATCCCACAACACTTAATAGACAGCTCTTGCAGCCCGAAAACATGGCACTCCCATCGAGCTGACATATCCCACAAAACTGCCCCAGCTTCAGCATTCTCAAATCCATGCATTTAGAGTTCAACATTTCCAATGCCAACCAAGCATCCTTCACGTTCCTGCCAACATCAAGCACAAGATCCTCAAGCAACGGCAAGGCAGAGAAGAACTCCACCAGCGCTCCTCTGGTAACCACGGCATCCTCATTCCTCAGAAATAGATCACCTACAACATCGGCCATCGTAGAAAATGTAAGCCAACATGTATAATCACTACAAGGATTGCAATAAAAATACAACACAATGAAAAATATGCTATGGATGATTAGCATGAAATAAGAAGGATAGAAAAAATTTAATCTACGCCGTTGCCGGGGATCGAACCCGGGTCACCCGAGTGACAAGCGAGAATACTCACCACTATAGTACGACGACCTTGTTTGTTATGGACTTATTGATTTTATATATACATACGACAAAAAATTAAAGGCTACTGTTTTTCATATCCATTTAACAGTGATTTCTAGCAGTTAAGTTAATATTACATATAAAATAAAATGTCGCATAAACGTAGATTAACGACTACTTTATTTTCTTCACTAAATTTTTTATTATCTCACTAGTATTAATTCTTTTAATCAAATTAATAAATTTGTAATCTGAAAGAAAATCAAAGGAGATTGCAGGAGACGTACAGCTGAGAGAGAACTACTATCTGGCACTGGAACAACATGAGCACGGGAGTGAGAGCAGGCTCGTGTTGTTGCTTGAAGCTGCTCTCAATAGGCAGATCATCGGTTGAAATGAAGGATCCTAACACAGATTAGATCATATTTAGACATCGTTATCTATATGCAATCTCATCCTCCATCTTGGGCCTAATTTTGTACCGAGAACATCAAAAGGGGATTTGCAATTGAAAGCTCACAAAAGGCCATTAAATTATTTTCTTTTATAAAACAAAAGAAGAAAAACTGGTTCTTATAATGATGGGGGGAATATTACAGTAAGTTAAACTATTTTAAAAGCCGACAAGACAGCGTTAACACCTCTACCAGGTTTTTTTTTTTTCTATACAAACAGAATTTGAATCAGCAGAGAGAGTACTCGCAATCGAGTAAGCGAGAGAGTATCTCCTCACAACTTGGCCGCTCTTCTGGTTCTGCCCAACAATCTGTAACCACCAAACCATTATACAAACATATTAGATTTTGGGTCGAATGTGGGAGAGGTTTTGAAAATAACTATAGATGTTATCTAAAAAATGTGATCGAATATAATAGAAATCAGCCTGAAAAATGAATCAAAAGATTGTATGGTAGACCTGAAATCAGCCTACTCAGGGGACCTTCAGGAATCTCCAACCGTGAGCCTTCATTTGCTACTGCATAAACGACCTGAGCCCAGTGTAGGAAACATACCATTTATCTTTAATAATCGAAAGATAAAAAACTAAAACAAATTGGTTTTGAAAGAGCATATTGCATGTACCTTTTCTGGTGGTACACCTTCCCAGGGTCTATTTAGAGTAGAGAGCTCCCACATTATCACCCCAAGGCTAAAAATGTCGCACTTCTCGCTGAAGGGTTCGTTGCGTATGAGTTCAGGAGCCATCCATTCCGGTGTTCCTGCAGATGCAGAATCTTTCATGGGTCGGCTGTTCATTATTCTCGAGAGTCCGAAATCGCAGATCTTCACAGTCCAGTGCTTGTTCACAAGGCAATTAGCACTTTTTAGGTCACGATGAACTATTTTCATCCGGTGTATACACATCAACCCCCTACATATAAACAAGAGATAAATATAGTCAGTGCGACACTTCATGCAGTGCAGTTATCCAGGACACGATCAATTATAGTGTTTACATAAAAACTAAGGAATCACTCGTAGATACAAACAGCAATATCACATTCTGAGAACATAAATAGTAAAAAAAAAAGTCAAGTACACACACCAAAAGCTGTCAAGCGCCCATAATTCTATAAGTTCCTTTTCCATAAACTTAAATATATAAGTTCAAAGATGGAATTTAAAAATAAATTCCTATGCAGAGCCTGAGTAGTCAAATGTTATTATATTGTCTTACTGGTGTGACTCAAGGTGTAGACTTAATTTGTGAAAAGGATAATATAATAAATTTCACTATATTACGTTTACATATTAAGGCACATGAAGATGGTTGCACTATTCAAAGTGATGAAAAGGCTCAACACACCTGCATATATCACGCAACATTTTCAGTCTCTTCCACCAGTTCAATCTCTTTTTCTGACCACTCAAATGGATTAAAAAGTGCAATGATCCCATCTCCATGTATTCAGTAATCATTGAAAGCTGTGGTGGCTTTGTGCATGCGCCCAAAAACAAAATAACTGCAAAAAACAGAACTCCCCAGTTCACTGAATGATGTAACAAAACAGACTTGCCAATGTTTTGTATGGTGCAATAGAAAAAATGAACATATATTAGATAGCTTATTGCAGGCACACTGCCAATACTCATTTTATGTATTTTACATCACTTTATTTTATTGTGCTACTACAACATGAAGCCATCCTAAACAAACAAAAGGGTATAATTTAGAAAAGGAACATGAAGCCATCCTAAACAAACAAAAGGGTATAATTTAGAAAACATAGGAAACACAAAATTGGGATGTCGGATTATGTCAGAAAGAAACACATGGAAACACAAAAGATTGAAAAGAGGATTATGTCAGAAAGAAAGATAAATAGACATGAAAATATTAGTTCTTTTAACATATCATGGAAAAGATACCCAAGAATAGATATCTCATTGCAGAAGTCTTCCATGTTTTCTGCAGTAAGATCTTGCTCCAGAAACACCTTGATTGCAACATCTGTTCCATTCCATACACCACGAAAAACTTCTCCAAAAGACCCTGGAGAAAACACAAGAATTTGGAAAAACACAATTTGCTCAGGGGAAAATTTCTGGAGTGATGAACTTCCAACGCATAATTAAGCACAAAAAGATTAATGCACAAAATAAGGAAAAGCAGTGAAATTATTTGATACATTGCAAAATGTAAAAAACACACACAATGCAATGAGTATCAATCATTTTCAAGCATCTAAATCTAAAATGTCTTGCTTTAAATTTCTAACCCAAGATGTGTCTATAAAAAAGACATAAATCACCTTGAAACAAATCTCATCTGTCATGTGACTTTTATCTTTTAGGGTTTAATTATCAAAACTTAAACCCATAAATTCTTTCAACCCTACAAATTAAATCTAAACAAATGACACCTCCAAAATGAACCCTAAACCCATAAAAAATATATGCATAATCTTCCCAACACACATGCATGAGTCCTAAAGACAGTACCACTTGAATGACAGCCTAACAAACAGGGAAAATACATGAGTGAACAAAAAGAAAAAAAAGGTTAGTACAACTGATAATTGCCTAGTTAATTAATAGAAAATAAATGTCCAGTTTCAAGGCTAAAAGAAATTTAGACAACATTATACCTATTAATAAAATTTGTTTGATTCAACGTCAGTACCTAGTATTTATCACATCATTTTAGTTGTTTCTTTAAAACTTTGTTTGATTCAATGTCAGTACCTAGTATTTATTAGTTAATTTCTTGACCCAATTTTGCGAGATTGGTGCTATTACTTGGTAATTTCTAAATCTAATCTTTCATACACATCAAATCAAAAAGTTAGTACATATTTCAGAAGTTAAAATAAAGAAATATTGAACTGCCATTATTTTAAGTTCCTCCCAGATGCATCTGCTGCATTTAAAATAGCATCTAGGATGGAATGCTTTAGCATAGAACATATACAGCATGAATCTAACACGCAGGCCCAGAGAAGTTCCATTGCAATGTTATGGAACCTTGAGCAGTGCTTACCTATCCCAACACGAGTTCCAACAGTTAATTCGGAGAAATTAATATTCCATTCAGGATAAGGTAATAAAGGGTTATTGATGATCATTCGAGATTCAAGAATTTTATTCCATGTTCTAATCATTTCATCATTTGGTAGACAGCCTGAACCCCCACTTCCCTCTGATATTTGGCTCTTATAAGCATGTGGAGATGATGGCAATGATACTGTTTTTTGAGAATTTATCTGATCCCCAGAAAGGTTATACAATGCGGACCTCCCACCAGCAATTTTATTGTGGCCATCAAGTTGACAATTGGATACCTAAAGGAACAAGCAGAATACTTCAGTTACATATTTACTACATTAGGTAACTACAAACTCTCAAATGGAAAGCATACTCCAGTTTTACCTTTTATAAAAAAGGATTTTGGAATCAAAAAGCAAAATAGAGAATATAACAACAGCTAAGTGACTATTATCTGATGGCAATATGCATAAAATCTGCACAAGATTAATTGTACAACTAATGTTTGTTTCTTTTGCAATCACATTGTGCAAATGGCAGTGAAACTCTCTATTTGGGGGGTGGCAGGGGGATGCAAGAATATTAACTGTAAAACTAAGTTTTATTCTATTATCAATAGCAGAGAATTATAACATCAAGGGGGGGACATTGGCAAGACAAAAAGTTCTTTAATTGATCTCTTAAACATTAAAAACAGATAAGAAGCAAACATAAAATAGAGAGGGCATCAGGATGGCAACCGTTGATTCTAACAGAAAAGATAAAAATCGCAACTTCTTTCTCTCCTTAATGAAGCCAATATAATCACGTGCAAATTAATTTCCAAATATCAATACCAGCAAAGGTAACCGCACAAATCTCAAAAGTTTCCTATGACTAGTTGGTCCCAAACTGATTTCAGATCCTCAGATATATAACCAATTTCATTTTTTATACTCATAGTTACAATGTAATTCTAGAGCTCACAACAAGCGTAGAAAAAATGGAGGCAGATGCTATGAAGCAACAGATACAACAAACCCAAAGTATATTCATTCAAAAATTGAAAAACCAGAGTCATTTATACCAGCAAAGGTAACCACACAAATCTCAAAATTTACATATGACTCGTTAGTAACTGATTTCAGGTCCTCAGATATATAACCAATTTAATTTTTATAATGGTTACAATTTAATTCTAGAACTCAAAACAATCATAGAAGAAAATAGGGGCAGATGCTATGAAGCAACAGATACAATAATCCCAGAGTATATTTTTTCAAAATTGCAAAATTATCAGTTGTCTCATATTATGCCCATTCACCAATATATCCTGAATCCTTGACAGTTATGCCAAATAAAGATATTTGTGTAGAAGCAAAAAGGTAATGACATGTTTGCCAACATAGAGCTAGAAAGATAGATGCGCTAAAGTGCAGAACATTCTACCAAGATAAAGTTAATTTTCTAGTTAACTAAAAACATACATTTTTCTGAAGATCAGGACTCTCAATCCTATCAGTTGAAGAATGGGAAAAAGACCCATCTTCCTTGTGCTCTTGCAAAAGACGATTTTGCTTCAATGTTTCATTCATAGCTCTGACATCCCTGAAACAGTTCAGACATGATCCAACTTAAATCACCATTTAACAGAATGCAAGTCCCACATGCAGAAAAAAAAATCCAGAGTTTCAAACACGCACATCGATATCTAAACATGTTTAGGTAACACTAGGGACAAACAAATGAATATAGGCAAGATTTGGTTTAAGTGATCCAAATATATTATTGAAAATCTGAGATACTAAGATGTACTGCTAGACAGCTTCATTTTAACCACTAATGTTATGTTTGGTTACACAAGTATTAACATAAGGAAAAGCTTAATTATTACATGAGTTTTTAAAATAGTTTGTCATAACATAAAGAAGAATTAGGACAAATCTAAACTTGAAATCAAAAAGATGTGAACAAAAACTCAAGAAAAAATAATACCTATTCAAAATAAATACTAATATTTATTCCTTCTCTTTGTTCAAACTTAGTCACGTGATTGGCTAAAAATTACCAAGTGAAATTAGGTTATTGCAAACTCATGTATTAAAACATGAGGAAAAAATAGCATGCCTATCAAAGTGTTTTAGTTCAAGATCTGAAAATTAAAATGGGCAAAAGCAAGAAGACAAAAAGTTAGGAGGATAATGATGATTAATTCCAAAATTTATCACCCTAGAACAATTATTAGAAAGAAAAGGCCAGATCTTTTCCATCCATTAGACATGCTTCAAAGAGAAGAAATTAGTTGATATAATCACCAAAATTAATATATTCTATATAAAGTGTAGGATATTGGATGTAAATTAAATGTTGTAATCTTATCTTATCTCATCTAATAGTTTGAATTTAAAAGTCTAAATCTAGATAAACTCTATCTCATTAAAGGATAAGAGTTATATCTCTTAGGTAGACTACTCTAACTTGTAAAGCCTATAAAAAGAGTACTCTTGTACAGCATTTTTGAAATAAGATTGAACAGAGAAACACTCTAAAATGTTCTCTGATTCTAACATGATATCAGTTTAGGTCGATCCTTTCTTCCAAATTTCAATTTTTTTCCTCTCTTCTCTCAACCTTTCTTCCCTATTTAGAAAACATGGCTCAAAGAGAACCTCTGCTTATACGCAATTAGCTCTCCAAAGAAGCTCTCGTCCATCTGATTTTACCCTTTCGGATCGTCTCTTTCTCCCATTCCGTCTCAATCGGTGAGACCAGTAGAGTGGAAATCCCAACGGGTCAAAGCCCCAAGAGAAGCACATGTTACACAATAAGATGACAGTTCTTCCAACAATTTGATAAGCAGCAGTTGTGGAGCTCCAACGATGTTTGGTCAAATATTCTCTAAATCAGATTCTCTGCATTTCCTGCTCTGAAGGTAGAATTTCTTGTTTGGCCACAGTCAATCCTGCTATTGGCTGCCTCCATATGTCCTTGGTTCCTTTTTTCGAGAGAAAGGTATCTTTCACCTTACTTCTTGTGTCAACACTCCTCAAAGAAAATGGGGTTCTTTGAAAGAAAAAAAATGACATCTACTTGAGGTAACTCGGTCTCTTACGCTTTTTGCTAATGCTCCTCAAGATCTTTGGGGGAAGCACTTCTTCTCGCTACTTTCCTAATTAATAGGATGCCTAGCAAAACTATGGGCTTTAAAACTCCTTTTGACACCCTTTTTACATCTTTTTCCACATTTCAAACCATGGTCATCTGCTATTCCTTTTCGAGTATTTGGTCACATGACTTTTGTTCATGTGCATAGGAACAATAGGAGTAAGCTTGATCCTAGGTCCTTGCGGTGTGTGTTTATAGGATACTCATCAAGTCAGAAGGGCTACAAATGTTACTCACCTATTACCAAGAAAACCTATGTTTCATTTGATGTTACTTTCTTTGAAAATCAACCTTATTTTGTAGGGACTAAGATTCAGGGGAGAGATGTGAGGAATCTCAGCCTATTACTCCTACTCATATTCTTCCTTTGTTGTCTCCTTTTCCGACCCTTGAACAAACATAGGACGAACAACCTAGCAACTCTGATGATCCTACAACTTCTCCAGAGCCTACATTTCCTAGCTCTCCTAGTGTTCTAGTAGAAAGATCTTCCCAGGCCTACATCTCCCATCTCTTCTAATGTTCCAAAGAGGGAAGACCTTCTCCGAAACCTAGATCTCCCGGTGCCTCACACTACTCAAAAACCCACAATCTCTAGTCAAACAAACTACTCCCTATACGGAAGAAAGAAAATTGTCACAGAACCCATTGATCAGCCTAGTACTTGCCAAGAACTGATCTTAAGTCCTGCTGCCATGGAGGAAAGGGTAAGCAATGATGTCTCAAAAAGTCCAGTTCATGAGAATTTAGATGATTTTCCGATTGCAACCAGAAAGGGGGTAAGAAAATGCACTAATCATCCTATTGATAGATTTGTTGCTTATGGAAAACTATTGTCTGGTTTCAAGGCTTTTACAACTAATATTAACAGTCTAAGGATCCCTAGAACAGTGGAAGAGGCATTTGAAAATCCTGATTGGAGGAAAACTGTTGAAGAAGAGGTCAAAGCCCTACAACAGAATAACACGTGGAGTTAACTAAACTGCTAGAAAGAAAAAAGGTGGTCGGATGCAAGTGGGTTTTCACAGTTAAGTATCATTCTGATGGAAGCATCGAGAGGTTCAAGGCAAGGTTAGTGGCAAAGGGATTTACTCAGTCATATGGAGTAGACTATCAGGAGACTTTTACACCTGTGGCAAAACTGAATACAATAAGGGTGCTGCTCTCATTAGCAGTTAATAAAGATTGGAAGTTGCACCAACTGGACATCAAGAATACTTTTTTGAATGGAAAGCTTGAAGAAAAAGTATATATGCAGATTCCACCAGGCTTAGAGGATGACCCAACGAAACAAAAAGTGTGCAAACTAAATAGATCCTTGTATGGGTTGAAGCAATCACCAAGGGCCTGGTTTGACAGATTCGCGAAGGTCATGGTGAAGAACGGGTTCAAGCAAACACAGGCAGATCACACCTTGTTTAAGAAGGTAGCTTCAGATGGTAAAAAAACTCTCCTTATTGTTTACGTTGATGATATGATCATTACAGGAGATGACACAAAGGAAATTGAGAAACTAAAGACTTTTTTGGCAACAGAGTTTGAGACTAAAAGACTTGGGAAGTCTTAGGTACTTTCTCGGAATGGAGGTGGCTAGATCAAATGAGGGAATAGTCATAAATCAGAGAAAGTACATCTTGAACATGCTCTCGGAAACTGGAATGCTTGGATGTAAACCAGCAGACACTCCAATGGATGCAAGCTTGAAGTTTGGGAAAAATGGCACGAGTACTCCCGTGAACAGAGAATCCTACTAAAGGCTGGTTGGGAAACTGATTTATTTATCACTCACGGACTGATATAGCTTATCCAAAGAAGCATAATCACCAAAGACATGAGCGATCCTAGAAAAGAACATATGGAGGCAACCAATAGAGTCTGCGATACTTAAAGTTTACACCAGATTTCGACTTATTTTCGGAAAAATCAAGACAGATCTATGAAGATTTACACAGATTCTAGTCAAGCGGAAGAGTTAACAGATAGAAAATGCATGAGTGGCTATTGTTTGTTTGTGTGGGAAACTTAGTCACATGGAGGAGTAAAAGCAAACTGTGGTGTCTCAAGTAGTGCAAAATCGTAATATAGGGCTATGGCCCTTGGAATTTCTTGAAGGCATGTGGCTTAAAAAACTTCTCACCGAGCCGGAGTTGGATGAAAAACATGAGTTCGAGGTACTTGAGTGATAGCCAATCAAAGAATGAGTATTGCTAAGAATCCAAGATACAACATGACTGGACTAAACATATCGAAATTGATGGACATTTTATTTATGAGAAGGTAAACAAAGTGGTGTCGTAAAGTCGCACTATGTTCCTACAAAGAGTCAATCAATGGATATCTTTACAAAGGCACTTCCGAGAGTGGCCTTTGACGAGTTCTCATCCAAACTGGGAGTATACAACATATACACACCAGTTTGAGGGGGAGTGTATGATATTGGATATAAATTAAATGTTGTAATCTTAACTTATCTCATCTAATAGTTTGAATTTAAAAGTCTAAATCTAGATAAATTCTATCTCATTAAAGGATAAGAGTTATATCTCTTAGGTAGACTACTCTAGGTTAACTACTTGTAAAGCCTATAAAAGGAGTACTCTTGTACAACATTTTAGAAATAAGATTGAACAGAGAAACACTCTAAAATGTTCTCTGATTCTAACATAAAGAAAGAGAATGGAGAAAAAAACGAAAGATTAGAGCCTATTTAGAAAATGTTTTCCCTTTTTCGTCTACATTTTTCCTCAATATATAAAATCATGTTACGCTAATAACAAAGTTTAGAAATCCTTGTTTCCAATATTCTATAGAATGCGAAAACACTTTTTTCCGAAATTTCGACTACATTGGGAAACCCTTGTTCCATTTTTTCAAAGTTCATATTAATCATATTTAGAATGTAAAGTGAAATAGAAAAAAAGGAAAGCATTTCTAAAACTAAATGGGCACTAAGGTTCTATAGCATACAACATGAGAGAAAATAGAGCAAGAACTTTGTGGCATCAAATCTATTGAACATTTGGAAGAACTTAAAAGTTGGAGAACAACCTTCAATAGCATTTGAAATAAAATGCTAGCATTAAGCAAATTAAACTAGCTAGTCCATATGCCTAAGAGTAAACAACAGCTCGAGCAGGAGAAAGAAAAATTATGTAAATTAGAAGCCTGTCAAAAAGATTGGTGACATTATATTTAACACAATTTAATTGCAGGAAGGTCAGCAAGTCAGGTAGTCCAGGAAGTCTTCTAACTGCTATCTTGTACCTGAACCGGTGGCTCACTTTTTCTAAGTAATGGGGAAGAGGACGGAAACATGGCACTGAAAGACTCCACTGAGACAAAGATGGGCTGTCAAGAACGTAGAATAGGTAGGATGGGCGGTTGGTCAAATCTAGTATGGATCGTACATGGACAATAGTTGGAATCGGCGGCTCCCTTAGGTTTCCAAAGTAACTCTCATCAACTAGTACTATTTTGATATGAACTTTTAGAAGGAATTCATCAAATTGCTTAGATCTAAAATCATCCCCTTTTATATGATCTCCTATACAGATCTACTAGATATATAGACTTTAATTATCTAAAATCATCCCTTTTAATCGATTTCTAATATGGAATATATAATATTTATATATTCTTTATATTAGATAATTAAAATTAGAATTCTAATATTTAATAAAAATAGAAATATAAAAATTTTATTAAAAATTTCTATTTTAATTTAAGTTAGAATTTTCTATTTATAATTGTTCCTGAAGTCGAAAACATTCCATTTGTTCCTAAATAGCGTATTTCAAAAGCGTTTTTGCTTCTTGTGAATGTCTTGGTAGAAGATATGATTTCTTGGAACTAAGGTTTATTCGTTTTTAAGTACGTAACTCAACAAGAAATTTCCTTACTTGTCCAATTTCTAATGAATCAAGATAATTATTCGTTCCGGTATAAATAGTACTTATCTGTTCTGCCACCGTAAGAGGGGCTGATTGAGATTGTTTAAGCAACTCAAGTAATCGTTGACCTCTTGCCAATTGATTCTGAGTAACTTTATCGAGATCAGAAGCAAATTGCGCAAAAACTTCTAATTTGACGAATTGGGCCAATTCCAATTTTGATTTATATAAAGAGAAACTGATTAAATTGCCTAACATTTCTCCATTTTGGAGAAGGAAAAAAAAAGCGCCTACATTTTAAGATTTATCACAGGACCATCTCCCATGGTTGTGGACACAGGTTCTTGCTCCCACTGACAAAACAACGGAATATCCACATTATTTTTTTACCCTCCTCTATCCTTTTTTTCATTTTTTTCATTTTTTTGGGATGAAATATAGTTGTCCAAGAGATGTGAACTTCACCAATGATATGATCTAGAAACATGCTCAACTATGAGCTACATCTAGAACCACAATACTCTAACAGGTGCACATCTACTTACAGCAAGCATCCTGAGTCCTTGCAATAATTAAGCAAGCTATAGCTTTTCCTAGTTCCACCAACAATAACCATCCCTCTTCTTAGTACATTGCCTATGTAAATAAAATGTTTTTGTTTCTCAAAATTAAGGCACTAACAATCAAAATATTTCAACTGTCAGAAAACAGAAAGAGAACTAGAATTATTGAATATTACTCTAGAGGGGGAAAAAGAAAACAGAACAAAACAAAACAAAACTTGGAAGGCCCCTTGAAAATAGAAATAAATAATCTCAACTTACTAGAACCAGTTGCTAGGACTTGAACATAATTTTAAGTTACTAGTCAAGCATTCATTAAAAGCAGGTCATAACTCTTAAACATGAAATAACAATCAACCTTACGATATCATCACCAATCTCTGGAGTCATGCTCATGCTTCTTCTTCTTAGTCTACGAGCTTCTGGGGTTGATGCACGATCTGATCTGTAGCTAGAACTACAGTTCAAAGATACAATAACAATTGGTGAAAATTTTAGTACTTCATTCTAAGCTTAGTTTATAGAACATGGCAAAAGGGGACAGAAACAGTTTAATAAAGACCAGTACATTCTTTTCATTAAGCCAAAGTTTGCATATTAAACAAACTAAAAGACGATCCAAATCAGCACATCACCAGCATGAGAAGAAAGGGAACACAACCAGATTACATGAACAACTGCCTATACGCAGAGCAACATTATCTACATTTAAAAAAACGGTAAAGATGGTGAAAAAAATGCTTATAATAGAGAAATATGTTATAAGAAACTACGAAAACAACTTGCCACCCTCTCCCCATCCAATTTATAGGCCTAAATGAACATTTTGCAACAACACAAGAAGATTATCATGGGAAGGGGGATGGAGATTTGTATTTTTTGACATGAAAGCCACAGGCCTACTGCAACTCTACTATGAGAGCACGATAATTGTTTCATTCATGAGTATATCAAATATATACTCTCAGTAAAAATAAGAACCAATTACCGGGGAAAAAGTAAGATATATTTACTGAAAAAATATCAAATGAGAAAGAACCTTGATGTAGCAACATCATCACCATAAATCCCTAAGTGAATTCCTATCACCACTTAGCATGGACCTTACACGTGCTCGAAAAGAAGGGTGCTCAGGACTCGGAAGGCATTAAAATTTTGAAAACTAGAAATGCTTGATATACCAAATTCATATTTTATAATTTTGTTTTCAGTTTAGAAATGGTTACTCTCATAAACGTACTGCCTGCATCATGGGGTGTAAAGACATGTTTGAGAAAAATATTTTAGCATGTTATCTTGTTCCAATTGTCCTCTTTAAAAAAAACATTAGGTTACTTTTGCTGTTTTATATTGTTATGGTTTGCATATCCAAGTATCAGGGTTTTGCATAATTATTTTGGTTTCAATTAGGTTTAAGATCATGAATATTGCTATTTTCTCTCTTTTTATCTCTTCCCAATTCTTCAATTCCTCTCCCTATTTCAGATGCTTCTCCCTAATTGATATTGCAGATATCTGATTTTCCCTCTAAATTACTGTTATTTATCTCTTTCCCCCAACTTGTCATACATCACTAGATCACCATGACATATCTACAACTATTAACATAAAAGGGCACGAGAGAAACCTGGAACTGGCAGTTGGCTGTTCAGCAATAACCTTTCGTCGGCTACGTTGCCAAAAAGCATTAGCAGTGTTGGGTTCACTATGTGACATACTACGGGAGCAAAACAAATAAATATATAAACAAAATAGAAAATTATATTATCAAAAAAGCTGTAGTGTATATAATTTTCAATCATCTTATCCAGTGAGATGTCATGTTAACTATTACCTTAACTTCCCATCGATGGAGGTGGAAGATCGTAGCATCATATTGCGCAATGAAGCACCAGTTATATTGGAAGAGCCATCCAATTTTCGGTGGAACTGAAGGTTCTCATCTTTTTCAGCACTGCAGCGTATGAAATGAGAATTTCAATATAAAAAGGACAGCAATAACTTTCTAAATAACTCATAAGCACTTGTGAGGTCAAAGAAACTCAAGAAAAGTTGGACACAAGTTTGAAATGTTTCAAACACCATTCACAGACCTGTCAGGATCAACTCTCTCAGAAAATCCATAGAGAGGACTATTAGGCTCCAACGGTGAATCACAGGAATCATTTTCAGCAGAATCGCTCTCCCCTGCTGGTGAAATATGGGTCATAAAAATAGCCCTTGTTAATCGTGGCATCAATTGACCCGGAAAACATATAAGATCAACCAGTAGCTCCACAGAATTTAGCACAACCATCACAGACATGTGCTTATATGAATCTGCACACTCAACAGCCCCATCATTTGGAAAACCCTGGAGAAATGACACAAGAAATACTGAGACAGCTTTCAGTTACAGATTTAACAATAGGCAAACATTAATGTCTTGGAAAATCTTCTATTTCAATCAAGTTAATTTTACAAGGTCTGAAACTGGAAACTGATATATGGTATATGAAAGGAAAAAAAAAACATTTAATCTGACCTACAATAGAAGGGAGTGGCAACACAAGAGCTTACCACCATGAGCTTACTTTCAAGCCCGACAGTGTCTGCTAAAACTTTAAACAAAATTGCTCGTGGACGACATGAACCATGCTTTATTTGCCCCAGCAGCTGGACACCGTGGTTCTCAAACATGTGAGTGTTTTCTTCTAGTGCAGCTTTTGCTGGACTTCCCATAGTTGTACGTTTGTAAACATCAGCAACCTAGGTAAAAACCAGGAGTTACAAAGAGAAACAAAGTATAAACAACCAAATCAGAATTGAAAAGGTGTAATAAATGCTTATTATGAGTATGAAAGAGAAATGACGAAGAATAAGAAGTTAATTTCTTTTCAATTTGTTAAAGGTTAAAGTAGTCAGCTTTGACTATGGGTTTTAGGTCGTATTTATTTATTCATGCTAATGCGCAAAACTGAAATTAATCTATCTGCGGACCTAAGAATATACTTTATCAACGTTCAGAAATAACTGAATTCCAAATTTAGAAATTTTATTCAAGAAATGTAATCACCCTCCTACGGAGCAAGCACAAATATAAACACCAGCATTTCGATATGTTACCGTCTAGTCCCCAAGATTCTCTTATAACATCTTTTCATCTTTAGCACAGACCAGATTTATTTCAGGCAGGTTTTCTTAAATTGCCTGAACTCTATGAGAAACAAATACTGCAAACGTTTAGCAAATATCACTAGCAAATTTTTGCACTGAGAGAAATAACTGCTACTTATTTTACTACATCATATATACCACTAGAAGAAGCTTAAATATGTTCAAAGTTTTACAGTACGAATTCTTTTCAAATATGGGAAATAACATACACCTAAATGTCCAATTAAAAGCCTGTGCATGAAGGATTGACTGTGTTTGCATATAAAGGAACTTCATTTTCGAAACGAGAAAAGAATATTGAATCAATCCAATAACAGCGACATAAAAAGATGCAACTAGCCGTATGTTGTTAATGAAAATGGAACAAAACAATGTCAAATACGGACAATAAGAATGATGGGACAAGATTGAAAGGAAAAGGGGCTAAAGAAGAAAATTTTCTCACCAATCCGGCAATCTTTTTAATTGCTGCAGCTGGATTTGAGTTCAATCCTTTAACCAGTGCCACAATCAACTGCTTCAGCAGAGATAGTTTTTTATCTTTCTCAGCATCAACAAGAATAATATCAGCTCTATAACCTTCTCCACCCAAAACATGAAGCTCTTCCAATGTGGGAATAGTATCAGATCGCTCCTTAAGCCTTTTATCCTGGGAGTAGTAATACTTTAAGTTTAACAATTAATCATACAAACAAGCCAAAATGGAAATCTAAGTGCATAGTTCAGCCATGTTTGAGAGTCATTTCACCATCAATATAGGAAACATTATCATCCAGATAAAAGCATTAAATGGGTACAATAATAATTTTATGATTTCACATTTCAAGGAATCTACAGAATCCTTTGCAGAAGTTCCTGGCCAGGTTTCTTTGACAATGGTCAAAGCATCCCTGAGTGGATAGTGTAAAGAAAACATCAAACAATGGAACCATAAGGGAAGCTTCCTTTTTTTTCCTTCAATAACAACACTTTACTGCTAAATACCTGCTAACTTTAATTCCAGACAGCTCTTACTGGTTAGCACCACCAAATAATTTCCATCTCTTTAATATCAACAGTTTTCCTCAGCAAAAGAAGTACAGTTGCTTTTTACTTCGGAGAGTTCTTACAAGTTAGTAACCATCAAATACTAGAAAAAAAGTTTAGTTATTTTCTTTAGAATCGCATCAGATTTTCTCAGCATAGAAGCAAGGTCGATCAATTAAATTCTAAAGCATATTTTCATGCATAAACTGTCAAGGGTCTGCTTTAGGAGGAATCAGCCACTCAGGAGACCATAGCTGTCAATGACAATAGAAATCTTACAGTTGATGTTGCTCAGTTTTCAGTTTTAGGTTTGATCAAATATCATTAAGGGCTCTGATTATAAACTGATATGCAGAGTTAGAGAAAATATGCAGTTGAAAGCTACAGAACCAAGTGCAAAGTTTTAGATGATCTATACATTGGAGTGTAATTGGAGAAAAAAATTCAGTTGGTTAAAAGGAAGTGCATTAACAAGGCCAAAAACTTTTAGATGGTGTCCTATGCTCTTTCATTCTTGAAAAAAATTAAGTCTATTATCTACACAAACAAACAATATTTTGATATATGCAGCATTGCTCAAATCTTACAACCAAGCAGTAATAGCATATCCAGTCTATTAAATTTTGGGTATAATGATTAATAAGGACCTAAAATGTTCTCTTTCCATTCTATGAATCTTAAGGTGCACGTCGTTTGATGCTTTATTTATAGTTATTATAATAGACTCCAATAAACGTAGGTTGGGTCTAGGCAAGATGCGGACATACATCAAGTTTCCTTCTCTGAAACACTTTTGTAGTGTTCCACCAACAGTCTCGAACTTTTGTAGTGTTCCATCAAGTTGATCCTAGAAAAAAGGATGGTAACCCAGTTGGATTCAATCCTCTTAACAACTCACCCCTATATCTGTCCCCACAAGTAAAACTTAATTCCTTGTCGATGAAAGATACTTGATATCAGTAAATAAAACTTCCGCCTACTTTTCTTTCCTATCAATAAAACTTAATTCCTTACAGATGAAAAATACTTGAGATCAAAGATACCATAGTCATTTTCCAATAGTTTTTCCCTTTTTGGGATTTCTTTAAAGATTAATTATCAGATACATATGACTCTTCATTAACTTTGCCACAAATTCCACCTAAATCCCCCTTACCATAGGTAACAAATCCCAATCCCCACTGGTTTCCTCTTTGATGGAAACTAGATATAATGGTAAAGTGAAAATAAAAATAACAATTAAAAAACTAGTATAAGTAAGAGAAAAAAACAGAAAGAAGGGAAGAAGTAAAAACCCATTATCTTATGAATTTCAGTTTCAACCTAAGAACAAGAATAGTTAAGCAGCAAGTGGGGTACAATTAATTACAAAAGACATAAATTGATCCTCACCGGAATGACAGAATAGAAGCCATTTGGAATTGGTTCAGAAAGCATTCCAGTGCTCCACAAAATCTGTGATGCTGTCTGAGATGCCAATCCATATTGCTCAAAATTTCTAGGAGATTCCCTGTTACTTGAACTCTCTCCTTGAGAACCCAAAGAAACAGAACCAAATTTGTCAACAAAATCTGACGACCACCAGGTTGCATTAGAAGACCCTTGATCTGCTGACCCTGCATCATCTCGCATATCCTCCATTTCCTCAAGTATTTAAAATGCAAAACCATATTCGCCCTACCTTTCACCCCATAAAAATTATTCTCAATCTAGGAATAGTTCTCAGGCAACAGAATATTTGATGAGAAGCTTCTTTTGTAATGACTTGTTCGAGCTGGAGGCCATAGACCTGCAGACCCAAACCATTAGACCAAATGGATAAATTCTTCTGAATTCAACAAGAGTGTAACACCCTACTATCAAAATAAAATAAAATAAAACGTCTTAACACCGAATTTCAAAGGGGAAACACCTACAGACAAATGAGGAAAGTGCATAAACCAAGACAATAAATTGTGAAAATACTGTACAATGAAAATATCCTTAAACTTCAAATAAAAAGGCCCAATTAAAATCTAACAATATGCTTATATCTAGAATTTCTGCTTATCATTATTTCACAAGTAGTTGAGCCAGCCCATCCCAGAAAAACCATTTTCCGCCAAGATAACCATATATATTCAGCAGGAAACTATCCCCATTTAAAAATTAGAAGAATCGTTTACATGATCGATCAATAATCAGTCTCATATGACATAGCAAAGTAGCAACCAAAACAACCCTAAAATGAAACTCAAGTTCATTTTTCTGCTAAATTCTTATCCGCCAAAAGAGCATGTATTCATTCCAGTTTATGGAAAGTAATCAGGATTTCTCTCAAGTGATTAATATTAATAAAAAAAAAGAACATGAATAACTAAGAAACTCAAATCTACATCAAAATAGAAGATAACTAAGAAACTCAAATCTACATCAAAATAGAAGATCTATCATCTACGAATATGAAACGCAAGTAGATAAATAGTTGAAACAAATCAAATCAGCAACGCATTCTGAAAATATAATATAATAAAATAAAACATTACGCTAATCCGATAGCATTGGAACCTCAGCCAATAAACACAGCAGCAGAGAGAAAGAAACGAGTAATTTATTTTATATAGGAATAGAAAAATGAATAAACAGCAAAGGTGAAACGGGAAATGTAAGCAAAAAATACAAAATGAAACAGAGATTGGATATTTGGACTTACTGTTGAATAAGTGATGAGTTTGTTTGATCGATGGATGAAGAAGGGAATGGGCTTTTTTGTTGTTGTGAGATTTTGGGGAAAGAGGGGAGGGGGTGGTGAGTCACGTGCAGAGGGATCTGGCTGGGGCATCTGGGGACCTCTCCCCGACAACCAGCTGGCAATGGGTTGCCTCACCAACCTGCACTCTTTAATCCCGCGTTAATCCTCTCTTTTTTCCTTTTCTTTTTCTTTCTTTTCTCCTCTTTCTTTTTTTCTTTTTTCTAAAAATTAAAATTGAAGGGATTTTAACCATAGTGAAATCCAAATCCCATTTTCTAAAAATTAAATTAGGGTTTATTCTTCACTTTTTTTCATTTTTTGAGAATTTATTGTTTTTCAAATTAGTTGTTAAGATATAAAAGATAAAAATAAGGAAGGACAAAAAAATTTATTAAACAAATTACTAAAAAAAACATGTCTATTAAGATATAGTTTAATAAAGTAAACAATTAAGTATTAAAAATTAAATATTGAAGTTAAATTATAATTTCACTCGATATTTTGTATGAAATTAAATATTAAATTTTTATAAATTTCTTTTTCAATGAGAATTAAGTAGCTATTTTTTACAGACCTATCGAATTCCCAACAAAATTTTTTTGTATATATAAATTTTCGAACTCAAAAATTATTTATACAATACTAAATTATTTACTAATTAGACTTGATTCTCTTAAGTATTTTATTGTCAACAAATAAACTTAATAATTTTATATTAATATCATGTATCGGGATTTTATACCTAAATTTTGGAATTAAAACCCCGATCACTTTGCTAACAAACCATTATCACCCATGGGAAAATTGTGCCTATTGTTTCTTAGAGAAATATTTTCCATAAAAAATCAATGGTCTCAATCTCAAGGCTTACCTAAGAACAATCACTCCCTCACACACGTGGAAAATGCTCGCTCAACATTTGTTATGTATCTGTCATATGTTAATCGATCAATATCATGAGATTTTCGAAGCATACCTTAAACCGACACTAAACGGACGAGTTTAACGTGCGACATATTTATAGTGCGGTTAAAAAGCAAGAAATTTTAAAATTTATCCACAAATAAAAAATGTTAGACTTTTTGATAATATTTTTAAGTTAATTTTTTTATTTTTTTCAAGTATCGATACTTATTTTGTAAGTATTGACAATGTCTCAAACTAAAAATTTATCAAAAAAATTAAGTATTGATACTTGAAAAAAAAACTCAAAAAAACAACCGAAAACATTATAAAAGTTAAGCATTTTTTGTTGCTAGACAAGTTTTAAAACTTACCGCCTTTTAGCCACACACGAGACTTACCCGACACTCACACTAAACTATTGTGCGTTAAATGCAATTGTCCTTTCTTTATTCCAACTTTTGAATTAAAATCATGTAACTTGCTGTGCGAAATATAAACCATACATTAGATAATGTAGCATGAGGAGTTGGATGAAACAAGCGGTTGTTGTCTACCTATGCGAGCGTGGGGTGGTTGCAGTTGCAATTGCTATGGTTTGAGGTTTTGGCGCGTTCCTCTACACCCATGCGATTACTATCGTACTATCGTTTGAAAGCAAACGAACAAGCCAGTACAAAGTCAAAAATAAGAAGGGATCAGAGTACGTATAAATTGAGAATCGAAAGTTTAAATAGATAAAATTTTTATATATTTTCAAATATAAAAAAAAAAAAATTCCGGCACATCCCCCTAACCTTGCAACAGTTCCGTCCGGCGTCCATAAGAACACGCTTATGCTTTTACATTTTTGAGTGGCGTAAAAATTAGCGGGTGATACTTTAGTCAATGCAGTGGCATAGTCAGGAATCAAAGTAAAAAGACGGTATAAATTATCTTTAAAAGGAGAAAAAAGTTTAAATGAATTGAAAATTAAGAATTTAAATAAATAAATAAAACTCATTGTGTTTCTTAATAAAAAGAATTTAAGAACTACAATTCAACTCCCACGTAAATCCGTCTCTGAGTTCGTGCTGGCCCAAGTGGTTCTAAGGGAGCCGAGGAATCCCACCGAGCTCGGTAGAATCGATTTGCAAAGATGACGAGTCCTCGAGTATGACTCATTTTAGGCTTTTTTTTAGCTTGTATTTAAATAGCTTACGTTGTGAATAAAGTAAAGAGCAAGAATAAAATAGATGAACAAGAACAATATGAATGAAAGAAAGAAAATTATATTATATTATCAATGTAGGCAGAGATGGAGCAAGGATTTGAGGTTGGGAGGGACAAACTATAAATATTTGAATAAAGTAAAGAGCAAGAATAAAATATATGAACAAGAACAACATGAGAGAAAGAGAGAGATTTATATTATATTCTCAATGTAGGTAGGGACGGAGCAAGGATTTGGGGTTGGGGGCAAATTCATAAACCATTTTGTAACAAAATTTAAATAAGGGGACAAAGGTGAAAAGAATTTCTGGGAGGGGATTGCCCCTCCCCACCCCTTAATACCTCTGTCCCTGAATGTAGGGTTGTATACAATGCTTTCTCCAAACTCGATATTTATAGGCATAAGATAGAAACCCTAATTTCAATGGGTATTAAGCCCTAATAATAAAATACATTAAAGTCTCATTATATCCACCATAAATAAAGATATTCATAACACTCTCATTTGGATATCTATGAAGATAATGTGTCTCGTCAAAACCTTACTAAGGTAAAAAAACCTGTGGAAAAAAATCTTAGTGAAGAAAAAAGAGTACACACGTCTTTGATACGCATAACATGTTGCCTCATTAAAAACCTTACTAGGAAAACCCATTGGGACAAAACCTCGGTTAAGGGAAAAATAGTGCAACGCGTATTTACTCCTCCTCATGAAAATATCACATAAGATCTTTGAATCTTCATAATTCAATCTTGAATATAATCTTCAAATGTTGAAGTAGACTATGCACTGGTGAATATATCTTTCAAATTATTGCTTGAAAGAATTCATCGAATTCTATTCTTCTAAAGATCATGAGGGATGAAACTTTGAAGAAATATGTTTTGTTTTATCACATTTGATGTATCCACCTTGAGATATAAATTTTGCATTATCTCTACACAAGATAGCTTGCATCTTATCTTGTGAAAACAATTCACATATCTTCTAGATATGTTTAGCCAAACACATATTTCAGCTTTGCATCGTGCATAACAATTATTTACATGATCTGGAGAGGCATCGAGTTTTGAAAGATCTAAAGATAATGGTCTCATAGCACTTAGTTAGTATTTTTTGGACCAACTTAGACATGATGCTTCCAGATCAATTAATATATATATGGTGCTTTTGGACCAAGAATATCATCACCCTTTTTTCGAGGGCATAATGGATCTTTGTGTACATTAGGAGACCAGCAACCATAAGGGTGATCAACGAATAAGCGTTATGCATGTAAAGTCTCTTTAAACATTTTTCTGTGTATGTTAATTGATGCACAAAGATTGTATTGTTAAGGAGATCTCTTCACGAGTCTCAGTGATATTCAAATTATAAACATACACAACAACAACGACGATGACAAATCCAGAGCTAAACCTTTTAATAAAAATGCTCGGGGAAATTGAATCATTCTTATAGCCTTCCGTTAATAAGTATTCATTTGGTTGATTATACAATATGCACCCAATTTGTTTAATCCATAAATATATACGTTCAATCTGATTAAATAGTGTTCTCAAAAACTTGAATTAACTGTTTCTGCAGTCTAAATCCTTCTGAAAGTTTCATGTAAATGTTATTATCAATAGGCTCATACAAATAGGATGTAACAACATCTATTAGCTACATTGCCTGTGTTTACCTATGTGAAGCTCATCTACGCCTTAAAGCTAGTAGACGTAAACTAAGACATTTCATTTATTGCCAAACTAATCAAAATCTAAAGTAGTTGCATCCACCACCGAGAAATATGTTTCCTCATAATCGATTTCATGTCTTTGTGAGAATCCTTGTACAACCAAATGAGCTTATATCTCGTTATTTTCCTTTTTTATTTCTTTTTCTCACAAAGACCCATTTATATCTCATAAATACTTCTCTCTTGAAAGAGATTTTAGTTTCTCCTTAATTGCATCTTTCTATTTTGGCCAATCATTTCTTTGTTTACATTGTCCAATTGACAATGGTTAATGATCCACATTATCATCCAAAATCTCTAGTATTATATTGCTTGTAAATTTATTATCATCGTCGATTTGATTTCGGTTCCACTTATTACTAGACATGACATAATTCATTGAGATCTTGTATCAGGTACCTAAGTCGTGTATAATGTCTCTTCTGGAGACCTTTTAATCTCTTCTAGATATTTTCATAATTCGTTGATTCCTTGATCAGACCATCATAAAATATAGCTCATTTTCTTTTTCGAGGATTTTTATCTTTGGAACCTACTTGTCTACCACGCTACAGGCGTAAGTTAGACTCATTAGCAACTAGAGTTTGTCCTTCTGAGACATCAAATTTAAATGGAGCATTCATAGCCGGTCTATGTGACTTAGTCACCCTTTTAGGGTCAGCAAAACCATCTGGCAATTGATTTGCTAAGTTTTGTACATGAATTATCCTTTGAACTTCTAGTTCACATTGACATTGTTGAGTACATGAATCAAAATAAGATAATTCATTCCAATATATTTCTTTTCCCAGCTGTGTATTTTCTCCCCCCTAATGTTGGAAAAATTGACTCATTAAAATAATAGTTAGTAAATCGAGTTGTAAATAAATTCCACATATGAAGCTCGAGATATTTAATTATTTAAGGGGATTCGAATTTGAAATATGTTTCCAACCTCCTTTGAGGACCCATCTTTATGCGTTATGGTGGAGCAATTAGAATATATAACGCACAAAAAATCCTAAGATGGGAAATGTTTGGTTCCTGACCAAAAACCATTTGTAATAGGGAGAACTTGTGATAATTTATTGGCTTGATGCAAATTAGTAATGTTGCATGTAAAATGACATGTCACCAACATTATCAAGAGTGGTTGTCTTTATAAAGTAATATGGAAAATGTGCTCGTAATTTTATCAACTAAGCAAGTAACTTCGCAAATGCCAAGTTACGGGTTGATAACAAGGATACATATGATTATCTAGTCGATGCATCGATTAAAACCGTAAAATATCTAGAGATCTATAAGAAGGGGTGTATCGGCCCACATGTATCACCATGTATCCGTTCTAGAAAATTAATAGATTCATAATCTATTTAGATGGTGATGGTTGAATAATTAATTTTCCTTGAGAGCAAGCATCACATGAAAAAAATTACTTTGAAGAATCTATCAATTCTTCAATGAATAACCACATGAAGTATCCATAGCTTTTCGCATCATAATTGATCCGAGATGGCCTAACCAGTCATGCCAAATAATAAAGTCATTAGTAACCTTTTGGTTTACAATAGCATTGTTGGAAAACGCCGGTACACCCCATAGCACAGCGAAAAAATTATCTGGCGTAATCATCAGTGATCCATGTACAAGGACGAATTCGGGGTGATAAAGGATGAAAACATTATCTCAATTAATCTGGAATTCCGCAGCGAGTATAGGAGAATCCAAATCAAATCCAAGTCGTCACAACAGCGTTCTGGCCTCTATACAGTCCATCCAAATAAAACGAACAATTTTTTTTTCTCTAACAGTTAGAGAGTATTTTCGAAAAAGCAAAAATATATGTTGGCTGCTAGACCTTATGTCTTTATATAGCATTCTAAAACCTAATTCTAATTAAATTCATATTCTTTAAATATACAATATATTTAACCGAATATAATTAAATATGTAGAATCTGATTCTACTTTAATTAGGTTTCTTTTAGAGATATATATATTATAGTATTTGATAAAATAACTTATCAAATATTAACATATATATAAAAATTAAATTATCCATAATTACAATAATTATAACAATTTCGGTTTCTCACTAATTATGTATACAACAAGTTTGTACACATGCTATTTAGTCGATATTTGTTCGTTTCAATCATAGGGTGTGACCCTTGTAGGTTCATGTAAAGTTAGCTGTAATATCTAGAATAATTCTAATATTACAAGCAATGAGTGACATCTAGCAATACATCATTGCTACCTAAGTTACATGAAGTCGTGGTTCGACTTTACATTTTTTCCGCGATTAACTTCTTTTATGCATTACATCCTTTTGTCCTCATATCTAAATCGGACACAAGTCATGGATTAGTCACACTTGTATAGTCCATCTAATATTTCTTGATATCTTGAGTAGACTATTATAAACGAATAATTATAATATCCCACATCAATTTATTCGAGTATGGCCATGCATTTTCTAGTCTCACTCAATCAAGTAGCCTATGATATTACTTCTATTATGTAAGAGGGACAAATCCTATCTTGATCAACTATATTTCGTTACATGGATTGTGACATATCCAATATCAGTCTTTATAGTATAGTCAGTTACGACACACGTTTGGCCGTATCAAAATATGTCACTCACGATGTTGAAATAATGATGATCTCAAGTTTGAGGATCATACAGGTAGTTACCACCATGAGCAATGTTGTGACTGTCACATAATAATCCAAGAAACATGCTCATAGCGGGTCAGTCCAGTATGTTGTTCCCTAACACGTACTTATGTATTGATTTTGACATCTCTATGTCAATGACAACACTTTGTCATCAATCAACTACATATTTGTCTTAATACATTATTGTTGTCAAAGCCCACAATAATTATCGACTAAGGACATTCAAGAATAACTATAATATTTTAAGGACTTTATTATAATTTAGTTTATTTATAGATACACAGAATAAGACTGAAATAATAATAATGTCTTCTTATTAATAAACAAGATAAAATAAGTATGTTTTTTACAACCATCTCATAATTGGTCTTTGGGCATACTGCAACAAGCATGAGCTTCAATTTGTACTAATTCTTGTGTAGTACAATCCGGATGACAATGCATGTAATTTTGTCAAGATTTTCTTATTGCCTTGGTTTATACTCGTAATATGGAGATAGTCAGCATCCCCTTGACTAATAGTCACAATATGATATTCATTTCTGTGAATATCTTTAAAATTTAATAAGTCTTTTTGCGATTTTAGCGAGTATAACGCATTGTGAATATAGAATAGAGTTCCATTTAGCAATAACATATTTGCTCTTCTGGAGCCTTCTATGATATTAGTACTTCCGGATATAGTACTCGCATTATTCCCTTGCATTTTAAATGGGAAAATATGTATAATTATGCACCTTTCAATATGTGTTTTGTTCCATTTACTTCGGAGAATGAAAAATATGTGTTTTGTACCATTCACTTCAGGGAACGAAAAATATTAAATATAGCACATATCAAATCAATTATCTATCAAAGATAATGTCACAAGAACTTATTACTCTTCCGGAGCATTGATATTTTAGTACTTTGAGATATAGTACTCACATTTTCCGCCTTGCATTTAAATGAGAAAATAGTTCTTATGCTTAAGTATAACATGAATAATTACATTGTCTGCTAAGCGTAAATCGCCACAATTCATTGCATATTTTATTTCGGAAGTAATCATTTTCTTCAGAGGATAATATGTAAAAAAATTAACATAAAGCAAAATAAATAAATGTTTTAATATATAATATAAAAACATAAATAAATAATATGAAAAATAAATTAACATAAAGCAAAATAATTTCCTTTAGAGATTATAAGGAAATAAGATAAATGGTGTATTATTCCCTTCAAGGGTTATGAGGAAATCAACAATATCCAATTGAGTTGGACCAACAACGCCATTATTATTTTCGCCATTTTCGTAAACAAAATTTGTTTATATTTTCTTTCCTTTATTATTCATGATTGTGGATAAAGGTCTATAATGATTCGGCGTTTGACAAGTACGGGATCAATGGTTTGTACCATCGCATTAATAACATATAAATTTTAATATGATCTATATCATTCTTGTCATCCTTATAATCCCACTTCTGGCGGGTATAAGTATTCTTAAAATGACCATAATGTCTATGTCCAGAGTCTTGACCATGACCACAACTACTAATGTGGCATTTATTATAAAATCTCACATTCACTTCAAGGAATGAAGTAGAGCTAGTGGGCCTTTAAAACATTTTTAACGATATTGTGTATGAGGACAACATTATTTGTGTGAAAAGTGGAGTATGTTTTTTTCTAACATATCTTCATCAGTAATATTTTGACCACATAACTTCAATTGTGAAGTAATTCGAAACATAGCAGAGTTATACTCGCTTACTAATTTAAAATCTTGCAATCTCAGATGCAACCAAACATATTGAGCTTTAGGTAGAATAACAGTTTTCTGATGGTCACATCGTTCCTTTAAATTATTCCAAAGAATAAGAGGATCTTTCACCGTTAAATATTCATATTTCAATCCATCATGGAGGTGACAACAAAGAAGTATCACAGCTCTGACCTTATTTTAAGCAAATTATTCCAAAGATTTAATCCTTGTACGTGGCATTGTTAAACTAGTTCACAAGGTCCTTTAGAAACCTTCTTTGAGACCAATAGCCTCGTAGAACAGGATGTCCAGCCAATATACTTGGATTAAACCAATAGAACATAGAACATAAATCACCATAATTTATAATAGTCTTCTTGTAGATCATAAATCACCATAATTTATTGTACTTTAAAATTATAATTTAAAGAATAAAAATAAAAATAGAGTTTACCGGTATTGATTTTTCTCTCGAGGACAATGGAGATATAAATTGCCAAGACAACTCCTCATAATCTCTTTATGTCATATCTTTTTCCAAACCATTCAAAGATATCACGTAAAACTTAAAATATGGTTAAAAATACCAACTTTAATCAATAAAATAACATAAATAAATACTGACCTTTAATTATGAGGATATATTAATAAGTATACGACATAATTTTCTTACCCCATAATTAAAGTCTTATACTTCGAGAAGTATTGGTCCAGAGTTGAGAGCAAGAGAAGCCTTATCCCCATAATTTCGTACAACCCTTTGCAATGTAAGAACCAAAATTTTCTTTTTCTTCTTCTAGTAAAATAATCAAAAATTTCTTGTTTCCTTTGCGTTACTATTGCGAACCCGAACATGGTGAAGTCTATATTATTTATAGACGTTGCTGCTATGAGGGAAAAATCAATCTGAGAGAAAAATAAATTCTAGGGGAAAGTGACGGATAATTAAGGGTGATTGGTCAAATATTCAAAATATTAGAACGAAATAATAATCAAACAATATATCAAAATACATTGACCTCAATATAAGAGTGGTTAATCAATCTTTATATCAATATACAAATAAACAAAACATACCAGAATTTCTAAGCTAAGTTAAATATATAGTAGATGTAATCATCAATATCTTGTTGAAATCTTTTTCGAGAATTGCCGAAAAGAACCACAGTTATTGAGCGAGATCATACTGATAACGTGTTGTGAATAAAGTAAAGAGCAAGAATAAAAAAGATAAACAAGAACAAGATGAGAGAAAGAGAGATTTATATTATATTCTCAATGTAGGGTTGTATACAGTGCTTTCTCCAAACTCTATATTTATGGGTATAAGATGAAAACCCTAATTTCAATGGATATTAAGCACTAATAATAAAGTACATTAAAGTCTCATTTAATATATGGATATCCACCATAAATAAAGATATTCATAACAGCTTAAGTGTTTTAGTGTCATTTTTGTTTAATTTACATTTTTGCTTATGTTGCATTTTTAGGGTTTTGAAGAATATCTTTTGTATTTTTGTTAGTAGTTTCTATTTTGAACAAGTGTTTTGAGTTTTTCTTGCGAGGCTGAAGTATTTTTGAGCGAGGAAATGTTTATAAGAAAAGCAGAAATAGTAAATTATACTAACGGTGATTGAATTTTTTGGGATGATTGTACTGTGGTCACCAAAATAATAATTAAAAAAACTTTAATTTAGTCATTGTCGTTAGAGAGTTTTTATTTGGGTGACTTCGCTCTAACTATTAAGGCTTATTTTGGGGTTATTGTCCTTGATATCCGTTAGGGACAAACGGCCATTGGCTAAAAATTAAAAAAAAAATTATCACTAAATGTTCGTTTGAGCGTTAAAATAGGTAAGCAAACACCTGAGAACTAAACTGGTAGTTGTTTAGAGTTATTGTGGCTGATAAATGGCCATTGGAGACAACAACCACAACAAAAAACGCAGCATAAATAATTAACGAGGCCTAAGTCAATTTGATCATATGTCATCATGTTTTTGTTGACTCTAATTTATGATTATTGAATAAGTAAAATAGATATTGGTATATCCATTTAGCATAAACAGTTGATCCATCCATCCATTTCACCCATCTTAAGTGAAATGAATTTTATACTAAATGGTACGGTTAACCTACCATGAACACTCCTACATATATATATATAAGTTAAGATGAGTGAAATGGATGGATCAACTTTTAATCTTGGTAAATGATATCCATTCATATAACTCATCTTAACTTATATATATGTAGGGGTGTTCATGGTAGGTTAACCGTACCATTTAGCATAAACGGTTGGTAAAACTATTATAGCGATTATTAAACCGTAATTTAACCATTAAGAAATGGTTAACCATTAAATTTTTAAACGATTAATCGCTACTTAATGGTTCGGTTACAAGTTAACATGTAACCTATTATAATTTTTTCATTAAATATTCACTAATTCTTTTGAGAATAATGAAATTATTTCTCCAATAAATATTGTATTACAATTTTCAAAAAAAATATTTAAATAAAAAAATTAATCTCAAACTTCATTTTATGTATAAATAATTTCATAATAGTTGACCAACGGTTAACCATTAACCAAAATTTTTAATGGTTGGTTAACCGAAACCGTTTAAGCTATAATTGTAGGTTAATTGACCGGTAAATTTTAACAGTTATACCGGTTAATAGTTACGGTAACGATTAAGGTTTATGTTGCACACCCCTATATATATATATATAAAGAAAGAGGGATTAGGATCTACTTACAGAGAATGTAAAACTCATATTTTTACATGTTTTCTAAATCATTGAATGGGGAAATGGACGACTAAGATTAACTTCTTACTTTTTTTCAAGTGATAATCTTCACATATCCTAGTGTTAATCTCAGCCATCCGTTTTCCCCACCAACGATCTAAAAAATATGTAAAACTTAAAAAATCTTGCACTGTGTAAACGGATCATCTCTCTCCATCTCTCTCTATATATGGGAAAGGATCCTCTTACACTATGTAAAACTTGTAAGTTTTACACTTTTTTGGATCGTTGGATGAAAGTAAATGAATAGATGTGATTAACAGTAAAAAAATGTGAAGATTATCACTTAAAAAAAAAGTAGGAAAATTATGTCACGCTCGACGAGCACCGATGAGCACCATTAATTCAATTTTTAAAGATTAAAAATTTAAAGAACTCATCGTATAATTATAAATTATTTAAAAATGAAAAGATAAATTAATTAAAACATATTATTTTATTTTTAATTTTTATTTAAACATATATCAAAATACTTATCTACCCCTAAATTATAAAACCCTAATTTTTGTTCATTTGAAATTTAAACTGCCGTCGTCGCCGCTGCCTCTTGCCGTCGCCGCTGCCTCTTGCCGTCGCCGTTCCCCACCAATGAACTTCCAGGTGATCCGACTAGGTAGATTTATCGATGTTTTCATGGCGGTAAGATTTGCAGACAAAGTAAACCACCGTCTGGATCACTAATCCAAAAGAGAATCGTGGTGGAAAGCAACAACAAACAAACGATTGCATAAACAACCCTGCTGACCATTCCAATGTTGGTTCCTTCCACAACCAGCCTCTTGAATGCGATCTGGTTGAACCCCGACGCCAAACTGATGATCACAAATATTTCAAAAGGACGATGGTGGCGGCTTGAATTTCAAATGAATAAAAATTAAAGTTTTGTAATTTAAGAGTAGGTAGGTATTTTGATCTATGTTTAAAAAAATTAAAAATAAAATAATATATTTTAATTAATTTACTTTTTGATTTTTAAATAATTTATAATTATGTGACGAGTCCTTTAGATTTTTAATCTTTATAAATTGAATTAATGGTGCTCATCGATTCTCGTCGAGCGTGACAAACTCATCAAAAAAAGTAAGGAAATAATCTTAGTCATTTATTACAATCGTCCAGCGGTAAAAGAAGTATAAAAGTAATTGAATTTTACACAATGTAAGGGATCTATATATATATAAGTTTTATCCCGTGTAAAAGTTAAAAACTTTTACACATTTTTTTGGATCGATGAATTATTGAAAATTAATTGATGGTCAAGATTAACAATTTATAATGAGTAAAATTCTACAAGAAAAATAAATAACTAAATTATCTTTTTACATTATATAAGTGAATCATAACTATATAGGTCATGTTTGGTAAAGAACGGTTTGAGCTAAAATTAGAGGTTGGACCAATTAAATCCGCTATTTTGGATGTTTGGTAAAGAGCATATTGAAATAGTAGATTAGGATGAAACCTCTAATTTTGAAAAAAGCTGCTAATAGGAGCTTTTTGAAATTAGAGGTTTTGACATAGGAGTTATAAAGACATCTTTATCCTTAACAATTATAAAAAGTCTCTAAATAACTTAAATTTAATCTTTTCTATTTTAATTATCCTTATATTGCGACATTTGTAAACTAATACTTTTTTGTTTTTTTCTTTTTATTCTCGCACATTTATATTTGTATTTAAATTTAATAATGAATTAAATTGTATAAAAATTAATTATATAAATAATAAATGAATATATAGATCCTTCAAATATACTTAGTAATATTATATTAAAAATTAGTTTTCATAATCTAATTAATTTTTTTGATAAGCGAAGAGGTCTCGTCATAATCTAATTAATATTAATAGATACAAAATATTGATATCTAATAAACTATTCAAACAAATATCGGATATAATCATGTCCTTATATGTTAATTTGCTTGTTTAAATAATCAAACAGCTTTCAGCTATCAGTTAATTTTACCAAACACTTTTATACAATCAGCTAATATAATTTGCTAGTCAAATCAGCTAATGCAATCAGCTATTAGGTATAAGCTAATGCAATCATCTATCAGCTAATGCAATCCACTATCAGTTGTCAGCTATCCGTTAATTGCCAAACAAGACCTAACATATGTATATATAACAATACGGACAAAAGTCCTCTACCATTTTCAATGCCATTTTTTATGCCCAACACTAAACAATTAAATTTAAAGCCCTAACACTAAATTATAAATTATAACCCATAAACCCTAAAAATACACCATGCCTTAATTTCTTAAACTCTAACCCTAAACCTCAATCTTAAACTATAAACATAATTTTTTTAGTGTGAGAACATAAATAGGATACCAAAAAGGTAAAAGATTTCTATTCGATATGAATTTTGTAATTAAAACTAAAAGCATTTTTAGTGGCTTTTTAAAACTAAAAACTTTTTTTAGGTAGCTGACAAATAGGGTTTCGAAGAAAACAAATTTAAGATTTCCGTGACAAGCGCATACAGGTTTGTGATTCAAGATGACAACATCAACATACAAGGAGTTATTTCAAGACAAAAAAATATCCTTTAAACGAAATATGTACATTTTTATGGTTAACGCTAATAAAGTTGTTTTGTTAAATTTATTCATGTGGCATTTTGAATTAAAAAAAATACTAAATTGGTAGTCATTTAACCAGAAAAATGATGTTGCAATGAACTTGAATTTAGCACACACAAAAATTAATAGGTTAACAATTGGACTTAAATTCTTAAATCTGAAAAATAAAGAATTAAATACCTATAAATAAAAGTAAACAGACTAAATTCCAAATATGTGAAAAGTATGGGGGTTTGAAGCATATTTAACCTTTTTTATTTAAGAATATTGGAATCATGAAACCTTAGCTTATATAAAAAAGTTACGTTGTAGACTTTTAGTTTGATGCTATAGTTGATTAACTGATAGAAAATATGATAATTGTGTATGTTTGTTTACGTGCCCATAACCACACATGCTATTGGCTAATCTTGACCGACCTACGTCATACACTTAAATTTAGTGGTTGAGTCTCCTTGCATAATTTTTTTTGTATACTGTCGTCAGAGTGTGGAAAAATAGCATGATGATTGATTCTTTGAAAAATCGAAGTTTTATTCATTTTAATTTACTTAATCTTGCAAATTAAGACTTTTTCGTATTAAAACCTTTGTTTAATTTTGAAAACTAATTTGGAGTCGCCACCGGTCATTTTGGTAGACCGAACACCATGAAAACAATTAGAGATTCATTTTAAAATGATTTGGGTTCGGGAGTCAGTTACGTGTAGAGAAGGATTAACATCCCCACAAACGCCCGTAATCGGTACCTTATTAATTTCACATGGCATTTTGGCATTTCCGAATAGTAATTTGAGTTTAATTTAATCAATCATCATTAGTTGGATTTAAATTCCAAATGGAGATATCTTTTTACAAGGAAATATATTTTATTCGAATATGAGGTTAAGAACGACCAAATACTTTAGGACACTCTTATTCGTATTCAAAATATATTTCCAATATAAAAGGTTTTTAAATGCATGATAATTTATGGTCTTGTTAATTTTAAGATCATTTGTATAAGGGCTCTAATTGATTTTATAATTGAAAGTCAAAATATTATTGATTTAAAAATTTCTATGAGATAACACCCCAAGGAATTGGGGTACTATTCATGTTGAAATTGATAAATCACATAATATTGCTACTTTGATTTATTTTTTCTAATTATTTAAAGTTCTAGGCTTAATTGGGCTTTAATTAATTATCTAGGTCATTTATCAAATTATAGGTTATAACATGCATTAAATGTTCCACTTAAAGGTATTTTTGGTATAACATCTCAATACGCTCGAGATAATATCCAAGTCAATACACTAAAGCTTTCCATTTAATCATACTAGTTAGCTACAATTATCTCCCTAATTAATTATTTGATTCTAATTAAAGATCTTGAATCTAAAGCTCTAATTACTTAAACAAACTAAGTGATTAATTATCTAAATAATTAAACTATATGTTTTTTTTAAACATGCAAACATACATCTAATTTAAATAAACAATTAAACTCAAACAATTAAATAATTAAAATTAAAGCTGAAACATGGATCAAATTGAATTATTATTAAAATTTGGATGCCAATTTTCAAGGAATCTGGACTAAATTGTAAGAAATGTGAACTGGGAGTCAAATTTCATGATAATAGTGACTAAATTGAATGAAATGAGAGTTGAATGGCCACGGTAGAAGGCCCGCCAAAGAAAGGCGCGGGCTAAAATGGGGATTCGCGGGCCTGGGAGCCTGTCCCATTTGTCTATATAAAGACTCTTTTAGCTCGCCATTTTATCTTTTTTCCATTTTTTAGAATTTCGGCTCTTATAACACTCCAGATTCTCTTGTTTATAACACCTAAACCTAGAAAAAAAACCATCATTCCTCGATCAAAAACCCTCATTCAACCTATGTTTTTCATCAGTTCATCCCTTTTTCCCCATTTCAAACTAAAATAACAGCAAAATATTTCATATCCTTTGTTTTCCTCGATCAAACACCTAAAATTCGTTTGGTGTTCATCCTAGTTCATCGCGAACAGGATGAACACCATAACTCCGGCCTTTCGCTCCACCGCCCAGATCTTCAACCATTATCACCGAACACCCTTGGCTTGTTTTTAGGCCGTCAGAGGTGACACCGACCACCACCGGCAGTCGTCTCCAGTCATCTTCCCCGGTCACCCCTAAATTTTGATCATCCATGTCCCAATTTCGGCCACCGTCTGGTTTAGCTCCGGCCACCGCCAGAGCGATTTCTGGCCACCGCCAAAACCCTAAAATTTCTCAAAATTCTTTTTTTCACCCTAAACCCCAATCTAGTGCTCGATTCAATAGAATCGCCCGTCTTCGCCGTCCTAAGCTACCTACTCGAAATCGAAAAACCTTTTCTATCATTTTCTACTCCGCCGTGAAATCCTAAATTCCTCCACATTCAATCTCAACTCTGACGACGTTCAAAGGGCATAACACTCAAGATAAGCATTCGAAACTCTCCTATAACTTTAGATTTTCTTTCATGTTTCGAATCTAAGTTTAGATCTAGATTTTAGGTTTTATATTGCTATTTTTAGCTTTCTAGGGTTTTAGACACTATTTTTATGCATTTGTGGTTGAATCTGGAGCTTATTACTTGTTTTATTGCAGGAAAAATGAAATAGAGGTAGTAATATACCTCTTGTTGCGTGCTTTTAACTTCGGCGAACTTCTGATGGTCTTCTTTGGTCTCCAAATCGGCAGCGGTTCGGCTTCCAGGTAATCTTTGTGTTTTCTCCTCTATCTTCCTTTAATGTTGGGTAATTGTTGCGCCATTATTGTGCAATCACCCCCCATGATTATTTCTCTCTCTATTTATAGCTGGTTAAAGAAGTGATGTCAGCTTGGACCTTCAACCTGGGTGAAATGGAAAAAACCAATCTGAGAGCACAACATGGCACCTCTAGGCGCGAAAAAGAAGCACACCAGCCCCTATGCTATTATAAATAGGCCAGAATAACTTTGTAATGGGCCTTTTTGAAATTGTAAAGAGAATATACTACGTAAATGGACACTTGAAACATATTTTGGACATTTTGGGATTATTTCATTGAATGAATTATTATTTATATTTACTATTTATTATTTTAGGTCTTATTTATAGAGATTTATATATATATATATATAAGAACCCGGACAAAATTTGGGTATCACAGTTGTCCCTCTTTGTTCATTGTTGTGGAACAGAAATAGGGCAAAGACAAGAAAGATATGAATTTTGTCCGAACTTGTCAGCTGTTGCTCTGAGCTACAAGGTCTTATTTGAACTTTCTCATTTTTCCTATCTAGAAGCTTGAGTAGGTTCTTCTCATTTGGAACCTCTCAATCTTCGCTGGCGAACTTTTCTCATTAAGAATTCTATCTTCGCTAGGTGAACTCTTCTCATTAGGAACTCTGTCTTTGTTGGACGAATTCTTCTTATTAAGAATTTTGTCTTCATTGGGCAAATTCTTCTTATTAGGAACTTTTTCCTTGCTGAGTGAATTCTTCTCATTAAGAACTCTATCTTCATTGGGCGAATTCTTCTCATTAGGAACTCTTTCTTTGCTGAGCAAATTCTTCTCATTAGGAACTCTTTCTTTGCTGGACAGATTCTTCTCATTAAGAATTTATCCTTTGATGGACGAGCTCCTCACATTAAGAGCTCCTTTCTTCATTTCCTGTCAAAACAAACTAAAATGCATGTATGGGGATTAATATGATCATAATTTTCTATATGATGCATGAATTATATCTTAGGATTTAAAAATCAGTCTCTACTCTCTAGGGAATTATCTCAATGCTTTCTTTCTTTTTAGTATCTCATCTCACATTTGGGATTAGCCTTCAGAATCTCCTTTCTGCGTTTCTGGCCCTTTGCTCTAAAGCGTCATTTTAGGTTTTCACTTTAGATTGCTTTTCTCGAATCGCCCTTTTGGGTTTTCACTTTGTTTTTTTTCTTTTTCTTTCATTTTTATTTTTTCATTTTTCCATTTTTTCATTTTTTTTGTTTTTTTTTTGTTTTTAAGGCGCCCTTTCAGGTTTTCACCTCGTTTTTCTCTTTTTCCTTTTTTTTTTCTTTTTTCTCTTATTTTTTTTCCAAGGACTGCATCAACTGTAAATCTGCCAAATATACTTTTAATACTACAAAATCATCTTCAAACTTCATAACTTGTTCCAATTGAGATGCTGCCAAGTAGTCACAATCAACAGACAAGTTTCCAATCATAACAATGTGTTGGTCTTGCAATTCTGATTATCTTAATTATGATCACAGAGATAAAAATCATTGTTCTTCAGGTGTCAATCCTGGTCATTCTAGGAATCTCAATTGAAATCATCTCTATGCCTCTCTGCAACAATCTTTATGAACTCTGAACTCTTTTTAGCATGGGATTCAACACAATCTTTGCCTTATACACTCTTCTTCAATATTTCGAGTGTTAAAGTTCACCTGCACCTTTCAAAACATAGTAATACTGGGAAATTATCTATTTTTTCATTATATCAGCCATTTAATGATGCTTTAGAACAAAAGAAATCTCAGAAGAGAATTCATGATTTTATTAAAGCTTATTAGTAAAAACACAGTAGAATTTAAAAATAAGTCATTGCAAACTGAAAGTACAAAAATCAAGAAACAAAGTCAGATTTTCAAGTATTCAAAGCATGAAGGATACATACACCTCATCAACCAAAATAGTCTCGAGCTTAACCTTTGTCCAACAGACTTCGAACGTTGTTTGGATGATTACATGTGTGAAATCCCTTCCAGAATACTAAGTAGTGCCCGAGAGGTTTTAACCGGCGAATGCCTATTCTCAAACCATCTGAGCCGCCCTTTACATTTTTGCAACCCAGATCCTCTTTTGGTTTCAAGACGCTCATTACGGGTTTTCATCTTGAACCACCCATTTATTTTTCTTTTTTTTTGTTTTTTATATCTATAGCGCTCTTTTGGGTTTTCACCATAGATAATTTCATTTTGCGAAGCGCCTTTTTTGGGTTTTCACTCATTTTTTCTTTTTCTTTTTTTTTCCTTTTCTCATTTTTTATTCTTCGAACATAATATTTTTTGACCGAATTAGAATTCATTGGTTTATGTAACTCTTTACCATCCATTTCAGTCAGAATTAATGCTCCTCCTAAGAAGGCCTTTTTAACAACATAAGGCCCCTCCCAATTTGGCATCCATTTTCCCCGATCATCACGATGTATTTGTAAGATCTTTTTCAACACAAGATCTCCCTCTCGGAACTCTCTGGGCTGAACTTTCTTGTCATAAACTTGCATCATTCTTTTCTAATACATTTGACTATGGCAAATAGCCTTCAACCTTTTTTCCTCAATGAGATTCAACTGATCAAGTTGAGCTTGTATCCACTCTACGTCATCTAAATTTGACTCAGACAAAACTCGGAGGGATGGAATTTCAACCTCAATAGGAAGTACTGCTTCTGCTTCATAGACTAAAGAATAAGGCGTTGGCTCAGTTGAAGTACATATTGACATTCTATATGCAAACAAAGCAAAAGGTAACTTCTCATGTCAATCTTTGTAAGTTTATGTCATCTTCGATATGATCTTCTTAATGTTTTTATTTACTGCCTCCACTGCCCCATTCATCTTAGGACGATAAGTCACAGAATTGCGGTGCATAATTTTGAACTGCTCAAACACATCTGCTATCATCTTGTTGTTGAAATTAGTGGTATTTTCAGTAACAATTCTTTCTGGTAATACATACTGACAGATTATTTATTTCTTTAAGAACTTACAGACTATTGTTCTTGTGATATTGGTATAAGAAGGTGCTTCTACCCATTTGGTAAAGTAATCAATGACCACAAGAATGAAATGATGCCCATTAGAAGCCTTGGGGTAAATCTGCCCAATAACATTCATGCCCTAAACGGCAAAAGGCCAAGGTGAATTCATTGTATGAAGTAGTACTGGAGGAGAAATAATCTTGTTAACATATATTTGGCAATTATGACACTTCTTAGCATATTCAATGCAATCTCTTTCCATGTTTGACCAATAGTAGCCATATCTCATAATCTTCCAGGCTATAGCCAACCCATTTGCGTGTGTACCACATATCCCATCGTGCACCTCTGCCAAAATATTTCTAGCTTCATTGGCATTAACACATCTTAACAATATCTGATCTTTGATCCTTTTATATAGAATTTCTCCATCAAGCACATATCTTGAGGCCATTCTTCTGATAGTTCTTTATCATTGTCATTCGCACCCTTGGGATAAATTTGGTGTTTGATGAATTGCAAAACATCAAAATACCAGGATTTCTATCTGTCTCTTCTTCTATACTACAACAGTGAGCATAGGTATTATAACTCTGCATTTAGATTGTCATCATATCCTCAGGTCTGTTGGCCAAGAATACTAAAGCCAGTGTAGCTAGAGCATCTGCCATTTCATTATCTTCCATGGGGACATATGTGAAAGTAATTTCTTTAAACTCTTTTATCATTTTGAGGATTAATTTTTGATATTCAATCAATTTGGCATCCTTTGTTTCCCACTCTCCACGAAGCTGGTAGATGACCAATGCGGAATCTCCATATACCTTCAAACTCTCTATCTTTCTTTCAATAGCAGCTTGCAACCCCATAACACAAGCCTCATATTCTGCCATGTTGTTAGTGCAAAGAAACTCTAATTTACTTTTAAAGGGATAGTGCACACTATTTGAAGAGATCAACATTGCTCTAATTCCTTTTCCTAGGGCATTAACAGTCCCATCGAAATATAATTTCCAAGTTTCATTCTCTAGGATTTCATTTTCCTCTGTAAAGATGTTCATCACATCTTCATCCGGGAAATCAAAGTTCAAGGGTTCATAATCCTCTAAAGCGCGACTTGCCAAGAAATTTGCTATAGCACTTCCTTTTATTACTTTTTGGCTTACTACACGATGTCAAATTTTGACAACAACATTTGCCAACGAGCCAACCTTCCGGTCAACGTTGGTACTTCCATCATGAACTTCAATGGATCAGGGCGAGAAATTAACCAAGTAGTGTGATATAGCATGTATTGTCTGAGCCTGCGAGTTACCCAAACCAAGGCACAACATAACTTTTGAATTGACAGGTACCACACTTCACACTCTGTAAACTTTTTAGTCAAATAATAGATGGCTCTTTCTTTCTTCCCTGTGTCATTGTGTTGCCCCAACACACATCCCATCAAATTTTCATAAACCGTTAAGTAAAGGATGGGTGGTCTACCTGGAACCGATGCCACTAATATCAGAGCATTCATCAAGTACTTCTTGATCTTGTCAAACGTTTCTTGGCATTCTTTATTCCATTCACCCGGATTACTATTTTTAAGCAATTTGAAGATTGGATCACATTTATCGGTCAATTGAGAGATGAACCGAGAAACGTCATTCAACCTCCCAAAAAATCTTCGAACCTCTTTTTGTGGACTAGTTACTGGCAAATTCTGGATCTTCTTCACCTTATCTGGATCTATTTCAATTCCTTTCCTGTTGACAACAAATCCTAGGAGTTTCACTGATGTCACTCCAAAGGTGCATTTATTAGGATTGAGTTTCAACTGGTACTTCATCAACCATAAAAACAACTTCCTTAGATTATGGATATATTCTTCCTTAGTCTGAGATTTAGCAATCATATCGTCCACGTACACCTCAATATCTTTGTACATCATATCATGGAACAAAGTTACCATTGCTCACTGATAGGTTGCTCCGGCATTCTTTAACCCAAAAGGCATCACTTTATAACAATATGTTCCCCATAAAGTTATAAATATCATTTTAACCATGTATTTCGGGTTCATTTTTATCTGATTATGTCCTAAAAATCCATCTATGAAAAAGAACCATGAATGTCCTGATGTATTATCCACCAAGATGTCTATGTGAGGCAAAGGAAAATTGTCCTTTGGGCTGGCCCTATTCAAATCTCTGTAATCTACGAACATGTGCACTTTTCCATCTTTCTTTGGTACAAGGACTATATTAGCCACCTACTCAGGATATTGTGACACTTTGAGGAAACCAACATTAATATGCTTTTGTACTTCTTCTTTTATCTTGAGTACCGTTTCCAGCCTCAATCTCCTAAGCTTATGTTGAACTGGTTTACATTCTGGCCTTATGGGTAGCTTGTGTACCACTATATCAGTGTTTAATCCAGGCATATCTTGATATGACCAGGCAAAGACATCTTTAAACTCTTGCAACAAATCAAACAACCATCATCTAGCTTTTGGCGAGAAAGTAGTACTTATTTTCACTTCGTTCCTGGTTTCATCTATTCCCAAGTTGAGAATCTCTAATTCATCTTTGTGAGGTAAGATTCACTTGTCTTCTTTTTCCACCAACCTTAGTAATTCTTCAGGGATTTCACATTCTATCTCATCTTCAACCTCAATGACTTCCATTAGACACACTGGTCACTCAGAACCTACCCCGGGATTAAGTTCAGGATCATTCATGCAGTCGATAGCCAAAACCTGTACAAAATGATAGTATATATATATTTGGAAATGATGCTAAAAGAAAACAAGAAACATGTTTGCCATTCATGAATCAGCATTGAAACCATCTTTATTTAAATGGATTAATATAATGGCCCTTTAAAGATAACACTCTATACCCGCGGGCAAAGGTATAAAGTTGGTTCTTGGTATTTACTTTGTTTTATTGGGTACAAAAGTAAGCTCTTCAGCTACCTAGTTGTCAAGTTTCTCGCCTGGGAAACATGGATGAATTTCCTTCAGAAACTTACCGGGTTGGGCATTCTCAAAAATTCCTCCGACAAGCAAACCTTCCAGTTCATTGCCAAAGATCTCCTCTTCATGCATCCTTACAGTCTCCAGGTTGACCTCCATGAGCCTTTCTTCAACATTATTGAATCCTCGTGATTTAAAAATTTGGGTCAGGTCAAACAAGGCTACAGGTTCAGAGGATACCTCAGCTCCCAAAAGGAGGGCCCTCCTTTGTTCTCTCTTCCTTTTCAAATCACTCATTCTCTCATTGATATTTGGCTTGAATCCCAGTCCGAAATGGTCTTTTTTTATAACAATAGTTTTTGGGCGTAAACACCCCTAGAGATGTTTTCCCAATCATTTCCATGTCCTTGCACATCTTCACAGTGTTTCATGAACATTAATTTTGGTGCAATCAGACAATCTTGGTCGAGGAAACAGTTTTCCTTTGGCAAAAAAAGTGGAATTGATAAATTCTAGAGCTCTAAAGGAACATTCAGGGCGTTCTCATTAGCCTCAATATATGGGGTACTGTAGCCACCAAAGTGATGATGTCTTCCTCCACTCCGACACTAACCAGTTTCCCTTCAAATAACAAACTTCAAATTCTGATGCAAGGATGATGGAACCGCTCCACTGAATGAATCCAAGTCCTATGTAACACCCCCTACCCCGGGTTAGTACCAAACCAGCTCGGAAGCGTTACCAACAAGAACAAGGCAAGAATAGATTAACTCATCCCTATTAGATGAGTTACTTAACTAGCAAGCAACCAAGCATACTTAACTTATCAAGTAAGTGTTGACCGTAATAAGTGCTCCGCAATTGTGCAAGTGTACACGTCGTAAGTTATAGTATAAAAGATATCGTCTCCACAGAGATTGATGCCACTTCAAGAATCTAATCTCTTGCACTATCAAAAGTAAAAACACAAGTAGGTAATTGTAGGAGTTTAACTAACAACTAAACTGGAAAGCAAATAAGTAAAAGAAGATGTAATTAAATGAGAGAGAATATGCCAGGTTATCGTGAGTTGAGGAGTGATAGCCGATTGGATCATCTTGGTAAAAGAGTGCAAGGGCAACTCAGTTGCCATGGTAACTTGCACAGCAGGGTTGCCTTGGCAACTAATCGATGGTTGCCTGGGCAACTACTTGGGCGGCTGGGCAGCAACTTCAAGGTTCAGCGGAGCATCGTTTAATGGTTTCTTCTTATCCCTAAGTCGAAACTCTAACTACTTGTGCATGCCTTGATAATACATCCCTGCGTGAATCAAGGGTGAACAACAACCAATCTTGCGCTCCTCTTAGCCGTTGAAATCCTTAACTTATTCCTAAGTCGGATTCATCTTCACCATCAATAGATTGAATAAAGACTATACTCATTCGTTTCTTGAATCTAACTCTCCGGATATTAGATAAATAGATGAAGTTACGAGATCATCTCCCAATTCACTCGCAAACAATAATAAGAACCAAGAATGAGTAAACCTTGAATAGAAAGTGCAAACTCTTATTACCTAAACAAAATCCAATTGTTTCTCACAACCACAAAACACAATAACCTTAGCCAAGTAGATTTAGTTCATGGCTAGGTTCCAAAGAAACATAAGATAAAGAATTCCTAGCATAAACCTAATTGAACAAAGAAGAAAAAGATGAAGAATGGTTGAAGCCTTGTTGAAATCTCTCTAAAGCCTTTCGAAATATCCCTTGCCTTTGTCGAAAATTCTCTCATCTCTCCCCCTTGGAGTTGACGGCATGGTCTTCAATTTATAGGGCTAGGTCAAAGTCTTTTTTTGAGGAGGAAGTTAAGTTGGAATTAAATTATCTTTAAAGAATATAATTCTTTATTATATTTAAATTCCTTCTAGAACTTCACCTATCTTCTTGTGATTTAATTTCTCTTTAACCTCTTCATAGAAATCAAACTCCTTTGGGATTTAGTTTTGTTCCACGTCATCTTGGGCTTATCTAGTCATCAATTTCGAATACCATATCATCTTATCCCTTGTCAAAAATTGCCCTGGCAACTAGCTCGGCATCTCATTCATGTATTTCCCTGACAACTAGCTCGACATCTCCTTCATGCATTGCCCTGGCAACTGGATCCAGCCTTGCTTTGGCAAGTAATTCTGCACGCACACAAAAACACACTAAAGCAGCATATTTTTCCACAAAAATCACCAAGTTATGTAATCAAGCTCAACGATGGAAAGAAACATGAATTAATGCATGAATGACTAATTATGCAACTAATATGAGCCTAAGTCTAACAATAATATGAGTAAAAAGGGTAATAAAATAGTACTTTTGAACACTTAACACACCCCCAAACTCGAACTATTGCTTGTCCTCAAGCAATGCAAACTAATAATTACCCACCAAGACTTCAATTTTCATAAACTTAGCTTTGAACTTGATTTCAATTCTCAGAACCGGGGCACAAAGTATGATTGGCTTTTCATTTTTCGAAAAACTTAGGAGTTACTCGGAATCAAACTATAATGCTTGTGAGTGTGTACGGAGTTGTGTGCAAGTTGATTTTTCGGATTCTATGCAAACAAGAGGTTTTCAAATTACTTTATTGGGTTCTTTTAACATATTTTAACTAGAGCCGATTTCGGGCACCTCTAGTGTTTTTTTTAGTTTTCTTAAGTTAATTAATTTATTCGACTAGAGCCAATATCGGGTACCTCCAGCGATCAATTTTTAGCACATACTAGAGTCAATTTCGGGCACCTCTAGCGATCAATTTTTTTAGCACATACTAGAGCCAATTTCGGGCACCTCTAGTATTCATCCAATTTTTATTCTAATCCCTTAACTTTTTAACTATCAACCTAAGTTCGCTAGAATTCCTTAAATATATCAAGCCACAACAATGTTTCATCAAGTTTAGCATCATAGTACGATTCTAAGTGTTTCCATGTTTATCCTAGAATAAAAAGTTCTATCAATTAAGTACATTGGCAAAGTCATCATCGGATATTCATTAAATCTAGGCAATTATTGTTCCAACTAAAGGCATGACAAGCAATTTATGTATCCTAAATGTAATACTTAAGATGAATGCAACTAAACATGGTAACTAACTAATAACAATCCCCCCCAAACTCGAGTTAGGCATTGTCCTCAATGCATGCAACAAAGAAAATAAAAATAAAGAAAAGTAAAATGCAAACGAGGACTTACTCTGAGAGTTCGTCGTCGTGGATGATTAGTTTTCTTTTGGTCGGTGTCTTGATTCTCTTGCTTGAACGCGGTGGTTGCTTCCTTATTGTCGATGGTGGAATCGATCCTCGTACGGGGTTGTCCTCATTGTCCTCTTCATCAATGTCATTGGCTTTTCGCTTAGGCTTGGAGGATTCGATTGGTACAGTCTTTGTTGGTGCAATAGAGGACTCGTCCGAATCTGAAAAATCAGACAATGATTCAGTACGAGTTGATTCGGGCATAGGTGCTTTACCTTTGGCTTTTGCAGTGGTTTCGGGGCGTCTTTAGCTTTGGTTGCCGTGGCATCTTCAGTGTTGGTTGTCGTGGCAACTGCTTGGGCAGGTGCAGTGTAGGTTGCTGCGGCATCATCTGTTGCGGTTGTCGTGGCAATTGCTTTATTGGTTTCTGTGGCAAGAATTTTAGCAAGAAAGATAAGGAACGACACGCGGTTGTCCTGGTACTTTTCCAGGATGACTTGGGTGATGGCATTTTTGTGATCTTTCATGTACCGTATGAACATTATTTACCGGTCTTCAATTTGCCTAAGGCGGTTCTCCAACGGTTGTAAGAGTGCTTCAAGTTGTCCTAGGGTTGCTGGCCGAGTTGCCCGGGCATCAGTTGCTTGGGCATTAGGGGTTGTTGAGGCGGCAGGAGTTGCCACGGCAATTGAAGGCATTAGGGATTTTACCGGTGCCTCTCCCATTAGCTTTCGGATTTGTGCTCGATTCCAACCGGACTTTGGTAGGGCCTTTTCATCAGTGGACTCACTTGGGACATGCATCTCCTTGCAAAGATTAGAAATTAAGCAAGGAAAGAAATGAGAACCCTTGTCTTTTGTGCTACATACAAAGATCTCATCACAAATAATTTTTCCAATGTTAATGATGCGATTATGCAAGATAGAATGTATGAGCAAAAGACGAGGTGTATCAATGGTAGTATTGTGTGTGGTGGGCATTAAAGAAGTTTTAACAAACTTATTCCATAATTTTGCCTTGGGTTTAAGCCAAAAGTGATTTACTGTGCCCTTGTATTTACCGTCGTTCCAATGAGTTCCCAGTAGAGTGAGTTCTGGAAGCACCTTGTCAAGTTGCTTGGGCGTGAGTTGATCAACAAAGGCTTGATACTCGTCCTTCTCAATGTAGAGCCCGTAAAAGGTGTTGATGTTTTCGGGGCTTATAAGTATAGCCTTGTCACGAACAAAAACATAAGGATTATCCGGGTTAGGTGAGTGAGCATGGAATTCTCTTACCCATGAGATGTTACCCGGTTCTAATTGATGGAAAAATATTTGCCACTTTTGATGTGCAATCCTTTCGAAGATGAATGGTTCAAGGCCGAAATCTTGATGAGAGTTGGAGTATTCAAAGCCTTGTTCTTCACAAATCTTCCGGCTTTCAAACTTGGAGTGAAATCTTTCTTGAATGAACCAAAAATTCAATTTTGGATGCCATGGATGATCTTGTATCTTGGTTCTTTGGAGGAACTCGGATGAACCAAAAAAACAATTTTGGATGCCATGGATGATCTTGGTTGTGAGTTTGGTAAAAACAAAGAAAACAAAAGAAAAGAAACTAAAGAGTTGCAAGATGAAAAGTAGGGATAGGTTTCTTGGAAGTTAAGGGTGATGCCATTAATTTCCTTGTTGAAGAAGTTTCCTTCTTGAATCAAAATTTCTCTTTATCTTGAACTCTTTTCCTACAATTCAAAAACAAATAAAATAAGGATTAAAATTAAAGATAAACTACTAAAAGAAAATAAATAAAGATGTGCAAAGAAATTCTTAAACTTAAAAAGATAAATATGAAAGAAATATGTAGTTTTAATCTTAAAGAAAATAAATAAATCTCTTATAAAAAGAAAAATAACCGAAAATAATAAAAAATAGAAAATTAAATAGTTCAAAAAAAATAAAAATAAAATATCGAAAGGAGAGCATGCTCATGCATCTCCTAAGGTGGCCACTTCTTTGTTACGTTCCACATGGGCACCGTTGTAGTGCTTCAATCTTTGTCCATTAACTTTGAATTCATGTTTGTCAGTAATGGACTTGATTATCACGGCACCATGGGAGAATGGTTTGTCAACTTCGAATGGTCCCGACCATCTTGATTTCAGTTTTCCCGGGAAGAGTTTTAACCGAGAATTGAATAAGAGAACTAGTTGCCCTGGCATGAATTACCGCGGAAATAGTTTCTTGTCATGTCATTGCTTTGTTTTCTCCTTGTAGATTCGTGCATTATTATAGGTGAGTGCACGGAATTCTTCTATCTTGTTGAGGTCCCAACAAACGCTTTTGTCCGGCACTTTCCCAATCCATATTCACGGTCTTGATTGCCCAATATGCCTTGTGTTCGATTTCCACCGGTAAATGGCATGTTTTATCATAGACAAGTCGGAAGAGGGACATACCTAAGGGTGTTTTGAGTGCAGTGCAATATGCCCAAAGTGCGTCATCTAGTCTTACTGACCAATCCTTTCTAGAGGGATTTACAACTTTCTTGAGTATACCCTTCAATTCCCAGTTGGAAATTTCTACTTGCCCATTGGTTTGTGGGTGATATGTCATGGCAATCTTGTGTGATACGCCAAAGTGTTGCAATATCTTGGCAATAAGTCTGTTATCAATATACTTGCCTTCATCACTGATAATTGCTCTCGGTATCCCAAACCGTGTAAATATATTTTTCTACAAGAATCATTGCACGGTCTTGGAATCGTTGTTGAGAACTACAGCTGCCTCAACCCATTTAGACAAGTAGTCAACGGAAAGTAGAATGTAGAGGTTTTTGAATGAAGATGGGAAAGGTCCCATAAAATCGATCCCCCATACATCGAACAATTCTACCTCGATGATGTTTTGGAGTGGCATCTCATGTCGTCTAGAAATATTGCCCGTCCTCTGGCAAGGATCACATTGCTTGTAAAACTCTTGGGCATCTTTGAACAGTGTTGGCCAATACAAACTGGGTTGCAAAACTTTGTCCATGGTACGAGTTCCTCCAAAATGTCCTCCATATGGTGAAGAATGGCATTGCCAGAGTACATTCTGATGCTCCTCTTCAGGGACACATCGGCGTATAACCTGATCTGCACATTGTTTAAACAAAAGATGCTCATCCCAAAAGTAATGCTTAGCATCATGGCGGAACCGTTTCTTCCCTTGGTGAATAAGGCCATAAGGTAAAATACCACAAACAATGAAATTAACTAAACTTGCGTACTAGTGTATTGCCGAGGTATATGTTGCCGTGGCAATTGCTTCTATGGTTGCCGAGGCGTACGCGTCTAGAGTTGTCGCGGCATGCGCGTCAAGGGTTGCCGAGGCATACGCATCCATGGTTGTCGAGGGATACGCGTCCATGGTTGCCGAAGTGTACGTATCAGTGGTCGCCGCAGCGTATGCATCTGGAGTTACCGAGGCGTGCGCGTCAAGAGCTATTGCGGCGTCGAGGGTTGCTGAGGCATGCGCATCCATGGTTGTCGAGGCGTTAGGGGTTGTCGAGATGTGCGCATACATGGTTGTCGAGTCAACTAACAGTTGTTCATCTGGGAATGCATCGTATATCTCTAAATCTGCGTCCTCCTCCCTATTGCGTTCTAAGCGTAATAAGTGACCGGCCACTTGATTTTCTATTCCTTTCATGTCCTTAATTTCAATGTCAAATTCTTGTAAAAGCAATATCCAACGAATCAAACAAGGTTTGGCATCCTTTTTAGCAAATAGATACTTAATTGTCGAATGGTCCGTATGAACAATAACCTTTGTACCAATCAAATAGGGTCGGAATTTGTCAAATGCAAAAACTATAGCTAGTAACTCTTTCTCCGTTATTGTGTAATTCACATGAGCACTATTAAGAGTTTTACTAGCGTAGTATATCACATGAAAGGTCTTACTTGTGCGTTGGCCTAGGACTGCTCCTATCGCGAAATCACTTGCATCACACATGAGCTCAAAAGGTAGAGTCCAATCTGGTGGAACGACAATGATTGCCGATGTAAGCTTTTCTTTTAGGGTTTCGAATGCTTGGGCGCAAGAATCATCAAAATTGAAGACTTTATCTTGTTCAATCAAATTGCACAAGGGTTTAGTAATTTTAGAAGAATTATGAATGAACCTCCTGTAAAAACCTACATATCCAAGAAAACTTCAAATTCCTTTAACCAAACTTGGTGGGGGTAATCTCTCGATCACGTCCACCTTGGCTTTGTCTACTTCAATTCCCTTGGATGAAATCTTGTGGTCGAGCATTATTCCTTCATCTACCATAAAATGGCACTTCTCCTAATTAAATACTAAATCGGTTTCTTCACATCTTGCCAACACCTTCTCTAAATTACCGAGGCAACTATCGAAGTCATTACCAAAAATGGAAAAATCATCCATGAAGGTCTCAAGGAAGTCTTCGACCATGTCTGAAAAGAGTGTCATCATGCATCTTTGGAAGGTTGTCGGGGCGTTACACAATCTGAACGGCATCCTTCAGAAAGCATAAGTATCGTATGGGCATGTGAAGGTTATATTTTCTTGATCTTCTGGTGCTATGGAAATTTGATTGTAACCTGAATAACCATCAAGAAAATAATAAAATGGTTTACCTACAAGACGATCAAGCATTTGATCAATAAAGGGTAATGGGAAGTGATCTTTCCTAGTGGCTTTGTTTAGCTTTTGATAATCCATACAAACCCTCCAACCGGTCACAGTCCTGGTTGGAACGAGTTCATTGTTTTCATTACTTGCCACCGTTATACCTCCCTTTTTTGGTACACATTGTACCAGACTTACTCATGTACTATCAGAGATAGGGTATATAATGCCGGCGTCAAGCCACTTGATGATTGCTTTCATTACAACCTCTTGCATGGCATGATTCAGTCTCCTTTGGGCCTCAATCGAAGGTTTGTGATCATCTTCCAACAAAATCTTGTGCATGCACACTGCCGGGCTAATTCCCTTCAAGTCGGCAATTGTCCACCCTATTGCCTTCTTGTGTAGCATCAACATTTTGATCAGCTTCTTTTCCTACTCAGGCTGTAACTTAGAGGAAATAATTACAGGCAATGTATTATCGGTTTCCAAGTAAGCATATTTTAGTTGCCCTAGCAATTGTTTCAACTCAAGAATCGGTGGTTATTCAATGGGGGGCTTTTCGAGTTTACCTTCCTTACCTGAGTAATCTAGTGGTTCAATGTATATATCTGGTTGATTGACTAACCAATTTGCCTCTTCTTGTTATTCCTTATCGATCGGTTCTTCATGCTCCTCGGGTTCCTCTTGATCGGCAATGTAGTTGCCGAGGCAACTAAATTCCTCGTTGAAGTTAAACTCTGTCGTGGCATGAAGAAGTTGGCATTCTTCTGGATCATCGGCATGCCTTTGTGTTTGGAACACATTTAGTTTAACTTGTTGGTGATTCTCCCTCATTGTGAGTTCTCCTTTTTCAACATCAATCAAGGTTCTCACTGTTGCTAAGAAGGGTCTCTCGAGAATGATAAGTGCATGTTCATCTGGTTCACAATCTAAAACAATAAAGTCAGTGGGAAAAATAAATTTATCAACTTTTACCAGTATGTCTTCGATTTTTCCCTCTGGATGCAGATAGGATCTACCGGCTAGCTATAGCATAACTGTTGTAGGTCTTGCATTCCTGATTCCTAGTTTCTGGAAAACCGATTTAGGCATCAAGTTTATGCTTGCTCCAAGGTCACATAATGTTTTCCCGACATAGTGGTTTCCAATAGAACATGGTATTGTGAAACTTTCAGGATCCTCCAACTTGAGTGGCATGCAATTGTGCAACATGGCCATGTATCCCTCTATTGCGGCAACTGTTTTAAACTCTCCTAGCCTTGTTCTCTTGGACACAATGTCTTTAAGAAACTTGGCATAGTTCGGCATTTGTTCAATTGCTTTAACCAATGGCAAGTTGATGTGGACTTGCTTTAGGATATCAAGAAACTTCTTGAATTGATATTCTTGCTTTTGTCGCTTCAACCTTTGTGGGAATGGTGGTGGAATTCGGATATCTTTGATCCTTTCATTGGTCTGGAACCTGATTGACAGCATTGCCGAGGCAACTGGAGTTACCGAGGCATTGTCAAATGGGGTTGCCGTGGTGTGCCTATCATTGGTTGCCGAGGCATCCTTATTGCTGGTTGCTGCGGCAATTCCTGGTTCAGTATTTGAGGCTTTGCCGCTGGGTTCGCCTTGATCTTTTTGTGGAGTTTTGTTTGGTGAGCGAGCTTGAGCCTCTTTAAGTTGTTGGCCACTTCTAGTGGTGATCGCCTTACATTGCTCGTGGCCAGTTCCTCTTGCTACTTCAGTATCGCTAGGTAAACCTCCTTGCGGTCTAGTATTCAGGTTTTGAGCAAATTGTCCGACTTGATTTTCCAATGATTTGATTGCCGCCTCTTGGTTTTGCAATCTCATCTCGTTCGTGTTAATAAAAGCATCAGTTCTTTTTATGAAGTTACAATTCTCAGCCATATAAGATTCAGTTTTCAACAGAAAAGCATTGAGAGAATTTTCCAAAGAACTAGATGTTTTCGGTTGTTGCTGCAGTAACTGTTGTCGTGGCATATTCTGCTGGAATCCCGATGCTTGTGCATTCTGATTGTTCTGGTTTAGAGCATTGTTGGGATTACTCCATGAAATATTTGGGTGCTTATTCCAAGCTAGATTGTATGTATTGGACATCACATTGTTGTTTTGGTTGTAATTCCCCACATAGAAGCTGGATTCCGAATTCTGTATACATTCATAAGAATCATTGTTACCACCACATAACTCACAAAAGGAATCCATTACCTTGACCTCCTATGTGTTGTTTGGTTTCTGCATGTTCTAGACCATTTTGGTTAAAGTGGCTAATCGTGCCGAAATTGAGTATGATGATCCTAGTTCATGTATTGTGGCTTGGCGTCTAACTCTTCATCTTCTAGTAGAGGGGAATTGATAATCATTCTTGGCAAGCCTGTTTAGAATTTGCATTCCTTCCTCTGGCGACTTATCTAGGAGTATGTCGTTTGCCGAGGCATCTAGCATCATCCTTGTTGGTGTATTCACAGCGTTGTAAAACATTGTTACTTGTGTCCACACTGGGAATCCGTGTAGGGGCATTTGTGTAGAAGTTCTCTATATCGCTCCCAAGCCTCGTACATGAATTCATCATCTGCCTGCCGAAAAGAAGTAATTTCGTTACGAAGCTTATCAGTCAAATTTGTTGGATTAAATCGAGTAAGGGAATCAAGATAAAGATCGGTCCAAGATCCTATTGATCCGGAAGGAATACTATTCAACCATGCTTTCTCCCTATCCCTCAGTGAATAGGGGAATAATCTTAGTCGTAAAACATCAGGGGTGACTCCTTGTATTTTGAATGAGTTTCAAATCTCGAGGAAAGATTTAAGATGTTGTCGTGCATCTTCAGTTGCTGAGCCACCAAATTGTCCAATTGTGTTGATCATGTTAAACATCACTGGTTTCAATTTAAAGTGGTCGGCTTCAATTTCAGGTGTGACAACTCCTGGATTAAGTCCTTCAAGATAGTCTTGAATAGTTCTGTTTCGTGCAAGAATCACTCATCCTCCTACTGGAACATCTTGATTCATATTGTCGTCTTGATTAGCCATTGCTACTCTTAACCTCCGTCTAAGTCTTTGTAAGGTTCGTTCGATTTCTGGATCAAAGGGATATTCTGGTGTAATCGGTCTCTCCCTGGTATACCAATGCAAAACCAAAGCTTTGAATCTTAAACAAGAAAAATAAAAAGTGCAAGAAAATAAAAACAAAGTTGCTATTGCCAATTCCCAGCAACGGCGCCAAAAACTTGTTGCGCGTAATAAGTGCTCCGCAATTGTGCAAGTGTACACATCGCAAGTTGTAGTATAAAAGATATCGTCTCCACAGGGATTGGTGCCACTTCAAGAATCTAATCTCTTGCACTGTAAAAAGTAAAAACACAAGTAGGTAATTGTTGGAGTTTAACTAACAACTAAACTAGAAAGCAAATAAGTAAAAGAAGATGTAATTAAATGAGAGGGAATAGGCCAGGTTATCGTGAGTTGAAAAGTGATAGCCGATTGGATCATATTGGTAAAAGAGTGCAAGAGCAACTATGTTGTCGTGGCAACTTGCACAGCGGGGTTGCCTGGGCAACTAGCTGGACAACTACTTGGGTGGCTGGGCAGCAACTTCAAGGTTCGGCAGAGCATTCTTCAATGGTTTCTTCTTATCCCTAAGTCAAAACTCTAGGTACTTGTGCATGCCTTGATAATACATCCTTGCGTGAATCAAGGGTGAACAACAACCAATCTTGCGCTCCTCTTAGCCATTGAAATCCTTAACTTATTCCTAATTCGGATTAATCTTCACCATCAACAGATTGAATAAAGACCATACTCATTCGTTTCTTGAATCTAACTCTCCTGATATTAGATAAATAGATGAAGTTACGAGATCCTCTCCCAATTCACTCGCAAACAAGAATAAGAACCAAGAATGAGTAAACTTTGAATAGAAAGTGCAAACTCTTATTACCTAAACAAAATCCAATTGTTTCTCACAACCACAAAACACAATAACCTTAGCCAAGTAGATTTAGTTCATGGCTAGGTTCCAAAGAAACATAAGATAAAGAATTCCTGGCATAAACCTAATTGAACAAAGAAGAAAAATATGAAGAATGGTTGAAGCCTTGTCGAAATCTCCCTTGCCTTTGTCGAAAATTCTCTCATCTCTCTCCCTTGGAGTTGACGGCATGGTCTTCAATTTATAGGGCTAGGTCAAAGTCTTTTTTTTAGGAGGAAGTTAAGTTGGAATTAAATTATCTTTAAAGAATATAATTCTTTATTATTTTTAAATTCCTTCTAGAACTTCTCCTATCTTCTTGGGATTTAATTTCTCTTTAACCTCTTCATAGAAATCAAACCCCTTTGGGATTTAGCTTTGCTCCACGTCATCTTGGGCTTATCTAGTCATCAATTTTGACTACCATATCATCTTATCCCTTGTCAAAAATTGCCCCGTCAACTAGCTCGGCATCTCCTTCATGCATTGCACTGGCAACTGGTTCTAGCCTTGCTTTGGCAAGTGATTCTGCATACGCACACAAAAACACACCAAAGCAACATCTTTTTCCACAAAAATCACCAAGTTATGTAATCAAGCTCAACGATTGAAATAAACATGAATTAATGCATGAATGACTAATTATGCAACTAATATGAGCCTAAGTCTAACAATAATATGAGTAAAAAGGGTAATAAAAATAGTACTTTTGAACACTTAACAGTAAGCAATTTCATATTTTGTTTACAAGTCATTATAGGTTACTACTTTAACAATTCCATTAACTACATCATATCACTATCATTCGAATGGCCTAAGTATACAAACATGCTTACATTTCATTCCATTGTTCCTTAGATTGATACATATAACATCACATACCTAAATTTACTAAACATGATTGTTGAACATACAATCGCATGTAACTTGTTTCCAAACAACTATACTATTCGACATTCACCATACAAACACATAACAACACCTACAACATGGTTTATTCACGCAAGACTATCTCATTTAACAAGGCATTCGAATAGCAATATAAGCTAGATCAATCACTTGAACATTCCATATGTATATTCATATATGTGCAGCAACTAATTATACATTACATGAAATTTCAGTTCAATACAACCTGTTTCACATTTTCAACCAAGTTCATAACATAGTAGGCCCATTCAAGAACACATATATACAAGTATTCAAGTATTCAAAATGCATGCACTAGTTCACTAGATACAATCTAGGTGCCACCAACTAGGGGAGTACAAAACAAGTATGAACCATACTTTAGCTATACTTGTGTCTTGCTTCGAGCTCAAGAAATAAGGCTTTAAGATCAAGCAACAATCTAATCTCTTATCCTGTAGTTGGGAAGAATGAAAACAAGAGTGATAAGTACAAAATATATACTTATTGAGGTAGTAACTAGTTCTAACCATTTATCATGTTATTTAGCCATTTATCAAGTCTACCTAACTAAAGTTTATAAGCATTTCAAGTCAATCAAGAATCACAATCACCAAGTATGTATATTATCCGAACGATCTAGCAAGCAATAGGCATGAATTATATCTTATTAGAGTAACAAAGCAAGCAATACCAAGAAATATGTTATCTAATTATTCGAATGGTATACATTTACCAAGTAAATCAAGTTGACATACAAATATCGAACATTGCATGGTTTACATGTCAAGCAACAATACATTTCATATCAAGTCTCAAGCAATTCATGCTTCCATGACAAGTAACATACAACTCATGGCTTTCATGTCAAGTAACATTCATTATATAACTTTCAAGACAAGTAACATGTATTATAGGATTGTTATTTCATTTGTTATCATATAAACAACCCCATTGGTACTTAGTTTGTATAGGTAATAGAGTCTCCAACCAACTGTCGCCACAAGATGCACCGTAGTTCTGCTCAACCCTCCTACTATCGCCAAAGACCACATACGTACCCTTCGTCTGTCGCTAAATAGGGGCCTTAGCCCTGGACTATAGTCCACCCTGACACAATGAGCTCTAGACTCTAAGTCATGCCCTTCTACCTAATCCAACTAGCTACCAAGGTTGTTCGATTTTATCCATTTATACAAGTATTTCAAGTTCAAGATCATGTCAAGTATTCAGCAAGTTCATTATATACTAGGCCCTTAGGCCAATTGAGCCATAGCTCACATATCATGTAATTCTCATGTGTTCATTTCATCAATTGGGGATAACATTTCAAGCAATTTCTTTAAGCACTCGATCACATGTCATATCACACATACAAGCACTAATGTTACCACCTAAACATGCTTAGCAATCGAATTATACATGAATTCAAGGATGTGACCAAATTTCATGCATTACTTTAATCATGATTCCCTTATTATGCCAAGTCCATATTAGGTTTATTTAAACATTACAAGAATGTAGACGTGCATGCATTGGTTAGGACCTAGTCCTAACCCTAGAAATAACTACACTCATAATACTCCCCAAGCTAGCTAGTCTTGGATCCACACTTCTTTGTTCTTAGCTTTAGGATGTTCCACCATTTCCTCCTCCACCAAATTCACTCATAGTTCTAACACATTACACAAGTAAATACATATTAAAACAAGTTCACATAATCATTCAACCAAGACAATATTACTACTACACAACATATACAAATATGTCAGCATGTTCATATATATTCTTTACTACACATAACTACACTTTTCTATTCTCTAATTCATGTAAAGCAGAGCAGTAACCATTGTTCCAAAACTGTTTACAAAACAGTTTTCAAAACTGTCATAATACCTAAACTATTACCACCAGGCAGCATGTACTATAGTCACTTAAACATGCATAACTTTCATTCTGTACGTCAGAATTTTAATTGGTTTAAACTGTTGGAAATCTAACTTAATTGTCTATCTAACCATATAGGCCTTGCATTTTAATTATTTGCCAATTAATACAGTTTTTAACTTAAGGACAGGGCAATTTACAATACTGGACAGTTTGCACTGTCCCTAGTGTTTCTTCTATACAATTCATTCTACAATCCAAAATTCAGTTCTATTTTCTCCTAATGAATTTAGACATGTTAAGTCACTATCCATATAAATTTCAGCCTTAAATTCCATATATACAATTTATGGAGATTTTTCAAAGTTATTGCCCAGAATAGAGTATTCTGGGCAGATTACACTAGGTTGAGTTTCTAGCTTCATAACTCATCTAAACAAGATTATAACATTGTAATTCAAATTATTTTCATGTTCTTACATGTCTAGATTAGTCCAATTCACCTAGCAATGTGCTTAAAACAGGGTATTATAATGCCATGTTCAATTTGATTCATTAATCAACAACATACTTCTAATTCATTATTTGAGCAGTCCATTACCTAGTTTTAATTAATCCAATTATATACATTCATTTTCCAGCAAGATATTTACTCTATTCAAGTCTCAATTCATCTAACAACATGATCAAAACATGGCATTAAATACAATTAGCATGTTTACACATTTTCACCTAGCAAAACAGTCTTTATTCTTAATTTCCAGCAATCATACACATTCTCCTTAGCAATTGGGCTACTAACACTCCCAATTTCAAGTACCATTAGAAGCTAACATTACTATAACATGCGTAACCACCATCCTATTCAAACTAGGCAACAAGAACATCACAAATTCAAGATTCAAGCATTCTATAACATGTAGGAATTAAGCATTTTACCTTCTCCAAGCTAATTTGATCAAAGCTCAATCAAGAAACATGAATTGAAGATGACCTATGAAGCTTTCTCTCATCTCTTTCTCTCTTAAACATTCGACTATGGGATGAAGGAGATGACACAATTTTTGTTCATCTTTACCCACCTTGTTGCCGTGAGTCATGACTCACAAGGTACATGTTCTCATCAAATGAGAACATGTGTCTAGACCTTAATTTTAATTAAATTTACATGCAAACTCTAGAGCTTTGCATGTTCACATTTATATCCTTCCATTTAAGCCTTCTAGTTTTAATTTCAATTCAATTTGATTCTAATTTCACTTATTTGATCTAAAAGATAGCTAATGTTCTTTCTTCTTTAATTTGATTAGCACATAATTCAATTAATCTATATCTTAGATAGTAGTAACCTTTCTAGGCCAAGTTTAGGGTGTTACAGCCTACCCAACAGACAATTATATGTGGGCTTTATATCCATCACTACAAAGCCTATATTGTAAACTATCGACCTAATCAATAATGGCACTTCATTCTTCCCTAGTACTTCACAAGTAGTTCTATTGAATGCCCTCACAGTATTTTTGTATACTTTCATGTGTGAATCATCGATTGGTAACCTTTGAAAAGTTACCATCGATAAAACATTCAAAGCTGAACTTGTCTATCAGTACTCCCGGCAGTACATACCCCTTGCAGTGTGATATAGTTGTCGGCAGTAATGTGATTCACTATTCTGTCTAGCTTGCCCACAGATATGTCATTTGGCACAAATGTCTGATTGAGCACCTTCATTAAGGCATTGCGATGCCCTTTAGAACTTAACAGCAACTCTAGTACAGAAATTATCACTTGTTGTTTCTTCAATTGCTCAACTATATTATACTCACTGTGCAGATTCTTCAAAAATCCTTTTCGGCATTGTCACACTCTTTCCTTTAGCTTTTTCCGTTTCCTTAGAGACCTCTGGAGAATAACATCTACCACTTCAGGTAAAATGTCCCACTTCATTCATTATTTCCAAACCAGATTGTTCATTTTTTTCTCTTTTGGTGTCATCTTGGCTTTCTTCTGCCCTTTGCCCTCTTCATGCATAGTTACATTGGCCGCGTAATTCCAATGCACCTTGTGAATAATCTTGTAAACAAACGACGTATGAGACGAAATGACAATTTTGGGAGTCACCAATGATTTCACATCTGAAGGGCGCCCACTCTTAGACCAAACAGAAATCACCAGGGGTTTGTGTATCCCATACCTAACACCTGATGATTTAGAAGTACAAACCTCACATGTCTTTCTTTCTCTTGTTTTTGCAAAGAATTTAATTTCTTTATTGTCCATCATATTTTGTATCAAATTTTAAAACGCTGGGCAATGCTGATCTCATGGTCATGTTCTTGATGATACTCATAATACACCTCAGACTGCATTTCATTCTCTACTTTCATGCCTATTTCAATCATCTCGGCATTATATAATTGTTCGAATACCCATTTCAAAGGGGACTTAATCTCCGACACGTCAGTCTTTAACCACTTTGCCTCATCATCTTCCTCTATGGCATTCACTCATCACCCCCGTGGCTCGGGAAAGGATTTGTTGCAATGTTGGGTTCATCAAATAGTAGAATCCAATTGTTGATTAGATTCTGCACTACCTTCTTGAATCTTGTACAAGTTTCAATCGTATGCCCTGGTATTCCAGCATGGAATTCACAATGGGCATCAGGTTTATACCATTGAGGGTAGGGATGTTGCAACGGAGTCAAATAGTATGGCCTCACCAAATCTGCTTCATACAATTGTGGATACAACTCAGCATATGTCATTGGTATTGGTGTAAAATTCATTCTATCGTTTCTTAGTCCACGGGAATCTTTCTTGTTTGACCCGTACAAATTTCCTGACACTGTGCTAGGTGAAGTGATAGTCACATTCTTTGGAGCCTCATATGCACTTGTATTATTCACCTCATTGTCTTCCCTCTTTTAACTCTTACGAGAACTTTCCCCATTTTCAATCCTACCACTTTTAATTGTTGCTTCGATCAATTCCCCGGTCATCACTATATCAGCAAAATTCTGAGTAGCATTACTGATCAATCTCTCGAATAGTGGACCTTTCAAAGTCTGAACAAACATGTGGGTAACCTCACTTTTCATCAATGGAGGTTGCACTTGAGCTGTTACATCTCTCCATCTTTGAGCATATTGCCTGAGTGTTTCAGTACTCATCTGTTCCATACCCTATAACATGACACAGCTAGGAACCATCTATGTCACGTGTTTGTAATATTCCACAAAAGCTCCCAAGAGATAGTTCAATGATCGAATGTTTACACAACTCAACTGCGTATACCATTGCGCTGTCGAATCAGTCAAATTGTCTTGGAAACAATGAATTAGCAACTTTTCATCCTTCAAGTGAGCGGCCATCTTTCGACAGTACATTGTGAGGTGAACCCTCGGGTAGGTAGTTCCATCATACTTTTCAAAGTCTATGACTTTAAACTTTGGAGGAAGGATCAGATCAACCACTAAACTCATTTACACCGCTTCAGGTCCTATTTTATTCACTTTCTGTAACTCTATCAAATGATCCTCTAATGCTTTGCAGCGTTCCTCATACTTTTTCTCAATCTCAGCCCGAGTCTTTTCTATCTCATTAAGAGTATTTAGATCATGAGCATCTTCATTACTTCCAAAATTTACCCCAATATGAACTAGATGACTGGGCGTTGCTCCTGCTAGATTAATTTGGATCTTCTTCACAAATGGATGTCCTTTGGGCTGCACCCTTATGTGAGATGTGGTCTCTGCCTGCTCGTTCATTTCCTTGGAAGCACCTTCAGGCACTTTAGCCTTTTCAGACTCCCTCTGAGTCTGGGCAAAATAATCATTCATGGATTGCTCCATCCTATCGAAATGATTTTGTGTTTACACCCGCTCATTCTCTAGACTAGTAATCTGATCTTCAACAGCCATGGTTTTAAAACGCAAGCGAGTCCTGTAAGAATGCAGAATGATTGTGGTTTATGAAACAAACTGTCATATAACCTTCTATATTAAAAACTATTTAAAAATCGGAATGATACAAAAATGCATGAATGCATGTATGCATGAATGCAAAAATGCAAAAGGGGTACCAAGTCCAAATGCTAGACTTTAGTGAAACATTCATTAACTAAAAAAGTTCATTATAGGAAATGGATAATTTCAACTACACAAATATCTACGCTCTCACTCCTAAGTTGACTATCTCATACAACAGATGAACAACCTTCTCTTCAAGCTCCAGACCAACATTGGGACGTTACAGTAGGGTTGTAGAGTCTTTTGACAACATCTGGACATACTCAACAATATTCTTCACCTGTTCTTGGAAAGTGATCAGCTCATTGTTTTGACTCTGAATTGTGCGTTGAACCATCTCATACTTGTTTCTCTACACCTTGTTTTTCGGCTGTAATGCACATTCGTAGCTTGCGAGTTGATATTTCAACCTTTGAACCTCGTTTTCTAACTCTGTCACTTTCTCTTGCAGTCTCTTATTCTCTTGGTCCATCTTAGGTTGATCTTCTTCATGATACTTTATAACCAACTATTCCAACCACGATACATGAATCTTCAATTCCCCGTTCTTAGCCTACTCCTCCCCAAGCCTCCTTTTAGCCTTGGCGTTCAATTCTCTTAACTTTCGTGCCTTTTTCTCGTACATCCTTTTGTAGCTATCCCTTTGTTTTTTCATATATTCTAATTGTTTTAACATATTATGTACTATCCTAGTTGTACCTTTTTTTGCATCTTCTTGCATCTACAATGAATCTTCTTCAATTTTGCTAATTCTTGTTCGATTTTCTGTTGTTGCTCTAAAAGTTTTTTTCTCTGATTTTGCTGAACATCTACCTCTAATGTTGCCATTGAAAGTTCGTGTTTTAGGTCACTGATTCTCTTCGTATATCCTCTCATTTCCATTTCATGATCATGCTTCATTTTCTCTATTGCTAACGGAACATCCCTGACAAATCCATTAGCTGAACCACTATCCAATGAACCATTCTTTGGAAGATTGTCATTAACCCTTTTGGCTTTCCATTCTGCATAACCTTTCATGACTTCATTCCCATCTTGAAGATCTACCCTTCTTGGTGTCAACAAGCTCTTGAGGTATCAGCTACTTTTGGTTTGTAATTACTTATTTTGTGTGCATACCCAAAAGTATCCATTCCTTTAGTTGTGGGGGTGAACTATCTCAATCCAAATTGCCTTGATACTAACAGTAAGCAATAAGTTGTTCAACCCCAAATTCCTAGTAAGGGTATCCAGTCAAACTTTCCACACCTATATTGATAACTATTCACATTTAGCCAATGAGCCTTCCATACCACATCTTTTTCCATCAAGTTTAAGAAAAACTTCTTCCACTGAACCTCTGCCTTCTTTTCAGGAATAGACGAAGTAATGTGTTCCTCTAACGGTGAACAGTCACTGAAAAACCTTCAAACCCTGTAAGGTGTGGTCCATCGATGACCTCGAAACCATATCTCCAATAGTTGTGCACAACTCTAAAATCTTTCTTCCCTAGACTTTCTACAAGTATTGAGTGATATGTATGTTTCTGCCAGAATTGCAGGCACCAGATTAATGTTCTTTTCTAACATGTCAAATAAGCCTAATGTTAACGGATCTATGCAATCAATAGTCCTTGGGAACAACATTAACCCATAAATGCATAGAGCAAACAATTTTCTTTTTCTTTTCTCTAATTCATCACATGCTAAAATTATACCCTGGATAATCTTCCACTCAATGAGCTCGTTAACTTCCAAAACCTCCTCATTTCATTTCCCTTTTAACTTGCCCTCGAACCATGCTTCATCCTTACTAGTAACTACTTTTAGTATTTTCTTGAAGCTCGGTAGATGATTAGGTCTTGTGTAAATTTTATCATTATGTACCGTTGGACAATTCAACAAAGCCACGTATTCTTCCAAAGTAGGTGTCATATCTATATTTCCAAATGTAAAACAATTGTACGCCCGATTCCAATGCAGCACCATGGCCCGTATCATTTCTCAGTCCACTTGTATATACAACAACTTAGCTATGTCACCAAATTTATACTGAAACTCATTTTTCATCTCTTCACCCCACTGTTCCCACATGGCTTTTAACTCTGGCAAACACTTGTTCTGTCCTGAATTGATTCTAGCGGTCTCTTTAGTTTGTGACACATGATCTGCTTGGATACTATCCCCTTTTAAATATTGAGTTTCCTCTGACCATATCCATACAGTGCCATTATCCTCTCTTTGTTTATTAGACTCTTCTGCCATTTGAACATTTTCTAACTGACTAGCTCTTGGATCTATACCACTTATGCATGCAATGATGGCAAAAGAAAAAAAACAACAAGAAACAAACAAAACAGAGAAAGTGTTAGTATCTTATAAACACATTAGAGACAAGTCTTAATATTGAAACAAACAACAAAACATATTATATTGAGCACATAAAATAACCATAGAGATGTATTTAAACCGGCAGCACTTGTCCTAGGTCCCTGTCTGACTCTAGTGAGGTAGGTTTCTAATATTCAACATGAGGGTGTTGTTCTAGACTCTTGGGTTCCCGAACTGTCATTACTGTCTACTGCGACAACAAGGCATCAATTCAGTAATATAGGTCCCTTATAGCGGAGGCGTAACCTCACGATGCATAAGGTTAGTATACCGGAAGAGAGACAAAAATCCGATCACGGAGCTGGATAACTCACGTAGGATAATGTCTCGCTCCCATTTAAAGGTGAAAGCCCGAGTAGAAGGCTATGCATGAATGACAGATATATCACACAATAAAAGATACCTCCATTCTTCCTAAAAATCCAACCAATAATCATTGAGGAAATTAAATTCAAATTATCATTCTAAAATGTCAAAATGACATGTGAAATTAATTAACTAGGTCTGAATCTTTTTTTATGTCCCCAGCGGAGTCGCCAAGCTGTCGTGACCATTTTTAAAATCAGAGTGTGGAAAAATAGCCTGACAGTTGATTCTTTGAAAATTGAAGTTTTATTCATTTTAGTTTACTTAATCTTGCAAATTAGGACTTTTCCATATTAAAACCTTTGTTTAAGTTTGAAAACCAATTTGGATTCGCCACCGGTCATTTTGGTAGACCGGATACCATGAAAACAGCCAGAGATTCATTTTAAAATAATTTGGGTTCGGGAGTCAGTTACGTGTGGGGAAGGATTAGCACCCCACAAACGCCCGTAATCGGTACCTTATTAATTTCATGTGGCATTTTGGCTTTTCCAAATAGTAATTTGAATTTAATTTAATCAATCATCATTAGTTGGATTGAAATTCCAAATGGAGATATCCTTTTACAAGGAAATACATTTTATTCGAATACAATGTTAAGAACGACCAAATACTTTATGACATTCTTATTCGTATTCAAAATATATTTCCAATATAAAAGGTTTTTAAATGCATGATAATTTATGGTCTTGTTAATTTTAAGATCATTTGTATAAGGGCTCTAATTAATTTTATAATTGAAATTCAAAATATTATTGATTTAAAATTTTCTATGAGATAACACCCAAAGGAATTGGGGTAATATTCATGTTGAAATTGATAAATCACATAATATTGCCACTTTGATTTATTTTTTTCTAATTATTTAAAGTTCTAGGCTTAATTGGGCTTTAATTAATTATCTAGATCATTTATCAAATTATAGGTGATAACATGCATTAAATGTTCCACTTAAAGGTATTTTTGGTATAACATCTCAATACGCTCGAGATATTATCCAAGTCAATACACCAAAGCTTTCCATTTAATCATACTAATTTGCTACAATTATCTCCCTAATCAATTATTTGATTCTAATTAAAGAACTTGAATCTAAAGCTCTAATTACTTAAACAAACTAAGTGATTAATTATCTAAATAATTAAACTATATGCTCATTTTTTAAACATGCAAACATACATCTAATTTAAATAAATAATTAAACTCAAACAATTAAATAATTAAAATTAAAGGTGAAACATGGATCAAATTGAATTATTATTAAAATTTGGATGCCAATTTACAAGGAATCTGGACTAAATTGTAAGAAATGTGAACTGGGGAGTCGAATTTCATGATAATAGTGACTAAATTGAATGAAATGAGAGTTGAAGGGTCACGGTAGAAGGCGCGCCAAAGAAAGGCGTAGGCCAAAATGGGGATCCGCGGGCCTGGGAGCCCGTCCCCTTGGTCTATATAAAAATCCTTTCAGCTCGCCATTTTCTCTTTTTTCCATTTTTTAGAAGTTCGACTCTTATAACACTCCAGATTCTCTCGTTTATAACACATAAACCCAGAAAAAAAACAACATTGCTCAATCAAAAACCCTCATTCAACCCATGTTCTTCATTAGTTCATCCTTTTTTCCCCATTTCAAACTGAAATAACACCAAAATATTTCATATCATTCGTTTTCCTTGATCAAACACCCAAAATCCGTTTGGTGTTCATCCCAGTTCATCGCGAACGGGATAAACACCATAACTCTGGCCTTTCGCTCTACCGCCCGGATCTTCAACCATTATCACCGAACACCCTTGGCCTGTTTACCGTCCGCCAGAGGCGCCGCCGGCCACCACCGGTCGTCGTCTCCGGTCACTCCTAAACATCGATCATCTCTGTCCCAATTCTGGCCACCGTCTGGTTTAGCTCCGACCATCGTGCTCCATCGCTGGAGCAATTTTCGGCCACCGCTAAAACACTAAAATTTTCCAAAATTCTCTTTTCTCACCCTAAACTCCAATCTAGTGCCTGATTCAACAGAATCGCCCATCTTCCCCGTCTTAAGCTACCTACCCGAAACCGAAAAACCTTTCTATCATTTTCTACTCTGTCGTGAAATCCTATATTCCTCCACATTCAATCTCAACTCCGACGACGTTCGAAGGGAACAACACTCAAGATAAGCATTCGAAACTCTCCTATAACTTTAGATTTTCTTTCTTGTTTCGAATCTAGGTTTAGATCTAGATTTTAGGTTTTATATTACTTTTTTTTAGCTTTCTAGGGTTTTAGACATTATTTTTATGCATTTGTGGTTGAATCTGGAGCATATTACTTGTTTTATTGCAGGAAAAATGAAATAGAGGTAGTAATATACCTTTTGTTGCGTGCTTTTAACTTCGGCGAGCTTTCGGTAGTCTTCTATGGTCTCCAAATCGGCAGCGGTTCGGCTTCCAGGTAATCTTTTTGTTTTCGCCTCTCTTCCTTTAATGTTGGGTAATTACTGTGCCATTATTGTGCAATCATCCCCCATGAATATTTCTCTCTCTATTTATAGTTGGTCAAAGAAGTGACGTCAGCTTGGACCTTCAATCCGGGTGAAATGGAAAGGATCAATCCGAGAGCGCCACGTGGCACCTCTAGGCGGGAAAAAGAAGTACACCAGCCCCTATGTTATTATAAATGGGCCGGAATAACTTTGTAATGGGCCTTTTGAAATTGTAAAGAGAATATACTGTGTAAATGGACACTTGAAACATATTTTGGACATTTTTTTATTATTTTATTGAATGAATTATTATTTATATTTACTATTTATTATTTTGGGTCTTATTTATAGAGATTTATATACATATAAGAACCTGGACAAAATTTGGGTATCACACATACACAAGATTTCAAACTTGAGACATGCTTAAGCGATACCAAGTTGTTTTACTTAGACTAATCTCATTACTAATCATATATTGAAACTTTTCAAAATCCTTTAAATATTGAACGGATTAGGGATTCTAAACACTATACATGACCTCCATTATTTGTCTCTATGTGAAAGTATGGTAACAATTTGTCTATTTTACTCATTGGAAAAAATATCCTCCCCACAATGTCTTTCTTCATGTTCTCTGCCCTTTTCCTTTGGACCTTGAAGAAGATGGAGCTATTGATATAGCCATCAAAAATCATTCGCTTGTGGGTAAGGTCCTCTCTAACCAAGTCTCAAAGCACTTTACTGTCCTAGCCATCCTTAAGAAAGTTTGGAAAAGCGAGGAGGAATTTGAGTGCCATGATCTTGGTAGAAACATGTTCCTTTTCATGTTTCACTCGACAAATGATAAATTGAATATTTTAAGCCAGGGCCCTCGGTCGGTGCAAGATCGACTCGTAATCCTTAAAGAATAGCCACTTGAAGCTACTCTCGCTGAGTTTTGGGTGCAGGTTTACAACGTCCCATTGACACTCATTAACATGGACAATGCTCGTAAAATAGGAAGCTTATTCCCAATGTTCTTGGATTTGAATGTTGATAAAGACGGGCAATTAAGTCAAAGTGGCCCTGAGGGTCAAAGATCCCTTGAAGATAAGATTTACCCTCAATCAAAAAAATTAATCCAATCGAAGTGTCCTTCAAGTATGAAAGAGTTCATGAGTTTTGCTATGCATGTGGAAGATTGGGTCACTCTGAGCACGAATGTCGGTTTGATTCACGCCTTTTCAAGGGACAGATGTAAGTGAATGGTGGGAGGGGCAATTGTCGCCTAACTTTGATGGTTTAACTACACTTTAGGTCATTTGATAATTTTAAAACTATTTCAATTAAGTCTTTACTCTCTTGAAATTGTCTGGTATAATTTACTTTTAGGACATTATCAATTTTAAAATTAATTAATTTAAGCATTGACACCCAATTTTCCTAGTTTACTTACTTTTTAAGACTTTTTAATTTTAAAATTAGTGAAAGTAAATCCTTTAATTTTTATGTTTTAATCATTTTTTAAGATCTCGATTGTTCCAAAATTAAACAACTTGCCCCCCTCACGATTCAATCTTCGTTCCGTCCCTGGAAATATGATCCTTGGATGAGAGTTACATCTACATGTAAAAGAAGCACGAAAGGAAATGTATCTCAGAACGTCAAAAAAATCTAAAGGAACCATGGATCGTCATGTGTGATCGAGGAAGTTGCTCCAATTAGGGTGGTTAAAACTATGAAGGTAAAGACAAAGGCTTCGGTTCAACCATTGTGCAACAAGAATACAAGAGTGCATAGCTCCTAGGGTTTCCATGCTTCTGAATCAAGGGGGTACGACCAGGGAGGGAGCTATTAGGGGGTTCGACCATGAATTTGCCCCCTTTAAACATTTATAGTTTGCTCTCCAACCTCAAATCTTGGCTCTATCTCTGAGTACGACTGTCCCAATTTTTAATGTAGGATTGGATCTCAATTTGTCCACGCAGGATCCTTCCGGGATTAAGGGGATCATTTCCATGCCTATTCATATCGTCAATATGACTTCCTCATACAAATCAAAAGAAGTTCAGAAGGTCAACGGGGGTAGAAAAGTCTTAGGTCATCAGCATGCATCTCCGGATGGTACTTGCTGCAAAGAAGGACAGAAGTCAAAGAAAGGTGCAAGTGACGATGACATTTCGAACATTTCCTTTTCTACAGGTGATTCTCTCGCAGAAAGTATATCTACTATGGATATTACGATGAACCATAAGAGGAAAAGAAACGTGGACTTCACCGAGGATCGCCTATCATAGAAAAGAGATTTAATGGAAAAGACTTTTAAATGAGTTGTTGAGATTGGTCCCGAAAATTGGGCCAACGACCTGCTCAAGCTGGTTTCTTTCCCTTTTCCTTTACTGGCGCCTCTCTAATTATTAACAAGTCGGAAAAATCAAATAGAGGGCATTCGTTTGGGATTAGAGATCAAGAAAGCAACCAAAAGAAAACAATGTCTCAAGGTTTCTAGGGTTGCCTTTGAATAAATTGGGGTCATTGAGCTTAGTCTGGACTTATTCGGGCTAGATATTGTCCATGTTCCTCCTATGACAGTTGAACCAGGCCCCTCGCTTTTGGAGAACCATGTTGATGTCAGCGTTAAGAGTCGGCAGATGACTCCGCGACGGGTCATCTACAAGACATACAATCAACTCTTCTTCAACCAGCCTCGTTGATGGGAAGGCACGAGGGTTGGTTCTTGGGTCTGTTTCTTCCCCAGTGATCATTTGTGCTTCCTTGATAGCAAGTGATCATTGCTCTGCTGGTCGGGTTGAAGGTTGCTTTTGTTGTCACCCCTAGTTGGTTTTGGCTTTGGATGCCAGATCTCTCACATGAAACTGTTGATGATAATATCCTTGCTCTCAATGTGCAAAGAAGCCTGCTTCCGTTGGAGTTCTCACAATCGGACAATAGCAATAGCCTCCGATGTAGATTTTATCTTAGGTAAAAATTTGTATAATTACACAAATTCTTATATTATAACTTAAATTCTTACCATATTGATAAGAATTTGTATAGATTGTAAAGATTTGTATAACTACACAAATACTTACTTATTTAATAAGAATTTATGTAAATCCACCTCATTTTAGTATCACCTTAAAATTTTATATTTTAATTTTTGTAACGTAATACAAATAGAGAATCCGCTTTCAATTTTCCTATTCAGCTACATATTAGAAACAATGGTCCAAAAAGCTGGTATTGAGGTGCTTTTTTTTAAATCTACGTAATTTTTTTAGATTTACATACCAATAATGACAAATAGATGTAGTCGCCTTATTGTCGTTTTTATCCCGAAAAATATTGTTTTAACTTTTAATTTTAGATTTTTTTAACTTTTGTCGAAGATTTTAATTTTTTGTCTTCGGTTTTCTACAACATGTATTTAAAAATCGACTTTTCTATACAAAGTAAAATCACCAAATTACCCCACTTAAAAAAAACCTTATCTTACTCATCTGCAGCTCCGCTTTCCAACGCCAACTGGGTTGTAATGTCGAAATTTAATCCTCATTGGACCATGGGCTTGTTTCCTATTTAGACGCATATACGGTAGCGAATTCATTTCCACTTGTTTGAGTCTTTTAAAAAGCACCGTGTAAATTTAGTTTACATAATTTTTTAATTTTAAGAGTTAAAATTTAATTTATGATTTAAAGGTTAAGGGTTTGTATTTTAAATTTATAACTCAATGTTAGTGTTTGAAAATTAGGATATATGGTTTAACTTTTTAGAGTTTAAAGTTAATAATTTAAGATTTAAATTTTATAATATAAATATACATATTTGTGTAAAATAAATTTTATACAGCACGTATATCAAAATTTTATTCATTTAAAAAATAGTATAGTATAGAAATTATAATGGTCTCAATGTTCATCTCCGTGTCTCGTCATTATACATATTTATTGGTGAAATTATTCAAATATTGTTGTTGAATTTTTCTTTATTTTCAAGAATATGGTGATTCACTGTTCAAAATTAGAAATCGGATTGAGCATTACTCGACTTCATTGTTCATTCACTTTTCTGGATATTTTTTTAAGTTAAAATATTGAAGACGGTGGGAGAGGAGTCCGACTTCAGTGTAAAATAATGTTCAAAGTCAAAGGGAGAGCAATCCGACTTCATTTGTTTATTAATTTTACGACAAAGCACTATTCAAAGTCGGAGGGAGAGCAGTCCGACTTCTGACTTGAACAATAAACAACCATATATTGTGGTCTTTTTACCCATATTTATTCATAAATATTTGCCTAATTAAAAATAACAAAATTTTTACAACCCTTTATTTTCTTTTTTTCTGAGGTGGTTGCTTTCTGAAAACCTCATTGAGTTTTTTTTTCATCAAAAATTTTTTCGGCAACAACGTTCATACCTCTTACTGGTATCTAGTGTCTACGTTAGTTGTATATAAATAAGATACTTCTCTTTTGATAAATAATCATTTGTTTCTTTTAGTTTCGAACAATAAACAACCATATATTTTTTTTTGTCTTTAACAAAATTAAAAAATAACACTAAAACGAAAGTAAAACATGAAATTGAAAATTTAACAAGAAAAAAACAACTAAAAAACGTCAAAACAAGCTAATACACCCTCGAAAACAATTCTATTTGGACTTGGGAATATCTAGACGGTTTGTAGAGTTAGAATGGATTTGCTTGGAAATTCTATTAATGGAGTAATTAAAGTTGTTAGCAAGTTGGTAACAATTAACTAACAACACCTATTATTTTTGTTATTATTTTTTAATAGTCTTAAAGTGATTATAAGGTAATATATGTTCATATATGTTTTTAACCATTTTATATTAAGTATTCATATAACTATCATTATATTGTCTTATTTTTACTATCTATCTATTTACTTAACTTCAATTGTATTTGTGTCATTTAACTCGTAATACCAACTCAACCAAACATTTTCTTAAAACAAACAAAAATCAAAGAAATAGATCCACGATTTGTGTGTGATCTAATTGTAAAAATCTTATAATATCATGGAACACTCCAAACACATGAATTACATAAAATAACAAACTCAAATGATTGAACCTTACCAACTCCATGATTAACGAGGATTGCGTGACATGTCTTTAAAGGGTTTTCATACCAAAACTCAAAAGGAAAATTGCAGGCAATTTGATCTATAGATTGTTTAGATATCATGCAAAGGGATTAACAAATTCTCAAAATTTCCCTTTTCTTAATTGCATATAAATGTTGCAAGGTAGATCATGAGTTGCATGATCTTAAACATCGAGAATTGCATGGTCTTAACTGCTAAGAAAAATAAAACTGCTCAAAAATTATCCAATTCAAGGATAAATCATGAACATAGTCATATTAGAAAGGGTAAACATCACCGTTGGTCACTAGACTATTTTCACATTTATGTTTTGGTCACCCGCCCTTAAAAAACTCATAAAAAAAGAAAATAGAAATAGTTTAGTGACTAAAATAAAAATAATAATAAATTGATGACCAAAATAAATAAATAATATTAGTAATTAAAATAAGAAAAAACGTAACAATTATAATAAATTTGCATAAAATAATAACTTTGTAATTAAAACAGAAAGTGAAAATAGTTTAATCACCAATGCTGACTTTTACGCTATTAGAAATGTTTTCATACAGCCCTGGCTCGCCTAACAGCCTGCCGTAGCAGCTGGCTTCTATTAAGCAAAAGCCGTCTCGGTAATTGGAGAAAAATATAGTTGTCATAATTGTTTGAGATCTCAAATATTTGGATAAGTGAATCTAATAAATGATATTAGAGATAAAAGATAACATATTTTATCTGAATAATTTAAATTTAAATATTTTAATTTTAATATATACGTAAATTTATCTAAATTTAAACTCAGTTATAGATATTATCCTGTTGTTGAATAGAATATTTAAAAAATAATTTGAATCAAATAAGAAAGTTAAAAGTCTTTAAAATGATTAACTATGTTAATTTAACATGATGGGTTATTAAATTTTTTAAATAAAATTAAAAAAATTAAATTTTAATACCGTGAATAACGCAAAATACATCATCTCATAATAGACTTATATATATAAAATTTAAATTAGTTTTAAATAAATTAAATACTAAAAAAATTCTTAGCAAAGCAAAGTCAACCGGGAGTGGCATTTAATTTTAAACGATCTTGAAAAGAAAGTCAAACTGATCAGACGATACCGGTCATCTAACTTAGGATTGGTTCATGTGGAGGAAAGCAGAAAGAGAATTGAAAATCCATACTCAAGTTGTCCATTTCTCAATGCGCAAGGTCGTGGTAAATAAAGCACGCATTCCAATCTAAAATTTTCAAAACGTACGACCCGTAAAAAGGCGGTCACCAAGAATCTGACGTAACTAATTCAACCAAGAAATAATTTGAAATACTGCAGCTGCTAATGCAGAACCAGAAGCATGTTCATGGAAACAACTAATTCTAAGATCAAATGTAAAAAAAACTAAAAAGAAGCATAAAAAAATAAGAGAGCTAAAAATAATTTAGTAATCAGAAAAATATTTTGAGAAGATTGATTGTGCAATCAAAAAAATGTAAATCTGAATTAATCAGGCACCGGAAAACCAAATACTATCTGTGTGGCTAACCAAATGCATCTTTTGTTCAACCCTTTACCTCTTCTCAGTTCTCACTCCCTATAAATATCACCTGTTTTCCTTTTACTTCTCTGTGCACAAAACATTTCCCAATTCCCATCATTTTCTTCATCTTCTAGAGAAAACCCTTTTCTTTTCTTTCCCCACAGGCCATGGTTTTTCCTATGGTGTTTCTGAAACTAGCCGACTGGGTGTTGTACCAGCTGCTGGCTAACTCGTGTTATCGAGCCGCCAGGAAGGTGAGGAACTATGGGTTCTTTATAAGGAACCAAACTCCCAGGTCATCGTCTTCACAGCAACAAGCTGGTTCCTTATTCCCTAGCGTCGTCCACTTTGATTTATGCCACGATATTAGAACCCCGCGTACATTGGTTTGTGATATCCATGGAGTTCTATTAAGAACAGAAACCTTCTTCCCTTACTTCATGCTCGTTGCTTTCGAAGGTGGCAGCATTTTAAGAGCTTTTCTCTTGCTTTTATCCTGCTCATTTTTGTGGGTCTTGGATTACGAGCTGAAACTGAGGGTTATGATTTTCATATCCTTCTGTGGGCTTAGGAAGAAAGACATGGAGAGCGTCGGCATGGCCGTGCTGCCCAAGTTCTATCTTGAGAATCTTAATCTCCAAGCTTATCAGGTTTGGTCTAAAACAAGTTCGAGAGTTGTGTTCACAAGTATACCTACAGTAATGGTCCAAAGTTTCCTCAAGGAATACATGAGCGCCGATGATGTCGTCGGCACCGAATTGCACACCGTCGGGAACCGATTCACAGGCTTGTTGTCCACCTCCGGTTTGCTCGTAAAACATAAAGCTTTGAAAGGATATTTTGGAGATAAACAACCGGAAGTTGGCCTTGGAAGCTCAAGCCACCATGACCTTCAGTTTATCTCTCTTTGCAAGGTATTTTTATGACTTCAACTTCAGTTTAAAGTTTAAACAAAAGAGATAATTAGTGGGTCGTTGAACTGTGAAAATTTGTGTCGATTTCGGGCAACCTTGAATTTAACACTAGACCTACCTAGTTTCTTGTGAACACTGACATGAAGTTGTTTATGGAGGAAATTCTGGTTCATTAATTCAAGTTCATTTTTTCCTGGTGAATGCGACAGAAAGCCTATGTGTTGGATGGCAAAAACAATCAATGCAGCGTGATGCCAAGGGACAAGTACCCGAAGCCACTTATATTTCACGACGGGAGGCTAGCGTTCTTGCCGACTCCATTGGCGGCACTTTGCATGTTCTTGTGGCTTCCATTCGGGATAGTTCTTGCCATTTTCAGGATCCTTGTCGGCATCTGCTTGCCCTACAGGTTAGCTATATTCTGGGGTTCTTTAGGTGGAGTTCAGATACGATCCCACGGCTGTTTCCCTTCGTCAAAATCACAACATAAAAAAGGAGTTCTCTATGTCTGTACGCATCGAACACTTTTGGACCCAGTTTTCCTCAGCACGGTGTTGTGCAAGCCTTTGACGGCAGTTACCTACAGCTTGAGCAAGATGTCCGAAATCATAGCTCCAATCAGGACAGTCAGGCTGACCAGAGACAGGAAACAAGACGGTGAAACCATGCAGAAGCTGCTAAGCGAAGGCGATTTGGTGGTCTGTCCCGAAGGAACCACATGCAGGGAGCCTTATCTGTTAAGGTTCAGCTCGTTGTTCGCCGAGCTAGCGGACGAGATAGTTCCGGTAGCGATGAACGCTCACGTGAGCATGTTCTACGGCACGACCGCGAGTGGGCTGAAATGGTTGGATCCCATTTTCTTTCTGATGAACCCCGTGCCGAGCTACCATGTCCAAATCCTGGGAAAGGTGCCACCGGAGTTTACATGTGCAGGGGGCAGGTCTAGCTTCGAAGTGGCAAATTATATTCAGAGGAAACTGGCTGATGCTCTGGGATTTGAGTGCACTACCTTAACTAGGAGAGACAAGTACCTGATGCTAGCAGGAAATGAAGGGGTTGTCCATGACCATAAGAGAAATTAACAAAGCTCCTTCCACGACAATATTAATTAATCTGCACACTTTCATCACCCTAATGTATTTACTATTCTCACTTAAAGTATATGTCGGTTCTTTTAAATATTTTCCGGACCTGTTTTTACAGTGGCCTTTCCCATGCAGCAATATACAGTTTTTGTAACAGATGTGATCCCTTTTTGTCAGATATTATGAAAAATCTTACAGCATTGTGTCTGAAATTTTACCTGTATCTGATTTATTGCAGTTGCAGAAGTGAAAGTGAAATGGGAGTTCTACCATATCATAAAATCACCCCTCCAATCCTTAGTTATAACGTAACATGTAACCAAAATTTAACATTCAGACGGTATTTTAATTAATTATACAGGTTCACGACATGATGAAATTTGTTGGAGTAAATTTGTGATGATGCCATCAGAGCAATATACCAGACATTTGAGTGCAGAAGGCAATGTTTCCGAAGGTTTACCTCTCCGGGGAACTGCTGACCGAAGCTGTACTAACCCCACACATTTGACAAACATGTTGTCGAATTGCTACTAGGGGATGGGACCGGAAATATCAACCTATGCTGATCAAAGGATCGGAAGTCCAATACCATCCTTACTCTCGCCGCGGTTACAAGTGACCAATATTTGTGTTACAAGATGAAAAAATATGAATATCCTTAGCTATTAGATCAATTAGTGGATTTCAAAATGAAATAAGTTTAAAAGAATATAATTTCATTTATGTTTATTTGTATATTTTTAAACTCGTTTATATTGGTTAAAAATTTTAGAATTATATTCGTATTATGTACTTTTATCAAAAGAGAAACTTCATTCATTCCTTAAACGAAACATACATAAAATGGACCAAACAAGAGCCCAAAGAAAATAAGGCACAAACAAGGCCCTTAGCACGGCAATCATATTCATTTATTTAAAAATTACATAGGTTTATATTCATTCATTTAATATCCGCAAATACATTTATTTTTGTTTATAAACATGCTTATTTAACATGTTCGTAGTATTTGCAAACATTAAACATATGTATTTACAAATATGTTCATGAATATATAATTAAATTTGTTTGCGAACAATTAAAATAATTATTTTAAGTACCTTTTATAAAAATATCAAATTTAAATAAACAACTCAATCATGAATATAAACAAAACCAGCACACATTTATTCAAACTCATTTGTTTAACAATAAACTAAAATATTTATTCATATTTATTTTAACTTAATAATCAAACAATTTATCCGTTAAAAATAATCAAACAATTTATCAGTCATTCGTCAAGCGCTCCATTCCTTTACAGTTTATTTGGTTTGGCATTTTTTATTAGAATGATTTGCGGTTTACTGACTTTTTATCTCAATATTTAATTTTAAACTTTATTTATTAAAATGTTTAGTTTCAAAGTTTGTTTATCAAATGATTTGAAGATTTTTCACATAAAAGATGAAAACTTTTATATCATCAAAATCATACACATGCAGGTGTTATATATCTACATATGGATTTATGAACCAAACCTATCAAACAAACATTAATGATGTGAAAAAACACAGTAGTAAGTTTCCAAAATTGAAACTTTGTTGTGAAGATAAGATTTGCATCTCGCTGTACAAAATGAATGGATAGTTTGATCACTTAATACATAGACAATAATGTATTTAAGAAGATTTTGTGATAATTATAAGTAAAATATATGAAAATATACATAACATGCTTCAAATGATGAAAGATGTCATTAAATATGCTTCAAATGAAATTTACTTGTAATTTTCCCATTTCTAATGTTTTCCTTAGCTTCATTATTGTTCTTACAGTATCTAATGGGGAAAGAAATGGCGGTAGGGATAGAGACAAGGCCTTGCACCTTAAAACAGAGAGAGCCGTCTTATGCCGCAAACCTGCTGAATGTACACGCCGCATCATTTGTTTAACATATCTTGGAATATTAAGATGGAGCTAAACCATTGATCTGCAAAGGAAGTCATTAGTTACAATCACTATAAGAATTACGGGTTTTTTTTTTCTTTCTGTTAGTAAGGTTTTTGATTTGGTCGGCAATAAGTCTCTTTATTCCTTTATGCAATTCTTCTTGAGCAGATCACGAGGTGGAAAACACAGTGGTAAGGCTCCAAAATTTTTCCAATGGGAATGAATCTTCCTTTATTGCACCTGCATGCAATCAAATAAGGTGATTATTACATACTTTCATTCTGTTCCATATAAACAAAAGGGTACCCTCATATAATACTTGTCAAAATTTCACTTTTGACCTTGTAGTCCTATCTAATATGCATAGCACCAAGGGTGAAAACGTTTAGAAAAGGGACAACTGTGTATAATGCTTGTTTCTCTATCAGTATTAACACGGATATGATCTTGTGAAATACGATGACCAATTCACAAAAGAGAAAACTGTGTTACATATCAGATCAATGTCCAATTGGAGTCTGCAGATTAAGAAATCATCAATATTAAAAGCAAATGTTTTAGCGGTGAAACACAGAAGCATCCAATCCAAGGTTGTTACATGTCAGATGTGACATAACTTAAGTGATGATGATGATTTAGATATGCCGATCTGCTTGCGCTCCCGACGATAAAAATCCAAAAATGCAGAAATGATACAGAACCATGTAAATTACCTGTGATTATTTTAGACACTAGCTTCAGCGAGGCCAAGTCTTTCGTGTTAAATATGCTTCTGCAAAATCCAATTGAGAGTTCAGACAGTTCAATCTGATATCATTCTTAATCCATGAATCTCTGCAGTTACATGTCTATCACCCCAATTTGATTCAATACTAAATTTAATGCCAAGTAAGAAAAGAGCATCTTTATGAGCAAATACAACTTTTAATACAAGGACTTACAGGTCATACCAACAAACATCAGAAGGATAAGCAAGCTTTAACCACAGGTCAACCCACAAAAAGAATTTAAACAAATATGATGTCCAAGTACAATTTGGAAAAAAGTTAACGAAGCTACTTTGCATCAGTGCTTGTCAATGAGAATGTTGCTTGCAAAGTGCTGACAGAAAAAGAATTGCTTGGTTTCCAAGCATGCTATATTTTCAGAAAAACATATGAACATTGGCTTTCGGGAAAGGGCAAACTAATTAACTTGCAAGTACAAACACACTAAAATTATAACTTCAAATGAAAAATTCATGGCTTCACAAGACATGCATACAAGATGGTTTTTTAAGGTAAGACCATGTATTTCATTAATAATTAATAGCATCAGACATACATACAGGAACATATATGGTTAAAAATTTCAAAGGTGTAGAAAGCAACAAAAGGTACAATTTGGTGGTTGCTTTAACAAGTTTTTTGCTCTGGGACACAAAAAGAAGAAAATGTGCTTGGATATAAAGAAAACCATACTTTGAAAAATAGAAAGCAGGTTGTGCACCAAAGAGTAGGTAAATATAATTTCTTACCTCCACTGATTTATAGAGTTTCATTGCATCATCAATTTGACCGACTTTACACAACCCATCGACCAAACAATTAAATGCAACCAAGTTTGAATCAGCTGAACTAAATAATATTCCAGCTTCTAACACTGTAAACGAAAGTAATGTTTATATAATCAGTGACTCAATATTCGAGCAATTCGAATCTTAGACTTAAGCTTTTTTGCCTCTCTAGGAAAACCAGAATGGCGAAGACCAAGAAGGACAGCCCGTTGAGTAGACTTCAGTATTTTCATGCCACTTCGCAAACAAGATATCAGAAGCTTGGCCGCTGAATGGTACCTCCTTTCCCTGCAAAGGTTGTGCACCAAAGAGGAGTAGGTAAAAGAATCTCTTACCTCCATTGATTTATAGACTTTCATTGCATCATCAATCTGACCAACTTTACACAACCCATCAACAAAACAATTTAGTGCAACCAAATTTGAATCAAAGCCCATCATATTCATGTACTTCAAATGTTGTTCAGCCCCCTCAATATTACCTGCCTTGCACAATCCATCAATCATTATTGTGTGTGTATACCTGTCACACTCCAACCCTTTTTTTTCTATCTCATCCAACAATTTATAGGCTTCTTCAAACTCACCAGTTTTACAGTACATATTAATTAGTGTGTTATAACTCACCATATCAAGCTCGATACCAGTCTTCATCATTTCCATCATGTATTCAGTCGCCTCTTTTACCTTACCTATCTTAACCAAAGCACCGATAACCGTACAATAAGCAAAACCATCATAGGTATACCCTTTACTCTTCATCTCTGACAATAGCTCAAGTCCCTCTAAGAACTTCTTCTTCCTAAAGAAGCATTTCAATACGGTAGTGTATGTTATAGCATTCGGAACATGGCCCGATTCCCCTATTTCCTTAAGAATCCTTCTTGCTGACCCTAATCTACCAATCTTGCATAATCCACTAACAAGAATATTGTAAGTCACCAACCCTGGCACAAATCCATGACGCTGTAAATTCCTAAACAACATAAGAGCATTATCGGTATACCCATTCTTGCAAAGACCATTCATCATAATGTTAAAAGTAGCTCTAGATGGTGAATGCTCACCAAGTATAATATCCTTAAAAACCCTATTGGCCACATCTGGTTTTCCAAGCTTGAAAAAGCAGTGCATCAAAGTATTGTAACTCCAAACATCAGGGGCTATGCCTCTTTGAATCATTTCATCAAACAGATCAAGAGACCGGTCTATTTGGCAATTCCTAGAGGCACCAGCTAGCAAAGAATTATAAGAAATAATATCTGGGGTAAGCCCAGCTTCTCTCATTCTATGAAGAATAGAATAACCAGAATCAAATCCAATGAAACGACAGTATGCATCAATCAGTATATTGTAAGTTACAACATCAGGGAGCACTCCCAATTTTATACCATCAATAATAACTGATTCAGCTTTCTCCAATTTATGGGCTTTACATAATGAAGCTATGCAAACATTGAACAATCTAGTTGATAATCCACGATCCATTCTTCTTTTTTTTTTTCCAACTACATTTAGTGACAAAAACCCTGCCAAAAGTTGAAGAATCTCATTAGTATTAATAATTTTGGGGAAAAAGAAGAGGTCAGTCCAGACTCCAGAGATGAGAAAAGAAAGAACCCACCATACTTCAAATGAATTTCGACTTGTCTGGTTCTCACCCGGCAAATTTTCCCTCGGGTAGCTGGAAACGGATGAGGAAGTAGAAAGGCTGGGGCAGATTTGTGGAAATAGTTAAAAGTTATTTTGCTGAAAGGGTTTCGAATAGCGGTGTTTTAGCAGTGTCGCGGCGACCATTTGGCGATAGCAGCTCTGTCCGCCACCGGTAAAGACCTCTAGCAGTGTGAACAAAACACAAAACCTGAGCCATAACTCAAAATCACATGAGTCGAAGTATAAATGTTCAAGTTAAATTTCTGTTTCAAAAAGTACCTGGTGTGTCGGAAACTCGGCGACGACGGAGGGTTTTGGTCAGGGACTCGAACCGGAGGCGGCGACAGACGAGAGTGAGTCGGGAATTTTTAAAACCTTTGGTTATATAATTTTATTAGGAGAAAACAACAATTTAAGAAAAATTTTAAAACCTTTAGTTATATAATTTTATTTGGTGAAAACAACAATTTAAGAAGTTAAAATTATGGGTAAAACTTTAACACAGGTTGTGTAAATTTTACGTAAGATGTTTTTACCTTATAAAATAGTTCTTAACCTTAATACCCTAAAATCTATACCTTAAACTCTAAAATCTATACACTAACCTTAAATTTTAAACCCTACGACTTAAACCCTTAAACTTTTAACTCTAAGCTAAACCCTTAACCCTAAATTTGAAAAGCACATGTAAACATTTGTTTACACGAACTGTGTGTCGGACTTTTTCTCTAAAATTAAAGTACTACATTCAAAAAAATACAGTATTATATTCTATAAAAAAAATTTGATACATGTAAATTGTAGTTTATATAAGTCTTTTAATTTTAGGGTTTAAAATTTTATGTTAGATTTAAAAGTTTATCGTATAAAGTTATAGGAATAAACAAAATTTATTTATCTTGTAATTGAATATGTAGTTTAATATGATTTACATACAAAAAATTCACCACAAATTTATTGGATGATTTTCAAAAATGAAAATTTTAACATAAATTATTTTCGCTCGTACTGTGATTATGAAAAAATCTTTAAAATAATATTATATATTAATATATAATTTTATATTGAAATTTATGTAATGTTTTTGTTTAGTATTTCTATTTTTAGGGTTATATTATTTTCTATTAAAATGTCTTCATTTTGCTTTGGGAAATTACAATAAAAATTTAAAAGTGATATTATGATACATGTGATATGGTTTTTAATGAATTTAAATTATAATTGAATTGAGATTTATTGAATGGTCAAAAATATTTATGTTGTCTTATTTTGTATGAATTAAAGTTGCAATTAAATTACATACATTATATAAAAGGGTGAATTTAAATACGTTTATGGAGTAATTTTGCTCTTATAGTAATTTTAAATCAATAATTTTATCTATATTCTTTTAAAATCAACAATGTTGTCTCTTATTTTTAATTTTAACAATTTAGTCTTTGAACTTTTAAATTGCATCAATTTTATCATTTAACCATCTTTTGACTAACAAAATTATTAAATAGTGTGTGGTCGATATTTGCTTACACATCAATCGTTAACATCATCAATTGTCTAATCATAACAATGGTAATGCGTTAATTTTAATGATGTGGTAGGTATACTTGTTTCAAAATTAATTATTCATTATAAGTTGATAGATTTTTTTATAAAAAAACATGACAATTTTAATCAGTTGTTTGTTCATCACTTTTTTTTAACTTGATACTTAATATATTTTTTTTTGGCTCTTTTGCCTCTTAAAATTTGTTGCGCTATCAAACTCTTTTCTTTTGTTAAAAAAACGACAATCCTAGCCGCTCTCAACTTTGTTCAATTCCTTTTATCGGTGGTCGACAATCAATTTTAGTATTGGTTGTCGACCACCGAATTATTATTTTTCTTATGTTTTTTTTTGTTTTTATATTTTAATAGGAATCTTTGTCTTTGTGGCACGCGTTTTCTCTGTCCTTCTGACACGTTTTTCTTTATTTTGTTGTGGTTCATTTCATTCTGTCATTGTGTTATGATTTCAGCATACCTTAGCGATCGGTTGATGCTCGTATAGAGATCTTCATAGCGTTAATCTCTGATTATGGTTCCGTCGGTGGTCTTAGAAAGATGAATTCACACTCAATTAATGGTTGGTTGCCGATGTAATCAAACCTGGGTAGCAGAACAATCTGTCTGATAGCTTGTTCGCTCAGTACTCCTTTTTCACTCTCGTAAAGCGTCTCATTTGAATAGAGACAAAGAGATTCAAGAAGGTTTTTAAATTTTGGTATGTTAATCTCGATGGAAGTGTATGTTTTTCTTTGCACAATTGTAAAAGATTCTTAGTGGTTTTGTTCTCTTTCTTTCTCTTTTTGATGCATTGTATTGTATTATCTTTTATGGTAATTAATAAAATTTACATACCATTATTCAAAAAAATAATAATGTGGTGTTACCCAAAATATTCCAAATATTAACGTTGTTAATTTTCCCCCTTAACCAATCATATCGAGCGTCACGTTAACTTGTTTATTAATTTTTTTAAAAAAAATAGATAAAATTTTTAAAAAATAAAACTTATTACAACCCTGATTACCCGAATCCTCCTCCTTCAATCTGTCTGTAAACCCCCCCCCCCCTCCCTCGAGCGCGAGTGTCTTTGTTCCCTCTATTTCTAAGTATTCTCCAAGACTCGTCGTTTTATTTATTTTCTAGCTTTCTTGAAGCATGTAACTTATTATTTCATTGCAGCTTTTCTTAAACTATCTTTCATTTTGCTGTATTCAAAGAAAGTTATCTGTTTTCTGAATTTTGTTTATGGAAATCTTTTAATGACGAAATGAAACAAAGGGTACAATGATACAATGCATTTATGTAATAAGCTTTTAAAAACGTTAGTTTTTTTTATCGGGAATTTCAGTTTTTGATTTCCATTCACGGACAATTATTGATATTTTTCTTGGTTTAACTATCACCTACTCTTTCAAAATGATACATTTGAATTGTTTTTGTTACATGTATAACAATATGAAAAGAAAGAAAAGAAAAAAAAAACTTTATTAAAGGAACAAAAAAATACAATATAAAAATAAATACTTTAAGTTCGACAGAAAGCGAATGGAATCGGTTGAGACCTGCAATTACGCAGTTTCCTTAAGACAAATTTTCGGCCACTCCAAGGTGGTTGAGATCTTTGGTCGTCTGTCTCTCATGATACAACAATGAGATGATCAGCTGCAGTTGAACTGCTGCAGAGATCATGAACTATATCTTTGCCTTCATCTATTACCGAAATTTGAGGAGAAGAAAAAAGTTTTCAGGTTGTGTTTAACCTAGTAGGTTAACTCGGTATTTATAGGAGTATCACATAGGAGAATTATTGGAATAATATATTCCAAATATAATGGTCATTAATACTGTATCCGAAAAACAATCATTAGTACCATAAATATCAAATATATTTTCGTAAATTTCAAGCAATATCAGAATAATATTCGAATTAAAGGATACAATATATTTCCATATATTTATCCTCTTATTTTTGAATATAAGGAAAAATTTAATTTAAAATGGGTATTATAATATTTGTAGGCCCATTAAAGATTCATCTAATTAAGACATTTGTGTTACCCCAGAGTGCATCTCTTGTGCTTGCAAGCAAATCACAATTTCAACTCAAGTCATTTAATAATAAGCAGTGGGTTAGTGTTTATAAATACATCTCATACTTCATATCCTAACAATGTGGGATATGGGTTCTTCATTTTTCCTTGCATAATTCACAAGTATCTTACTTTGAGTATCAATTTCTCACTCATCACTCAACCATTTTGAACATATGAGATACTATTGTAAAGATCTCATAGAGTAGAATATAAGTCTATAGATTCATCATTCAAATTTCCATCTTTACACATAAAAAAATGTCTCAAAAATTTTCAATTTATCATGTTTTTTCCAACATTTTTTTATACTTAAAGTGTATCATTTTCTATGAAATCAATATTAACTTCATTTAATTGACAATTCAAGGTTCCTTGATCAAGTTCCTTGCTGAAAATGGAATATGAGAACCAATACATACTAACTAAAAGGCCTAAATATGAGAAAGAAGTTTCCAGGTTGAAGATGGAGGAGGATCCGGGTAATCGGGGTTGTTTTGTGTTTTGGGAATAAATTTTATTTAATGTTTATTTTTATATTTTTGAAATTTTAAAAAAATAAATAAAGAAGTTGACGTGGCGCGAGATGATTGGTTAAAAAATAATAACGTTAATATTTTAGGTACTTTGGGTAACGACACAAATTTTAAGGGGCAAATGAACTCAAAAAATATATTAAGTACGAAGTTGAGAAAAGTGATAAATGTTAGGGGCAAATTGTGCATTAAGCCTATTGAAAATGACAAGTGGACGTGTTAATCTAGACATTATTAATTATTTAATGACAAAATGTGACCGGTGATAACGACTTTATTAGTCAACGATTTTTCTTAAAAAATTTCGTTTGGATATTTCTTAAAACCTCATATTTTAGAATAAAAACTGGAGTCGCCATCGGTCACTTGGGTTACGTAGACTGAACACCAAAAAAACTAACTACAAATTCTTTTTTGTTTGTTTGAGAGTCGATTATGTGTGGGGAAGGGTTCAAACCCCACAAGGCCCAAAAATGATACCAAATCGATTACTATTTTATTAGTAACGGATTTTGCGGGTTAAAGTGACATTTAAATCAAAATTTGGTTATACATGGAAGTTCATTTTAAAGGGCTCCGGTGTTCGAGGAATAAACTAAAATCACCGATTCGCCATTAATACCACCGGTACTAGCCAAGTTTATCCTCGAAAAAATGAGCACCACGTTGACATTTTACATCTCGGTATGCAATGTAATAATGACATATGATAAACGAATAAAAGCATAAAACATAAATATTAAATAGCAATATATCATCAAACAATAAATAGATATGGCAATTTAAATGCATGAACGAAATACGAGTGCTAGCGTAAATAAAAGATAACATGTATGAAACAAAATAAGAACAGACATACACATATATATAATATAATAATAAAATATACACGATAAAAAGATCACAATATTGTGGTTGAATTTGCTTTCTTAAAATATGGTCAATGGCAGATTATTTCCAGAACTATTGTTGTTTATTGTTCAAGTCAGAAGTCGGAGGGAGAGCAATTCGACTTTGAACAGTATTTTACCGAGAAAATTATAAACAAATGAAGTCGGAGGGAGAGCAATCTGACTTTAAACAGTGCCCAAAATTTTTTAATATTTTCTGGTAGAACACTGTTCAAAGACGAGAAAAAACTTTGGTCTTCTGATTCAAACAGTAAACTACAATAAATCTAGAAATAATTTGGTAAGAACTATATTTTAAGGGGAAAAAATAAAACCACAATATTGTGGTAATTTTACCAAATATACACATATATAGTATGAACATAAACACACATATATATATATATAAGATACGACAAATATAAATATATAGCATATACTATTAAAAATATAAAAACAGTAACATATATAAAAACAGTATAGTATATAAGAAGTATACATACATATAAATATATATATATATATATACACACATATGTATATATAAATATAAGGGTAAAGTTCGCAAATGGTCACTGAACTTTATTAAAAAAACAAAACGGTAATTAAACTTTCAAATGTTATAAAATGACAATTAAACTTTACGCTTTGTAACAAAAGCGGGTAAAATTGCAATTATAAAAATTTGATTAATAACACATTTAGTCCTCTATATTTATAGACCCAATTAATTTTGTCATATTTCAAATAAAACCTCATAATCTCCCCATACTTACTCCGATTTCTTTTGCTTGGTTATATTGTATTTCATTCTTATTGACATGTATCCATTTATAGGAGACTAATACTTCAGAATTAGCAGTTGCTAGACTCTTTGTATCTGCAAAGAGGAAGGACACACCTAATGTTGCTCTTAGCCACTGCTTGCAGCAATTCCCTTCTGAAGGACAAGTTCAGGTATGCCATCGACTATACTTCACTTTTTTATTATTATTACAAGCTGTTTTGTGTTAGCCGACCGAAATTCATATCAAATAAAGAAGGCAGTTCCACAGTCTGAATATGGCTCCCCTTGGTTGCCTTATACATTTTCCTCAAATTTTAATGCGTTGTAGGCAACCGCCTTTGAGGTGCAGAATCTTCTGGTTTCTGATATAAAAGGAGAGGCTTTACAGCATGCACAAGGAGGTCAATTGTGGGGACCTGCACTTGTTCTCCCGTCGCAACTTGGTGAACATGTTTGCTTTTTTACTTCATTCAATTGTCTGCGACTTATTCTCATTTTCACGTTCGAGGAAATTCAACTGAAGTTGCGATCTCTACCCCTCTTTACCATTGGTTCCCGGTGGTGACTTCGGATCATTGTAGTTCTACATTGATACGGTTAGGAAAATGGCACTTCATTCAGAGAAGTACGGGAAGATTATGAATTTTTATTTGTGCTTGAATCTATAAATATAGAAGACTAAATGTGTTATTAATCAAATTTTTATAATTGCAATTTTACCCGAGTTGTTATTTTGTTACAAAACATAAAGTTTAATTATCACTTTGTAACATTTAAAAATTTAATACCGTTTTATTTTTTTAACAAAATTAAGTGATCATTTGTAAACTTTACCCTAAATATAAATATAAATATAAATATGTAACAACTAATATAAAAAAACATTATGCCATACACATACCATAAAGTATTAGTACGCATGAATACTAATAATGATAAAAAAAGCAAAGGGTAAATTAACTAGGTGACCCCCTAATTATTGGGTTTGACCTATTTTGACCACCGAACTATAAAAATTTAAAAATAACCACCCAACTATTTAAATAGACCTATTTTAACCACCGGTCGTTAAAATCTAACAGAGATGTGATGTGTCAGTTAAAAAAAGTATGAAATTATACTTTTAGTCCATGTTAGTTATTTATTATATCAATTTTTTTCTAATTTTAATTTAATTAAATAAAATTAATCAACCAATCAGATGACAATACATGTCAAAGTATTAGTACACATGAATACTAATAATGATACTAAAGCAAGGAGTAAATTAACTAGGTGACCACCTAATTATTGGGTTTAACCTATTTTGACCACCGAACTACAAAAAATTAAAATTCAACCGCCCAACTATTTAAATAGACCTATTTTAACCACCGACCGTTAAAATCTAACAAAGATGTGATGTGTCAGTTAAAAAAATTATGAAATTATACATTTGGTCCATGTTAGTTATTTATTATATCAATTTTGTCCTAATTTTAATTTAATTAAATAAAATTAATCAACTAATCAGATGACAATACATGTCATGATCTAATTGGATGAATTTACTCTAATTTTTATTTAATATTTTTTCACCCATACAGATGGCGACGTGTCACCTAATGGGCGAAAAATTAACTAAATAAGAACATTGAAAATTGAACTCACAACATGCTGTTTGAATTACAATACCTCTACCACTAGGCCAAGCCCTTCAATTGGCTCATATTTGCCAACTTTGTTTTATTTAAATATGGTTATTTTTTTCATTCAAAATTCACCAATCTTTCTTCCTTCTTAGTGGGAAATCATCTTTTAGCTTGTCCAAAGGTAGCCAAAATCCTAACTGAAGATTTGAATAGACTCGAATCTACTAAATTTATAGAACAAATTCTTAACAAGTGCCCTTCACTGCTACTACAAGCCAATGTTAGAGGTCAAACTCCATTGCACGTTGCAGCAAGATATGGATCTTCTACTGTTGTAAAATTTCTTATCCAATTTCAAGTATCTACTGAGGACGTAGAACAACAAGAAACTGAAGAGGATGCAATGAGGAGGATGTTTAGAAAGACGGATGTTGAATCCAACACGCCTTTACACATGGCAGTTCAGTATGGTGGTCAAGCAGTGGTGCAAGTACTACTGGAGTTTAAAGATCTTGATTTCTCATATTCTATCAAGAGAAAAAAAAGGTGTACTTTACATAGCAGCTAGAGGAGGAGACGGACCCATGCAGGATATATCTTTCTTCATTCTTAATTTAGTTACTTTGTTGATCTCTATGCATTTCTTTCTTGCATCTTGCTTGCTGTTTTTATATTTGGACTGTCTTTTGTTGGTAATTTACAGCAATATTTTTGGTCTGGTAACGGCTAGCAAGACCAAAATTTATTCTCATTAAGAATGAAGAAAGAGCTGGAGAATTTTAAATAAAAAAGAATAAAATAACTATATTTAAATAGATAATTTGTATTTTAGATCATTAAACTTAACTTTAACTTTCATATAATCACAAATATTTAATTTAATCAAATTATATTATTCACTTTTTATTATTAATAAATTAAATTACTTATACTAACACATTTTAAATAAATTTAACAAAAATGTGAAATTAACACTTTTACTTAATATTTTTAAGTATTATCATTAAATAATGTTTAACTTACAATTTAATTAAATATTTGTAATCTAAATAAAAAATAAAAGTTAAGTAATCTAAAATATAAATTACTTTATTTAAATAAACAAACTTAATAAATTTAAGCCAATCGAAGGGCTTGCCCAGCAGTAAAAGTACTGCAATTCAACCACTATGTTGCAAGTTCGATTTTCAGTATTCTCATTTAATTTTTCGTCTGATTGGATAAATTCATCAATGAAAACGTATTATTATTTGATTGATTAATTTTATTTAATTAAATTAAAATTAAAATTAAATTATTATAATAAATAACTAACAAGAATTAAATGAGTAATTTTATAAATTTTATTTAATTTAACAATTAATGATTAAAATAAATCTATTTAAATAGTTAAATTATCAAATTCTAAATTTTTATAATTTAATAATTAAAATAGGTCAGACACACTAATTAAATAGACATCTAAATAATTTATCCTAAAGCAAATAATAAATAAAAAAAGGAAATAAAAGGGGATTGAAACACATTAAATTAAAAGAGAAAAAAAGGAATGAACCGTTGATATACCCTCACCCCAAATCATGCCGGCCATTCACAAAGTATATTAAATGAAAAAGGGGAAAAATCGAAAGAGCAAAACAGATCCGGTTTCCATTCATTTCTCAAAACCACGGTTACAACTCGAGAGCCTCTCTTCTCTCTCGAATGAACCACAACCATGGCCCCCTATACATCCCCGCACCAGTTCATCGGCGGTGCCCCTCACTCCGGCGGTTCAAGCGGTGGCCACGATTAGGTAAGCCAAGCAAGCTTCCCCTTAAACCGAGCCCCAAAACTACCGAAATATCAAAAAGAAAACCTCCGACCAAAAATGAGTTCGGATTTACTTCCGACGGAATACCAGTGAAGAAAACAGACTCGGATGGCTCTCTCACCGACTGTAAACAAAAGGGTAAAGGGCTTTCTCACTCTAGTTTCTTTCTCGTGTTTCACTGGTTTTGCTCCCTGAAATTTTGTGCCCTAACTTTTGTGGCTGCCAAATCCCCTTTTTTCATCTCCCAAAAGTTTTTTCTTTCTTTGATGCAGAAATCGTTGCTTTATAGGATGAGATTCGGCCATGCTTTCCACCGTTGGAGTTGTTGTCGGAGGGCATGGGAGATGGCAGAAGTGAGGCACATCATAGGGGTATGTTGGTGGTAGCTAGCTTACAGAGGAGGCGTGCTGTAAAAGAGGGGAAATCAATTCACGCCGTGAAGATCAAGATGCATTGAATGCCTTGATTTGATATTTTAATATAACAAATAATAATATATTAAAATAATAATAATATTAAAACTAGGATAAAAATTAGTGATTTGAGAGTCCTGAGGTAAGATTACCCCCATTAAGCAATTTAATCACAACAAAATAAAAAGGTTAAATTATAACATGATATGAAATACAACTAAACACGATATGAATATAAAAATATATTGATTCTTAAGAGTCTTGTGATTTAAAAAAATTAATGTGATTTTTAATCGATAAAAACTATCTTTGATTATTACAATATTGACACAATAATTCATGATAGTGATGTGGTGTTTTATTATAAATAATGACACGTGGAATTAATTTATTTTTAGAAAAATAAAATTTAATAAATTTTTAAATAAAATATACTAGTGGTCACTAAATTTTTAAGGCATATTTATCTCAATAACGGTATCCAAAATTGCTTATAAAAATTCAACCAATTCATTATTTCAAGATAGAAATATAGAATTAAAAGAAAAAAAAGTCTTGTCTTGAGAATAAAAAATTGCAGGTTTTCTTATTTGACAAATAGTATTTTTTTCTTCGTTCTTCTTTATATTAAAAGAAGAGGTTCAAAAAATAATCCAACTTCAGACCTATTTAAATGTAATAGACAAGTCTGTAATTGTAAGTACTTATAAAGAATTTAACTAAAATTTTAAAATTTTTATTAAAATTATTTAATTTTTAGTTTGCTTTTATTTTAATCCCTTTTCGTTAATTTTTATTAAAAGCACTGACATGACAGATTATTTTTTCTTTAATTTTTTTATTATTTTTTTCCATGAAAATAAAATCTTACAAAAATATAGCTTTTTATCTACTGATTTTTTTATTTATTCTTCTTGTCATAGATGTTTTGGGAAAGGTTGAGGTGTTGGGAGGGGTTGAAAATTAATTCAGCGAGGTTGAAGAAGAATCTTAGATTTGGGAGAGGTTGAAAAAGATTTACAAAACAATTCATTTCTATTTTATTTTCATATGAATCTGTTTGTTTATTACAAATCCTCCAGAGCCATTTTAAGAGTTTGGATGTTGAAATCTGTCGTGAATATTTCATGATCTAATCTGTACAAATTATGAGTTTTGTCTCTCTTCCACTGCTTTTCATCTAGAGATTTTAGATCTCAGGACTTCCAAGTTCAAACCTTCTAACATCATGTCTACCAAAATCTTTAAACCTTTGTCATGAAACAATAAAAATTCTTTTTTTATTTTTGGTGTTCATGGCATTTCATGTTTTTTGGTCAAACCTCACCCTCTTTTTTACTTCATTCCTTTTTGGTTTTTTAGCGATTTAGTCTTAGATCCATCTTCTCAGCACAACCCTATATTACAGAAGCTCGTCTTTCTTAATTCCGTACCCATGATGATGCATAAGAAAGAAAAGAGTGAAAATCAATGTAGAATGACCTAGTTCTGTAAACATAAATCGAGCAAAACGCAGCAGAAGGATCAAAATTCATAAATACCTCTGGCCATTATTAAAACCGTTTGCCAAATTGATATGCGGTTGCACCACCGTTAAGCACGTCGAACCACCGTCAGATGCTTAAAATTATCGTGGAAACGCTTTGAACCACCGTCAAATACTTCGAACACGACAACACAAAAAAAACTAAAATGCCAAGGATCTTCTAAGCACTTAAAACTTACTTAGATGGAATATGTGATGCTTGTGCTTGATGCTTAGGGACCTTAGGCTAATGGGGTATTTATAGGTGTGATTTTCCCATCAAAAACCACCCGGTTACCCAACCACTTTGCACGTTCACAATTGTGAGAGTGGGAACGTGAGAATGGGAACATGGCAGCAATGGAAACGTGGTAACTGCCACAAACCACACTAAAGTGGTTATCCAACATTCTCCCACTTGGTTCGTGTTATCCTTAAAGTCGAAACATAATGCACGAATCATGGCGATATTTCCTCTATGTATTTGAGTAGTATCTTCCATGTATCACAATACATCAAATCTCAACACTTTAGCCCATATACTTAATGAATAAACCATGTTTATTCTAGGTCCAAACTTTAGTGATATTTCTCGAAACAATTAACTTAATGTGTACACAACATATATGAGAAATATCAAACTTTATTAGAGTTTCAACAGAATCGTTCTTACAACGAAAATTTACAAAGTGGGAACAAGTCCCATAGTGACAACATGATCCTTAGATTTATGTGATGGCATGCCCTTAGTCAAAGGATCAACTAACATCTGCTCAGTGTTAATGTGCTCAATGACCACTTTCTGTTCTTTAACATGTTCCCTTATGGCTAGATGCTTAATGTCGATGTGTTTACTTCGACTTCCACTTTTGTTGTTTTTAGCCATAAAGACAACAACTAAATTGTCACAATATATTCTTAATGGCCTAGAGATTGAATCCACAAGTTTTAGCCCAGAAATAAAACTCTTTAACCATACTCCATGTGAGGTAGCCTCAAAACACGAAACGAACTCGGCCTCCATAGTGGAAGTGGCTGTCAATGTCTGCTTGACACTCCTCCAAGATATAGCTCCACTGGCAAACATAAATATGTAACATGATGTTGATTTACGTGAATCAACACAACCAGCAAAGTCTGAATCGAAGTAGCCAATCACCTCCAAATGGTCAGATCGTTTGTACGTAAGCATGTATTCCTTTGTCCCTTTGAGGTATCTTAAAACTTTCTTTGCAGCTCTCCAGTGGTCCATACCCGGATTACTCTGATATCTTTCCAACATCCCAACGGCAAATGCAATGTCAGGTCTTGTACAGACTTGAGCATACATCAGGCTTCCAACAGCAAAAACATATGGAATGTTTTTCATTTGCTCATTCTCAAATTCGTTCTTCAGGAAGAGCGACACTAGATGAACAATCTTTCATCCGAAATATTTCTAAAACTTTGTTGATATAGGTTTCTTGAGATAGACCTATGACAATTTTATGTCCATCACGATGAATCTTAATGCCAATGACATAAGATGCATCACCCATATCTTTCATATCAAAATTTTTAGAAAGAAATTGTTTCACCTCGTGTAGCATACCCCTGTCATTTGATGCAAGTAAAATATTATCCACATATAGAATAAGGAAATAAATTTTACTCCCAATGACCTTCTGGTATATACATTGATCCATGATATTCTCAACAAAACTAAATGAAGAGATAACCTCATGGAATTTCAAATACCACTGACGGGAGGCTTGTTTCAATCTGTATATAGATTTCTTTAACTTACAAACCAAATTTTCACCATCACTAGAGGAAAATCCTTCAGGTTGTTTCATGTATACCTCTTCCTCTAGGTCACCATTAAGAAAGGCAGTTTTCAAATCCATTTGTTGTAACTCAATGTCAAATTGAGCTACTAATGCTAACATAATGCGTAAGGAATCTTTCTTAGATACTGGACTAAAAGTCTTGCTTTATATCTTTCTATGTTGCCTTTCTAACATAATGTGTAATCAATTCCTTCTCGCTGAGTGAATCTTTTAGCAACAAGTCTTGCTTTATGTCTTTCTATGTTGCCTTTTGAGTCTCATTTTGTCTTGAAGACCCATTTACATCCAATGGCTTTTACACCATCAGGTAACGGTACAAGATCCCAAACTTCGTTGCTTTTCATAGAATTCATCTCATCCTTCATAGCATCATACCATAATTTAGATTCATTGCAGCTCATGGCAGTTGAAAATGACTCAGTGTCATTTTCAACTCCAACGTTATAGTCAGATTCTTGTAAATACATAAAATAATCACTAGAAATTGCTGATATTCTTTCTCTAACAGATCTTCTTAACGTTGAACCAACATTTTCTTGTGGATCATATTGTTCAACTGGTTGTTCAATAATTTTTGAATTTTCTTGAACAACTTGATCTATTGGATTGTTTTCAGCAGGTTGTGGAACTTCATTGATTGGTTGTTCAACACCCGGTTGTGCTTGTGGGTGTTATATATGATAACCAATCTCTCACTTGAAGTGGATGGATGACTTACGTGTATTGAATCCCGAGACAGATCACTCACACTGATTGAGTCATTCTCAAGAAATTTTGCATTTCTTTATTCCACAATTCTAGTGCTGTTAGATGGACAATAGAATCTATAACCTTTGGACCTTTCGGTATATCCAATGAAATACCCACTAATGGTCCTTGGGTCCAGTTTCTTTTCTTGAGGGTTATAAATTCTCACTTCAGACGAGCATCCCCATATGCGTATATGTCGCAAACTCGGTTTCCAACCTTTGAATAACTCAAAAGGTGTCTTTGGGACAACCTTGGTTGGAACCCGATTTAATATATACACAGCCGTCTTGAGAGCTTCAACCCATAAAGACTTAGGTAGCTTAGAGCTACTAAGCATACTTCGCACCATGTCCATTAGAGTTTGATTTCTTCTTTCCGCAACACCATTCTGATCAGGCGAGCCTGGCATGGTGTATTGGGCAACTATACCGTTGTCTTGAAGAAATTTTGCAAATGGACCAAGTGCTTGCCCATCCTCAGTGTATCTACCATAATACTCACCACCTTTATCGGTTCTCACAATCTTTATTTGCTTACCGTATTGTTTCTCTACTTCAGCCTTAAAAACCTTAAAGGCTTCTAACTCTTCACTTTTATGATAAAGCATGTAGAGATACATGAACCGTGAGTAATCATCTATGAAAGTGATGAAGTATTTCTGACCTTGCACATCCATATTTGGACAACAGATATCAGAATGGATGATTTCCAATATGGTCGAACTCCTCTTGGCACCTTTCTTTGACTTGTTAGTGTGCTTGCCCTTAATGCAGTCTACACAAGTACTAAAATCTGTAAAATCTAAGGTATTGAGTACCCCGTCATTTACTAATCTTTTAATCCTTTCAATGGAGATATGTCATAATCTCTGGTGCCACAAAGTAGAGGAATCTTCATTTATAACACAACGTTTAGTACCGATTTGAATGTGCATAACATTATGAGTGGCATTATTTTGTAAATCAATAGAGTAAAGACTATCACTTAAAACACCATTTCCAACAATTTCAGATTTATAAAATAAACTGAATCCAACATTTGAAAAATTAAAACTATACCCAAGGGTGCAAGTCTTGAAATGGAAATTAAGTTTCTAGAAAAACTAGGAATATAAAAAGTCTTTTCTAAAATTAAAACAAAGCCACTGCTAAGCACTAATTCGCAGGTCCCAATAGCTTCCACATGCGACTGCATCTTGTTTCCCGAATAGATGTGTCGCCCAGCTCCCACTGGTTCCCTCAGGTTTTTTAATCCCTGTAAGGAATTTGAGACATGGATTGTAGAACCAGAATCAATCCACCATGTGTTATAATTAACATCAACCATATTTGACTCAAAGCAAACAAGTGAGATTGATTTACCTTTCTTTTCAAGCCAGCCCTTATGCTTGACACAGTCATTCTTCATGTGTCCCTTCTTTTTACAGAAGAAACACGTGAAGTCTTTTTTTATGTCAGCTTGGGGTTGCATTTTAGCCTTCCCCTTATGCTTGGCTTGGACTGACCTTTTTCCTTGAACCGTCAGTGCACTCTAAAAATTAAAACAATAACAGATGAGAGAGAGAAAGAGGTTGAAGAAAAAGATAACGGGAGCCCTTTTAACGAAAGATAACGGGATAGATCAAAATAAAAGCATATTAAAAGTTAGGTGACCCTAAAAGTTCGGTGACCAAAATGAACGCGTTTTAAAAGTTCGGTGACTACTAGTGTCCTTTATCCTAGATTTTTTTTTTATAAAACTCAATAATTTGTTTAATCTTTAAGAAAAATATAATATAACAAATATTAAACATTAAAAAAATAAAAATAAAAATAAATATTATTGATTCATTAATTTCAAAACAGTTTAATCGGAATCGTTATATTACGGTATAATCATTTTTTTCTTTTACAAAATATTGGTATTTTGTATCCTTAATTTTTGGGAAAGTAGGTGTAGTTTAATGTGTATTTAAAAAAACAATTTAGTGTGTAAAGGGGAAAAAGTTATATACCCATTTAAAGAGAAAATAAAAAATTGAACCCTCCATTTTCTAATTTATTGATCCACCACTGCTTCATTTATTGTCATTGCAAAGTATAGATAAATAAGTCGGATGAAATTCACTATTACTATAAAAAAGGTAAACAATGAAAATAATCATTTTTGTTTTATAAGTGCATTTTTTAAGCATATGTTTTTAAAAATTATATTTCGATTATTTACGTTATTGATTTAGTATTTTATCACATATTTTATTGATTTGTTATATTTTTGTCTCAAAGTCGTTAACTTATGTTAGTTTGATGATATGACACATTAATAAAATAGATTAATTTTAAATTTGATCCTTAAACTTTAGATAAAATACTAATTGACTCTTAAACTAGTTTGATGACATTATCGTTGTTGATGACTGTTGGACCCAAATTTTTTAATTTACTCATTTTTGGCATCCTGATCGCTAATCTAGTGTCTATTTCATTAAAAATGTTTTAAACTCAACAAATCAAATCTAGAACTATTTAACTTTCTTTTAAATTTTAAAATAATAATAAATTAAAAAATTAAAATTTATTATTAGAATAACATTTATTTATAAAGTTTACCCAAAGATTAAAAATAAAAAGTCCTAGTCTTGCTGAAAGAATGAGAATTTATTTATTAATTTTATTATTTTAGAGCTTTAACAAGAATTTCAAGGTCTTTCTCTTTTATTTTAATTAGATTCTTTATATTTACTTTTGAGTTTTCCTTTTGGTTTACTTGATATATGAATAGAAGAAACTTTAGTATTTTAAGCGCTTCCGTTTTAGTTTTCATTAAGTATGCAAAAGTTTTTATTAGTATTTTCCTTTAATAGTATTAATGACAAATTTATTGTTACGATTTAATTTTAAAGGAAAACGAACCCCAAAATTTGTCCTAATCTTTTTATTCCAAAAAAGGAAAACGAAGGGTTGTGAGTTAGATTTGTTAAGTTTGAGATATTTTGGATTAAAGTTAATATCAGATTTATGTTTAGGAGATAAAAAAAAAGGAATGAACTGAAAATTTTACGATTCAATGGTCGTCGACAATAGTAGTTGGTGGCGATTGACGGTGACCATCGGTGGTAGTGAGGGGTTGTCGAAGACGGGAGACTTTAGTCGAATTTAAGGGTCAAATTAATAATTGACCTAAAGTTTAAGGGCCAAAATGAGATTTCATCTAAAGTTATGGGTCAAATTAGTATCTTATAAAAAATTTAGGGGTCAAACTAAAACGGCTTAAGAGTACTTGAAGCCCAAAATTTTGAAAAAATAATTAATTCTCCAAACTTTTTACACTCAATTAAGTTCTAAAACTAACGAAATAAACCAATCAAATACTTTGATCAATTTTGACTATCAATTTTTGACAGTTTTCGCATACTGCCAATTGACATTTATAATTTTTTTTTATTTTTTAATATTTTTATAAGTTTTTTATATAATTTTTAGAGACTTTTTAAATTAAAAATGTCAAGTGACAACACTGTAACACGACATGTTGCATCAATTAATAAAAGATTGCTAGATTTAATGACTAATGTTAGTTAAAATGGTGAATTGATAAAATTCTAGAGTATAAAAACTTAATTAGGTACAAAAAAATTTAAAAACTTAATTAATTTTTTCTTAAAAAATTCAAAGGCTTACAATACCTTAAGCCAATTAAAAATTAATCCCTTTAACAATGTTTCTTAAAATTAAGGGCTCAAATATAACAAATGGATAATGTAAATAACTAACATATAATAAATCTATAACAAAACTTCTTCAAAATCGATGACTAAAGTGCACTTATGAAACGAAATTGACAGTTTCAATAATTTACCCAATCATTTACAAGATTTTTATAAAAATCCAAATAAATGTTGTAAGCGAGGGGGGCAAGCATTATCCATAAGCCGACACGTGCAAAACTTAGTATCTAGATTCAATTCAGGTTTGGTGTACTGTAGAATCTAGATACTTGGAAACCGAATGGCTCTCCTTTTTTTCCATCAAATAAAAATCCTCTCCTTTATGCCACCTCAGCATTTCACCCTTCCACGCCTGAATTTCTTCCTCAAAATTTCCTATATTAATCCAATAAATAATATAATAAAAAATAGTAATAACAAGTCTTCTCCCTCTCTTCCATCTTTCTCTGTTTCTGTTTAGTGTTTAGACTTTAGAACACAGAAAAAAGGAGAAAAAAAAAGAAATTTGCATTCAACAATGGCTCAGCTACTCTCTCCTGTATGTACAGATGCTCTGAAACTCCATAACCCATCTTCAAAAATTAGAAGAAGAAGCTCATGGAAGGCCATGGCTAAGAGGGGAGCTTCTTGGAGCTTGGTGGGTCATGGTGGTCGGAGGAGAGGTTGTGGCAGAGTCAAGGCTACTACAGGGAATACTGCTTCCACCAATTCTCTTGCCGATGACTTATTATGCTGTTCTTGGTCTGGTAATTCTTTACCAATGTTTTCTTTTGGTGATTATTGGTTGTTTCTTTCAAATCTATTGATTTGTTGGGGGTGGATCTGCTGTTAAATTATTTGGGTAGTGAACAAAAAAACTTTTTATGTTTACAAGTGATGCTGCTTACTTATATTTATCAATTATCATGTAAGGCGATTAGTATTTGAGTTTTTGACATAATTGGGTTACATTTTGGAGAGATATAATACCTTTTATGGTTTGCACAACTATTGTGACTATGTTGTATAGGTGAGTTTTGTATCGGTTACATGAGATATTATTATATTTATACTCTTCGTGATCTTTGTGTTTATACTAGATTATTTGTTTTCTCGTCCGTGGAGCTAGGCACCAGTTTAAATCTCGTTTTTTGCGCATGTTTTGTTTTATGTTGATCTCGTTTTGATTGCTTTTTGCATACAAATTACTAACAATTGGCCTGTTCCCATAGCTTCGGATGCCACACAAGAGGAGATTAAAAAGGCCTATTATAACTGCATGAAGGCTTGCCATCCAGACTTAAGTGGCAGTGATCCAGAGACTACAAACTTCTGCATGTTCATCAATGAGGTCTATGGGGTGTGTTCCCACTTCCCATTAAGAACGACCTTTTTATGTGTGATGTAAATATTTATTCTTCTACTGCTATAATGTAACTATTTCTTTGCAGGTTCTCAGTGACCCTGTACAGCGCATGGTTTATGATGAAATTCATGGCTATGCATTGACCGCAATCAATCCTTTCATGGATGATTCCGCCCCAAAAGACCATGTATTCGTCGATGAGTTTAGCTGCATAGGTATGAGGTTCCTTGAACTTCCATATGGAATTTTGGCCTTTCCAAATGCATATAGTTTGTACATAGAAAAATTCGAGCCAACCCTAATTGAGGTTATGTCTTGCTTTATGTTATTCGGACTTTTCATTTACGCTTAGGGACACATATTCAAACATGAGCATGAGGGTATGATCCTCCAAATACATGGAAAAACTCAGAAAATTTGAGCAGACACATATCATATACATACTCATAACTAACACTGGCACTCTAAGTCCTGTAACATAGGTCTTGTTTAACTACAACCTACTAGAGGTGACTGTAATTTCAGCAAATCTTCCATTAGGGTACTGTTTGCTGAAATTATACTTTTGTTTTGAGTATTAAAAATCTTAATACGGAAACAATAACAGAAGCCGAATATACACTACTTGCTATTGTAGAAAGTGACAGCTAAAGCAAAACTCCTAACGGAACAAAAGAGGAAGACTGTAATTTCTAAACTGGCACATCTTATGAGCTAATTGTTTCTTTCCCAGGTTGCAAAAATTGTGCCAATGTCGCCTGCAACGTGTTTAGAATTGAGGAAGACTTTGGACGAGCAAGAGTTCATAGTCAATTTGGGAATCCTGAATTAGTGCAACAGGCAATAGACAGTTGGTAGGTATTTGCTTCTGGGTATAATAATGCCATTATGTCATCCACTTTCCTTTAACTATGCTGAATATTGTTTGCAGTTCCTTCTTTTTTACTATTATCAATCTTATAAGTAGGAATAGCAACTTAGTAACAGAAACAATAATAGTAGTTCGATGTCCAAAGCTATGATGAACGCAAAATTCAAACCATCAAATTTGATATTACATGGTAATCTTTATGAAGATTTTTATGAGGAAATTTCAACCATCACTTGAAGTCGTCTGGTTTATTATATTGTTTCCGTAACCATTATCAATTTAACATATCATATATGTGAAGGAAGTAATTCTGGAAAGATGAAGTTGTCAACAATTATTTATGATTCTGTTCTACTCCTTTTTCTTCTGCTCATTGATTACATCGGTTATATATTCTCTATTAATCTTTCTAGGCCTACTGGACAACATTTTCTTATAGTGGTATAAGTAGTCTCCGGTTAAATTAAGTTATTAGAATAATTAATTAAAACATTTGTGTAAAACTAAAATTTGACATTTACACTGCTTGTAGTAAAATTTAAAGGGTTTACATGATATGATTGCTAATCAACATTGTCTTGTGTTATTCAGCCCAGTTGATTGCATCCATTGGACTTCTGCAGCACAATTATCGTTGCTTGAAGATGAAATGCGCAGGGTTGAAAGAGTTAATGTAAGGAAGAAACACAGTCACTCTACGGTTCTTTTCTCCTATGAGCATTTTAGATGGCATCCAAGTTCAGAAACATTTAAAAGGATTAAATGATCAAATAATAATCAAACTGACCGACTCTGGGTTTAGACACTGACAGATACATCGAAACCTCGGAAAAAGAATGACAATTGTGTTAAGTCTTTCAGTGGTAGAATTCATTAATCTATATATTCAAGCTAGTTGTTTTGGTTGCTAGAAGTTTGAGCTTTTCGAATGGATGATCAGGTAGCATTGATGCTTTCAGGAATGGGATCTTCATCAGATGTATTCAGAATGGTAAAACCAACACTTGTCTTATCTGCTGATATCATTTGCATTTCTTGTTTAACATTTTCTTAGACTATCTATCGACCTCTAATTGTTTGACAGGCGAGTTCTCGATGGGAAAAGAGGCAGGCCAAAGTTTTGGTAGGAATCTTATTGTTTCAATATTCTCAAATATATCCACAGGATTTTTATTTTTATTTTATCTACATGACTTGTATATTTGTGTTGTCAAAAGTATTTATGTTTGGCATCACTGTCTAAAAAAAAATGGATAGGTATGGGATAAGACTTTCAAAAAAAATAAAGATACCCGAACTGGAACACTCGCTTTCTTTAAGGGAGACTGAACTGAAGATGCCATGTAGAGTCGTATCTAAAAAACAGCTACTTGAACTTTTCTTTCCCATTCTTTCTTTATCAGGAACAAGCTAAAGGAAGGATGATGCAGCAGAAAGGTGCTGGTAAAACTGATTCATACTGGACCAACCTTTGGGGCAGGCCAAAAGAATACAAGAAATCAGGTATGTAGTAGGATTTTGATAATCACGGACATGTGGTCTTTCTCCAAGACATTTTATAAGCATTTATGACCTCTAGCTGCAACATAAGAACATCCCTCTTGTTCACATCTCTCTTTTCAGTCGCCTTTCCCCCCCTTTCAACAAAAAAAAAAAACTCTTTTCAGTCGCCTTGGTAGAAAACTTATAGGTATTCTTCAAATTTTAAGTATTTTAGCTAAAGACTTGGGTATGCTTCATCCCATTTGGAGGTGCAAATGTATGTAGATTATGAAGGTGAAATGTTGTTTGCAGAGGAGGAAGTGAAAGATAGAGCAAAGAGGGCTGCAGCGGCGGCAAGAAGATGGAGGGAGTATTCGAGGAGAGGTGTGGATAAGGCTCCCACAATTAAACTTCCAGAGGCTCTCTCCGACAAAGATAATTGATTTAACCCACCACTAATCTATTTTTACCATGCCTAAAGCTCAAAAATCAAATGTATTTCCTTTTCTATACCATGGACCAGTAGTCCATATGAATCTTTCAACCGTGTATATAGACATCATTGAATCACGTATATAAACATAGTTCATGGCAAAAGAAAATGGTGTATTGGATTGGACCAGATGCAAGCTTGTTCTTTGTTCTAATATTTCAACCGTGTATATAAACATCAGGGTACCTCAATATCCTATGCAAGCAGTGAACACAGATTCAACTTGAAAATCCAATCCTCGCATTTCTTTTGGCTTGAATTCTGCCAGATCAACAAAGCATCATATAAATGAAAATATAATTAAACCATAAAGTAGATCCATAAATAGGAGTAACAAAAAAGCTCAAGGGAAGTAAAGTAAACTGGGAACAGGAACTGAAAACATGCCATTAGCTAATAAGACATGAACTAATCAATCGCCGGTGTGGTGAGGTCGAATCTACTTGCTCAAGGTTGATGATAAGTAGAAATTCCAAAAAATGGACCCTGTGGACATGAAAGCTACACGGGCTTGAAGAGGGACCACCCTGTCAACCACCAAACAGATTGCACAAGCATGTTATTGTATTCCCCGTCAATTGATAAATAGTTATTATTCTTCGACAATGAGCATAGTCGAGTTTGCACCAAAGAAATATTTTTGTATACGAAATGTCAAAACATGTAAACCGAAATAGCATAAGAAATGGATGTATTCAAGTTTTTTTTTTCAGAGCTTCAACATTGGAGTTGTTGAAGTACTACCATGATTCAATGACAAGCAAAGGAAGATTTACCAAAAATTCAACAAGCTGACGGGGACCCAAAACCTAAATCCTGCATAAGAATCAAAGACAAATATTAAATTACGCCAAACCTAGATATCTTTATAGGCCAATATGCAAATTGCTTCAAATGAGGCTTTTACCATAAAAAAGTGTTGGGAAAGCATCTTTCTGATATTTATTAGGGAGCTCTGAGAGCTTTCCTAGCCATAAATTGTTCCATGCAAAGACAACAGCAATCACACAAGGACCAAGCACTATCTGGTTTAGTAAAACCTGCAAGAACTAAATGCTATTAGTGTTGTTCTAACAAAGTCAGTTGTAAAAGAATGAAAATGAAGACAGGTTTACCTTCAACATTATATTTTGCGCTGTCTGATGTGGCAAACAGTGATCCAGGTACTTATACCATGCATAGGAACCAGGGCCGTATAAAAGAAACCCATATGTAGTCATCCTCAAGGCACGAAGCCAATCATGGTGTGAAATGAGGCTTGACATGATATCCTACGATGGAAATTAGGTTAAAATACAAATTATAACAGTACAACACTGAAATACTGAAGTCAATAATAAAAAGCATCCTACCAAGATACCAAGGTTTGTCAAAATTAAGATTATGTATACCCATTATGTTATATACACATATACACAGAGAACATGATTCATGACAAATGAAACAAATATTCCCCTTTTTTGAAAATGCATAATTTTGAACTGCCTACAACACTCAGATTTTTCTCTCATCTTTTCCTTCCAAATAGGAATGATTTGATTTTACACATGATGATGGAAAATGATCATCCCCTCATTTTCTTTCTTACTACACACACTCAATTTATTTTCTTTAAACTTTTCCACTCCTTCCATTTTCCCACTCAACCAAGCAAAGCAATTTATTTTCTTTAAACTTTTCCACTCCTTCCATTTTCCCACTCAACCAAGCAAAGCATTTGGGTGTTACATGAACATGAAGTCCAAGGTTCCAAACCAACATTCCTATTTATTTTGGTAAAGCTAGAAAGATCAACCCAAAGACCATATCCCCAAGCATATGCTAATACCTGAAGCCATGTGCAGTGTTTTCACAGGTTATGTTCTCTCACTCCAGTTGATGTAGGAAAACTAGTGACTAGGGTTTATGGTAATTTTCTGATCTGATTTCTCAAGGGAAAAATGATAAATCAAGTGACAAAAAAAGAAGAATCTCTAGGCTTCATCACTTGGGGTTCCTAAGAGTGACATCAAATGTTGTTGCATTGTACAATCACAAAGAACTATATGGTTCAAAATTAGTTGACAATAAATCTATATCTCAATAGTAAAGTAAATCAATTTAAATACACTCCAAGGATCCTTAGTCCATTAAGGACTTCGATTGAGAGTAAAAACAAAGGCCAACAGCATTAAGAAAACTCGAAATCTGCAGTTTCCAGCAATTCAAAAATGTCATGAAGATCTCAAACACTTAAAATGTCAAGAAAGCAGAGATTTAAAGAACCTACAAGTTCAACATAAAGAAATATAAATGCAGTACTTAAAATGAACTACTGTAAGGTAAGTGCCAAACTAAGACTTGGGTGTTAGAACCAGCCTTAGCATGCTGCATGCTCTCTAAAGACCATCAGGCTGCCGCGAAGCAGCATACTCCCTCACCAACTTTGCACTGATACAAATCAACTCCCTAAACCTTGTCATAACATATTATTTAGTTCATATACTTCTCTGGTTAGCACAGATACGGATGAGAAACCTGAAAATCAAGTAACTTTGCTGACACACTTTCTTTAAAAAATCGGGAATGTTCAAAAGTTCAATACAACTGAAATTTTGAGTTCCCAAGATTCCAAATTTTGATTTATCCCGGGCAGTAACCCCAGATTTTTCTTGGCAACCAAACAGATCAAAACTTTGAATTTAAGAGAAGATGCCTAATAACATAAACAATCTCAAAGCCTTAATAACATAAAACGCTAAATCTTCCGGTCCAAACAATGGGAAAGCATTAACATAAATAAACAGATGCGTGAGAGCCATAATTTCCCAAATTTCAGAGACTACAACGTCCTAAAAATAGTTCCGACAACTCAAACTGTTCCATTTTTCTCACCAATCAAACAAAATTGCATTGCTTTTAAAAAAAGAGAAAATAAATTACTAAAGCATTAAAATTGATAATATTGCCTTATTTGTATCGCTGGAATCAGAAACGGAATGTTTTCCCTTTCTCCAGCGGTCATTGAGTTGAGCAATAGTGTCGCCCGTGAGAGAGAGTGAAGCAGACGTCACAGCTTGCTTCAACGGGAAACGGTGACCCCCACCGCCCGTTGATTCCACCGTTGAGTCCGAGGACTTCGACTTTGACGGAGACGGCCTTTTCGGGCTTCCAATACCCGGCAGCTTCCAGCCCCAAAATGCGCCATTGCTGCCCAGTGCTTCCATTTTCACCAAGTATCGGTTCAAAAAATTGGGGAAAATGTTTAAAAATGAAAACCGTCCAATAACCTCAATCCCTAAATAATTGGGAATTAAAAAACACACACCTTTCTCAATTCTCCACGTTGTCAATGCTTGCTGTGTTGATAGTTACTGGCCAGTTATAAGTCATGATCGAAATTAAAAATTTTAATGCCAACGAATCGGTGTGCTGAGTGTCACGGACAAGTCATGGTTGGCAAGCCGTGCGGCATTTGAAATGAGTGTCACCCAGACAAGTCAACCTTTTTTATGCCCCATCGTCCAAAGAGTTATCTCGGTCTAGCCTTCTCAGGGTCACAATGCGCTAAGGCTTTAGAGTTTCGAATCCCGCAGGGCCTAGCGATAGCTGCACTTCAACCTCGTACTTCAGCCACGAGCGCGATATGGGGCCCTATGGCCCCAAACCGTCCCTAGGTATTTCTCCCAGGGAGACAGTGCGCCAACCACTAGGCCCCACTGCCCGCACACCTAGGCCCCACATGGGCCAGGAGTAGGTCGCTTACACTAAGGAAGCTCGGTCGCTAGCCTAGGCGAAGGGATGGTGTAGACTCGACACCAGACCACTTCTCCCTAAAGAGCTAAATAAACTTACCAAGAATGTTGTGAGTAGACATTGCTTCGTCCCAAATGATGACACTTTCTGGATATGGCCTTCATCGTCTTCCCAAAGCTTCTTAACTTGCATCCTTGACTTGGTAGCTCCTTAGGGATTGCTCATATCATCGCTCGGTCCACCATTGCTCGGGCATGAACGGGCTTGTCAAGGCAGGGTCACAATATAATAAGGGATGACCTTGACATTCTCTCCCACTTACTCTATCGATGGCCTCATCGATGTAGCCCCAGAAGGGATGGTTTTGACATTATCCCCCACTTCCTCTACCAATGCCCTCATCGATGTAGTCCAAGAAGGGATGGTTATGACATTCTCCCCCACTTCCTCTACCGATGCCCTCATCGATGTAGTCCAAGAATGGATGGTTCTCATTGATATTGACACCAGTTCTTCATCACCTGTTGAGCCGATACGGACCTCTGTGGCAGAACATCTTCGATTCGTGCTCGATTTGATATGTTTTTCTTGTCCCGCCATTTGATCATTCAAGCAACTAATTCAAGCCTCGATCCTGGGTTCTTTCTATCTCCTTTTTGACTATGTTGCACACCTGTAAATGTCTAGACTGACCACAGACTCATTATGACCCAGTTTCACTTCTATCATGTTGAGTTTTAGATTCATGCTCCCCCACTTTTACTCCGATTGTGGCTCGGGCAAAAGACAAGTAACAAACCATCGATCCACTCGAACAAGTGCCTTGTAGTTTCTCTGTGCTCCACGATCTGCCCCTTAACCTACACAAATACAAAAGTAACATACCTGGCCATGAGCAAACGTGTTATGACTCGTTACTCAATGGCTTGCTCCTCGACATTAAGCATCTTCGCCAACTTTACCTCATCTCGTACCGAGACCTCCAAAGTACTGAATGCGTCACCATACATATATCATCAATATTAACCCAAGTTTGCCAGCACATGCTCGCGTTGCACCTGGTTGCTCAATAATGAAAAGATGATCTCTAGTTGCCAACAACGTATCGCATTGTACTTGCCTTTTGTTCTCCTCAATACATCTTGTATTATAAGATATACAAGCAATTTTATCAATGAAAACATATCCACACAAGTCTCGTATGATACCTGGTTGGCACACATTGCCTTATGCTACCACCAATCATGGTATGCCTTTGTATGTATACCTCAGGTGTTTTGACTATTTGAGAACGCAGTCTCTACGACAAGCTAATATCATCCACTCATGAGGTTTTCTTCTTACTCAATTACACCTGCACCATTTGCCAAGTGAATGCACACCAATATTCTCTCAAACAACATTGCCCTTGTTTCAGTAGCAAAACAGATGGTCATATGCCCTCACTAGAACTTCTTAATGGTCTCTTATGGCCCTTGTAATAGCCAATCAAGTTGCCCCTTATTTTGTTTCTCCTTCACTCCCTTTGTAACAGACATAACTGTTGATTAAGCACAAAAGTACACATTTGATCTCTTGACACACATGGCCTATACTCCATGGGTAAGTTAGTTCCCCACATCTACTGATGTCTTCCCCATTATCCACTTACTAGAAAAGTTCATCTTGTTATCACGCCAACAAATGAACCTGTATTAGCACCCCCACAAACATCATATCAACATTAGTCTCGTGTCGTGGACTTCAAAATGATGTCTCACTTGTGCCCTCTACGTGTGACTTAGGTTTTCGCAGGAACCAAACTCTTCCCCATATACCCACGACATCTAGTTAGTAGAGTATTCTCATGTAGGATCAAGACCTCTTTATTCTCTTACATAATCTCGAATAGAACTTGTATTCGCTAAATCCCTTAGCTTCTTTTGAGCATTATATTCTACATTTTCGGGAAAGAAGGAGCTCATTAACTCTTCCTTTAGCTCATCACATATCTTGATAGGACAAACACCATTAATAAACTTGGACCGCCACCACAACTTGACGTCCCCTATTAGATACACCAAGGCCATTGCGACCTTGTCTTTATCTATTTTAGTATGCGTATACCGAAAATAATGCTTGACATCGAACAAGAAATTTTTAAGCTTCTTAGCATCTTTGTTCCCTTCATACCGCTGTGGTTCCGAAACCCTAGTCCTCGGACCCTATCTGCTATCATCGAATTGCCCATAGCTATTTGTATCAGGTTAACCTGAGTCTTGATCTCATCTAGTTCGAACTTCATATGACTTAATGTTTCTTTTGCCTTCATTACCAAAAACTTTGATAGTTTGGGTCAACTCTTGCTGTGTTTCCTCTATTTCTCAAAGCCGATCATTTGATGGCATAGCCCTCATGGCAGCCACTACGGCCTCAAGTTCCTTAAACCAACTAGGGTTTACCGACTCACCACCCTATGTTGACATCCTAGCACCTAGGTGTGTTCTCTCTCTAGGCAATACTCGTTCCACGTTTTCGCGTCTGTCACCATTTTTGTCGACACATACAGAATCATTGTGCCTGCACAAACATCGACTTTTACAAATAGGTGTGATATTTGTACTGTGTCATTCTTTGTTACATGAAGCTGACATTTATCCCTGTTGCATACGACCAGGGCTTTTGACACTTGCCAGACCTTCAAACCGTCTTGGTTCTTTAATCGATTGCCCCACATCCCTCAAGGAATTGATAGGAATACCTACCTTCAGAGCACACACAAAGAGAAAACTGACCACGAAATTGGTTAGTCCAATTACATAACAATAAAATGAAATGTACCTTACAAGTTCAATGGGACTTTCCAGTACGTCTCCCACTGCAATTCACGCTCCGTATTGCCAAACTCTGGGGCGTGCTTTATAAATTCCTTGACCACCACATTTATATTTTTGGGTAACACTGACATATCCGTGGTAACCAGGTTTTGCTTTTGGTCTCTCGATCCATACATCAATTTTGACCTAAGCCTTGGCTTTATTAGCTCGCTCCACCAAATAACTTGTCGGTAGTAGCCCATATCACCACTGCCCAAATTGGGGATTTTGTAACACTTGGGTGAGATCTGAATTGTACTTGAACCATCACCACGTACCCATCGAGCTTGTCTGTCCCACGCTCACTCTTTGGCTCTGCTTGTGAAGGAACTCCTAAGGAGAGCTTTTCTAAGATGCACCTACATTACCAAGTTGTACCACCCTTGTGTTTCTCACCCAAACGAGTAGCTTTACAAATAGCATTTTGCCTTACCCTAGCTAGCATCCCCATCAAAGAAAGTTTTCGTGTCAAAATGATTTTTTTTCCTATCCAAGATAAAACGGTATTGACTCGCACAACCTTTTTCATCCCATATTTGCAATTTATTGCCGAAGAATCTGGTCCAAACTACCACATCGCAATACATTCCTTTTTACCTTAAGACCCAATGTGTCTTGAGAAAATTACCATTTACGGACAAATTATTAGCTATGGGAAGCATTCCCCTTGGGCTGCTTGATTTTATTTGACAATGTAACATTTTTTTTCCTCGAGAACCCATGGTGTGTCTACCGCTACAAGAGTCTACAACAACAGGAGGGAGCATACCAATAACTCTGCACTCCCTTTTACTCCATTATGTTTCGAGAGGGGCCACTCCATCCGGCATACAGCGATCGCCGCGATCCTTTGATTTTATCAATGGGCGAATCTACAGCCTTGAAGAACACGACTCTGCCGCATTGACTCCCCGAACACAAAGCAATTATGAAACTGTTTCAAGTTATCTCCAACTCTTTCCTTTAGGGTTAGTCTACGAACCCATGACTATCCGTTGTATCAATCTACATCCATCTATACGCACTCCTCTTTTCACCTAGAAAAAGATAGTTAAGCAACAACCAAGCACCACAGTGCCAAGATAAACAATATTTCCATTAACTTCCATCAATCAAGAATTTATCCCATTACCCTGGAAACGACAAGCACCAATATGTTAGATTAACAAAAAAATAAGCACATTTTATGCTTCGGGCTGCACACGCCCTTGTGCTAACAAGACAAAACAAACATCAATAAGCAAGGGTTACATACACAAGGCAATGTATCAAAATAAGCATCACTATTACCGATAGCCACCATAGGGAATGACTCTCATCTCGAGTGATGCGTAAGCATCCCCATATCGCTAGAATTCGTGCCCCTCGTGCTATGAGGAATACACACTTCATCATGTCCCATAGACAACCATCAACGAGCCTTTAAAGCAACCAAAAAAAATATTGTTGGTGTCCCAAATCATGGACATGCACTATTGTGCAAATATCAATCTCGTCCACCAAAAGTTCTCGCGCTTCTTTGCGCCTCAACTCGATCACCGTTTCGATCAGTCAACAACAATGCTACACATGTAACGAACAAATGAGTACCACTGTGCTCTAATTCACACTCGCCACTGCGCTAATGTAACACATCGGCACTACCTTGCCAAACCCACCATTAGACACCTTTGCGCCTTGACTAGGTCTTGATCAATCAGCATAAGGAGTCACCCTGCCTACTCCACTCGCGGAAGCGCTTGGCGTAGGTTCTAGCCACCATGCCTACCCTCACAGGGCGTTCGGCGTGAAACTAGACCATCCTACCCACTCCACTAATGGATGCGCTTGGCGTGACATTACACCATCCTGCCTACTCCTTGAATAGAAGCGCTTGGCGTAGGATTCGACCACCCTGCCTACTCCCCACATGAGAACGCTTGGCGTAGTCCTCCACCCTACCTACTCCAGTCCAAAGAGTGCTTGGTTTACTATCATTCGACCTTGCCTACTCCATTTACCGGAGCGTTTGGCGTAGAATCCACAATCCAACACCTCTATGCACAGAAAAAAGAAAGTCTCTTTTTTTGCTTGTCATGGTGATCCACCCTGCCTACTCCACCTGTGGGAGCGCTTGGCGTGAGACCAACTGATCCACAAATAGTCCAACTCTTATTTTTGCTACACATCCGTCTAGCGTCACCACGCACCACAGCCACTGAATAAAGCATCCCAGTGTTCAAGTTGGTACATGAGCACTATGGTGTTTGGTTAACAAATACACACTACTGTAACAAAAGTCATAGCCAAAAGCCACCGTCGCATGACTACATTGTCCATCGTATTCTCGCTCTGATACCACGTGTCATGAACATGCCCCCTTTGCTCGGTTGGCACTTGAAATGAGTGTTACCCAGACAAGTCAGCCTTTCTTATGCCCCATCGTCCAATGAGTTATCTCGGTCTAGCCTTCTCATGGTCACAATGTGCTAAGGCTTTAGAGTTTCGAATCTCGCAGGGCCTAGTGATAGCTGCACTCCAACCTCGTACTTCAGCCACGAGCGTGATATGGGGCCCTATGGCCCCAAACCGTCCCTAGGTATTTCTCTTAGAGAGACAGTGCGCCAACCACTAGGCCCCACTGCCCGCACACATAGCCCCCACATGGGCATAGGAGTAAGTCGTTTACATCAAGGAAGCTTGGTCGCTAGCCCAGGCGAGGGCGATGGTGGAGACCCGACACCAGACCACTTCCCCCTAAAGAGCTAAATAAACTTACCAGGAATGCCGTGAGTAGACGTTGCTTCGTCCCAAATGAGGACACTTTCTAGATAGGGCCTTCATCGTCTTCTCAAAGCTTCTTAACTTGCATCCTTGACTTGGTAGCTCCTTAGGGATTGCTCATATCATCGCTCGGTCCACCATTGCTCGGTCATGAACGGGCTTGTCAAAGCAGGTTCGCAATATAATAAGGGGTGGCCTTGACACTGAGCAGCTTTGTATCCTTTAAAGGAGCTCAAATTCAAAGATTTGTGTATATAAAAAATTTTATTAAAAAACTCACTCAGCAAAACTATATATGTAACATAAATCGGTCCTAAAAATTAGGAGGACAACCAAATAAAAACATTATTTTCAACTTTATATAAATATTTTAAAACTAATTTAGTTATTTAAATTAAAAAATAAAGTATATTTAAACACCTTTTTAACTCACATCATCTTAAATATTATATATATAATTTCAAAAAATTAAGAGTAAAAAACGTGTATATTATTACGTAATCACACTAAAATATAAAAATAAATACATAATAAATTTGTAAATTTATGTATATTATCGTTTAATTACACTTGTAATTTGCACATACAGTGTCAAGTAAGGAATAGATTTTGAGATCAGAACATGAATCAAGCAGAGGTGGTAGAAACTCCAACCAGCATGCAATCACGTTGAGAGGTGTTCAGGGCCCAGAACTGTATCGGCCATTGGGCCTCATTTGCAGATTGCAGTGGCAGTAATTTACTTGCCATTTTCAGGACATGGCAATGGCAAAACAGCCGCCAATCGTTATGTCCCCAACAACTTACAAATGGAAGACGGTAAGCAAATCCATGTTTCATAATCTCAGTTGTTCTAGATGCTACTAGATACTTCTCATTTCTCTAACTCTCCACCTTAATAAAACTTTAAAACCCTTAGCTTCTCTTCTCTGCTGTAAAATCATCGAAGCAAAAGGCAAAACACCCGAGGAACGACAATGTTCGGAGTGGTATTCCCCAACCGAAGCTTCCCTATGGACATCTCCAGCTTCACCCAAATCGATCCTTTCCATTGGTCAAATTGATTATTGATTGATGTGTTTTTTCAGAAAATAGAATGGGCATGCAGTGAATGCCTCTGCAACTACAACCCTTCTGCAATTCTAACCCTAGCCACCATCATCATCACCAACCCTAAGCATCTCAATTGACAAAACCCCTAAAAATTCGGGATTTAACAGTAGCAATATGGGATTTCTCAGCGAAATTGATTGGACTACTCTGCAACGCTAAAGAAACTCGTTTCCTTCCAACAACGCATTATGAAAAGCGTGTACTATTGCAGTGCTGAAGAAACGCAGAAGTAGTGAAGTATATGTTTACAATAGTGCTAAAATTGGAGCGTATATGGCATCCTAAAGGGTGTAGAAATCACGTTAACATGCCCTCAGCTTACTTCCTAAGTTGAGTAGAGAACCAATCATCGTCTTCAAGCTTAGAGGTCTATTGGAGCCAAGTATTGTACCCCTAGATGACCAAGCTTCATGGATTTTGTGAGCCTATTCAGTCGACCAATTCTACCCACTGATCGTATACTATGACCATGGTTGGGGCTTTGACTCTAGTTACATGCGGGGTCTTGCGTAAAAATAAGTTAACCACAGCCTCAAACAAAAGGCCAAGACCTTTTCCTACCATTCAAAAAGACCTCTGATTTTTAGATATTGTGATTTGTCGTTGTCGTTCCTCGTAAACAAAAACACGGAACAGTCCTCTGAATAGAATTGGTAACCAACCAATATCCACTCATCAAATAGATGCGACTACAAATACTGACAAATCACAATAGCCGAGAAATTTTTTTGCAAAAGAATTTTCCAGGTACGTGGTTTTTGCCATTAGTAGATACAATACAATCGAAATCTTGAAGCACTACAACGCAGTTTATTTTTTTGCTTTAAATCTGTGTGGCGTATGCTTCACTATTTATACCCCGGAACTCGCGTTTGGGAAATAACGAATTCAGCCAGGATCCCTGATGTGTCAGTTGAACTCGTATCATTTTTGACGTGTCAGGCCTAGCCAAATTCACATTTGGCAGGACGTGAGTTTAAATTCTTAAAATTTAAATACTGATATAAAAAATAACTATTTGGTCAAAATCGTTCAGAAAAATAAATATAAAATATTTAATACTCAACAAAATTTATCAACTAAAATAAATATTTCATTTTAAATTACCAACAACGTACAACTAAAATTATTAAATAGAGGAAAAAATATAACTACTGATGCTTATGTCCAACGGTACCACACCCTGGTGGACGCCGAGGTCGATCGGGATTGCGTCGACGACCAATGGGCTCAATTGGCTGCTCATCATTGTCCTCATTCCTGGCTCCATCTCTAGTAATACCACTCGTTCCAACTAGTCCCACCTGTGAAGAACAAGGAATGTGGAGGTGGTTGCTAAACAAACCCGGGCCCAAAATCGATTGCCAGCGGTTGAAACGGATACAAAGGTATGAAAGCTATAGGAACACTCGAAGTCCTGCTCATTAGGGCCGAAAATAAATCGTAGGGGTTGGTCACAACATGAATGAAAAAACCTTTCGTCGGCGGTTGCGTTGTACACGCTCAATGACGACCGCTTGTTCCTCTTGAGTCAAAATATTTGGTTTCCCATTCACCAAGTACCACGCAAAGTAATCGTGGCTGACCATTGTATCAAATATTACGTAGTCACGAATGGGCTGCCGTCGCGGCTGATCCCTTTCCCTCCATTGAAGAATGTAATCTATGTGCCTCACCGACCAATCCACCTACCACGTAATTTCAACATTTTTATTTTTCTTTATAAATATAAACTACGTTCAAATTGATAAAACATTAAACCAATTAAAATTATTTTATCTTGAGCTTTCCTTGACAAGTGAGCCTATGTAAATCGTCAAAATTTAGATGATTCTCCTGGATTCGTTAAACGCAACCAAATTACCGCAAGACACGATCGTTCTGATGCAAAACTCAACTGTAGGATAGAAGATAAGTGGTACCTTGGCCGTCTAAACAATCTTTGTCTCATCTGAAAAATCCAGCAAGCATTCGTGAATACTCGGATCCGGGTATAATGTCCACAAAAACTGTACAATAAACAATTATAACTGAAATTAATAAACTTTATTTTAAATAAATACATCAAATTAAATATTAAATTCTAACTCCAAATATTTATCGGTTTCCGGATTCATTCTCAATATCATGTCTGATAGCCTTCAGACCTTTGGCCAGACCAACGTGACTTAAATTGCCGCTCCATCTACATAACAACAAACATAACTTTAATATAAAAAAGTATATATTAAAAAATATTTATTTTTTTGCTTACCTCTGGCATAGTGAAAAAATATATGGACTCGACACGCTCAGATCATGGCGTAAAAATGACATTTTGAACCACGCCCAAGACTGCAGCAACACAAGACAACCTTCAATGTCGTGCTTCTCTGAATTGGTGGTCTTGACATCTCCCCAAAGAGAAATGCTAGTACCACCAATCTTCAGCTCAATCTATCGGCATCATCAAAATCCCGCAAATGCCACAACAACAATATGTGAACTTTATTGCGGGATTTGTCGGGCACCAATATCCCGCCGATTATTTGTAGAATATGAGTGCGGGCATATGCCTACAATAGAAAATATATATTAACATATGGAAATTTAATTATTTCATTAATATTCACAAAAAAATAATATTTTTTACCATCTTCACTTCTCCGTTCGCGTCATCTAGTAAATGGCTATAATTTTCCCGCATCCACCTCAATAACACACAGTTGCCATCCATCCTCTCTAGTGTAGCCCCTAGCAACTCAAAACATAGGCCACGCCAGTCACCACTGTTGTGACCGGTAATAGCCTCTCCGTCAACCTGTAAACCGAGAATATGTGATACGTCCTCTAAGGTTATAGTCGCTTCACCGCACGGAAGGTGGAATGTGTGTGTCTCTAGCCTCCACCTCCCTACAAGCGTGCTGATCAAATCAACATCTAATTTCGCACCTCCAATGAATTTGGATACGTGCAAAAATCTGGCCCTCGAGATATAATCTTCTAGACACGGGTCGGGTTCATTCGTCATCCGATTGATAAAAACTTTCAGACGACGTTCCATCCCACCCTAAAAAAATTAAACATCCACAACTTACTTTCAATTTCAAACTACCATACTATTTTTTATAAAATACAACTAAATAAAAACTAAAAATACAAATTTAAAATAAATAAATAAATAAAACATATATTTCTCTGCCAAAAATCGAAAATATATTTATGATCCAAACTTATCAGCCCCGCCATTACTTCAGACTCAATATATTAACTGAGATATTTTCACGACTGAGAAAGCTTATTGAGGGAATTGAGAGAATTTTTGTTTGGTGTGAATAAAGTGGTGGGGCAAGGGACTATTTATAGCAGAACTCGCACCGGTTCAAATGCGAGTATTGAAGGAAACTAGGACGCGGGTTCAGTGATTACCCAGGAACCTGCGGTTCATGTAGCGCGAGTTCCTTGTATTTTCAACGCGGTCATTTATTTTTCAACCATTCGTATTTACTGTGATAAATCCCTGGTGTTTCGTCTGATAATCTCGTTGAACTCGCGTCATGTCAGGCGCGAGTTCTTTTTACTAAATATTTAAAAGACGCCAACGGATAAGACACACCACATCAGATGGAACCCGCGTCAAGCATAACGCAAGTTTCGAATTCGCACGTGGAATAACGCGAGTCGTACTTATATGTACCGAATGAGAGGTATTTTTTCAAATGATATTTAAAAGGGGTGTTTTTCCAATTTTTTTCTCAAAAGAGAATATTCAACCAATTTAGCCCTTCGTTGGATTCAACGTGTTTAGTCGTGTAATATTTCTTTTAAAGTGTAATAGTGTTGATTAACTATTAAATTTCAATTTATTAGAATATTTCTATTCAATACATTTAGCAAAGTTTGATTAATTTTTTAAACACACTATATATGATGTTTCGATGATTTTATATTGTTTTAAGATTATTTAGTTAAATGAACTCAACAAGTGGATTCGGTGAAAAAGAGGATGATCTTAAGAAACTAAGTTTAAAGGGTTAAGAAAAGTATGACCAAATATTACCTTGTAATCATTTTAAGCTTATTAAAATCGAGTATTTAATGATGAAATTTTGAAGGATAATTCACTTTTGTCCCCATAAAATTTTCTCATGTTAACCTCAGTCATTCATTTTTACTCATCCAACGATTTTAAAATAGTGTAAAACTAAAAAAGTTTTACATATAACCTCATTTGAAAATATTATACAAACTATAAAAATTGAAATATGAAAAAATTTACATAATTAAAAAATCATGTTACAAATAAACGTAAAATAAATTGTTAAGGGTATAATAAATACTCCAATCTGTTTTTATAAAATAATAATTAAATTTCATTTTTCACACCTAATTGAATGATTGGATTAACAAATTATATCAATTGAACTTTTTTATCCACGGCTTCCATTGTTGATTATTATTTTACTAACGTGACCGTTAATTTTGTTGACATAATATTTAACATGTGAATGCTAATGTGTAAAAAGGTATGATTGTTTTTTATTAAAAAAAATTGTTAGCTTGATTGTTTTTTTTAATAAAAAATTGAGGAATTCTTTAATTTTTAAGTATAAATTAAACCAACAAATTATTTAAAATATTTAAAAATTAAAAATTGTAAAACAATTTAAATAATTAAAAAATAATAAATAAATATTTTAAATAATATTTATAATTATAAAAGAACTGACCACTTATAGTGAGCAATAAAAATATTTAAAATATTCTAAAAATAATTTTTTATAAGTTCAAAACTATTTTACCAGACAAATTTTCGCTATTGTCGACTCGAATTTATTGTCGTTTCTCAAAAGAATTCCAATTAAATCAAGCTTACATTGTAGCAATTATTTCTTATGCGATTTCCTTACATTGTTTAAAAATGACGGATTAAAATCTGTAACAAACCGGTGTTCATGAGTCTTAGTTTAGATCTCTTTAAAATTACGTACATAATTAATGAGACGACTTTGGTTTGAGTCATGAGCACCATTTAGGGGTGGTCTTTGCTCTTACCGTCTACCATCGATTTTAGACGGTACGAAGGAACTTCGTAAAACTTAGTTCAACGAACTACAATACACTTTGGCTGATAAGAACAAAAACTTTTTTTTTTTTGATAAAAAATCACTTTTCGAGTATTAAAATATAAATAAACTAATTACCTTTCAAAACATTTTTGAAAATTTTATCAATTTGAATAAATTTCAATTATTTTATAGGAGTTTAATAACTTTTAAAATAGTTATTTGTTATTTTAGTTGTTTAAATACTTTTAATTTATTTAAAAAATATTTTAAAACATTTTTTTAAGAATCAAACAAGCTCTCCAACGTTAAAAGAATCAATAAAGCCCCGTTATTATGTTATTATTAGCATGTTATTGTTACATCAGTAAAATTAATGATCATGTCAACAAAATAATAATTAGTGACAAACCATTGACTAATGGACTTAACCAATGAAATTCGACAACACGACCAGGGACGAATCGATGTACAATGTGGGAGGGGCAATTGCCCCCAAATTTTATGAATTAATTATATTTTAAGCCCTAATAATTATGAAACCATTAAAATTAAGTCATTTTTTCTTCCTTGCCCCTTCCAAAAATTTTATGGTTTATTATTTTTTTAGGACCCTGTAATCTAAAATTAATAAAATTAAACTTTGACCCTCTTTTTATGGTTTTATTACTTTTTAAGGCCTCTTAATTTTAAACTTGTAAAATTAAATCTTAACTCCCTTAATTTTTACGATTTAGTGACTTTTTAAGACCCTATTATTTCAAGATTAATCGGTCTGCCCCCTCGTAGTTCAATCCTGGTTCCGTCTTTACATACGACTAAGTGTAAAATAGAAGGATTTAATTGGTTTTTTTAAAAAGAAATTCAAAAACTGCTTATACTGTTAAGTCTAAAATAAAAGCATGATCGTATCAAAATTTATGTTCAATGATTATAAAACAATATATAATTTAAATTATATAAACTTGAGAATGCCATATAACTTTTTTCCCGTTAGGATTTAATAGCAAGGGACACAAATCATCTGTCATTTTTCGATGCTTATTTTTATACCTCAACATTAAAAAATTAAATTCTAAGACACAACTCTAAACTTTAAAAATACACCATGCCCGTGATTCTCAAACCCTAAATCTTAGGTTAGACATTAACCATAAACCCTATATTTAAGTTTTTAGTGTGGAGGCATCATCCATAAATATGAGTACTGAAAAAGAGCAGAAGATTCCTATTCAACAGCAAGTGGCTTAATTGATACTATCATTTAGATAGTCAAGTGCCCCAATTGACAAAATCTATAAATCGGTGGTCGAATTAGAACATCCCCTTAGTCGGGTGGTGATTCATGTAGTTTACCCTAATTATTAATATATTTTATATTTAAAATAGTATTTTAAAATAATTTTAATTTTATCAAATATTTGATTACACACAAATATAAGGATTGTATTTTGATACACAAGTTGAAATAAAAAACTTACACAACCCTTTATATTTAAATTACAATCTAAAATCTAAAATCCCTCATCCTAACCTTATAAATCATAAACTATAGACACTGAGCTCTATATTTTAATCATAAACCCTAAATTATACATGCTATAACCTATATCTTTAAACCCTAAATTAAAAGACTCATGTATCAAAGAACTTTCCTAAATATGAGTATGTTTTTTGGTACATGACAGACTATAGGGGGAGCACCTAGAGCGACTGCTTAGGGCCCCCTACTAGCCTATGACCCCTAAATTTTAATTATTCATATTTTTTAAACCTTACTTTTAATTCATCAAATATATAAATTAATTAATTTAATAGTAAAAAATAATAAATAAATTAATCTAAACAATGAAAGTAATGTGTGTTGACAGGGTTTAATCATGTTTTTATAGTTTATTAAAGAAAGACTTAACTACAAAATAAGTGCTTAAATTATACGTCTTTTTTACTTTAGGTCCCTAGAATATTTTTAGTCAAAATAGGTGTCCAAAGTTTACTCTGAGATTATTTTTAGGTAACGACCGTAAAAGAAGCAAATTTAAAAACAAGTGGCTCAACTATGTCGTTTTTTTGTTTTAAGCATCTAATTTAAAAAAATAGTGCCCAAACTATGTCATTTTTATTATTTTAGGTGCCTAAAGTTGTATTTTTTAAAAAAAATTAACGGTTGTTACCTCAAAATGATAACGAAATAAAGTTTAGGTACTTATCTTAACAAAAAAAAAACTTTAGGCACATAAAAAAAACATGCATAGTTTGATTACTTATTTTATAGTTAAAACTTAAAAAAAATTAAATTAATTATTTAAAATAATAAAATATAGTTGTGTTATATAAAAAAATATTATATTAATTATTTAAAATAATAAGATATAGTTTCGTTAAATAAGATTTTATTTTTTAATTTTCGCTCACGATCTGCAAATTTTAGAGACGTCTCATTTTTAGTATAATATAAATAAATATAATAAAATATACAATGATAAAAATTGAATAAAATACGTAAATTAGTTTAATAAGTGTAAACCAAATATTCCTTTTTAGGAATTTATTTGGCCAAATACCCCCTTTCAACAATATTTAGAAAAATACCTCCCATTCAGCCTACATAAGGGTAACTCGCGTCCTGCAAGATGCGATTTCCAACATCGCTTTTCCCAAGACGCGTCTTTAGTCCAACGTGGTTTTTGTTACCCTTTAATTTAAAAAAATCAAGGAACTCGCATCGTGTAGGATGCGAGTTTCACGAGAAATTGAAGTGCCCAGATAAATTGCCATTTAAAAGTTTTAGATTAAATTAGGTTAATACTAATTATAAATAGAGTGTTCAAATTAATGGTTAAAAAATTATTTACGGCATTAGGGTTAAAAGTAATATGGTGTTTATAAATAATGTAGATTCGATTTATTATATGTTATTGATTTTTTTTAAATAATTTAAAAGAAGATCGTTAAAAATAAAAATATAGTTTACATATTATTTTGGACCCCGATAATATCATCATTATCAGAAAACATTGCATACAGCTCAAGCTCAAGGCTCGCCCCAAAAAGAGTCTGTAAGTGAGATTTCACCATCAATTCCACAGTAGCGTCGTCCACAATGTGGAATAATGAATACGTTAATGGTTCTAACGACGTCTGCAGTCGATACTTTAGTGGTTCCAACTTTTTCCCACGACCGTGTGGAACATGTTTCTTCATTCATCAACTTCTTATATGTTAAGTTGTATAGTAGCGGAAACAATATAGCACTTGAGGACTGGAATATGACTCCGAGTGATTCATCATCGATTATCTGCCCATTGTACTATACCAAAGCATTAATATTTTCTCGTCTCGACATATTATATTGATGTAACAAACGCAAATAATATTGAAATGTAGAGTAAGAAGAAGAAGAAGAACGAAGATGAATTGTAAGAATATTTGGAGACTGCGGTGCTCTATTTATAGCAGAACCAGCAATGTTTTAGATTCGAATTCAACAAAACTCGCGTCCTGTAAGACGCGAGTTCAGTGAAAATTATGGAATAGATTAAATGACAATAATATTGATTATAAAAAGAAAAGTGTTTAAATTAATAGAGTAATTTATAAAAGTTATAGATTACACAAAGTTGTGAGTTATGCCATTAAAAACGCATTAATTATAAAAAGATTTTTAGAATCTTGCATGAATTAGAATTGAAATTAGTTGTCAATTAGGCAAATAATATATTTCAAATTAATAGAGTCGATATTATATTAAGAATAATAGAATACAAATAGTGTATATAATAAATACTTACATTTTAATATGGTAAATAGTTAAAAGTAATGTGTTTTTAAAAGTAATTAGTTAAAGGGTAAACTACCCCAGTGACCACCGAACTAATTAGGGATACCTATTTTGACCACTGAACTATCGAAATCATCAATCAGACCACCAAACTTATTAAATTGACCTATTTTTTACCACCGTTGTTAAAAATCTAACGGAGGGGTGACGTGGCAGCTAATGGAAATTTGTAAAATTACACATTTAGTTCATGTTATTTACTTATTAAATCAATTTGATCATAATTTTATTTTAATTAAATAAAAATCAATCAACCAATTAGGTGATGACATGTGTCATCACCTGGTTAAAGGAAAATTAACAAATTTGGAAGAATGGCTCTAGGGAGATTTAAACCTAGGACATGTGGGTTTTAAACCCACACCTTTACCACTGCATCAAGCCTCTCTCAATGACATGAATCGCACAAAAAAGAAGTAAACATGGTTGAAAGGGGATTCGAACCTAGATCACTTGGGATATGTATAATCACACAAACATTCGATTTAATTTAGATATGAAATTTATTAAATATTCGATTTTAAAAAATATTCGATTTAAAAGAAAAGAAATTTGATTTAAAATATTCGAATATTTTTTCTTTTTCATATTTAAATTAAATCGAATATTTATTAAAATATAAATATTTGGTTTAAAAATATTTTATTTAAAAGAAAAGAAATTTGATTTAAAAAATATTCGAATATTTTAAATCAAACTTTTAAAGTATTTAAATTAAATTGAATATTTAAAGTATTTTAAATTTGATTTAAAATATTCGAATATTTTTTAAATCAAATTTCTTTTTTTTAAATAAAACATTTTTTAAATCAAATATTTAATATTTTAATAAATATTTGATTTAATTTAAATTTGAAAAAGAAAAATTATTTGAATATTTTAAATTGAATTTCTTTTCTTTTAAATCGAATATTTTTAAAATCGAATATTTAATAATTTTCAGATTTAAATTAAATCGAATGTTTGTGTGATTATACACATCCCAAGTAATCTAGGTTCGATTCCCCTTTCAACTATGTTTACTTCTTTTTTTCCTAACATTTATTGCATTATAATATATATATATATATATTAAATGGTGCTATTCATGTCATTGAGAGAGTCTTGGTGCAGTGCTAAAGGTGTGAGTTTAAAACCCACATGTCCTAGGTTCGAATCTCCTTAGAGCCATTCTTCTAAATTTGTTAATTTTCCTTTAACCAGGTCATTGAGAAAAATATATTAAATATTAATTAAAATAAATTAAAATTTAAGCAAATCTATCCAATTGGGTGATGACAATGTCATTGTCTGATTGGTTAATTAATTTTATTTAATTAAATTAAAATTATGATCAAATTGATATAATAGGTAAATAATAGGGACCAAATGTGTAATTTTACAATTTTTTTGTTAACTGCCACGTCACCCCTCTCTTACCCTTTCGTTAATTTTTTAACGACGGTGGTTAAAATAGGTCAATTTAATAAGTTTGGTGGTCTGATTGACGATTTTGATAGTTCGGTGGTCAAAATAAGTATCCCCAATTAGTTCGGTGGTCATTAGGGTAGTTTACCCTTAGTTAAATGGAATACAAATAGTGTATATAATAAATACTTACTTTTTAATATGGTACATAGTTAAATGGAATACGAATAGTGTATATTATATCAACTTACTTTCTAATTTAAAAAGTAAAGTTGATTTTATGATTTTAAAAGAACTCGCGTCCTGTAGTACGCGAAATTTGTGGTAAATGGAACTTGCGTCCTGTAGGGTGTGAGTTTCATACGAATAAATTTACAATGGTTAAAAATTTATTTAGGGCATTTAGGTTATGAAAAACTCACACTCTGTAGAATGCAATTAATAGAACTCGCATCCTGCAGGGTGCGAGTTTCATTCAATCCTCGCACCCCAACCAGTGCAATTACGACTATAAATAGGTCCTCACCCTACCCTTTTACCACACCAAACAGACTTCACTCTCTCTCAAATATATTTTCTTTCAATTTCTCGGTTAATTTCTCGTGTTGTATTAATGACGGGATTGATAAGATTGGATCACAAACACGTGTTCGACTATTATCGGAGACATGTAAGTTTTATCTAGTTTAATTTCATTTTTATTTTATTCTATTATATATTCTAATTTTACATGCTAGTATTTTAAAATTTTATGTAGTTTAATTTAGACTTACTTTTTTATTTTTTAGGGAGGGGAGGAACAACGTCTAGAGGTGTCTTACAACCAGATATCGAACTTACCCAACTCGTTGATCGCACTGTATTTAACGCAGGTCGAATTTCTGCACGCATCCAATATTATTGGAGGTGCGAAATTAAACGTTGATTTGATCAACGCTCTTTTGGAGAGGTGGAGGCCAGAGACACACACATTTCACCTTCCGTGCGGCGAGGCGACGATTACCCTTCAGGACGTTTCTTATATCCTCGATTTGCCTATTGATGGAGAGGCGATCACCAGTCCTGGTACTTTTGATTGAAGTGCCTTATGTTTAGATTGGTTAGGGGTTGAGCTGGAGTGTTTTAACGGTGGAAAATAAAATTGAAGTGGCTGCGAGATAATTTTCAAAATTTACCTGCTAACGCAAACGAAGTTGTGAGGAATGTATAATTTTTTTTAAAAAAATTATTATTAAAATAATAAAAATATCTAAATATGCTAATATATTTTTTCCTATTGTAGGCATATGCTCGCGCTCATATTTTACAGATGATCGGTGGGGTATTGATGCCCGACAAATCCTGCAATAAAGTACACACGATCTGGTTACGACATTTAGAGGATTTTAAAGATGCCGGTAAACTGAGCTGGGGATTCTCAGTTTTAGCATGTCTATTTAGGGAGCTGTGCAAGAACACCGATCCTAAGAAGTGTCAGATTGAAGGTGGTTTGACGTTGCTCCAGTCTTGGGCATGGTGGAGAATATCGTTTTTACGCCCTCAGGTTAGAGAGCCCACTCCATATGTTTTTCAACTGGGCCGGATGTGAAAAAAGGGTTTTATTTTAGTATATTAATTTTTATAATTAAAATTTAATTTTTTTAATATACGTATTTAATTTTTATACATCTTGTTTTGTAGGTGGACCGGTTCTTTAACTCATGTGGGTGTTGCTCGCGGTCTGGACATTATTAGATAGGATATTGAGAATGAATCTACGAATAATCAGGTAACACTTTGGTGTATTTATATAAAATTTATTATTTATTTAACTTTAATTATATATATTTTACAGTTTTTATTGACACCGTACGAGGATCTGACAGTGCACGAGTGCATCCCAGAATTTTCGAACGAGACGAAACATCTTTGGACGGCCACTGTACCACACGTTCAATACGCCGTAGTTGAGTGGCATCCGACTGATCGCATCTTACGGTAGTTTGGTTGTTTTCAACGTATCCTAGTGGTGCCTCCAAACCTGGACGAGTTGCACAAACCCACTCAATAGGGGAAACATGAGGTAATATTTATGTACATATCGCATTCTTTTATTAACTCGAACAGAAGTCGCATCTAAAAAGAATAATATTTTTATTGTATGATAGGTTGATTGGTCGGTGTATCACCAAACTTATATCGCTCACTAGAGGGACATGACGAATGCGCGATGGCAACCCCAGCGTGATTACCGTATGTTTGATACGATGGTCAGCCATGACTATGAGGACTGGTTTATGGCCAATGGGAAACCATTTTTTTACTCTAGAGGAACGAGCATATAACACCCCTTTCCCGGCCTAGTAGAGAACCGGGTCAGAAAGTGTTATTGGAAACTTATTCGGAGTTCAAAATCTTATTCAGAATGTTTTATTAATCAACTTTAAGACCTAACGAACTAACTTATTAGTAGCTTGCTCAATTTGGGGTCAATTTTAAACTTTTCCGGATTTAGGGACTATATTGTAAATTTCTCAATTTAAGGGACTTGATCAGAATTTCCTTTTACAAAAATTTAATTAAACTTACCAATTATTAACCTGTGAAATTTTATTATTAACGGAGGTCGTTTACCTATCCAATTAGACCATTTAAAGTTTAGTGACCAATCTGTAAACTATTTAAAACTGTAGTTTAAGTCTTTTAACAGAATTAACTAACACCGTACCGATACACTTAAGATCGTATCAGTACACTAATTCGAAATTCACAAATTCCATATTCAAGGATAACAAGTCTGTACCGATACATCTAAGCTCGTATCGATACGCGTTGACTTGTTTCGGTACACCCAAGGCCGTATCGATGCAATTAATTTTCCAAAACTTACTGTTGAGGTCTATATCGGTACACTTCCTAGTGTATTGATACGCCCTATCTTACCAAGTCCAAATATGCAAGATCGTATCGATACAGCTTGACTCGTATCGATACGCTTGCCCTGTAATGACGGATTTTATCTGGTGTTTAGCAAATTTAACCTGTTGAACAATGTCCAAATACCATGAAAATTTACCAGTAAGTTATTAATTTATAATTCTAATAGCATAAAAAATTATAGGGCAATCCGAATTCATTTACTAGGATTTTACCTTTTGGTGCCTTTAAGTTCATTTCAACTAGTTTTCCATTTCACAAACATGCAAATTTTCACATTCAACACCTAGGCACTAGTAGGCTATTACACACATATCAAATGTACAAACATGACATGTTTGAGTCATATGCCACCTTACTAGGAGTTCAAAGCAAAAGTTAAGCATACATATGATTGGTGGAAGTGACTAGCAACCGCAACTACACGATTGGTCTGGAATACTTCAAGATCCTGAAATGCATGAGATACACGGATGTTAGGCTTACATAGCCTAGTGAGGTAGTTATAACATATGCACAATAAGTTTATCAAATACATGAATTACATATAGGCATGCTTGGGTGACGATTTACATAGCATCAAACATATTCAAAGCCAATAGTTATGTTTCCATATAACAATTGTAAATCATATAAACATATGATTTCCCTTGGACATAGTAACCAATGGATACGCGGATTCCCCTATACACCAAATCATATCGAAAATAGGCTGTAGCCTTGAGTCGTAGCTTTGGAAAGTATATCCCTTACACAAACCAACCTTATCTCACCACATATAGGCCGTAGCCACATACAGTAGTCCAATCCCTTACTTAGTGAGCTCAAATAACCCTATGGCATGCCAATTGTATCCAATGTCCACAAGTGTCCAAGGATTACACATATCATCATGATTCTTACCTTTGTGCTCGTAGGCCATAACATATCGGATCACAAATCGAGCCTTAGCTCCATATATCATATCATAACGTATACATATCAAAATTCACACATAGCATGTTTCAAGCGTCATATACAAACTTTACAACATAGCAAAACATAGAGAACTTACCATGCTTACCATTAGCACCCACATATGTTTGCTCTACTTGAGCCCTTAAACCAATGCAATTGTAATCAAAAAACGAATGCAGCGGGATGACACCTTGCCTATCCCTTGACACAACAATACTCACCTAGTGCACGAAAGCTTTTAGGGTTCATGGATTTTGATTCCTTTGCTCCTAGACTTGATTGGGGATGATGGGTTGGTTTTCTTTGATTCTTGAGCTAGGAAATAAACAAGGAATCGTTATAATCAACATAATGGCATTAACACTCATTTCAAAGATTAGGCTTAGTAATTCGACTTGAAATTAAACTCCAAACATTCATAGAATTCAATAGTTGATTGATAACTTTTACTTACCCAATCGATGGCTATGCTATGAAGGTTTCGAATCAAAGAAAACTTGAGTCTAAGGTAGTCAACCAGGGAGGTGTGTGCTTAAGCTTAAGGTTAGGGATGACAATGAAGGTTATTGCTTCCTTTCAAGACAAAAAAGGTGAGTTTAGCTTTCGGGAGATGCATAACAAGGCTAAAGTTTTCTTTACCCATTTTGAAACTATCTATTTTCCCCTAATCATTTTCACCTCTATTTTAGCCAATGGGAAGGTTTCCCTTAGGCAAGGGTTTACTTAACCTAATAGGCAATTACCCTTTACTTTCCAACTTTGTCAAATTGATGACTATTAATCATCTTTTCTGAGCTTATTTCACGTGAGGGAAGGCAAGTAAGTAGGTGACTCGGCACCCTATTTTCCATTTCTTTCAATTTAGTCACCAAAACCAATTTCTGTAGAGACCCGTATCGATACACCTTGTGGTCGTATCGCACGACTAAGCTAAAACAGGTAAGTTAGTTATGGACAGTTAGGCCGTATCGATACTGGTCTTACTGTATCAATACGTCTGACTCAGATTTCACATTTCTAGCTTCGAATTTCTTTCAAAATGATCCAATTGTTCACATAAAGTCTACATAACTTCGTTACAACAAAGGGGTACAATGATTGAATATTTACATCACTTGGGTTCACCGGATTCAAAGTTTCCAATCATCGGAACCTAATTTCGACTAGGCCAGTTTTTAGGATGTGACAAAGCACGAGTCATTCGTCGTCAGCAACGTATCTGCCCACTATCTCAGCGTACGGGGGGAGCACATAACACCTTTGGTTGTACGTCATCATCGACAAGAACCCGCGATCCTGTCTCTAAAGCAGTCAATGCCACCCCACCACCGATGTAGCCGCAAAACTTCGGTGGATCGATGCAATCATTGTTCCAACTAGGCCCGAGTTCGAGCGTAGCTTGTTTCACGCCTTCTATGTCAGACCACTATGCTCAGTTTACGGCGATAATGAGTGGCGCCTCCAGCTCTCGTCTAGCCTACGTACCCTTCATACAGTTTCCCCTATATGCGACTATATTTGGAACCGGGTTTGTCCAACAAACGCCAACGCAGTCTTTTTTCTACCTTAGCGAGCTCGGTGGAATGAGTGGTACTACTAGAGGTAGAACCGAGAATGATGTTGATGGTGGTGGTGGTGATGATGATGATGATGATGACGACAACGATGAGGATGAGCCCGTTCAAGATTTTCACCCCCGATGCAATCCCGATCGAACTCGCCGTCCATCGCGTTGTGGTACCAGTGGACATAGGCGTCATTAGTTATTTACTTTATTATCTTTCAAAATATTGAACTTAATTTTTAATTTTTTGTTTTAATTTTTATGTATTAAGTACGATTTGTTCTTATTATTTTTAGGGTTTTAATTATTAATATCTTATGATATTTTTTGTTCTCGTATTTACTTTATGAATTTTTGTTTTTTGATTTTGTTTGTAATTGAATTTATTATTTTTTTGTTCTTGTATTGGTCTCAGTTTTCCCTGACACAATCCAGATGCTTGAACTCGCATCTTACAAAACGCGATTTCCCTAACACGTCAGGAATCCTGGCCAAAATTTGCGTTCTACAGAACGCGAGTTTCTTGACACGTCATAAATCGAACCTAAAGTCTCATTGTACAAAATGCGAGCTTTGTCTATAAATACCCCTAACCATCTGGAGTTGCAATTAGCTAGCTTTGGAGGATATTTTGCTTCTATTGTAGCTACCAATAACAACAAACCACATACATGGAAAATACTTTCTAAAAAAGATTTCCCGAGTATTGTGATTTGTTGGTATATGTAGCTACATGATGAGTACGTGGTTTTCTTGGTTTCCCAAACTCGCGATGTGTGTGCCGTGTTTTTATTGCAAATGGTCGACAAATCGCAATACTTGAAAACGTAACCGCGGTCAAAGCCCCTACCATGTTCGCTGATGATGGAAGTAGGTGTAAAATACAGAGTAATGAGGCATACCTCAAAATCCACGACTGCGGGCAGCAGTGAAGAATGGGCATGTGTAGGGGTACGATTGACCGGTTAAGGTTGCTGACCCATCGGTAATGTACAAGATGCCCTCTTCGGTGGGGGTTTCATCTTTAATCGGAGTAGACAACAGAAATTGTATTCCAGCCCAAACTTGACAGCTCATAATGCATAGCAATTGTTGTATGTTGGTGCCGACCATGGTTCTGATCGATACCACGAAATCCACCAAGCTGCATCTTCATTTGTCATGTCTAGGGTTACTGCTTTTGGTGGGAATAGAATAGGTGTTCTATTATGTTCTATATAAGGATGTAATATAAGTTTATGTTGAAATGTAATACAAGTCACGGGTTACAACTTTCCAAAGCTTCATCTTCATCTGTAATGTCTATTTCCTTTTTCGGAGCACATGTAATGTAAGTTGTTTTTAAAGCTATAATATAAGTTGATAGCGTAAAGTAAGTTTTATTTTGTTGATACGACAAATAAATTAAAATTTATCTAATCGAACTCGTACCATACATAATGCGATTTCCCTAACACATTAGGAATCTTGGCTAAACTCGCATTTTACAAGACACGACTTCTCTGACACGTCAAGAGTCGTACCTAAACTCGCATACTTCAGAACACGAGTTTTCTCAAAATCAAAATGCGAGTTTGGTATATAAATACCCGTAACCAACTGGAGTTGCAATTAGGTTGTTTTGGAGGATATTTCGCCAATAACAACAAACCACATACTCAAAAAACACTTCAGCTAAGAGATTTTCCGAGTATTGTGATTTGTTGGTATATGTAGTTGCATGATGACTACATGGTTTTCCTGGGTGACCTAACTCATGATGTGTGTACCGTGTTTTCGTTGAAGATGATCGACAAATCACAATATTCAGAAACGTAATTGCGGTCAAAATCCATGACTACGAGCATCAACGAAGAATGAAAATGTGTAGGGGTACAATATTCACAATATTTCGATGATGATGAAACTGGGTGTAGTTTGCATCGTAACGAGGTAACCTCAAAATCTACGACTGTGAGCATCGACGAAGAATGAGAATGTGTAAGGGTACAATTGACTGGTTACAACGTTGCTGACCCCAGCTCGGTAATTTACAATATGCCCTCTTCATTTGGGGTGTCATCTTTGATCGAGGTCGTAGTAGAAGTTGTATTCCAACCCTGACTAGGCAGCTGATAATGCATAGCAATTGTTGTATATTGGTGTCAACCATGGTTCTGATCGGTACCACGAAATCTACGAAGCTACATCTTCATCTGTCATGTCTAGAGTTACTGCTTTTGGTGGGGTGTAGGATACAATAGAACAGGTGTTTCTACTATGTTCTATCTAATGATGTAATATAAGTTTATGTTGAAATGTAATACAAGTCACGAGTTGATAGTGAACTGTAAGTTTTATTTTGTTGATTTTGGAGAAATTAAAATTTATTTAATGTTGGCTTAGTTAACATTTATGAACACGAAAATACAATTCGTCAACTAATTAAAGAATATGTTAATAGGCTTAATTGAATCGAACACGCTCAAAAACTGTTCGACGGTCACGTTCATCCAAAAGTAACTCATTAAAATGTCAACTCTATAAATACCCTCTCTCAAATTCCTCAATAAATCGCTCCTTAATTTTCTTTCCTTACATATTCATCTTACTCAATTTCATACTAATCCACTCTACAATGGATGGTAACGTTGATGATTTCCTATACATTGAGAGACATTCATCATCTGCTACTGTCGCGAGTGATGGCGAATTAGAAGTTGGAATGGTATTCGCGACAAAGAAACTCGCAGAGAATGCAATTAAGCATTACACCATACACCGTTCAGTTGTGTCGATAGTGAAGAGAACGAATGCGGACACCCATATTGCAGAATATGTCCAAAAGGACCACAGATGTAACTGGAGGACATGTGTATCACGAATGAAGAGGCGAAACAACGTCTGGCAGATAGTAAGATACGACGGACCTCATACTTGTTAGTTACTGCAATGTAATTCTATGTTTTATACGATTTTATAATTAAATCTGAATGTTAATGTCTGCTCCAAAATTGGGATGTTTCGTTAATTTATAATGTTATAAGAATATGGGCCACAATTTTAATCGGATAGATGCAATTTGAAAATATATTAACGACAGGTCATTCAAATAAGTACACCAACCTCGAATTACTAAGCCTAGTTAAAATGAATGGATGGGGAATCTGATGTGATGTCCTCGTAGTCTGAACTCATGTTAGATGTTAGGTTTAGTTCCTCCATTATTTGTTCTTTCTCCTGCCGCCTCATATAATTTTGCGTTGAGACCACGTCTTCGTCTTCGTCTTCGAAATTGGGGGCCTTCGATTCCCTAGTTGATAAACTAGGGCCCTCATTAAATTGTACAGTCAGCTCGATGTTTGTATCCCAACATGTTTATACGACAGAAACATCTTGCGCATATCTTTCTCAGTCGATATTTTTAGTATGTAATGTTCTTCTGGGCCGGGCTCAACGACTGGCATTTTGACAAGCAAGGCAGAAATTTTGTTGCTTGTATATTCGCTAACCCGTGTTGCAATCAACTTAAACAAAACATCTTTTATGATTTTGTCGTTGAAAGATGTGTAGGTGTACGGTCGAAGGTAGAAAATAGTAGCGAAAAATCGGGCCATAATTTATATTCTGGCTATCAACGAACCTAAATTTGCTTTAAGAATATGTCGTTCTTGTAAAATTAAGTCCGGCGTATATATATACCACAGGGAGTTGGCTACAGAACTCGCACCCTCAAGAACGCGAGTTTGGCTGACACATCCTGAATCTTGCAAAGCTGAGGGAACTCGCGTTCTACAGAACGAGAGTTTTGCTTGTCAAACGTCTCATCTCATCCGATAAAATGAAGAAGGGGTAAACCGATTTGAACATAAGAAATTTTTTCAAACAAACGTTCAAAGCAATTCGTGTGCAAAAAAACACAACTTCGTTTTCTCAACAAACAATGGGAAAAAGTGGATGCCCCTGTTCATTATGATGGTGAGATGATCTCTGATGTCGAACTTGGTGTCATATTCCAGTCCCCTAACAATGTCACGCTAATGATTCCGATGGAGTATCATATGAAAGGCTTAAGCGATTGGTAATGAGGAAGGTTCCACATGCTTCTGGAACGGAGTTACAGTCATTGAGGTATCGACTACCTACGTTGTTAGATCCGTTGTATTTCATAATATTCAATGTTCATGATGACGGAGATGTGGAAATAATGATCAATACCCATACCTAGTATTCTATGGGATGGCCACTAGATCTCTTTGTAACATTTTTTGAACGAAATGACAGATTCCAAAGCGTTGTGCCAAATTGGGTACGAGCAAACCTTGACTTCGACCCAAATGCTCATAGTCTAACATCAAGTTTGCGACAAGGCTTCAACTTACTAAGTACGAGCAATGACCAGGCTTTATCGTCTTTTACCTCGAGGCAAAGGTATTCTTTCGTAGAAAGGTTCGATTTTGACCTAAACATGCCGCCAACCCAACACTCAACGTACAATCCATACAGTACGGATGTAGGGCCATCATCATCTATGAGGCCATTCCACCGTGAAGAGTTTAACCCGTTCAATGACTTATCTTTCGGACGACACTCAACTTATATCCCAAGTGAGACAAACATAGATAATTTCTCATACGGACGACACTTAACTTATATCCCGAACGTAGGGCCATCATCATCTATAGAGCCATCATCATCTATAGGGTCGTCCTACCATGAAGAGTTTTACTAGTTTGATGACTTCACTTCAGGACGTCACTCAACTTATATCCAGTGAGGCAAACGCAGTTGATTTCTTATCGATGGGGAGACATTCGTGTGCTACTGATGTTGACCTACATATTGGACGTAGGCCTCGTCACCAGTCTCTTGATCAGGTTTTAGTTCTAGAACCTAGCAGGGTACATGTTGCTAATGAATCAAAACTATACAGTTTTGAAGGGTATAATTCTCATGAAGAACTGCTGAGAGAGCCCGGGCCCGAAGGTGACAATATGGGTTTATTTCCAGAAGAACCAGCTGACCTTGATAAGCCTGTGAATACCGATGATGATGCAGACGATGTTTTGGAGGATGTTGCAGAGAAAGAACCTATAGAAGTTGTTACCCCGGTCAACTTTACTAGAACTAATAGTAGCGATGTGTATTACGATCCACCATCCCACTTCACAATAGTAGATATAGAAGGATTCTACACTACGAAACTCTCGAAATTCCCACAGCTGGAGCAGCTCAACGAACGAAATAACAGTGAACTACATGTTAGGATGGTCTTCAAGACCAAGAAACTGGCGGAGGTAGCCATCAAGCATTACAACATACTCAACTCAGTTACGACCACCATTAAGAAAACTGAAAAGAACAAATATATTGCTGTAATTGGAGGGTTCATGTATCACGTTTGAAGATGATGAACAACCTGTGGTAGATAACGAGATACGACGGACCTCATACATGCTCCGTGGCAAGCCTTAATCAAGACCATCCTAACTTGGATGTGCATATGCTCTCTGATCATATCCTACCACTTATGAGAGTAAATCCACGCGTATCTGTACTGGTATGTATAGACTCGATCAAAAATCATTTCATGTACATAGTTAAATACGATAAGGCGTGGTTTGCAAGATATCGTGCCATCCAACAACTGTATAGGCAGTGAGAGAAATCCTACAATGAGTTACGAACGTGGCTGAATGTGATGCAGAAATACAACCCAGGAACGATTGTGCAACTATAGACAAAGCCAAGATACTACAATGATCGAGTCGTACCTGAGGAGTGCAAATTTTTATGCCTCTTTTAGACATTTTCGCAATACGTTAAGGTATTCCGCCACTGCAAGCCAATATTGTAGATCGATGGCATATTCTTGTACGGGCGATACACCCAGATCTTACTACTGGCGGCTGCACAAGACGACAACAGGAAATGCATTCCGGTGGCGTTTATAATTGTTGAAAATGAAGATATCATTTTGCGAAAGTTTTTCCTCACCAACCTGCGCACCCATGTCTTACGTCAGGTCATATGGACAAAATAAAATGATATATGTATTATCTCATACAGAGGCGCGAGGATCTGGGCATCAATCCAACATTTGGGACCGTCTCGGGAACCTCCGAATATTCATCATCGGTATTGTCTGTTGTGTCGCAAACTACTACCAGAAGTACAAGAATATTGATAAGCGTATAATGGTTCTTCGCATGGGTATGCCATCCACTATCGTCATATTTTATTTACCGTTGCTTTTATTATTATTTACCGTTAACTATTCCATTTATTATTGAATAGGCTACACACACAGGGTTCACAAAGTTGAGGAGCTGCCGAAAGAGTTGCATAAGAAATCCAGCTGGATATGGCTATCTTCTTGATAACCCGAGGGAGAAATGGCTGTGATGTTATGATGGGGGTCCTCGATATAGGCACATGACGACGAACTTGGCTGAGGCAATCAATTCGTCTATGAAGGGAACATATCATTTGCCTATCACATCCATTGTGAAAGCGACATATTATCGATTGGCTACCCTTTTTGCAACCCTCGAAAAAACAAGCTACGTACTGGATGGCAGATGGCAACAGGTTCCATCCAGATCTCCAGCAAAAATTTCAAATATACCGTTAGCATGCAAACGTGATGAGTGCCATATCCTTCTTTCGGTACGAAAATCGCTTCACGGTTACTCAATATTCGCGATCACTGGAAGGAATTATACAGCGCGACTATGTTGTTAATCTACAAGAGAGAAGATGTGATTGTGGAGTCTTCCAGACATTCAAGTACCTGTGCGCGCACGTCTTCGCTGCATGTGTATCTGTTTATTTGGACGCAATGACACTCGTTGATCCTGTATACTGACTTGAAAACGTTTTCAAGGTATACCGATCTGAGTTTCCTCCGATCGAAAATGACGGTGATCGTGATGTGGTCGATAATGAACCTAAGATACTGCTAAATGAATCATTGCAACGCAATAAAAAAGGTCGCCCAAAGTCAAGTAGGATCATTGTGCCGAGGATATGGTTCCTAGAAAATGGACGGCCAACCAAAGTTGTGCAACAATTGTAGGAACCCTGGACACAACATTAGAAAATATCCTTATAGGACCCGCATTCGAATAAACTAATTGTAATTGTAAGTTCAATGTGTTAATCATAAATAACATTATCAACCTTCCTACATACGTTACCTCGACACCATCGTAAACATATGTTCTCCTCGTAAACACGTGTTCTCGTACTCCTACGTGAAAGTTAAATAACAAACAAAAACTAGAACATACTACAAATTTGACTAAAACATGACTACCGACTTGTGTTTCCATTTTCTTCATGCAAACGAATACACCAAGATAGTGTTTTTAACAAGCTTTTCACACCCTTTAGGATGTCTTATACGCACAGATTGTTGCACTTTATAAACATGTGTTCTCCTACTACAACGTGAAAGTTAAAAAACAATAAAAAAATTGTGAAAGTACCACAAGATCGACTAAAACATCACTACCGACCCAAGTTTCCATTTTCTTCATGCAAAGGAACATGGAAAGATAGCATTTTTAACGCAATTTATACACCACTTCGGCTGCCTTATACACACTGATTTCACACCATTTCAAGAGGTGTATCAGTACTAAGAGGTAAAAGTCCAAAGCCAAGAAAAATTATCGTCTTTGCCCATAAAATTAATCACGAACAAGCCTATCGAGCATTCTTTAAACAACAGGATCGCGAAGAACTCGCGTACTGCAATAAGTTCGCGCATCTCTGTTTCAATTTCTTGTGAAACTCGTGTGCTATAGGATGCGAGTTCCTTGATTTTATTTTTTTAATTTAAGGATAACAAAAACCACATCGGACTGAAGTCGCATCTTAAGAAAAGCGAGGTTGGAAATCGCTTCCAGCAGGACATGAATTACCCTTACCCGGGGAAAGTGAGTTTCTTTTTATTTTATTTTTTTAATTATTGTTGAATGGGGTTATTTGGCCAAATAAATTCTCAAAAGAGAATATTTGGCTAATTACGCCCATTTGTGAAGTGTTTTTCTATATATAGAGAGAGAGAGACAAGTGTAGGGTTTTAAGGCCCTAATATCTCGCAGCACGTACTCTGTTCTCTCTCCCCGCGCCGGCGACCAGTAGCCTGCGCCTCCCTCTTCCCCTGCCGTCGCGGTCTCTTTCTTAACTCAGCTTCCTTGACGCCATCTCCGTCATTATTTTCTGAGGTTTCTCTCTTTCTCTTCTCTCATCTATCTGTGGTTTCCTTCTTTAGTTGTTCAGTATGTTTTAATTTATCCTTTTTTTTTTTATCAATAGGTAACCTTTCTTCAAAGTTTTTGCCTAATTTAGTTTTTCTTTTCTTATATTTTTAATTTACCATCAAGCACAAATCATTCCTTATAATAGACTTGCTCTAATTTTTCTTGGTTTATCATTTTTTAATAATTTCAATTTCGATATAAATAATTTTAGCCATCTTAGAGCTTATGTTAAAAATGATAGTTAGTTTCAGTCCCTTTCTTTGTTGTAGAGAAAATCGTCTTAGAGCGTGAATAAGCTAAGATTGATGTAGGTTCTTGTCAGTATTTTTCGTTTGCTTTGGATGTTATGTTTCCCGTGTTAGCTTTGTAGAAACTGGAAAGTATAGCTTCTATTTGTCTCACAGCCTTGATCGGTGACAGATACTTGTGCATTGTGTTGAAGTTTGTTTTCAGGAAATCAACCCGCCAATGATTTCTATCAGACAATAATTTGCCCACAACTGCCCTCCCACAAAACAATTATGCCGTCTGAATTATACATGATATATTTGTTATTGGGCTTGAAAATACTACCCTGACACTGAGACTTTAATTCAATTGAGTTCCAAGTCTCCAATTGCTTTGAGCTGCTAGCTTGCATGGACTTCTTTTCTTAATATCTATTGTGATATTATAAGGCGATAGATTATTGTGCAAGCATTGTGTTGAAACAAGAGTGTTATTTCAATATATTGCTCACATTGTAACAAATGCACACTGACTTCTTTTTTGGTTCATTTTTTCTTGACAAGTAGCTGTTTATATCAAGCTTTCTTTTGCAGTTCCAGGAAATCTCCAAGGTTTATGACTCCAAGTCTGACTATGGGTCATCAGGAGAGTCAGAATCTGGATAACATAAACCCTTTGGAGACAAGGGACGAGGTAATTCCTTTTTTTGGGTTTTAGGATGTGGTGTTCTTTAGTTACTCAACCATGATAAATTGACAATACAAGCCTTCAGAAAAAAGATGAAGTATACAACTGAACCCTAAAGAAATCCCTCACATTTCAAGAGTAAAGAAATTTATGCCATCATTGCTATGCTTCTCAGCGTGCTTGAAAACATTATCATCTCCTCTTCTTTGACAATGAATTATTATGTATATTTGCAAATATTTGATTGAGTTAACAATACCAGGATTTCATCGAGAGAGGAGATAAAGGTGTCTTGGACAATAATGATGATCAAGACGAGCATAGTGAAAGCTCCCAATCCCATCAAGGAGTTGATGAGAGTGACTCATCTGAAGATGAGGTCAGGCGTCCCTTCTAGTATTTTAGAAATAGCAATTCCATTTAGATTCTTACATATCTTTTTCGGCTTAAAAGGTAGCTCCTCGAAATACAATTGGTGATGTTCCATTGGAGTGGTACAAGGATGAAAAACATATTGGGTATGACATTGCTGGGAGAAAGATAAACAAGAAAGAAAGACGAGATAAACTGGATTCCTTTCTTGCAAGTGCTGATGATTCAAAGAGTTGGTTGGTTTCCCTGCTACTGATTATTTAGTTTTTATGTTAATAACTGTTTATCTTTAGTTTTTCGAACTTGCATTGCCATTAGGCTTATTTTATTCTCTATCTCGCATGACTTTCTAGCTCAATAATGGGCATCTGCCTTCTTTTTTGTGCCATTTTTGTATTGGTTTCTTTTGGTCCAATAAGTACATGGAAGCTATGTTACAGTTGGAACATTTCTTTTTCACACAATGAATGTTACTGTATAATTCTTTTGCTTCTATTTTCAATACAATTAATTAAATGATGTTTGCCGAGTACAATTTAACTCTGATGGCACATATTCGTTGAATGTTACTGGATAATTTTGTTTCATATACACTTTGTTGAATGTTGTTACCTTCAGGCGCAAGATTTATGATGAGTATAATGATGAGGAAGTTGAGCTGACTAAAGGAGAGATCAAACATATTCGTAGATTGCTCAAGGGGAAGGCACCGCATGCTGAATTTGATCCTTATGCGGTCTGTTACTCCCATTAGTTCTCATGTTCATTCACACTGATAATATTTGGCCTAGATATTGTCTTGATTTTATGCTCAAGGCTAAAATTCATAGCCATTTCTTGCAGCCTTATGTCGATTGGTTTAAGTGGGATGACGCAAAACACCCTTTATCCAATGCTCCTGAACCAAAGCGGCGGTTTATTCCTTCAAAATGGGAAAGCAAAAAGGTAAACCTTTACATGTATTGGTTTTCAGATAATGGGTTAGATCCATACCTTTCCAACTCCCTCTGTACCTGCTTTTTTCCAGCCTTATTTATTTCTTTGAAGTAAAAACTTCTAATAATTATTTGCTAGGAGCAGGAAAATCTAAATTGTTCAGAAGGGTGAGTCTTCCGTTTTTCATAATATTTGACTTGTTAATCTATAGGTTGTTGAGTATGTTAGAGCAATTCGTAAAGGATTAATAAAGTTTGACCAGCCAAAAGAAGAACCTCGTTTTTATTCCCTTTGGGGTGACGATTTGAGTTCAGCAGATAGGACTAAGCATTTGGCTTACATTCCTCCCCCTAAACCTAAATTGCCAGGTTTGGCTTTGGGCTGTATTATTTGAACCTACATTTTGATATGCTATTTGAACTATTATGAAAGCTTTGCTCTTATTGATTTTCAGGTCACGAGGAATCATATAATCCTTCTTTAGAATACATACCAACACAAGAAGAGATCAACTCTTATCAGCTGATGTATGAAGAAGATCGCCCCAAATTTATACCTAAAAGGTAATATACTAACACATGATTTGTTAATTACAGTTTCACTTGAAAGTATCTACACTTTTACTTGCTTGTATGTTTGGGAGTTGAAGATCTAGCATACTAATCATGTTGATATGCTTAGGTTCACATCCTTTAGAAGCATCCCAGCATATGAGAATTCTGTCAAGGACACTTTTGAACGATGCTTGGATCTATACTTGTGCCCTAGAGTGCGGAAGAAACGTGTAAGTCTGAGATTTGTTTGAAGGAAATCTTAATGGTTTCTTGTATAATGTCCTTTATGCCATTTTTGTGTCACAGCCAAGATAATCTAAATTGCCTTTTTATGCTTCAGATTAATATTGACCCTGAATCCCTCAAGCCCAAACTACCTAATAAAAAAGATCTCAGGCCTTATCCATTTGCATGTTATCTGGAGTATAAAGGTCATGAGGGTGCAGTTTTGTCAATATCCGTGGAACCTTCAGGGCAATGGATTGCATCTGGTATGAACATTTTACCTATAAACTATGATTTGTGGTCAAAGTAAAAGATGATTCTGCTCTATAAAATCAGCACACTAGAGTTTGATCATTGCTTATGTTTGCAAAGGTTCTAAGGATGGAACTGTGCGTATTTGGGAGGTGGAGACTGGCAGATGTCTTAGAGTTTGGGAGATTGGTGAAGCGGTCCAGCATGTTGCATGGAATCCTTTACCAGAGCGTCCTATTCTGGCAGTTTCAGTGTAAGACCGACTAGATAGTAATCATTTCACTCTGATTTTTGTATCTTTTTTGTCATTTCCTGTGTTCTTCACGTGACATGTTTGCCAGCCTCTTGTTTTTGGGTGTGTTCCATGCTAAGACTCTAATGTTTGACAGGGGAGCTGATGTTCTTATTCTGAACACTGGATTTGGGAATGAGGAAGAACAGAAAGCAATTAAGAAACTTCTGCATATTGGAACACCGACCTCTGATGATTCTGGTATGTTTGAAACATATATTATTTCCAATGTATTGAATAAAGGATATGGTCTGACTCTGGAAAATGTCACTTTAATGCGCAGATGATATGTCATCTTACATAAGCTGGCTTCAAGATGAAAAGCACGACTGCATCCGTTTAAGGCATTATAGGGTACTTGGTTTATGTCCCTCCCTCTTTAATTATTTGTTGTCAGAGTCATCGAATAATGTTGAAACTGAGGACTGGTTGAGAGGCTTTATAGGAAAATGATAACCGTTTGCTTGTACGTGTTTTTGCAGACTGTATCTTCAGTAGTATGGCATCGTAAAGGAGACTATCTTTCTACTTTGATGCCGGCAGATATCCTTTTCTCAATGTGTCTTATCATTCTTTTTTTTTTCTGTTCTAACTTCTAAGCATCAATTGGTGTCATATAGTTTGCAAAAAAAAAAAACTGATGTCATATACAATAGTGACCGTTAAAAGAGCAATATGAAGGTGTTTCCTGAAGTCTACACAGGAGTCCGCCAGTTTTTTTTTGGGTGGAGGGTGGGTCAAAATTGAATTATAGATTTTTATAGGAGTCAAAATACAATTTTATCACTATATTAGCTTATCACTTAACAAATTTTAGGACTAGATCACGTATTCATCATTTTAGAAGGGGCCAAAATGCAAGTTCACTATGCATTGACTTATAATTCTATGGTTTTTAGAGGGACTTGAGAACAATTTTACCATTTTAGGAATTTCACCTCTGGATCTACTCATTTCTTTTGCCTATGTTTCTTTGTTCTTGTTGAAGTTTTGACCTACTCTTTGTATGTTATTGCAACTGGATATAAGAGATTTTTGCTCCCATTTAATTCATTTGGTCATTTCATTGGTTTTCTTAAATTGTTAATCACGTGAATCAAGAGCAGTTCTCATACATCAGCTCTCTAAGAGGCTTACTCAGCGACTCCCTTTTAAGCTCCATGGCCTCCCAGTGTCATTGGCTTTTCATCCTACTCGTTCTATTTTCTTTGTTGCAACAAAGAAGAATGTTCGTGTGTATGATATGTTGAAGCAAAAGCTAATAAAAAAGCTTGAGAGTCAACTGCGTGAAGCATCATCAATTGCTGTTCATCCTGCTGGTATTTTCTTTTTTTTCTTTCTGATTTCATTTGTTGCTACAATCTTGGTGACTTGTATTGTAATCCCCCCCCCCCAAAAAAAAAAAAACCCAGCTGTCTTAATATTTGATGCCTGTTTGATTTGCAGGTGATAATGTAATTGTGGGGAGCAAAGAGGGAAAATTGCGTTGGTTTGATATGGATCTGTCATCAAAACCTTACCAGAACCTCGAGTATGTGACAATGGTTCTCTCGATAAACACAACTTTTAATCATATATTCTTTGTTCTTGTTAAAGTGAAACTGCTATAGATAAGTCTTCATCAAGTTGTTTTGCTAATCGGTGAAGTCATTAAATACCATTTTAACTAACTATATAATTGTTTTGAGCAATAAGGAAAGTGAACGCCCCAATACTATTTAAATTAGTGAGTGTGCAGGTGTAGAATTTTCATGAGAATTTTTGGGCCGGTATTTTGTTTTATATTGGATGTAACCTTCACACCTTTTCCTGAACATTTCAGTTGTCATCGTAAAGACATTACTAATGTGGCATTCCATCGTTCGTACCCACTATTTGCATCATGCTCGGATGATGGCACTGCCTATGTCTTTCACGGCATGGTTTACGCGGATCTTAATGAGAATCCGCGGATTGTACCGTTGGAAATTCTTAGAGGGCATACTAGTTCAGATGGAAGAGGTGAGTTAGCTTTTACCAAATGAAACAGGGTGTGCATATATATACCTGTAAAGTAAATGTGGTGCTGGTTGATTGCAGGAGTACTGGACTGTACGTTCCATCCTCGGCAGCCATGGTTATTCACTGCTGGTGCTGATTCAACAATCAAGCTCTATTGTCACTAAGATTACCATTTACCTGCAATGCAATGCGAGGTAACGGACCAGTCTCTTTGTGATTTTGTAGTCGTACAAAACATATAGTAATCTGTTTGATGCATTTTTGATTGATGAGAAAGCGTCATTCCTATTTATTACTAATGTTTTTGTAACATTTATTATTGGAATTATTTTCATTTTCACAATCAAACTTATAATTAAGGTTTTTATAGTTCATGGCTGGCAGGCAGGCTCTGCCCCACACCGAAAAACGATTTCTTTTTGGCCTCAAATGCTTTGTAAACTAATCAAGGTTGGATGATATTTTTGGCCACAAAATGTCTATTTCATGGGTTAATATTTGATGTGTATGCGGTGGAATTTTTTTCCACAAGCATCCTATTTAATCTTCAAAACCTATATTTTAAATTCATAATCTTAAATTTTTAACCTTTTCAAAATATTAAAACCTAATTTCTAAATCTAATTTCAAAACCATTTGCGTAAGCTAACATTGACAGTGCATTTTTAAATGGTCAACGGCTTTATTACTATATTGTTTTTAACTGTTTGACTGTTAGTAACGAACAGTGTCATTTTAAATGGAAAATAAGCAGTGACAATAATTTATCATTCGATTTTTATAAAATAATCATGTACTTATTTTGCATTTAAAATTTAATTTTAATATAGTGATATTTTTTAGGCGGAATGTTCATTTTGTCTCTTACCGTTTATTAATTTTTTAATTTAATACTTATATTTTTTGAATTTTTATGCCCCTAAAGTTTAGAATATTACTTAAAGTACCCAAAAATTTAATGTTGTTAAATAAAAAAAATTATTGGGCAATCATATAATGCCATGTCAATTTCTTTTAATTATTTTCAAAAATAATATTTAAAATAAAATATTTATTAAATAAAATGGTATTTCTCAAAAAAAAAAAATCAAAACTTCAAACCCTTTCCTAACTGCCACCCCAACCGATTCATCCTCCCTCAAGTGTACAGGCTGTCACGCAACTTCCATCACCGAAAATCCAAAGATCTATTACCTTGACAACATCAAGCCGACCTATCTTATGATCTTCAGCGAAATTGTTAGTGGCTTCAACCAAGGCTTCAAAGGAAATTGTTGTTGGGCAATTAGCTCAGTCGCTTCTCAATGGCCGCTAGTGGAGATTGTGAAGTTCGATCGAACCCAAACAAGCTTGATAAATGGACCCATCATAGCTAGAAAAAAACAAGCCCGTACCTGACAATGAACTACATTGACACATTCCTACATGAACCTGATAAAACCTTTAGGAATACCATATGATTGGAATTGAAATTAGGGTCACCCCAACAAAATGTAGAATAACTCAATGTTCAAACTCCACAAAAAACATCGAATTTTGCTTTGATTGTACTGAATTTAAAACTCTTTAAGCCCTGCTGGAGAAAAGATGGTTGAAAACAGAAGGTCGTCATTGCTGGGTACTAAAGCGCATACGATTATGAGATCCGAAGTTTTAAAGATGAAAACATTGGGTAGAGAAGAGATGAAACAAGCAAAACAGAAAAAAAAATCAAGAGAGTGAAGTGGTGGGATTTACAAAGTAAATACCCATGAAAATTGCTTTGAGAATAATTTTATGGTGAGATTTTGAAAATGTAGAAATTTTATGGCACATAAAAGTATGAAGTTGGCTTAAATTTGGGGGAGAGATAGTGGTGGGGAAGAGGGGGGACTGGGGAGGCGTGATGGTTGAAGGAGGAGGATGGTGAACTTTTATTGATAGATTTCAGGTAAGGAAGGAAGTAGGTGAAGAGGGTTGGTTTTTATATTAAATAAATAATTTAATATTTTTTAATTTTTTATTATATTTGTAATATTATTTTTAAAATTTTAATTAAAAAATAAATAAATAAGTTGATGTGGCATAATATGATTGGTTAATTTTTATTTTATCTTAACGGCGTTAATTTTTTAGGGTACTTTAAATAACGTTTCAAACGTTAAGGGACAAAATGTGTATTAAGCCTATTTTTTATTATATAAAAAAATAACATAAACATTAGTAAAATTAATGGAGTAATTTTGGGAGCCTGGCGCTTGCTGCATGGTTAAGAAATTGTACATGGAGAAGATTAGAAGGGCCTTTACGGTGCCGCATATAAGGATCAAAAGCAAGATTAACTTTTAATCATGTTTCTCTTAGTCGTTTCATGTTAAATTTATTTGAAATAAAAATCATTTATAAATTATGAACTGTAATGAATGGTATAAAATTAATTTATTTAAATGGTTTTTTTAGTATTCTTAACATTGTCTCATGATAATATTTGTTTAATCTTTAATAAAAAGTAGTTTAGCGAAGTTTGTAATGCCACATTGTTTAATTTGTTTGGTGAAAGCTTAAAATGTGTCCGAAGAACAAGAAAATCACCAAATTTGTATTAGAAATGATATTTTATATAAGAAGAAACATTTTTATTCGTCCAAAGTTTCATAGCAAATGATCAAAGACAAATATGAATCCATATTTGACCCAACAAAAGTGACCATCTCATCTCACTGCCCTGCACCAAAAGCCTCAAAGGGGAAAGTCTTGGTAATCCCCGCCAGGCTCTTGAAATGGATCTTCCCGGGTTGTTTTTCGTCGATGGTGATCTCATTCACCGGCGGCCATAGCATCAGCTCCTTCGCCTTCACTCCCTTGAGTTTCTTGATCCGTTTCTTCTCGACGATCCCGTTGATTTCGGTGTCGTAGCTCACCAACTTGCTTATCATCTTGAACTCGTGCTCCACTTTCTTCTGCTGCACGATCCACATGTACCCGGTCTCTCTCACGAACCCCACTTCGACCACATTGGCCAGCGGCAGAAGCCCTTCGGGCAGCTCCATCTCCTGCAGAAGACCAACCGCCATTTTCATCCCTTCGTCGTGACCTTTCTTCACGATGCCCCCTTCCTTGTTACCTGCCATGCTAATGGTGCAAATTAATCCCTCAAAAACTTGAATTACTGTGATTGGAGATTGGTGTGCTTGGGGAGACATGTATATATAGGATTAGATATCGATGTGGGACAAATTAGTGTGAGAAAACCAAGTATGAATATGCAATTGTGCATTATTGAAGTAATCGTCCAATGTGTTGTATGTATATGCTTTTACATAATCCTTGTCACCTGTTATGTCTATATTCTTTTGTCAAAATCAAGTACATATGCAGATTTTAATATGTATAACAGGACGGGGAATTTTAAAGTTAATCTTCAATTCTTTCAATTAAGATATAAGATTCAGTTGCATATTAGTTTTAGACTGATTTTAGACTATTGGATAAGTATAAATTGATTGTTGAGATTAAAAGTTGAAAAATAAAAAAGTTTTTAAAGGAAAAATAAAAGTAGTGGATAATATGATAATCTCAACTAAAAATGCACATTCATTCAACGATCTAAAATTAATGTAATTTTACCTAATAAAAACTAGTAGGGGATAATAGTAGCATCTCCAGCGGCGTATTAAGATCAAGTTCCACTATTTGATAAAAAAGAAGAGAGTTAATTCGACCGAGTCAAGTTAAAAGATTTTGAATTAATAGAGTTGACGAGTCTTATTTTATAACTCAAACTTTATTTAAAAAATTTTCGAGTCAAATTATTCAAGTTTTTGTTCATATTTAATTGTAAATCTTTATAATATTATCATACTAATTAGTTTTAATAAAAGTAGATAACAAGGAAACACATTAAAAATTATGACAAAGTATGAGTAATAATCACTTGATCAAATATTTACAATACAATCCTTTTAAACCATAAAAAGGAAAAATCTAAAAGAAAGAAAATTATAATCTATTTTCAAATTGACAAAATCACCCAATCTCATATAGAAAAATAGGGTCAGACTTAATTACTTAAATTTATCAAAAATTCATTATATTGCATCGTTTTTTTTTTAAATTTTATACATTTACTAAACATCGATAATATACTAGTCTTGATGGATTATTGTTGTTGGATTTTTTTTCTAATCTATTTCACTCTTCAAATTATTTTCAAATCTATCGTTATTGCTACAATAACCTAAAGATGGCATGATTTTAACCCGTTTTAGAACGGTGTTTGAAATATTTTCAATAAAAAAATTCATACGAGTTGAAATCAAAGCAAGCTGACTGATGAATTTAGAAGAATTTAGAAACTTACACTGTTCGAAGACGGAATATATTCTACTGGTCTTCAAATTTTTAATGAAAAAAATCATTGTTCTAAGCCAAATTGGATTAAATCCAACTTCGTTAGTATTCAAAATGCATTAGATTTGAAAATAATTTGGAGAGCGAAATAGATTGATTTTTTTTTTCAACAACAATATTCCATCAATTTCACCAATACTCTTTGTACACTTTATTGTAAAAAAAAATGTTTTGGTACACTTTACAATCAACAAAAACGAATTTCATTTAATAGTGATAATATAAATTTCTGAATAAGGCATTATTATTTATATGGTAAACTACACCAGTAACTATTAGGAAGTACTTATTTTGACCACCGAACTATCGAACTCGTCAATCAAACATCAAACTTATTAAATTGACCTATTTTGACTACCACCGTTAAAAAATTAACAGAGGGGTGACGGAGAAATGACATGCCAGTTAACTAAAATTTGTAAAATTACACATTTAGTCTTTGTTATTTACTTATTAAATCAATTTGATCTTAATTTTAGTTTAATTAAATAAAATTAATCAACCAATCAGATTAATTTTATATAATATATTTTTCTTCCAATCAAATTTATTCAAATCTTAATTTATTTTATTTAATATATTTTTCTTTGACATCACCTAGTTAAAAGAAAATCAAAGAAGAATGAAGAGTGGCATTAGGATGGTTCAAACCTGAGAATAAGAAAGAAGAGTGGCATCAAGGTGGTTTAAACCTGGGAATAAGAGGGTAAATTCCTATGTCTTTACCATTGAGCCAAGCTAGCTCTTAGCGATACAAATTACACATTTATATACATACCTTATATTCAGTAAATGTTAAGAAAATTAAAGAAGAATGAAGAATGGCTTTAGGGTGGGGCACACCTAGGACGAATAGGGTAAATTACCACACCTTTACCATAAGCTAAGCTGCTCTTAATAATATAAATTGCACACTTTTATATGCATATCTTATATTGCCATCAATGTTAGGGAAAAAAAGTAAAAATAATTAAAAAATAACTCAAACTTAAATCACTTGCGATGTATATAATCACACAAACATTCAATTAATTTAAATCAAAAAATTATTAAATATTCAATTTTTAAAAATATTCGATTTAAAAGAAAAGAAATTAAATTTAAAATATTTAAATATTATTTCTAT